>CM075103.1:33714067-34314067 GCA_037576195.1 Phytoseiulus persimilis
ATGCTCAGATTGGTCTCGGAATCACCCCTCCAGAGTTGGGAAGTGATGCTCAGACTGGTCTCGGCATCACCCCTCCAGAGTTGGAAAGTAATGCTCAGATTGGTCTCGGAATCACCCTTCCAGAGTTGGAAAGTAATGCTCAGATTGGTCTCGGAATCACCCTTCCAGAGTTGGGAAGTAATGCTCAGACTGGTCTCGGCATCACCCCTCCAGAGTTGGAAAGTAATGCTCAGATTGGTCTCGGAATCACCCCTCCAGAGTTGGAAAGTAATGCTCAGATTGGTCTCGGAATCACCCTTCCAGAGTTGGAAAGTAATGCTCAGATTGGTCTCGGAATCACCCTTCCAGAGTTGGAAGGTAATGCTCAGATTGGTCTCGGAATCACCCCTCCAGAGTTGGGAAGTAATGCTCAGATTTGCCCCGGAATCACTCCTCCAGAGTTGGGAAGTAATGCTCAGACTGGTCTCGGCATCACCCCTCCAGAGTTGGAAAGTAATGCTCAGATTGGTCTCGGAATCACCCTTCCAGAGTTGGAAAGTAATGCTCAGATTGGTCTCGGAATCACCCCTCCAGAGTTGGGAAGTAATGCTCAGATTGGCTCCGGAATCACCCCTCCAGAGTTGGAAAGTAATGCCCAGATTGGTCTCGGAATCACCCTTCCAGAGTTGGAAAGTAATGCTCAGATTTGCCCCGGAATCACTCCTCCAGAGTTGGGAAGTAATGCTCAGACTGGTCTCGGCATCACCCCTCCAGAGTTGGAAAGTAATGCTCAGATTGGTCTCGGAATCACCCTTCCAGAGTTGGAAAGTAATGCTCAGATTGGTCTCGGAAACACCCCTCCAGAGTTGGAAAGTAATGCTCACATTGGTCTCGGAATCACCCCTCCAGAGTTGGGAAGTAATGCTCAGATTTGCCCCGGAATCACTCCTCCAGAGTTGGAAAGTAATGCTCAGATTTGCCCCGGAATCACTCCTCCAGAGTTGGCAAGTAATGCTCAGACTGGTCTCGGAATCACCCCTCCAGAGTTGGGAAGTAATGCTCAGATTTGCCCCGGAATCACCCCTCCAGAGTTGGGAAGTAATGCTCAGATTGGTCTCGGCATCACCCCTCCAGAGTTGGAAAGTAATGCTCAGATTGGTCTCGGAATCACCCCTCCAGAGTTGGGAAGTAATGCTCAGATTGGTCTCGGCATCACCCCTCCAGAGTTGGAAAGTAATGCTCAGATTGGTCTCGGAATCACCCCTCCAGAGTTGGGAAGTAATGCTCAGATTTGCCCCGGAATCACCCCTCCAGAGTTGGGAAGTAATGCTCAGATTGGTCTCGGCATCACCCCTCCAGAGTTGGAAAGTAATGCTCAGATTGGTCTCGGAATCACCCCTCCAGAGTTGGGAAGTAATGCTCAGATTGGTCTCGGCATCACCCCTCCAGAGTTGGAAAGTAATGCTCAGATTGGTCTCGGAATCACCCCTCCAGAGTTGGGAAGTAATGCTCAGATTGGTCTCGGCATCACCCCTCCAGAGTTGGAAAGTAATGCTCAGATTGGTCTCGGAATCACCCCTCCAGAGTTGGGAAGTAATGCTCAGATTTGTCCCGGAATCACTCCTCCAGAGTTGGGGAGTAATGCTCAGATTTGCCCCGGAATCACCCCTCCAGAGTTGGGAAGTAATGCTCAGATTGGTCTCGGAATCACCCCTCCAGAGTTGGAAAGTAATGCTCACATTGGTCTCGGAATCACCCCTCCAGAGTTGGGAAGTAATGCTCAGATTTGCCCCGGAATCACTCCTCCAGAGTTGGGAAGTAATGCTCAGATTGGTCTCGGAAACACCCCTCCAGAGTTGGAAAGTAATGCTCACATTGGTCTCGGAATCACCCCTCCAGAGTTGGGAAGTAATGCTCAGATTTGCCCCGGAATCACTCCTCCAGAGTTGGGAAGTAATGCTCAGATTGGTCTCGGAATCACCCCTCCAGAGTTGGGAAGTAATGCTCAGATTGGTCTCGGAATCACCCCTCCAGAGTTGGGAAGTAATGCTCAGATTTGCCCCGGAATCACCCCTCCAGAGTTGGGAAGTAATGCTCAGATTGGTCTCGGCATCACCCCTCCAGAGTTGGAAAGTAATGCTCAGATTGGTCTCGGAATCACCCCTCCAGAGTTGGGAAGTAATGCTCAGATTGGTCTCGGCATCACCCCTCCAGAGTTGGAAAGTAATGCTCAGATTGGTCTCGGAATCACCCCTCCAGAGTTGGGAAGTAATGCTCAGATTGGTCTCGGAATCACTCCTCCAGAGTTGGAAAGTAATGCTCAGATTGGTCTCGGCATCACCCCTCCAGAGTTGGGAAGTAATGCTCAGATTTGCCCCGGAATCACCCCTCCAGAGTTGGGAAGTAATGCTCAGATTGGTCTCGGAATCACCCCTCCAGAGTTGGGAAGTAATGCTCAGATTGGTCTCGGAATCACCCCTCCAGAGTTGGGAAGTAATGCTCAGATTTGCCCCGGAATCACTCCTCCAGAGTTGGGAAGTAATGCTCAGATTGGTCTCGGAATCACTCCTCCAGAGTTGGGAAGTAATGCTCAGATTGGTCTCGGAATCACTCCTCCAGAGTTGGGAAGTAATGCTCAGATTGGTCTCGGAATCACTCCTCCAGAGTTGGGAAGTAATGCTCAGATTGGTCTCGGAATCACCCCTCCAGAGTTGGGAAGTAATGCTCAGATTGGTCTCGGAATCACCCCTCCAGAGTTGGGAAGTAATGCTCAGATTTGCCCCGGAATCACTCCTCCAGAGTTGGGAAGTAATGCTCAGATTGGTCTCGGAATCACCCTTCCAGAGTTGGGAAGTAATGCTCAGATTTGCCCCGGAATCACTCCTCCAGAGTTGGGAAGTAATGCTCAGATTTGCCCCGGAATCACCCCTCCAGAGCTGGGAAGTAATGCTCAGATTGGTCTCGGAATCACCCCTCCAGAGTTGGGAAGTAATGCTCAGATTTGCCCCGGAATCACTCCTCCAGAGTTGGGAAGTAATGCTCAGATTGGCTCCGGAATCACCCCTCCAGAGTTGGAAAGTAATGTTCAGACTGGTCTCGGCATCACCCCTCCAGAGTTGGAAAGTAATGCTCAGATTGGTCTCGGAATCACCCTTCCAGAGTTGGAAAGTAATGCTCAGATTGGTCTCGGAATCACCCTTCCAGAGTTGGAAAGTAATGCTCAGATTGGTCTCGGAAACACCCCTCCAGAGTTGGAAAGTAATGCTCACATTGGTCTCGGAATCACCCCTCCAGAGTTGGGAAGTAATGCTCAGATTTGCCCCGGAATCACTCCTCCAGAGTTGGGAAGTAATGCTCAGATTGGCTCCGGAATCACCCCTCCAGAGTTGGAAAGTAATGTTCAGACTGGTCTCGGCATCACCCCTCCAGAGTTGGAAAGTAATGCTCAGATTGGTCTCGGAATCACCCTTCCAGAGTTGGAAAGTAATGCTCAGATTTGCCCCGGAATCACCCTTCCAGAGTTGGAAAGTAATGCTCAGATTGGTCTCGGAAACACCCCTCCAGAGTTGGAAAGTAATGCTCACATTGGTCTCGGAATCACCCCTCCAGAGTTGGGAAGTAATGCTCAGATTTGCCCCGGAATCACTCCTCCAGAGTTGGGAAGTAATGCTCAGATTGGTCTCGGAATCACCCCTCCAGAGTTGGGAAGTAATGCTCAGATTTGCCCCGGAATCACTCCTCCAGAGTTGGGAAGTAATGCTCAGATTGGTTCTAGAATCACCCCTCCACGTTTTGGAAAGTATGGTCAGATTGGTTCTAGAATCACCCTTCCAGCTTTTGAGAAGTATAGTCAGACTCGTACCGGAATCACCTCTCCAGAATCGGGAGAGTATGTTCAGATTGGTCACAGAATCACCTTCATGTCTTTCAGAAAAAGTGCGGACAAACTGACAAACTGACAGACTAAGCCGATTATATATAGTAAGGATAGGGCGAAACCCAAGCTCCGATATGTGCACGGCGGCGATGCGTTCCTTGAAGCTTACGTTGGATAGCGGGAACCCGCGTATTGGCGCCGAAAACCTCCCTACTTGCTTGGGCGGGAGAAGAGAGCGTCTCCCCTCCTCGAGCTTCTTTCTGACCATCAATCGACTAACTCGTCCTTCTCTTGTATTCGGTGGAAGCGCTGTGTGGCCGCTAGTTTCTGCTCCAAGATCCCAGATCCGGAAGAGGTCCATCTCGTCTCGATGATAAATGCTTCGAAGTCTCCTCGAAATCCGAGCGTATCTTTGAGGGTAGCGCGAGCAGCGGTGAGCATCGTCACTGTGGGCAGGAACCGCGACTTCGCGGGCCGAGAGAATGACCGATGAGGGCTAACGGGTGAGTATGCCGGGCATTCAGGCGGAATGATTTCTCGCCTGGAAGCTCCACCGCAGAATAGCTTAATGGAGCGAAGTTCGTTCCCACATGAGCCCATCTCGAATAAGTCTTGTCGCCATATCATTTTCATCATTGGAATTAGTATTCAGCCAGCAGGTCCATCCGGCATCCACAGGGTCGAGACAGCGGGTTCCGATATCTTCAACCAGATGTCCCCGCCCACCGGGCGTAGGGTCCCTCGACTTGAATCGACACGGGGACGTTGATTGAGGTTTTCATATCCTCCACAAGACTACTATCATCGCCGATCACCCCGAATTTCTTCGAAGAAGGTTTCGCGATGATTCGGGACTGCGGGATCGCATCGGGATGTGAAGCTCTCTTAGTCGAAGAAGTTCACGATCGGGAGAGTCCCCAGAAGAAATCAAGATTCTCAAAGGTCCGGAAATTCGTGCACGCGCTGATTGGCATTGAGCCCTGCACCCTTCTTGTAACCCCGTTTTTGCGGGCGCGATCCTCGATCCGAATCAGAAGGATTCGATTGTTCTTCTAGTAACCACCGTCATGGGGTCGCACTTGCGTATCGACTCGTCTCGTCCCTCGAACCGAGATCGTTCTTTCATCGAATTTTCTGATGATTCCCAGCTTCAGTTGGAATCATTCTGAGAACTCAGAACACCCGTTCTTGTTTGACCGAGCAGAGTTCATTGAATGTGATATTTCGAATTAGGTATTGTTCTCATGGGCTAGCGCCTCCACCCAGCGATGATTTTCGGGCAAAAAGAGTGTCGTCGGATTGGATGAAAATTTTTCGAGTGAATCGATTTGATTACACTTTCCGATGGAAACGCAATCGTGTTGAAAAGCACGATAGCTACCGGCTTCTGATCGCTCTCATTCAAGGAGAGTGACATATCGCGTCATCTCTGTTATGAGCAGTCCTTATTCAGAGAGAATCCTCGACAAGTCGAATCTACCTCCAATCGTTCGGATGAGTCCGTGTTGCTACAAACGACTTACTTGAGAGGCCTGACACTCTTCTGTGAGAGTGTGACCAATGGGGTACGGCCTGATCGGCAAGTCGGACTTGATGGTTCAGCAACAACTCAATAACTTCGGGGAACAGGAATTGAAAATTGGCCTCTTCGTCAAGGCGAAAACTGTGAACTTGCACGGATGGCAATGAGAGAAAGACGAGTTGAAGCATCAGATAGTCGAAACTCAGTGATGCAGAGAGAAAATGTTACGCGGAAACAGTCGCCGCTAGAATCGAGCTCTCGGTAAATCTTGAAGCTAGAACAAGAGAAGGCAAAGACGTGTATGGAATCATGAGATGATTTATTCAAAAGGAGCATCCAGAGGACACGCCACCCGGCTTGGTTAGGTGACGTGGAAGGCCAGAGTGCAGTTCATCGGGTGAGGAGACCCCGGGCTCCTCACTGGGCAATCGAAGAGTGGTGGATCACGTGTGGAGCCGAAATATCAGAACTACGAACCCCTAGCTGCTATGAAACGTGATTATTATTCACGGACAGCGTAGCGGAGAGTCGACGGCTCCCTCACGTGGGAAGTAGTTACCGTACTGGAGCGAACTCCCGATCGGAGAAAGATCCTCTCATCCGAGTAGCAACTCGCACCACTATCCTTCAAGGAAGCATTTTCTTCGTTTCGAGTCCCCGACAAAATCCGTAGGGCACTCACGAACTTTCTTCAAACTTATCACATCCTGCTCCGTTTCGGATGAAGCTTCGAAGAGTCGTCTGCGAGTGGTTATCGCAAATCCTGGTTTAGCTTTCCGAGTCTGGCGGTGGGAAGCTGTGGAGGGCGGCGAGCGATCCTCGGAGATCCTCGTGGGCTGATTCGGTGTTCCCATGTTCGAGAAGGATTCGCGATCTTCGAGGAGGCAGCGAAGAATGGTTCCCCAAATCGCAAGATGCTGAATATATACCCTTCAGCGCAAACATCCTCTCGTATCTCAACGGAGAGAGTACGGTGGACGGTGGGGCAGAACTGCGAGAGGCTCATTCTGTGGTTACATACCGACCGCCCCAATACCGACCGCCCGAATTCGCGCCGCCCGCAAATCGTCCATTCGGATGCCGATGAAGCATGAGTGAGAACAATATTCTTGCGGCCGATGCGCGCAACCATTCCAATTCAAAGTCCACGATAATTCTTTTCTCATCTGCACTAGACAATCAGGAGTATCGAACCTTTGTCCAGCCGCTTCTAATTAAGAGAGAGCTCCTCTTCGTCGATGGCAATATCCATAAGACTTGAGCAAGCACTATCGATAACGACCGATTCGGTGGCAAGAAGGATCTCACGCTCAACCCTGCGAAAGAAGCCAGGGTCATATTGACACGTCAACGACCACAGCGACCTGTAAATACATACAAGGACAAGCCCTCCCCTCTGTGCACCAATATGAGCTCCTCGGTATCACGCTGTCCGATGGCAGTAGATACCTTGACAAACAAGAATGTATCCGGAAGCAACGAGTCACGACTGCCCTCCACCAAATAAACGCCACATCCATGTGGGACTTCAATATCAGGTAAGTCAGGGAGTTCGTAGCGTTCTGGACCCCATTCCCAAAGCAAACACTTTGTACTTGAAACAAGTTCCATTCAATGGTTTGTTGGCCATTATTTTCAATGACCTCCGTCCATTCATCGCGTGGACTGGATATCCCCTCCCCAGAAGTTCTAATTTTTTTCTCGAAAAACTCTCTCTGCGTGAATTCTACTCCGGAGCTTCTGCATCTCAAGGTTTTTTTTCATGGGATCGCAGACACACGAATACGATGCAACCGCTCGCTCGCCCGCCCATAGCACGACGATACCCCGAACATTCGGAATGCGTCCGTCGACAACTTCGAGGTTCGCAGAGTGACAGCAAGAGCGCATTTGGAATTTCATCGAACACACGAGCTTCGAACGGTTTTTGAGCGAATGAAGCCAAATCGTTGACGGAGAACTCCGTTGAGGGATGGTCACTGGTCCGAGACCGCGAGCAATCCGAGGTGAAGCCCGACCAATGTCCCTGCTTCATTCCAGGGCGGCCATCTGCCCGTGGGTGCGAGTTCGGAGCATCTGCAGGAAATGAAAACGGGAAAGCGGGTTTGCTGTGGCATTCGCATCGAACCTGTGCAGGCCCAGCATCCTATCTCGAAGTCTTGTTGGCGTTTCGTCGCCGCAACCGTGCGGCTCATGCGGTTGCGGCGCTGGACACTGAACGTAGGCGTTTTGAAAGAACTTGGGGAGACAAATCGTGGGGGTTTCCGGGGACTAGAGGGTCAGTGATTCCTCAATGCAGAGGATTTCTCTGGCCGGAACGGCTGAGCGGATCACCAGGTGATATACACCACCCCCCTGATCCTCGCCCTGATGGGGGACCTCGCCGAGGACTTGGAAGATACCCTCTCGACTGTGAGGTTGGCCTGCTTCGCCGACGACATCGTTCTCTTCAGCCGAATACGACAGGACCTCCAGAAATGCCTCAACGTGCTCGACCAGTACTGCAAGCGGAACGGGCTGAAGATCAACACAGAAAAAACGAAGGAGATGAAGTTCAGGAGAGGTGGGTCGCTGTCAAAGCACGACAAGCTGCACCTGAGGGGAACGGCGATCGAGTTCGTTGATCATTTCACCTGCCTCGGAATAGAGTTCATAACCACCGGACGGAGCTTCACAAGGCACATCGAGGAACGCGTGGCAAAGAGCTTGACAGCGATGGCCACGATACCACTGCCTCATGGACTCGCAATGCTCACCGCCCTCCGACTGTTCGACATGAAGGTTGGCTCGGTGGCTTCCTACGGTATCCGGGTGGTGTGGAAAGAGCTGACCATCAGCAACCTGAGGGCGCTGGACAAAGTGAAGGCCACGTTCCTGAAGAGAGCGCTCAGCCTCCCCCGGAACGCAAGGAACCGTCTCACTTACGCCCTCGCCGGAACAACGTCGTTTATAGAAGACCTAGTCAGACGGTATGACCTTGAGTCGACCCCCGCTCTGAAGTCCTTCCGACGGGAGTTCTCGGGAAAGATGCGAGAGATCCCCCTGGAGTTACATTGCACCCACGCCATGACTACCGAAGATTGGAGAGGCCCACCTCCGCCACCTCTCGACCTTGGCAGCCATCCAGGGATCCCATGATAAGTTCTGCAGGACGAGTGGATTCCACGAACCATATCCTGGGTGCATATGTCGACTCTGTAACCAGAGGTGCGAGCTCTATCATCTACAAGGGTGCACGACGGCTCCAGGGCTCAATCTCCTGGCCTCAAACGAGCCACCCGTCACGAGTCCCTAGTAAACCATGTACAGATAAATATATCAACCGCACAAATGCCAATCAGGCGAAATAAAATTATTATCATTCAATATACACCGCCGCCAGAAAGTTTGGGCACATTCCAAAATTTCACATCTATTCTAAGTGAATGACTGTTTTGAGTGTCCCGAAATGTTTCGATGAGGGGCAGAGCACAGAACCAGTCTTTTTGAACTCCATTTTCGTTTTTCTCCCTATCTGATTCTTGCTGTGCAGCTCTGCCGAGGAACCGGACTTCGGAAACAAGCGTCGCGGGATCCCCAAATCCTAGCACAATATCGTTCATGGACCGCGTGAGCTTCGGAAATTTCGAACGCATGCCATCCCGATCAGAGTCTTCTCATTGGACAGAGAAGAAGAGAGAGGAAATATTGAGATCGACATCGATCACTGATGGATGGAGGGCGTTGTCGAGCGATCAGTTCAGGCGATGATTCTCAAGAGTGGCGGCCTGCAAGCAGCTTTCAACCGAGAAACACGCGGCCATCGTGGCTTCGATGAAGGCCGAATGCAGCCCACGGAAGATAGCGTGCCTTCAAAGGGTTTCTGTGCATGGCGTGCGAGTCAAACTTGACAGATTCGCGGGTGGTTACCGTGACCGGCCGCGAACTGGGGCTCCTCTTGAAGCGACAAAGCGAAAGAACGTGTACATTGTCACCACGAGTAAGCGTGATAGATTCCTCTCAGCCAGAGATATCAGAACACAGCTGGTGGAATCTTGATCACGTAACATTTCACTGACCACAATGAGGAAACGTCTCAGGAGAGCTTGATTGATGGGTAGAATAGCTGTTCGTACACCGCGACCGCGAGAAGCAAATAGTAAGGAATGGCTGGCGTGGGCGAAGAAACACGAGCATTGGACCCATCCCGACCTACAGACTGTTCTCTCCACCGATGAATCCAAGTTCGAGTTGTTCAATACGAGAAAACGCCACTACGTTCGCCGTCGAGCAGGGGAGCGTTTGAAACTGGTTCGTTCTGTTCCAACCGTGAAGCATGTGGGTGGTTCATCAATGGTATGGGTTAGGGTCCGACAAGCCGAAAATTCGAACCCGAAACGCATGAAGCCGAAAAATCGAACCCGAAAAATCGAGCCCCAAAAGCATGAAGCCGAAAAGCATGAAGCCGGAAACCTCCTCTCCCAACGGCGGAGTGTTCGGGACTGGTTTGGAGGGATGGGATTTCTGTATCGTTTCGTACCTTTGTGAGACTCATTCGGATGACACGCACCTGCTGCGAAGAATCAGTGTTTCGATGCCGGGTTTCCCTCTTCGGTGGGAAAGAACATGGTGTTGTAACAGCGTATTCTGCGAATAGTACTGGAGCTGGAGGTGAAGATTCCTCTTCAGTTCTAGCGAGTTGACCTCGGAAACTTCAATATTCGCGCTCAGCAGATTGCTTCCTGTAGCAGTTACACCTTTGCTCAGTTCGAACTAGGGACCGTAGATGCGGAACAGCGAGGACGTAAGCGAGGCAGAAGAGGTAGGTATGCTGAGCTTAACGAAGGTGCAATTCCTCCCCGCTAAGCCAGCCCCGACCGCTCCGCTGTTGGGAGAGGATGTTTTCGGCTTCACGCTCTTCATTTTCATGCCTTTCGGCTTCATGCTTTTCGGGCTCGATTTTTCGGCTTCATGCATTTCTGGCTCAATTTTTCGGCATCCAGGGTATACACCATGGTATGGGGCTGTTTCGGGGGCGGCCGCGTTGGTAGTTCAATGAAAATCGAAGGTCGCATGTGCGAGCAGTACCACCACAGAATTCTAGTCCACCGAGCTGTCCAAATTGGAAATCATCTCATCGGTCGTGGCTGTATTTTTCAACGAGACAACGACCGCCAACACAAGTCCCATATCTACCAGCGCTATCTATGGTCCAGAGAATTTAAAACGGATTTGGAGATCATGACTCGGCCGCCTCAGAGTCCTGATTGTGATCCCATCGAGCTCCTCGGACACCATTTGGACAGAGCTGTCCGTGACAGAAGTGTAACTAGCGAGGACGCTCTAGGGAAAGCCCTACAGACTGCATGAGCGGAAGTCAGCCCCGCGATTGTGAAGGAACTGACGGATCGTATGCCTCGTATTCGTGCTGCTCTCACAGCCGCTGAGGGCGGGTTCTTCGCGGGAAGCAAGATCTGGGGACGGCAGAGGTCGATCAAGGTCGAGCATCATATACAATACATTTCCGTCAACAAACTTCCTACCGATGGTGTATGTTCACGAGGTATCCTCTCTCCCTCGACTCGATGATTGACTCCTCAACCCTCCCCTCCCGTTAAGTGAAGTAAATTCCCAAGATGTGCGAAGACTAGAGGTCGTCAAACTTTTCCCACATTGCTGGCAGCCGCAGCACCGTGAGGTGTCGCGTCACACAGTTTGACGACCCCTGGCGTAGACAAATTTATTGATAGAGTGGAGACTTCGATCTCCCCTGAAGAAGTGAGCTCTTGTTCGACGCCCTGAACAGACTCCGGCGTATCCGCCGTTCTAGCAAGCTGATCCTCTAAAAGAGTCCTAGGGAGAAGGAGGGCGAAGTTGCGGGTGAGCCAAGCACAGTGTTGCGGGATCTTCTCAGAATCTAGACTCATCCGACTCGATTGGGTCTCCTCGCTTTTTTTGGCTTCAAAGGTATCACGCGTGGTACCAGTAGGCGGCCACGTTTTCGTTCACGAGCGAAAAAGTGGATCTTTCAAGTTTTACTGGGCGCTAAAAGCACCTTGTGACGTGTGAAACGGTGATTCGAGTCTGTGGGAAGAGTTCGCAAGCCCACGAGCATCCGTTTTGTGGGTATGTCAGACGACACAAACATGTCAGATCAGACCTACTCTTCAGGCATTCATGTCCGTGACAAATTCACTGTGATCGCCACAGCCCTGGCGGCAGAAGTCGGACAGTGTTGCGTCATAGGCAACCTGGATGCAAAGCTGGAGGCCTGGGAAGACAAATACCTGGCGGCCTTCACGACGGCCGACGAAAAGGCAACGGAGAATGTTCAACTCTGGTCGGACCTAGACGAAGCACAGCCAAGGGTCGCGGATCTTGAGTTGAAACTCCAATCTCATGAGGAACAGGCCGCCAACCCCAAGCACAAATCGAACTCGACAAGGTGGAAACTGCCGAGCTTTCTGGTAAAATCGCGGCACAGAGAATGACAGATGCGATTTCTGAGATCGCACTCGATGAGGTGCTCGAGGCGTGTAGAGAAAAACTGTCCGAAGTATTCGCGTCAGTGTGAACGGATCAGGCCTACAGAAAGCTACGGCATCCTGAAGCCTCGCAGCCAGAGCTCGACCTATAGAGAAACTTTGAGGGGGACTATGTATTCGGTGAGTTCAAAGTGTAGCAGAATATGCTCGTCGCTGTCGTGGTCAGCAGCTCGAGGCAGTTCTGAAACGACTTCCCTGACCACAAACTACGTGTATTTGTGCATATGGGAGCAGGAGATATTGAGAAATCCCTCAATGATACGACTCCCGTTGGTGTTGAAGACGTGGCGGGTGAAATCATTGAACCACCAGCCGAGCTGGAAGCCCAAGAGACAAAAATACTCTCGTTGACGCGGTGCACCATGATTAGGGCTGTACGTTTGAAGTGGCTCGACTACAATGAGAACGCGTCGTTATCTCTTAGTTCCGATCATCTTTATTTATATGGTATCCGGCCCCGACACCTGACCCAAGCTGAAATTTCTCCGTGTCCGCTTGCAATCAGGCGTCGCCGAACCCGAGTCGACGCGGTCGCAAACCCTTATTCGCCCTGTTGGATCGCCGTACCCAGGACATCTCCCTGTCCGGGCACGAGAGAAGGTAAGATTGGTTTTCCCACATCCGCAGCCCAACTCCCTTCCCCGCTGCTGCGGTCCGGCAGTCCGCTCGCCCAGAACATGAAAAGAAGTGGGTCGCAATCCTCATCCATCGATGCCTTCCCGTTCTCAATATTTGGTGTCTCAGGAACAACGCTTCCTCGCGGCTTAAGTTAGTTCGCATGGCGAATCCATTCCGCACCTTCGACTCCGACACGATACATAACCTTGCTGATGCGGTGCAAGATGGAACCGGCCGTCCACTTCGATCGTCCGGCGTTGCGGAAGTCCTTGACGAAAACGGAGCTCCCCTCTTCGTAGTTTCTTTCCGTGACTCCGTGCCGAGCATCGAAGTGAAACTTGTTCTTTTCTCTCGAGACTCCCGTGTCGCCGCTGTTCCGGGTAGCCTCGAACCTCGGCTTGATGAGGGACAACGGCCGTTCTCAACGGCCGTCCCGAGCAATCCTCCGCGGGGCTTCTGCCATGCGACCCCGGCTTACTCCGGTATGCAAGTAATCCGGCAGCGAGCGCCTCGCCACGCTCCCTACCCTCCAGGCGTCTTAAGAATTTGCTTGAAAATATCGACGAATTTCTCGGCCTGACCATTCGAATGCGGATGGAAAGGAGGCGAATTTACGAGTCTGACTCCCGCATTCTCACAAAGAGTCATGAACGACGCCGACTCGAGCTGCGATCCGTTGTCGGTGACCAGCCTTTCCGGAAAACCGAATCTTGCAAAAATTGCTTCGCAAGCTCTTTTAGTTGCTGCTCCTGTCGCATGCTTCATCTCAAATACTTCTGGCCATCTGGAAAACGAGTCAACCAGAATGAGATACATATAGCCTTCTACCGGTCCCGCGAAGTCGGCATGTATCCGCTCCCAAGGCTTGACGCTCGCCGGCCAAGGGCTCAGCGGAACTTTAAGCGGGTCACGGTTGACCTGCACGCACGCTTCGCACATTCGCACCGTCGACTCGATGTCTTTATCAATCCGAAAATCGCCAGCAACGGCCGGTGATCTGTGAGCGAGAGGAACTTCCGGCCCAGTATTAACTCGTGAAATTTCTTAACTGCAAACACAAGTGGCTGCGCTTCTTTTTCGATCTGAGCATAGTTCTTCTCAGCTTGCGTAAGCGACCGACATGCGTGAGAAATCGCTCCCTAGCCTCCATCCGAGAACCTGTGCGAGAGAACGGCCCCGATGCCATATGCGCTGGCATCTGTCGCGACAATCAATTTTTCCTTTGGGTCGTAATGCGTCAGCAGTAAGTCCGACTGCAGCATCCTTTTGATCGACTCGAACCCTTCTTGAAATTTCTCGGACCAGACGAATTTTGTGTCCTTCTTCAGCAACTCATCCGTGGGTGCCCGATGCTCTCTCATTTCAGCCAGGTATACACTGTAATATGTTACCATGCCTGGGAACTCCGAGTTCACTCTGGTTAGATGGCGCCGGCACGTTGACGATGGATTTAATCTTCTCCCATTGCGGCTTCCTTCCGTCTTTGGAGATTACTTGTCCCAGGAACTTGATTTCCGTCTTCAGGAAAGCACATTTTGCGAGCTGAATCCTGAGTCCGAACTTCGCGATGCGCTTCAACAACTCTCGTGAGCTCTCAGGGTGTTGCTCCAGAGTGCCGCCCGTTACTACAAGATCATCGAGATAAGCAGCTACGCCTGGTAGCCCGTTGATCAACATATCTATAATTTCTTGGAAAATTGCAGGAGCTGTTTTGACCACGGAAGGCAATCGGTTGTACTTGTACAACCCTTTCAGCGTTTTGATAGTCACGAATCTCTTCGAATCCTCTTCGACTTCGATCTGCAAGTAGGCTTCCGCCAAATCGATGTTCGAGAGGTAAACTCCACCGAGGGTAGGCAGCGGGTGATGGTGGTCCTCCAATACGTTATTCAACCCAATGCTGAAATCGGAGCATAAACGGATATCCCCGGTTTTCTTCGGAACGATCACTACGGGAGCCGCGAAATCTGAATGAGAAACTGGTGAAATCACTCCAATGCGTTCCAATCGCTCCACTTCTGCTTCCACCTTTGGTAACGTAGCGTATGGGACTGGTATACCCTGTCGGAATACACACGTTGCGCCTTCTCTAATTTGAAAACGTGCTTTCATCTCAGAGCAACGACCGAGACGCTCAGAGAAGACGTCAGGAAATGTAGCCATTAGCGAATCAACCAACGATTTAGCTTCTAATGCGAGCTGTTCTGGTCGCGGCGAGCATTCCACCTTTTGCACTCCTCTGTTCGTGAGTCGGTCCCACAGCTCCCGATTCATTCGTAGCCAATCACAGCCCAGTACGTTCAAGTCATACGGCAACACGTAACAACAGCCGTGGAATTCCGTTCCTTCAAGAGCGCATTCGCAATCGAAAAATCCGAGACTTTCCAATGTACCCTGATTCGCTGCTTTCATCACCCAGGTCGGAGTGTGCAGACTTCGTTTGCCCAACTTACGTCATAGCTGCTCGCTAATGATCGTTACATCTGAACCTGTGTCGAGTCTCAGCTTGATTTGATTACGCCCAACCTTGACATGATAGAATATCCTATTCGTCCCTTCACGCTCAGCCTTCAATACTCCAACCGTCACCTCTCCAACGTTGCGCTCCTACTTGGCTGTCCTTCCCGACGAGCCTCGAGTATCCTTTCTGTCTGAAAGTTTTTGCCTATTCCCTTGATTCTACTTCTGAAAACATTATGCCTCGAGATGGCCTTTCTTCCCACAGAAATTACACGTTCTACTTCTGTGTGGGCAGAATTTCCTGAAATGTGGTTCTTTGCAAATGCGACAGGTACCAGGCTTGCTCGTCGTCGCAACCGCATTCACGGCTTTGCCTTCGTGGCCTTCCGCGATGCTCCTCGACGCTGCTTGCAGACGTCCAAAATCCTCCACTCGCTGATGCAGCTCCTTCATGGACGCCTCGGGGTTCTCCTCGACGAACTGCAATGCGATCTGACGAACCTTGGTGAATTTGTCGCTTCTCAGACCACTTATCCATACCTGGCATTTAAACTGCTCTGCAGTTACAGTGGACATCTGCGACAGTTCGAACCGCTGGTTCACGAGTCCGGTGTTATCGTCGAAGGAGCCATCACTGAAATCATCGCGCACTGTTTGGAGGCACTGATACCTCCTCGAGAACAGCGAGCCGCGGTGTCCGAACAATTCTTTCAGTGCGCCCACTGTCGACTTGAAATCTTTTTCGGCGTATTTCTTCGGAAGAAAGTGTGCCGTGTACTTCTTGTCGAAGATTCCGTGCACTTCAAACTTAATCTGAATGAAGAGAGCCTTTGGTTCCGAACACTCGAAGAGTCGTAAGCACCGTTCGTCAGAAAGCGGACTGAGAACTGATACAGCGTCGGCGTAGCATACGCGACGATTACGACGACTACACTTTATTGAAGTAAAGGAAGCTGCCAGTGGCGTACCCAGGGGGGGGGGGCATGGCCCCCCTACACTCTTCGATAATATTGGGAAGGATTGGGATATTGGGATAATATTGGATTATATTCTACTTTAATGGACGAAAAAGTTCCACAAAGATTCAGTCTTATCAGGAGAATTCTCACAGGTTTGAAAACCATGTTGATTGCGTCATGAAAATCTTGAGACGATGATGATCATCATCATCAGCATCATCATCACATCCTTGGCCCCCCAAAAGGAAAAAGCTGGGTACGCCCCTGGGTCGAAGCTAGTGAACCACTTTCTTGAACGACTGCAATGGTGCGAGGCATCAGAATCTACGAGGAATTCATCGGTTTCGCTCGAGTCATATTTGACGTGAGCTAGGAGTGCGACTGCAGTGCTTGCTCGAGCATGCGATCTTTGCTGTCGGCCTCCTCCTTGGTAACCTTGATCTCGCCGAGGACGGGTACACTGGGATTTGAAATGTCCTGTTGCACCACAAATGTAACACTTTACTTGTCTTCTGTTTGGTCTATTACTCTGGTGGCGTGAACGGGTCTGTTGACCATATCCACTGCTGCTGGATCCTTGTGAATGATGGCTGGGGGCATTTCTTTGATGAGAACGATTTTGGAATCTACGTTTTGGTGCAAATCTGCGACTAACTTTCATCTGAGAAAGCATAGCAGTCGCCTGATCCGATTCCTTGGATGGTCTTTGGCGAATTGCTTCGTTCTTGATAATTTCCATCAGACTGGAGATATCCCTATCGCCTTCTGGTCGGGCTGAGAAAGCCATGCGAAGGGGTTCCCAACTATGTGGCAGAGCATTGAGCAGTTGTTCAATCTGAACTTTCTGATCGATCTCAATTCCGGAACCCGTGAGTTCGGCTTGAAGATCGCGGGACCTATCCAGGTTCTGGTCAGCAGTCTTGCTCTTATTGAACTTGAACTGCATCAATGTCGCGATCACCGAACCTTGCGGCAGGGCGGCTCGGACCCCAAACTTGCTCGCGATCTGGGACCAGATGTCCGCTGCTCTGACATCCTGAGTTTGTCCGTAGAACACTTGGACAATCAGTTTGTCGTTGATCGAAGAGAACAATTGAACTCTTGCTTTTCGATTTGCTCTTTCATACCGAACCTTGACTTTCTTTTGATCATCATTTAGTTAGGTGGCTGGTGCGACAGGGACTGGTTAAACCAGGTCTCCTTTCACGACTTCCCGAACATCTACAGTTTGTTGTAGGAAGATGGGCATTAAGGATTTCCAACTCAAATAGTTTTGACCAAACAGACCTAGGGTCACTGGGCATGGGGCAAGCCTGGTATAGTTCGAGTCGGATGGACGGGGCTCTGGATCGTCCTTTTTTGGCGCAGCAGGTTCGTCGTCCTGCGCAGCCAGTTCGTATTGGTAGTCGTCGTCTGCCATGGCCCTAGGTAGGTCACTCCAAGTGGGACCGATGTCAAAAGGAAGTATTTGCACTTATACTTACTCTCAGGTACTCTGGAGTATCGTGCTGATAACGTGTCGAGGATTCCGTGCACTTTAAACTTAATCTGAGTGAAGAGAGCCTTTGGTTCCGAATACTCGAAGAGTCGTAAGCACCGTTCGCCAGAAGGCGGACTGAGAACTGATACAGCGTCGGCGTAGCATACGCGATGATTTTTCCCGTCTTTGCACTCCTAACAGACAGACAGACGTTGAGACGTACGGAAAGACGTTTGTGCGGAAGTTCGATCACGACGACTACACTTTATTGAGGTAAAGGAAGCTGCTTTTATATCCTATGGATCAGGGTTACATGAGAGGGTTGCTATAGACGTGCGCTTCCGTCAGGGACGCCGTACCATGGCCATCGGCTCGTCAGACGATGCCACTGTATGCTTGGCCGTCTGAGCGAAATATTACAACACTTCTAGAATACTGACTGATCCAATTTCTGCGTGAGTAACAGCTCACCTTAACAGCGTCGACCAGCTGGCTAGCGTCCTCGTCGAAAATACTCTCATACCTTGAGTACCAAAGCTCGAAGGTCAGCCCAGCCTCGGGATCATAGGAGAACGTGAAGATACGCGTCCATCGTTCTCACCTTGGCTTCCGCCTTGGCGGTTTTTTCGTCGAGGAGAGCAAACAGCTGGAGGGGAAAAGGTTAGCCAGGCGCAGAGAACTCCTGAAAATGGAGCGCATCCTTCAAACAAGCGATACGCCAGGCACAGTGCACAAATCTGGGATGATTCAAACACGGAAGACGAGATGGCTGGGCTCAGTAAAACTGATGATGCTCGGAGTCCGTCGGGGAAGGATAGAGCTGACGAACGTGCCTCTCATGTGGTACCACACCGAAAGACGCAGGGTGCGGCTTGTAGGACGGGAGGCACCTTCACATCGGAGCCTTTCCGGAAACCCAAGGGTTATCAGGGCCAACAGAGGTCCCCCGCACAAGCCAAGCCCAATTTGTCCTGGGAACATCCTAACAAACAAGGACGCCGCGGCGAATCGGAACCCAGTGCGGCTTGGAAACGCCCCCGCTCTCAAGTCATCGATAGACTGACAAAACTGAGTGACGGTGGGCCCTCGACGTAGACGGTGCCGATTGGAAGCAACAATCCTGCGAAGTTGAGGCTTCAACGAGAGTTGCCCGAACCATGCATGAAGACGACAGCGCTCCCGGGCAAGCCGATAAACTGTGAATAGATATGGAACAAGTTCACTCGCTGGCCGAGGATGATACTGGACATGCTGAAAGCGCAAAACATTGAGACAAGAGCCTGTCCACGGCTGAAGAACTCAGCTCAGTTGCGACGGATTGCAAATGGGACTGGGAGAGCACTCCTCGGCATCTATAATCGTCTGCTGAACGATAAGATCAAAGCCACACAGGACAACGACTCAGTGGATGGGATTGCTGAAGAGAACTCACTCGAATTGAATGAAGTCGAGAACAACTACCGTCCACATTCGACAATAGTAAGAGATCCGCCTTCCTGGCACTTGCCAGAGCTGGAGGTCTCATTACGAAAAAGTATTGGACCCCTTCCTCCACCAACCCGGGTCCGACATGCAATAGATGTGGCATCAGCGTGGTTACGTAGGACATGTTATATTCCAGTGTAACGATGCACACCACACGATGGATGATCTCCTGGGACTGAACAAGGCAATGTATTGATCTGCCGTGGGAGCAACAAAACGACTCCTGGGAAAATGGGAGGGTGGAAACTTGGGATCCGCTGAGCTCGCTCGCGCCTGAAGGTAAGGGCTCATGTGCATGGATTTCATACAACCGTAAACTCTCGAACGGTAGGGCGGGCTTCATTGGACAGGCTATCTCTGACAGGCAGGCGGGTCTCGATAATTTGGAAAAATGAGCGGGCCTCCTCCAATAGACAGGCGGCCTCAGATAATCAGGCGGGCATTGACCATTTGAAGAAATAGGAGGGCATTCTCTGATAAACGGGCCCATCTGAGGGAGGTAGTAGAGCGTATGAGCGATCGTCGAAAATCAGCCAAGCTCTACTGGTTTCATTCGAGGTCAAACACCACGCAGAAGAGTGGAGGGTTCCTCTCCGTGCGTGTTCGGAGTCTTCAGTGGAATCAACTCGAACGCCATAGACGATAGCAAGCCTGCTAACAGCTCCTTTGGAGCGAATGCTCGCTCACAATTCAAAGTATTCGTGAGTGCTGTTCCCTCTCTCCGAAACACGTGATGAAGGTGACGCAGGTGAGAGATATGAGGGCTCAGACATCGAAACGGAGTCGAAGTGAAGAGAAAGAGCCATTGAAATCCACACACCGTGGCAATACCAGCTCCTTCCGACCTCCGGTAGCGGTCGCCCGATTTAGAAAAATTCTCGTGAACTCCGATCATGCTAACTAGGAAGCCATTTTCCGGCGTGTTTGGCTCCCAGTATCTAATCGTAGGATTATTACGCGGAATATGGTGAAATCGATTTATACAGGGTGGAGTGAAGGCCAGACGCCCTCCTTCTATGGACGAGCGACCTAAATCAGGCAGACCTCGGATTCTGAAAAATAAACGGGCATCCTCCAATAGACGAGCGATCTCCAACAGACGGGCGGATCTGGAACTTTCGATGGAATGAACGGGCCGCCCTGCTGCTCGAAATTTTACAGTTTATATTCATACAGATCCAAAAAAAAAACATAAACCAAGGAGAGCAAACCAGCGCTCCGGCTCTGCTCAGCCTGGAGCGCCGATCGGTGCAGCAGTGGTCTTCGGCACGCACAGGCTCGGTTGGAGGCTGAACCGCGGCGCTTTGGCGTCAAGCAACGCTTGTACCTAAATACGCTCTCGCAGTCAGCGGAATAGGAACTGCTGACTACGACGGGTGCGGTCCTGAAGCTCCCCCGAAGGACGACTCAGGAGATGAATCCTCCTCGGGAGCCACAGATGAAGGAGGAGTAGCCGGCCGCGAAGCTGCCGGTATGGCCTGCGTGCTGGGGCTCATAGCGAAGGAGGTGCGCCAGGCATTGCGCTTGCCCGATCTGCACGTCGAAGTGGCCAGGGCGGCCATCCGAGAGCAGGAAAGTTTCCGTCGAAGCTTCCGTCACACTGGAGATCGACGTCTGGGAAACGATTTCTGCGCGGCGGAGAGCGCTGAACACTTCGGAGTTCGAGCGACCACAAGGTGGAGGATGAAGGGCCGGCCGGGGATGGACGCCGGGTACGGGATCGGGTCGTAGCCCTCGATGATCGGTGGCACTCCCGGGCCCTTCACGTCGTTGATCCGGAAAGTACTTGGCGGTCTTCTGTCGCGCCCGGAGTCCTCAAGTTCCATCCGTGGATCCGATGCACACCTGAAAGCGCCATCCATTTGGCCGCCCATTAAGTCGGCGTTCCTCCGGGAAGCCAGAGTTGAAGGCATTCGGGATCCTGATCGACGTGAAAGCTCGATTCGAACTGAAGAGCACTCGTTTGTGACTTGTGACTCACTGGAAAGATGGATCGCTGAAATGGCGCACACTCGTTAATGATGATCGCGACGATGAGTTAAAGCGAAGAGTCGTAGATCTCCACCGCCGCTCGAGGTGCAAGAGTGCCTCTGTGCTTCAGGTCGAAGCGGAGAGTCTTTCGGGTTATGCTCAGAAATGGCCATATTCCTTCTCGGGGCTCGGAGTCGGACGCTTCTGTGCTTGTTGCACAGCAAGCGCGGCACCCGTCTCGACGAAATTTCCCTCAGTCAAGCTTACGTGCTAGATCCTCCCTGTTGAAACTCTAGTGATGGCCGGCGCGTCCGCTATTTCGCGCGTTTTTCTTCAATGAACTGCCGCAACCATGTTTCTCTCTACTACGACTACTTCATCACGGGAACGGCGAAGGTCCAGAGTCTCCGTGCACAGACACAAGTTCATCCATGATCATCGTTGCTGTCTAGCGTTTCATACTGGAGTGCTTTGGGACAGCACAAAGCGCTGCTCCCTCCACGTTGCAGAATTTGTGTCAGTGCGTCGCACTTTGCGTAGCTGTGATGTGGTGGATACTGAAGAGTCGTGTGGACGTGCTTAATGGCGAGCGCGCCAAAATTCGAACGGCTTCTATGTCGAGCAATAATTCACGGAGACCCCTCGTAGATCATACCGCGAAGTCGATCCAGGACCAGATTTCGTGAGGGTCCCAAGACCAGTAGAAGAGGAATAGGACTGATGTTATCACTGCCAGATCATAGAGGCCGTATGGTTATGCACTCAATGGCCCATGGTATCTCTCAGTGAATCCCTGCTCCACATCGAGCAAATGCTGGACCAATTTTGAGAGCCGTACGCCCGCAGAATATTCCTTACAGCGTCGAACGCGTAACAATTCCCGAACAGGAGAATCTGTCGCACAAAAATTTTACCTTGCCTGCGCCGTGACAATATTCTGTCGTCGGGTCCGATGCGCCAGGCCGGTGAAATGTGTCGCTGTCCTCCAGGAAGCGCCTCGAGACCTCGCGGTCTGGAGTCACAAGTTCAGGAGGACAACCATTGGTTCACATCTCCTCTGCCATTGAGTACATATTTTGGGAAGTACACAGTTCGTCTGGAAATAACTAGCGGTGCAGCAATTATTATGGCACAGGGAAGCGTGATGTCCATCATACACTCGTAATTCGTCTCATCACCGTCACCTGGCGGTGGGTGGACCTTAGTTAGTTTGACATGCAGTAGGTCGCTCTACAGTGGATAATTCGTTGTTCATGTCGCCTCAAGAACACCTGGAGGTGTCTTGGAGGAATCATCTCAAATGTGTGTTACTGTTGCTGGCGAACTTGTTGGGGTCTCGAATGAAGGATCCAGCGTTCCCTGAAAATATCCATTAAGCGTCGATCTCCAGTAATATAGATGATAATGATTCAAAGCACTGGCGTACCGTAAGGGGGGGCGGTCCGCCCCAGCCATCAAGGCTACAGGGCCATCTTGACTGTCGGAGGAACGCGCTCACGCACTCTGTAAGATAATCCGTCTGATCACTCAAGAAATGAGCCTTCGGAACGACGTCCGCGCTGACAATTAACTTCAATCGTCTCCTGATCAGTCTGGGAGGGGAAGCTCGAGAGCCGTTTTCTCTATTTCGCGGAACTGTGGTCCCAGAATATCAGGCGCATGCGCGCACCGAATCACGACCTCCAGAACGCCACATTGAAGAATTCATCTTGAAAACCCTTCACGCCACTGAGCCCGCGGGAAAGTTCCGTGTTAATTTCGTCGGAGGCTCGCCAGTAGTTCCGTCAGAACGCAACGGGGTTGAACAGTTGACCTGGTCGTTTCGATTCCAGTTTACTTTTCGTGAATCTTCCCCGGATATGACCGCATCAACCGACGGTTTTCTCACGATCTCTCAATATTGAAGTCGGCTCATGAGTCCAGGAATAATCAGATACCGAGTATTGTTTCTTCATCACGTTCAAACATGAAATCCGCGCGAAAACCCACGCTACTGACCAAGCTGAGTCTTTTGGGAAAATGTCTTGAGAGCTATCATGTTCTGCGCGTCAAGAGTCTGGTTCAAAGTTATGAGATTCTGGCTTCTTCGGGTGTTCCCTCAGGTCGTGCGCGAACCAAGCGTACGTCGCTTCCCTGGAATCAAGGAGATGGCAGCATGGTTTAGGATATATTCGTGGAGGTTATGCCTCGTTTCCCCGAGTCTCGTTTCCCGAGTCTCGTTTCCCCGAAATCTTGTTTCCCAGAATCTCGTTTCGCCGACTCAGTCCTCTTCCATAGACTCCCCGAATCCTCAAGCGCCGTTCGTTGAGTCCGAATCAGAGAACGTTCCATGCATAGCACTGGTTGACGGCTTGGAGTCTACGGCGGCCCATTCAGTAACGGAAAGGGCATTGGTGGGGCCAAGAATAACGGGGTGATTCTCGCAGTGGGAAAATAATCTATTTCGAAGCAAGCGAGGGGGAGAATTCAATATGGATGGGAGAGTCTCGACTGAGGGCAACTTCCACGATGTAGAAGCATTGGCTTGCGAAGCGAGTTCCGGCCTGCAGCGGGTGGACGCTGATTGGAACCCGACGCTCATCATACATCTTGAAGATGCTGTTACGCAGTAACTCTATGGATCCCGTCGCCAATCTAACATCAGCTGATTCCGACAAGATCACTCACTCATCAGGGGGGAATCCTTCGATCAGTAAATTCAGTCATGCACGCGAGCTGGAGTACCTCTCTCTCCGTGGAAGATCGGAGCGAACTTTCGGGTGTCATCCGCTGGAACAGTCTTCTTGTCCTGGATCTATCCGATTTTCTCCTGAATCGCGAAGCCGATAAAGCTGCGGGGCACCCGGTTCAGCGCTCCCGGCCATACGAATTTGTTACATACGAATCAGTTGGTTATTATCGCATCTTCCGCTTGTGCTGGACAAGTTCTGGTCTTGAAATAAGTCGATACGTAGTTTCCTTGCTAGAGCACTTCGATGAAGTTTCCACCGCCTCCAACGGTCCCAAGGTCAGCGGGCCCGACGCATCATGAGCTCACGGTGGCCGTGTGGTTTGCGCGCGGTCCCATGGCTGCCGCCATGTTCCCAGGGGGTCACCGAGCGGCGCTGTAGCCGCGCAAGGTTTGAAAAGTAACGAACCTCCTACGCCGCGGAGATGGCAGTGCAAGAAGTGCTTTCGAAAAAGGGTGAACCCCTCTACTTGGTGCACAGCTACCTCTATGAAATCGAGGAGAAAGACTCTACGGAGTACGGTGAGAAGTTGTATTGCCGATGTGTACACAAGAGCGATAAAGGCTGTGGAGCTAGTTGTAGGATTCTCGCAACCCCAGACCTCGTCGTGAGAAGCAAGCCGGGCGACCATGACCACGAACCTGCCACTCCAGATTTCATGAGTCGAACAGCACATCAGAAGATGAAGAGAGCTGTGGTTTCTCAAGCCGAGAGAGGCGTGAAACAAGTATATTCTCAAACTCTAGTCGCAGTCGTGGAAGAATTCCAGACGCCGCACGACGATGAAGAAATCGGGGCTCGATGCCGACATACGATGCTGCTCGATCCTTCTTGTACCGGGCACGGTCGAAGATCAGGCCGTCCCTGCTCAAGTCGAGGCAAGATATCGTGCTTGAAGGACCCAGGAGGAGAACGAAGGCAGGCGAAGAGTTCTTGTTGTTCGATGAAGGAACGAACCACAGGCTTCTAGGTTTCAGCACAGCTGAGATGATCAAAGTTCTATGCAACGCACCGATTGTCCACATGGATGGGACTTTCAGCGTAGTCCCTCGCTTGTTCTACCAGCTCCACAGCCTTCGCGCCATTCGTGGAGTCGTCACTGAGAAAATTGCCCAAGTTGTAAATTTGCTCCAGCTCGAGACGTCCAAGTTTCCGGAAGCGATATTCACGCGTCTCCTGAGTTGCCGCAGTATCGAACGGCGGGCTCTGGCTGGGGGACAACTCTCACCAGCCAGTACGGAGTCAAGGTCAGACGGCTCGCCGCCGTCAGACCTTGACTCTCTCCCCATGAATGAATCGGTACATCAGATTCTAGAGGTTCTCGAACGGGAAAACGTAACCCGGATCCATGATTTGACGGCGGGCAAGAACGGACGGCTCCAGTATCGCCACTATCCCGCAACTATTCGACTCCGCAACAACGTCGCTGAGTATCACTCGAGACTTATTTCCAATGAGACCTGAATTCAGAACCGCTGATGATATGGTATGCAGCACTGTCGGCAATTCTCACATGCATCAACGACGCCCTTATCTGAGATCGCCGAATGAGACGCCGATTATTTCCCCGATGTTAGTCTCGTTAAGTCGCTAAATTTTCGGGCTGAGCGCAAGACTCCTTGGGAGTTCTCGAGACTAGAGCAGCGTTCTATCTCTACGTACAACTCCTTCCATGAATCAGCTTGGGTCACAACTCGGTAATCCACTCGAACCTTTCTTTCTGAGAGGGATGCGCAGAAATCTTAGCGAGTTTGAACCCCCTCGGTTCAGTGCTGTACTTTGATCATTCAACGTATCTCTGATGGTCGGCCAGTATCTTCAAAATTGGTTACGGGTACAACAATCTGAATCCCTTTTGATATCGTATCGCAGAGCTGAAAGGCTTCTCTCATAACGGAAGCGACTTCCCGAGAACATCATCGAGAACCCAAGCATGGCGAGACTGAGGAAAGCATGTGGAGAGCCACCGCGGAAAGTTTCCACATGAGTGGAATATTCATAGGATTCATGATCATATCATCACTCTCATTCCTCATCTACTCGTCTCGGGACTGTCACAAATGCCTGTCCTGGAGGAGCTCCATGCTAAAATGTAGCATCCCGACGACGTGTCCTCTGGAGCACACAGATGTCTCCGAGGGATTCATCCGGTCCTTCCGATTGACCGAAGCTGCCGCCCTAGATGATGGCCTCTCGTGCTTCTAGTCGTAGGCCAGAACCCCTCAGCCGCAAAGAGGAACCCTCGCACCGCAAGCGGTGCTGGAGATCCTAGACTCTCTCGGCCGTTTCTAAAGCCACGGGGTTGCCGATCCGACAAATTCTTGGAAATTCCTCAGAATCGGTTGATAGAGCATCGAGGTCTCGCATCGCCAGATAGCACCGACCTCTCTCCGGAAGAACACCGCCTTCTCGCCTGGGCGGAGACGAGCTCTCTCCGAACCTATCCGTTTTAAAGTCTGAGTACACCCCGTCACAATCCCACGAGAGTGACGAGTGAGAGCACTTCAGGTTGTTCTGAGCTCTTCGCCAACCGAAATCCAAAATGTCGTCATCTCTGGTTTCCTGGAGAGCCCCCGACTCCAAAGGCGCCCAAACAGTTCGCGGTTCCCAACGTGCATCGGATTCACGGATGAAACTTGAGGAGTCAAGGCGCAACAGAAGACCGCCAGTTACTTGCCGGGTCAACGACTCGAACGGTCCGGGAGTATCACCGATCATCGAGGGCTGCGACCCGATCGTGTACCCGGCGTCCGTCCCCGGCCGGCCCTTCATCCTCCACCTTGTGATGGCCCGCGGAGTGTCGAACTCCGAAGTGTTCAGCGCGCTCCGTCGCGCAGAAATCGTTTCCCAGACGTCGATCTCCAGTGTAACGGAAGCTTCGACGGAAACTTTCCTGCTCTCGGATGGCCGCCCTGGCCACTACGACGTCCAGATCGGGCAAACGCGATGCCTGGCGCACCTCCTGCGCTATGAGCCCGAGCACGCAGGCCACACCGGTAGCTTCGCGGCCGGCTACTCCTCCTTCATCTGTGGATCCCGAGGAGGAGTCGTCTCTCGAGTCGTCCTCCGGGGGAGCTTCGGGACCGCACCCGTCGTAGTCAGTAGGTCTTACTCCGCTGACTGTGAGAGCGTATTTAGGTACAGGCGTTGCTTGAGGCCAAATCGCCGCGGTCCAGCCTCCGACCCAGCCTGTTCGTGCCGAAGACCACTGCTGCACCGACCGGCGCTTGAGGCTGAGCAGAGTCAGAGCGCTGGTTTGCTCTTTGAGAAGCCAGAGGGAACGAAGGAGCTCAATGTGGTCATGGCCCCTTGTGTCAAGTGCGAGAGCGGCCTGGCCAGAGAGGTGAAGCCGTTCCTCGACTCGGTTGAGGCTGCTTCAGCTCAGCGGGTCACTTCTGGAGCTGAAGAGAGCGAGTGCATGGAGAAGTACTACGCTCAGAGGTTCCGGTTGGTCTCCCGCTTCACCCCGGAACTTCCACTGAGCCGCCAGGCTTGGTTCTCAATCAGCCCGGAAGAGATCTCAAAGCACATTACGAGGCGCGTGGTGTCCCTGAGCCAAAAGCTCGGAAGGAAGATACGGGTCTTCGACCCATTCTGCGGAGCGGGCGGCTACATCGTGCAGGCCGCTCTCATGGACGAGGTGTCGCACGCGTTCGCGAGTGACATCAGCGCCTCGGAGGTGCAGTGCGCGAAGAGGATGGCGGACCTTTACGGTGTGCCCCGCTCGAAAATGTCTTTCAGGGTGAGCGACATTTTCGACATAAGCACGACCATGTTCAAAGAGCCCGTCGACGCCATCATCTGCGGCCCTCCCTGGGGTGGTCCGGCCTACCTGACTGGGGTCTACGACCTCAGTCGGATGAGGCCAGACTATGAGAAGATCCTGCACCACTGCGCCCGCTTCACCCGTAACCTCGCCCTCCTGCTCCCGAGAACTGTTGCCGTGGATCAGCTCGCCGGGACGGCACGAGCGGCGGGTTCCGTCCAGGGCGTCGAGCTGGAGCTCAACTTCCTGGCAGGAAAAATAAAAACGTCAACAGCGTACTATGGCGATTTGGTAAATAATTATCAATAAATTGTTCCTCTTTGTTCATTTTTGGTACATTCATCTCAAGGTAGGGAATGATCAAGTCGAGTGCGGGAATGCGCGGTGTGAATCACATCATGATCAGCTCAGCCAGCTTCGGCCATCGTCACTCCAGAAATCAGCGAAGATGGCTCTCTAGACAAACTGTCGAGCCTGTTGAAGCAGGGCTTTTCTGGAAAGTGGACATCATCTCGACAGATCCACTCGGGGTCTCCAGACTTCCGGATAATACAGAAGAGAAGGCAGTTTGAGCAAGTTAGAGGCTCTGGTATTCACTCCAGGGAGTTCGAAGTCAAAAGCACGGATAACGAGATCGACAGTGCGGTCGGCACGCAAGAAGTCCGAGATCTTTGACATGATCGAGTTCAGCAATCTCTTTCCCGAGGAGAACGTACTCGAATTAGTCTGAATGAAGTACTTGAAGGCAACCAGATTTTAAGGTGGAAATATGTAGTTCCCAACGGTCCGCCCAATCCTCAATGTCACCAAGGGTTTGCTGTAGAGCAACGCGGCCATCGGGCCGGGACACATCAGCGAAGATCTGTGTATCGTCAGCGGAGGTCTGATAAGAAACAGCCAAGGGAATCTTGGATCGGAGGTTCGCAGTATACAAGAGAAATAGAAGTGAGCCGACCACTGAGCCCCGGGGCACTCCTGAAAGAGCAGGGTACCTGTCAGAGGTGCGCTCATCAATTCTGAAACAAAAGTGGCGATCGGAGAAGCAGTCTGCAAACCAGCGGCACAGCCAAGGGGGGGGGGTGGCAGAGACAGGAAGCTTCGAGACGAGCAGACGGTCGTTTTTAACGTCGAAGGCTGCACGAAAATCGGTGAAAATGACATCGGTCATCGCAGATCTGTCGTTGTGACATCGACAAGTGAATCCAGGATCTCTCCCCGATCGAGAGCGCTCGTTGATGGGGAATGACAGCCAAGGAACCGCAAAACATCCAACCCGTCACCACGGCTGAAGTTCAAAGAGCAGCAGAGAGAAGGGCGAACAGAAGAGCCCCCGGTCCGGACGGCGTCCCCTCGGAGACACTCAAAATGCTGATGGCAATATGGCCGAAGATCTTTGCAGGAATAATGGACCAAATCCTCCACACTGACATCTTTCCAGATACAGGGAAGCAGGAAACCAGGGAAACAGAGCCCTCCTCGACATTTGAGCCGAGAGAGCAGAGAGCATTATCAATCACAGACTGCAGCAGGAGCTGGAGGAGGGGGGAAACTTCGAGGTCCAAAATGGCTTCAGAGCAGAACGATCCACTCTCCAAGCCATCCGGAAAGTTTCGAGACTGGCCGTGGATAAGATGAGCAAACCCTGGCGGAGAAGACAACGCACAACATAGATCCCCCTAGACGTGACTTGGGGGGCATCTTCATTAGCTTGAAGAGAAGAATCGTCTCTGGATATATTCGCGGAATTCTCAAGTTCCACTACAGAACCGATGGATCACCGATGTAGAGGGAGACCGCCTGGAATGACGGCGGGGGTTTCGCAGGGATCCATCCTAGATCCCACCCTGTGGGATGTCGCCTTTGAAAATGTCCTCGAGATCAAACTCCCAGAGGGAGCCTCGACGATTTCATACGCAGACGATCTGGCATTGGTATTCAAGGCCGAACCTCTTGAGGCACCAGAGTAGACAACACGGGACTCCCTTGAGATGATCGTTCTTTGGATGAAGGAAAATAAACTATCCTGGCCCTCAGAAGACTGAAGCAGTGATGTTCTTCAGGAGTAGAAAAGACAGAAACCCGAGACCGAAGATCATGAATCACACAATTGAGATACAGTCCCCCGCAGGAGACATCGGAATTCACATCGTTCTCACATATCAAGTTCGTGACCGAAAATGCAATGAAAACAGCAACAAACATCGCGAGGATCCCCCCAAGAACCTGTGACGCAACCGAAACTCAAAAAGAACAGAGAACCCCCGGAGTAGTAACAGAGGATCTCGGCCATACGGATCACGAGAGCATACCGCACAACGTCAACGCAGACCCTCGCCAGAATGGTTCCCCGGCCGCTGCTGGCGAGCGAGGGAGCCGAACTTTGCGCACGATGTGATCTGGAGATGGACGGGAGCGTCGAGGAAGACGAGGACGAAGGCAGAGTGAGACCATAGATAGGAGCCACCACGCTTCAAAACTGACAGCACACGTGAGACACGACCGATAAAGACCGTTGGACCTGCTCATGCATCCTAAGTTTCGGCGACTGGTGACTTCGGCTACCTATCCTATCACCCAACACAAATGCCGACAAACCATGGAAATTTCTAGAATCACAGGCAGCGCATGGACGAGCTGACTCGGGAAACGAGCACCGAGTCAACTCTGGCAGCAGCTCAAAGCAAATGACATCCCAGACCTAATCAGACAGATAATGAGTACCCAAAAAGATTAGAAGAAAATCTCGCGCAAAGTAGTACGCATCCTGAAGAAGAAGGAATGGCGGGCCGGGGCCACATCCTCTGCCCCCGGACCCGAACGATGAGTCAAGCATGTCCCTCCTAGCGCACAATTAAACATCTTGGCAGAGCTTTCCGTTTGCTGGAAGTAATATATAACGGAAGACTCACCTTCCGCGTTCCCGGCAGCAGGGCAGCGGAGAGAGTGGGGTTTTTAGCGTTTTCAGGATGGTTTCCCGTTTCCGATATCCGGGTGAAGGATCCCCCCCCCCCCGCCTTCGGAAAAGAGGATTGACCGACGAAGAAAATTTTTTTCTTGGCCGTGGGAATGCAATCCGGAATGCTTTTCGATCGCTAGAAACGTACAGTGGATGCTGAACGGAAAGAGTGGGCCGACAGGAGGCTGCGCCAGTCAGATGAGCCGTCGAAAGTATCGTCTGACCACGGTGGGATCGGATAATCCTGCGCGAACAACTTGGCGCGAACGTTCACCCTGCCGATTTTACCAATCACGACACTCATTCTCTGTGTCACCATGCTCCATATCATGTGAGTGTTACGAATTCACTCCAAGTTTATGATCTCTCCCTGGTCGCGGGTTCGATGCCCGCCGCACGCGAACATCCCCGGCTGTTGTAATGCTTCGTTTGGACTTTTGAACCCATTTACCGAAATAGACCCCAAACCTCAGGGTTCGGCTGTGAATCTGATGCCCCTCATGGCGAAGAATCCAAAACCAAGTGAGCTAGAAGGAGATCCCGTCACCTTGAGGGCCTATGGGAGTCGCGGGCCCCGAAGTAGGATTTTGCGGATACCGTGAACGGATTCCAGAACCACGTCGCGATGCCCGGACTGGGCGAAACGCTGCCCCAGACAACGGGTTAAAACCTTGATGTCCGGGGCGGACCGCCTCCTCTGCCCCCCTCTTGCTACGCGAGTTTCACACACCCTTTCCGCCGATCGCGGGATGGATAATCATCTCTGACTTGACATTCGTACTCTCCTGATCCTCGAGAACCTCAGAATCGATTTTGTGCTCGGTGGCTGTAGCTGCCGCGCAGAGCTGCTCAAGGGCTCAAGCCAACGGCTTCCTCCCGCTGATACGGCGGCCTTCCAGAACCGGCCAGTCACGGGTCACCCGTCCGGGTTACGGGTGTACGTCTTTTGGCCCGTTTGCTTATAGGAATGGATGCATTCTGATCCGCTCTCTGAGCGCGGGCGGTTGAAGGACCAAGCGGAATCCCGTAGGTTCTGGAAGGCCGCCGTATCAGCGGGAGGGAGCCGACGGCTTGAACCCTTGAGCAGCTCTGCGCGGCGGCTGTAGGCCAAAGTGTAGCAAACAGTCTTTAGTGTAGCAGACGGATTCGAGGGGAAGGGTAAGACGACATCTGATGCACTGGTGGAGGAGTCGCGCACTATTCGAATCAAGGGGGTTCTTTGAGGGCGTTGGCGATTTGACAGGCTCCGGAAACCGCGATTCATCGCGGAATGCGAGGACTTCAGACTATGCTGCTGGAGGCAATGCCCGAAGGAATGGGCATGGATGATCCGAAAATCATCACATTCTCATCCTCGTGGATTTCCTAAATCGATGCTATCGCTAATAAGCCGGGAGATGGGGCATGCGCGTAGATATTCTAATCGAAGACCTCTCACCTTGGGGAAACAAAACCGACATGGTTCATCCGTTGAATGACTGAGCACCAAATTCTCGGTTGTACATTCAGCGATCGGTCTCAGAAAGGAGACTCTGATTCGGGCTGAAATCGGGCATATGAAACCAGCACCTAGAATATAACGTATGCGATGATCCTACTCCAGTGGTCTTCTTGGACCGGCCGATATCCTCAACGAGCCCTCGATTATTTGAATCGGGCGCGCTCCCCCTGCGCTTGCCGTGGGTGTCGGCTCCTCCTCTTTCTCGAAAATATAGACGTTCTGCTACGTTGTTTGCGACCCATTGGCCGTTTACCCCGTAACTTGGTGTAGGTTATGGGTATACGACATTTGGACCAGGATCGAATGTGGATGAATGCATTCGGGCTGTCGGCGAGAAGGTTCTATGACCCGCTGAATTGAAAAAAAAAAACAGGAACGGTTCATCCACGGGTTGAACCGGGGCGCAGAAATGCGAACAATCTAGCGTCAAGCCGGGATACAGACAAAATTCGTCGGTAAATGAATTGGAAAGTACGGCGGATTGGTTTTGAAACACCTACAAAAAAACGAGACGACGATTTTCTTGTTGGGGGGTGTCGATATCTCAGGATCGGTTATTAGTTCAAGATTTTCAAATCGATCTCGCATAAATTCGATATTTTTCTCCTTTCTGGGGGGGTCTTTCAAGTTCCAATTGAAATCACCGCATAGAATCAGTGAAGTTCTCTGGTTTTGTATACCAGGGGACAGAACATGGTCATATTTCAGTAGGAACTCTTCAATGAGTTCGAACGATGTTCCCGGATTCATATATACTGTCACAAGGACGGTTAGTTGGTTACATAGGAGTATTTTACAGGCACAAATGTCACCAGGATCTTCATCAATGACATCTGGTGTAATTGTGGGAGTTGCTTGCGTAGGTGCTCCTCTGCGTTCGTGAATAGCAACTCCACCTGTCGTCCACGGGGTGAAACGTGGACCCCCTGAGCGACTTCGTTGAAGTTCATGGACTGCCGTGCCCCAGGGAGTCGATCACCGACCATCGATTTCTTGGAGCGATTCCGAGACCAATCTGACCTTCACTTTCCGAGTCTGGAGGGGTGCTTCCGGGAACGATCTGATCATTACTTCCCCAGATTTGAGGGGTGATTCCGGGACCGATCTGACCATTACTTCTCAAGTCTGGAGAGGTGATTCCGAGACTAAACATCATTTTCCGTAGTACTGCAAATGAATTCCCGTACCAGCCGGTACAGAAATTGATTTTTCGTACTCTGGATCCGAGGATCCTTACTACTTATGATCGGCTTCGTCTGTCAGTTTGTCCGCATTGCTCCTGGAATACATGGGGGTGATTCCAGCACCAATCTGAGCATACTTTTCTGAGTCTGGAGGGGTGATTCCGGAACCAATCCGACAATATTTTTCCGAGGCTGGAGGGATGATTCCGGGACCAATTCGACAATATTTTGCCGAGTCTGGTGGGTGATTTCGGGACCAATCTGACAACATTTTGCCGAGTCTGGTGGAGTGATTCCGGGAGCAATCTGACAATATTTTGCCGAGGCTCGCAGGGGAGAATGACTTCCTCCTGAGATCTTCCCAGAACCACCAAGTCTGGAGGGGTGATTCCGGAACCGATCTGAACATTACTTTACCTACCATGACTTCATTGTCATTTACCTCTGACAAGACACCGAGATTTACCGCATGAAATTCAACTTAAACTCATATTTCCCTCGCTCTGGAAAAAATCTTAAGGGCTGGGATGGGTGGTTCCCGGACCAAGCTGACCCTCACATTTCAAGTTTGGAGGGGTGATTCCGGGACCGATCTCACCATTACTTTCCCAGGTCTAAGGGGTGATTCCGGGACCAATCTGACCATTACTTTCCAAGTCTGGAGGAGGGATTCCGGGACCAATCTGACCTTCACTCTTCAAGTCTGGAGGGGTGATTCCGGGACCGATCTTCACTATTTCTTCACCTAACATCACTTCATTGTCATTGACCTATGACAAGACACCGAGATTTACCACATGAAATTCGACTTGAGTTCAAATTTCCCTCGCTCCGGAAAAAAAATCTTAAAGGCCTCCCTGTTGAGAAATATCGTTACACTTCAGTATCTGAAACATGTCTCAACTACCCACACCCGTAACGGGAACAAGGACAAGCCGTGTGCGTGATTACGCCACGGGATTGCAGCACCGGGCTTAGACACTTAGATTTGGCCGCGGTCAGCTCACGCTTTCCCGCCAAGTATAAATACTGCAATAAAGAAGTTTCGCTCTTGAGGAGCTACGCATTCCCTAACCGGAACTCTGTCTGTTTATTTCGTGCCGTGATCTTCCAGCTTCCAGAGAACTTCCAGATCGGTGTCTACCGACTGACTTCAGGGAACGAATATCCAACATTCGTTATTGCGCACGATACGACTCTGTGGACACTGTCGTTTGGAAGTGAACACTGTGAAGTGTGTGTGTGACTCTCGCGTGTAGTGACCTGCCGGTGAAGGTACATCAAGGTGCGACAAGAAAATGGATCCAACGGAGAGTCAACGGACACAGGAAGATTCCAGTAGCTCCCACGGCTTTAGTGAGGTTGGAGATGAAATGCCAGGACATTCGGCGAAGACAGGCGACGAAGCATTGGACTTCAGCAGGAAGGGTGTCGGAGCAACGGACGACACCGACAAGGACCTGAACGAGTTCAACATGGGTTCAAGACACCGAGCAGAAGACCTTTTAAAGCTCAGACTCGACGGAGCGAACTACACAGAGTGGCGAGTAATGATATCGGCAGCTCTGGATGCCGATCCGTTTGCTTTGGATGTGACGATGGGAAACCTGATACCACCGCCATCCACTGCAAATGGTCAGGCCGCAAAAATCCAGAAGAGAAAATTCGATGCAGGAAATCGAGCTGCACGCTGCACTCTGTTCGCATCGCTTCATTCCGATCTTGCGGTCTCGCTCTTCCACGCAAATTCAGAAACAGTGGATGCTCCAGAAATGTGGAGAGAAATCACTGGACGTTTCAACAATGCCAACGGAGGGCTGAAGAGAGTGGCACTGTCGAAGTTCACTTCCTACATGTATCTGTCCAACAAAAGCGCTGGTGAGAATCTTCTCAGGTTCAATAAGATCTTAAGCCGCTGCGAGGCCCTAGGGGTCTCCTTGCCTTCTGATTTGAAAATCACGATTCTGCTGGCAAGTTTGCCCCCGAATTGGGAATCTTTCAAGCAAAGTTTCACTGCAAGAGATGAGTCAGCTCAGTCTCTTGTCCATCTAACATCTGCTATCGAGATGGAGGCAATACGGCGCGGTAGATTCGATACCAGTGAAGTGACAGCCCTGTTCTCGCGTCTTCGGCCTGCATCTGGGAGACAACACAACCGAGGGACATTCAGCGAGAGGTCAAGCGTAAACGGGACAATGACCAGCACATCAGAAAATGACTACTACGGTTGCGGTCATTCTGGACACATGATTACGCGATGCAACGCTCCAAGTGGAAGTGGAAATCGAGTAGAGAATCGATATCAACGCCCGCAGCGCTCTCAGCCTCCGCAGCAACCTCGGCGCAACCAGCAGCCACGGCGCGGCGGAATGAGATCCTTCAACCGCCATCGACAACAACATAGTGCACATCATACAGAAGCTGATGTGGTTGAGATCCTGAACTGTGAGATGGAGATTGTAGAGTCCCATATTACGACACCTGACAACGAATATGTGGTGGACTCCGGTACCAATTTTCACATGTGTAATTCTCTAGAGCACATGACGCACTACGCAGCATTCCACCAGTCACGCAAAGTGAGATTGGGAGGTTCCCGGACCCTGAGAGCTCCTGGGTCCGGAACTGTTTACGTGACACTCATTCAAGAGGGAAAGCCAGTGACAATCCAGCTGAATGAGGTGCTGTACGTTCCGAAACTCCGCCGAAACCTCATATCGGTCTCGAAGCTCGCAGATGACAACTTTGAGATCAGGATCTCCCGGAATTCTATCTTCATGACCAGAGGGAAGACGTCCATTCAAGCAACAAGGAAGAATGGCCTTTACCCCCTTTATGCCGTGGACTCCGCCGAAGAATACAACGCCGAAGACATCAAACCGAAGAAAAAGGTCAGCCTCACTAAAATGCACCGGAATTTCGCTCATTTCAACGCCGGACGGCTCAAGTCAATGCTACAACGTCAAGGATATGACGTAATCAAAGATTTCCTCAGCTTTGATAGCTGCGTCAAAGGAAAAATGCCCAGAGCTAGCTATCGGCCGGAACTCAGCAGCTCACTTGCCCCTCGTAACGGATGGATCAAGAGCGATGTCTGTTTCGTCAGTACGCCTTCCTGCGGCAGACATAACGCTTTCAAGACATTGACCGATAATCATAGCCGATTCCGAGAAACCTACTTCCTCCAGAATAAGCTAGAAGTCTTCGATCGGGTACGGGAATTCCCCAAGTGGTTCAAGCGAATATCAACGAGCCTCCTATGGATGAAGAAAAAGAAGAGAAAGCGGATCCCTCACCCAACGACACCAGTGAGCCAGACAGCACCGGTGATGACGACAACTTGGAAGGAGAAAGGAACGTAGACGACGAGCGAGCCATCGCATCGGGTTCGGTACCCGGCGATGAAGCCTCTCCTGCCAGAGAACCGCGCGGACGCACCAGAAACCAGAGCTCGGCAAGGATGGAGGGACAAATCGAGGGAAGCAAGTACAATTTAAGAGACAAAGGTACCTTGAAGAAGCCGAACCATTTTGAGGCAGGGATAGCCTACAATGTAATAAGTAGTACTACAACCAAATGAAACTAGCGACCCCCTAGGCAGGTTCAACTCACAGGCAGACGTGCCTCTTAACCTAGCGGACGTGTATCGCTCAAAGTATAAAAATGAATGGTTTGCGGCAAGGGCATTGGAACTATAGTCCTTCAGAACTAATCAGGTTTTCAAACTCGTGGACCCGAACGCGGACAAAATGTCCTGACGAATTGATGGGTATTCTCGTTGATAACTGATAAGGACAATAGCATAATCAAGAGGAAGGCCAGGCCCGTGGTAAGAGGATATAAACAAAGAGCTGGAATTGACTATGATAGTCTGTTTAGCCCTGTGGCGAAGTTTGACACGATTATGGCAGTACTGTCAATCGCTGCACAGGAGCGTCTCCGTTTGAACCACACGGATATGTGCACGTCCTTCTCGTCTGCGCCATCAGACGAAAGACTCTTTATGAAACAGCTAGCTGGTTTGGACAACGGTACCAACAGAGTCTATGAACTATTGAAGGCGTGGTATTGGATACTCCAGGCTCCTAAAATGTTTAACCAGAAATTGAGCAACACATTGTTGAGTCTCAATATGGTCGAGTTGACCAGAAGCAAGTTGGACTCTTGCTTGTACTTTCCAAATCCTCCGACTCGAGTTTTTGTTCTGATATACGTTGATGATGGCCTGATAGGCTCCAACGATGAACAAATGAATCAAAGAATAATAAAGGAACTAGAGAAAACCTTTAAACTTACCACGGCGCCGCTCGAGTTTTTATTGGGATTGAGGATTGCGATCTCTCCCGACGGAGGTAGGATCCATTAGGATCAAGCCCAGTATGTTACCGAGCTACTAGATCGTTTCCGGATGTCAGATTGGAACGTGTCGTCTGTACCAATCGACTCAACGTCGAAATCTGCATTTGAAGGAAGAATCGATCTTACTCTGATGTATAGAGAGCTCGAAGGGGTTTTGAGGTTCGTGGCGGTGGGAACTAGAGGATATAGTTCCTACGCTGTTGGACTAAAGTCAAGATACGTAGACAAGCCAACACGCCACCTATGGAACGTCGGTCTAAAAACGTTGAGGTTTCCATCAGAAACCCGGAACCACGGTCCCACGTATACTGGCGGTGCTCACGCCCAGATTGATGCCTGCTGTAATGTGCTTGCAGAAACACTCGGTGCAGTACCAGTGGAGCAGCTCAAATGTTTGGTGGAGCGCCAGTATGTTGGTCTTCAAGAAGCCAAAGCTGTATAACGCTTCCATCCCATTTGAAAGCAATATCGTGGAATGCATTGAAATGAGTAAGACCTGTTTGGGGCTGAGAAGGCTGTTACAGAAAGTCGGACATCAAATCACTCCGACTCTCCACGTGGACAACACAAGTTGCATCCAACTGTTGACAGAAGCCCAGGAATCTGAACGTTACAAAACGTTACAATACAGCCATATGATACTTCTGGCTCAAGGAACGGAGAGAAGATGGCATTACAGATAATGCAGTTCGCTCTCCTCCTGGTAGCGGCAAAAGCGGCTGCGTCCTCCCAGTGCGAGGATGATTGCCTCCCGCAGTGCAACCGACAGAGACAACCCTGTATGAGATCCGTACTGAACATCGATTATTTCCCATGCGATTGCTTGATAAGCGATCAAATCTGCATTGAGAGAGCATCTTCTGTTGCGGCTCTCCCGTTGCCAAATGGAACAACATTTGGAGGAGTCGATATCTTTATCGAATCCTATAACTATACACATGAGAAACCACCAGCACCTACACCTGTTTCATCAAGTGGAACAAAATTCCTCCAGGTCCACGCAACTGTGATCACTACACTTGTTGTGATGTAAGTCTGCTCAAAAGGCATAACCTGCTCGATTCAATCAGGGCAGCGTAGACAGTACCAGCGATGGGTGAAATCCTGCCTTATGCAGGTTAACACCCGACGGGACCCGAGTCACCACACCAATCCACTGTAGAAGATGAATGAGAGGCTGATATTGAGACTTCCCATTCACAAAATAAATAATTGAATCTATGATGATCGGATTTGATCCTAAGCATAAGAACTTCACCAGGTCAGTACTTGATCTCTGAGATTTGGCATGCTCCGAGGGTGATGCGAACTCTTCGGTCTCATCATACCGGAGCACATGGATCTCAGGCCTCAAAGCAGTAGATCGGTGGACAAACACACATTTCCTGTCCAACACTGACTGGTGAATCCGATTGTATTCAAAAGTGATACATTTGTATCTTCTGGTAGAAATGGGAAGGCTCTTAGACCGTACCTCGGTGGTGGTGGTGTAATCAGCCGAAGCGCTGGTGGCTGTGTCTGTGACGCTGAGTTCTGTGGTGCCGTCATCCGATGCCGGAGTGGTTTTGCTGAAGTCTCAGTAGGCTCTCAGAACTGCTCGGCACGGCTAGATCAGAAGCTTCAGTTGTGTTTGAAGACAGAGAGAAAGTGCTGGACGGAGGGGCTGAAGTGGTACTCGAGCCGACTGACGCTGGCTTCGACTCATCGACGTCCTGGTCCGGCTCAGTCCCAATAGCAAGAACTCGCACGACCCACTCATGACTGTTGTTGTTGAATGCTGAAGCCACGAATTGGGCTAACGGTCATGACTGGTACAAGTTGGGAAACAAATGAGATGTTAAGACCGGCTGAAGTACAGCAGTCTCAAATAATGTAGTAGCAGTGGGAAAAGGTTGAAACAAAATGAGTAGGAAATCAAAGATTTAGACCAGACATAGTGAGAATCCGTTAAGCGATCTCACCGGCTCTCTAACCTGACAATGACACCGAGGAAAGGGACGAAGGTACTGAGTCAGGGAGGGTAGATGTCAAAAGAACAATCGGTTTGATCATCGACTGAGACATCCTCGTGATAATCTCGGGCAGATATCCCGTCGTTCTTGAAAGGCTTGGAGTTCGAGTGAATGACTTTTGAGAAACTGGTCTTTCCGAACTGGAGTGTATGTTATCCCATTCAGACATGAATCTGGAGAAAATCGGGCTCACGTGGAAAGTGAACGCTCGTGAGTGGCGCGGCCACAAAACATGAAGTACGAGTTGGATTGATATGAACAGGGGTTGTTAATAAGTCCCATTCGGCCGGTGCACTAAACAGCGGGGTGAGTGATGGTGAGACCACACTCTGGGAAACAGAAGAAGATTTGGGAATTGGTTCAAAAGTAACCTCCCTCGGAACGAACACTGGAGTAGGCTCGATGAGATAAAATGACTCGTGTTCTGATCATGAAATACATGAATGGCGGGAAGGATGAAAACCTGGCTATGCCCTTCCACCGGATGATCGAAGATTGGACACTTTGAGCATCAGAAGCACAGCTGCCGATGCAGGTGGATGGAGCCAATCTTGCTTACGACATCCAGGTCCAGAATTGCTTGGAAGCATTCGGACAGAGAATCCCGAGACTCCTAAGATGGCAATGGCACTAAGAAAGCCTCCAGTGCACCATAGAAACTTGGAAGCCATGATGAGAGTCAGGACCGGAACCAAAGAATGCTGATCCGTAGTATTGATCGAAGCATTCCAGGGATCCTCATATTCAAAAGGGAGAGTGCTGATTGCTAATGACACTCTGACCCGGAAAAAAAAAGAAAAGCACCATGATCAAATAAGCCAGATCATGTAGTAACACTCGAATAAGAACAACTGCCCAGGAAACAAATACATTTGGAGTGAGAACAAATTGGCAAAGCTGCCCATGCCCGCTAGAGGCGGACGGCGACGGACAAGATCAAGTACGTCTACAGTGACGGGTGTATCCGTCTGGACCACATGGATTGGATGCTGCCCTAAGACGAACATACAACGTATGATGGAACCCCAGAGGGTCCATCGATGAGCAGGCATTCTAATTCCAAGTGGTGGCGGCATTTCCAGCCCATTTCAACGCGAGAGTACCAACATGCCCTGGCTGGGATAAGTCGGCTTGGAAGAGTTGGACCGATGGTAAGAGTCGTTGTCGATATAGGAGTGGAGATTTCCTCATCCTCAGAAGACCACTCAGCAGTGGTTCGGTAGATCTTGAGAACCTAGTGACGGACAATGGACTGCAGTGGAACTGCGACCAGCAAAGGTACCCCCAGTCTCACTTGGAATGATGAACCATAAGACTCCTCCTGAAAACAATCAAGACAACTTTAAGACTCACCATCACACAGAAAGAAAAAAAAGAGAGCTTGATAACCAATACAGGCAAAAGCGGTAAGAAATCGACTCACCGATAAAAAGCACGGCAAAGATGGCGAGCAGCGGCCATTTTCGCTTGGGAAGCATGGCCGCCACTTGGCCAACAAAGGCCTGAATTAAAGAGAAAACGTTGGACGGAACGGGATGATCAAAATCCCGAGCCCTGACATCCTCTACAGACGAGTGGACTCTCGTTTTGGCAGGCTGATCCGAAGAAGAGCTCACCCTTCCGACAGCCGTTGTCAAAAGAAACCTGGTAGGTTTTGACGCAATCAATCTCATGAGAGAGATTGCCAATGCATGTGATGTTGTGTGAGAAATATGCTCTCATTCCCTGGCAAATCGCACCTCGATGTTGGAATTCCAGATCCAATAGATCAGTAAGTATCTTGATCTTGGATTCGAACGATTTAAACGAGGCTTCAGGATCCTTGAAGTTACCATGTTCCCCTGGAGGTTGGTAACAGTGCTGTTGGATGACACAGCTGTAGCGGACACTTCGGTCGGAAGTTGGTTGATTTTCTGTTGAAGTGTGTTCACCTCGAAACGGAGGCTCTGAAGATGTCGAGCCTGACCAAATTGATACCATATTACCAGCAAGGTAATCCCGATGTAGATCGAGCCCCTTCTGCTCTTCCTTGGCCAAGCGGAGCAAGTCTTTCGGCTCATCTACAGTCCTTCTCATCTGATCAAATGCTACAATGACTTCCGTTACCACTGAGGTTTGGACCACAGACTTCGCGAACAGAGTGAGCTGTGCTAAGAGCTTAGCATCGTTGTCAGCAAATTTCCCCTGCTGAACGCTCAACCGCTGAACGGTGTCGAGTAATTCCCAAACAAGTTGGAATCCTGCGGTACAACTGAGTGAGTCTTCTCGACACAAAGCCAGACACATCACTGTGCACATCACTCAAAATTAGATCCATGATCAGCTTCCCGTAGTTTGCGGCAAGCTGGGATTCCTGAACATTCACCACGGCCAGACTCCCATCAGAAGCTCGACCGCTGTTGGTAGGAGCTACCTCAGCGCTGGTTCGATGAACCAGTTCTTTCTTCTTGTCTGCTGTTGCGAAAGATGAAAGATACAATACCTTTAGTGGTATGACAAAGTCTGGATGGGTACTGTGTCCTCGAAGGACAACAACAGGAATGAGCTAGAACATCTAGGATGATGAGTTCCTTGACCCCCACAGGAGTCAGAAAAGAAAAAGGAAAGCAATTCAAGCTAAACAGGAAAGATCAAATTTTGCTGTGGAAGAAAGCAGGTTCTTGAACAAACTCAAGTGTGACGATCAAATGCGCTTTCGAAGCAATGCAACTCAGAAAGCTAGATCGCGAGAAAGTTCCAAAGGTCCTTCTTTAGAAGAGACCTCTTCAAGAAAAAAAAAAAAGGACTAATGACACGCGAACAACATATCGTTGGGAATCACAGTCGAAGTTGGACACAAAGACTGAATGGATACCCCAAAGCCGAGTTCGTGTCTGATCCCTAATTGGAATCGTATGCACGCCAAGAAGCTGAAGAGCGCTTGGATGCGTGGGAGCTAAATGGAGATCTTCCTGGTTGTCGATAGGAAGAGAAATCGCCCCGGAGGAGAGAACTTCAAAAGCTATGGATAGCGCCTCCCCTTGACTGGACGGTCACACGGGTCGGATCAACTCCCTCGCCACGCTTGGGATTCACTTGCCATCTCAGAACAACAGAAACCATCAACGGTTCATAGTGTTGTTCAGACCCCAGAAAAAGTACTAACAAGTTTCACGTGAACAACGTAAGAATGGAACCTCAGCAAAGCTGAAACAAGGTGAAAGTGAACTAAACCAGAGCACTCGAGGTTTTCCCATACACGGCAAGGTGCTAAACCAATAATAAGGAAGGACCTTGAGAGACGACAAGCACAGGATGGCGACAATCGTCTCAGGATCCCTGCTGTCGCACCTCAGGTCAAATGAGTTCAAACAGTTTAACGAGAACTATTACGATGTGTTTATGTAGCAGTCGGGCAACCCCGACCTGTACCAAACGGTGAGAAAGAACCCTGGTACACCTAGGAGTTCCACAGAACATTGTGTATTAATAACTCCACTAACTGCATGGGAAAGTTGAGTCCAGATTTGACCGAAGCCTGTGAATTATTGCTGATTGCAATCATGATCATCTGGTTGTAAAAAGAGACTGTTTCATCTAAGGGAGGGTGTTGAGAAATATCGTTACACTTCAGTATCTGAAACATGTCTCAACTACCCACACCCGTAACGGGAACAAGGACAAGCCGTGTGCGTGATTACGCCACGGGATTGCAGCACCGGGCTTAGACACTTAGATTTGGCCGCGGTCAGCTCACGCTTTCCCGCCAAGTATAAATACTGCAATAAAGAAGTTTCGCTCTTGAGGAGCTACGCATTCCCTAACCGGAACTCTGTCTGTTTATTTCGTGCCGTGATCTTCCAGCTTCCAGAGAACTTCCAGATCGGTGTCTACCGACTGACTTCAGGGAACGAATATCCAACACTCCCGCTGCGATTTTTTCGTTCCCATTTTTTCGTTCCACTCCCAGTTGCACCCTAGTAAACACGCCCGAAGAAAAGCGCATTTCTACGCTAAAACTGTAGGGTGCTGAGCAGCGTTCCGTGGCACATGCGGCAAAGCGAGATGGTTGGGTAGAATCACGGGAACAATGTGTCCGTTGCATGGTGCACCATGGAACCCAAAAGACCTTACGCGCCACTGAAGCGAAGAAGACAGAATCTCGCAACTTTTGAATGCAGATGAACGGGGAAATGGGCGTTCTGAGTTGCCATCATAGTGAGGAAGACGGAGTCTTGGTTTCACTAATTGTTTAGCTTTTGCCCTCGGCGGACTGAACGAGAACCAGAATCACTGCGTTACCAAGCACTATTCCGGAGGCTACACAGTTTCTATTCGAGATACAGTCTTGCACTACGAGAAAAATCTTCGCGACATGAAGATTGACAGGATTGAGCGAGCACGATGCCCCCGCTGCAAGGACGGAGTCGGTAGAAATGTAGTCAAGCATGACAGGACCCGCAGTCGGCTTCCGCAAGGACGTCTGTGAACCACTCGCCTAGTCGGGGGAATTCAACCAGCAGGTCTGCAGAAGCGGATTTAGCAATGGCTCAAGAGGGGCTGCGGTGGAAAATCGAATTTCGAAGTTCTGTTGCCGCCATAAGTGCAACCATGCCAGGCGGATGATTCACCCGGAATCCCAACTCTATAGTTACCGTCTAGACAATCGGTCCTATGCAGAGGACTGTACAGTCGATGAAGACGAAGTGAGATCAATGACTTGAGCTTGAGACCGAAAGATGACTCTGACGCCGATTCCGGCTCTTCTGCTTCTTTAATTGCCTCACTGCCTGTTAGGAGAAAATCATCCAGTTGAGCCGATTCATTTGAATCGAAGCAATATTCAGCTCATCCCCTTTCTGCCCCAGATCAGGCTACGATCCTAATGAGAGGTGACTCCCTTGACAACAAATGTCGTATACCTGTGTGCGTATGGGTGCGTCATTTGGACTAGGCGGCCATCAGTATGGATGCATTGCGGCGATCAACAACACTCCGTTGCGGCGCGCCAAGCTCAAAAATGCAAGGGTGCGGAGGTGACCATCGAAAAGGGCGATGGGCATCATTCAAAGAACGAAGAGGAACCCTAGACAGGGAGTTGGACGGATAATCACGGCTAGATCTCTTACGTAATCTTCAAAGGAATGAACTTGGGTGTAGAACCGAGAGCGATGCTTCGATTTCCGTCGGCGCTCCAGGAAGAGATTCAACCGAAGATTTCAGCGTGGACGAAAGACTGTAGCACGATCATGTTGGATGGTTCTCATGCGTCCGGAAGCTCTAAAGACGAGCAATAAGTGTCCTGGTTAACTATTGATCTTTTCAGCCAGGGAGAACTCCCCTCTGATGAGCCTCAGCACGATACCGAGAGGATTGAGAGCTGTTTGTGTTGTGCTTTGTGCGGTGCAACCCTCCAAGACTGCAACGCTCTCAAACACCTCATCATTACCCTACTCGAGCCAAACTTGGAGCAGAGGAGCCCGCGGTACCCTGTCTGCAAATCAATCCGTCATAAACTCAGATAAGGGAAATGATGAAACGATCAACGGAGTGCATTGACTTTATCTGTGAATACAAACAGCCACCTCCCAACTCGGAGGATATTACCATGTGCCTAGTACTAGAATGTTCCTATAATATGTGCGAACGGAACACTGTAATTATTGCAGCACGCAGAAGTTCTAAACTGCCCCCCCCGCCCTGGAACATATCCCAGGAGTTCTCACGATTGCTAGCGAGCGACTCGGAGCGCGCATGTGTCGCAACGACAGCCGTGCAACGGTTGGTGGATGGTTGAACCGTTAGCTTTCGTCCTCTCCGTCGGAGTTTGGAGTGTCTTTCAGAAAATGTCGAACTGTGTATGTTTCCGTGAGCGAAACTGCTTCCTTCCAATGATTCACTGCTTCTGTCCTGTTCCTAAACGCGGCAAGGGAGAACATGGACCGATGAGGGGAGGAATTCATTCTGACGCCAGGGGGCGCATGTTGACAAAAACAGATGGGCCAATCCCAATGGACAACATGTCATTGACGGAAGCGACGGGAGCGGAGACTTTTTTCCTCAAGATGAACGGTCGGACCAAGCGCGGAAGGTTCATTCACCTCGAGTGCAAATTCTCTCAAGCGTAAGTGCTTGGCTTCCTCTCACACTTAACAAGACAGCTCATCAGTTCCTACTTCATTCAGGTCTGAAACGTTGAGGGCCTGATGATATGTTTATATTCAGGCCAATATTATGTCCCGTGACAGCGAAGATACAGGTAGACGGCGCGATTGTTTGAGCGAGCAGCGACCATTGCCATGTTCCCGAATTCGGCGGCCATAACATCGGCGTCCGTGAGGTTCGCAAAGAGCGGATCAAACGTGCGAGAGCGCAGTCTCGGTCAAACCTCTCCGATTTGATCCTAGAGGTGAGACCCACTGTTCAACGAAGAGTCGCGACCGAGGTCAAACCAGTGTCTCACGTCCGGACGCTACAGCGACACGCTGCGAAGGAGAGACCGAACGGCGTCGCCGCTCTGCTGCAACTTCATCAGAGTATCGCCATCTCGGATTACCCAGGTTTCACGGAAACCAACGACCAGGAGCGCTTGCTAAGCTTCTTTTGTCCGGAGTTCGGGAGCGTCGTTCTGACAACTCGAAGACTCCTTGATCTACTCCCAGCCGCAACGATGCACCAAGCTGATGCAACATATAAGGTGGTGTCGCGGAAACTTGCCACGCAACTGTTTTGCCCTCAAAGCAATTGGAATGGCTATGTGAGTAGCAGTGTCTGTAGCGAAACTCACCTGCTCCTGAATCTTTACCCCGTGTTTATCTGATCCATGCACTCACCTCGAATTTCCCCCCAGGTAGCTCGAGCATACCACCTCCAGGATGGAGCGCTCGGAAACAGCCGTATGACACACCCGACATCCTGAACATGTCAATCCCTGCTGCCTTACAGCAAGAGGTCCATGGCAAAGGTGGCTTTTACCTACAGTACTGCACGAAGAAAAGAAAGACGAGTGTCGCTGATTTCAAGAAGATTGCATTCTTACCGAAACATAAAACACCTGAGTTCCTTGGATATGAAGACCTGGAACGGAAACATTGGAAGAATATCAAGCTCAACCGACCCATTTATGGGGCGGACGTCAACGGCAGTCTCTACGATGCAGACGTCGACGTGAGTTGGCCATATTTTCTCTTGGTTCTGGCCGAAAGTGTTGGATGTGCAACGCGCCATTTTCTGTGTCGCCATGAGTACTTCAGTATTTGATCACCTCATTACCATCGCGTTCCAGGAATTCAACATGTCGCGTCTAAAGAGTATTCTCGATCTCATCAGAGACGATGACCAGTCGGAAATCGAGGGTGTGACGACTCCATACCTATACTTTGGTACGTGGAAGTCGAGTTTTGCGTGGCACACGGAAGATATGGACCTGTACTCGATCAACTACCTCCACCATGGCGCTCCAAAAAGCTGGTGCGCCATCCCACCAAAACACGGAAAACAGTTCGAGAGACTGGCATCCGGTGAGTTGCCTTTGCTCCTTTATTGCGAGTGAGATGAACCGTAGGTTCTGGAAATAATACGGGTGGGTGGAAATGTCTTCCAGATTCCTTTCCGGAGTTGGTCAAACGCTGTGAGGGTTTCTCCCAGCACAAGAATGTACTCATCTCACAAGCGAAGCTGAGGAAATATTCGATCCCGTATGATAAAATCACACAAGACGAAGGGGAGTTCATAATTACTTCCCTTACGGGTATCACGCTGGCTACAACCAAGGCTTCAACATCGCTGAGGCAACAAATTTGGCCCTACCTAGTTGGATAGAGTACGGCAAGCGATACACTAGGGTAAGGTCCACCGACCGACATAACGCGACCGATAGTGCATATACCTATGCTCTCTCGTGTTCCAATGCGCTCCCGTCACTCATCCGGATGTCTCTTCTCTCAGTGCTGCTGCAGAATGGATAGCGTTGACATCAACATGGATCGCTTCATACAGAAGTTCCAACCGGAGCGCTACGAGGCGAAAATCGATCCAGCTGGTGGCATCTCTGGCCACTGCTTAAAGCACTGCGGCTCACGCTTAGGTTTTCCGAGTCCTGAAGCACCAAGTGGGGAACTGGATGATGAACGCCTACATGAGTGATTTCAACTCTGCCATGCGGTGGAACAGGAAATCCCTGAGTGTCACATTTATGGCTGTTTATTCCATTCCTCTCGGAGTTTATTGCGATACGCACGCCGTCCAAATGTGGGCCTAGCGAGGACGTTGAGGCGGCGAGGAAGGGTTTGGAAGACTTTCCTCGGATTCACAGCCCTGCCCCTGCTCCCACCGGATCATACACAGGCTGCGCTTGAGTCGCTATCGGCCGAGGCCTTGACTCAGGACTCGCGATTCGATCGTTTCCTCCGATATCTATACAGGGTGGTCAACGTAAGGGAATTTTCTTACCCTTCCTTCTTTTGGTCATATTGCGGTCAGAGACGATGACCAGTCGGAAATCGAGGGTGTGACGACTCCATACCTTTACTTTGGTATGCGGAAGTCGAGTTTTGCGTGGCACACGGAAGATATGGACCTGTACTCCATCAACTACCTCCACCATGGCGCTCCAAAAAGCTGGTACGCCATCCCCCCAAAACACGGAAAACAGTTCTCTTGTTCGTCGACCAGTGGTTCTCAAAGTGGTCGACGGTCGACCCCCAGGGGGTCGATGGCCGATCTCCGATTTACAGAGGTGATGCCGAGGTGGATTTGACCATACTTCTTGGCGTCCACGTAGGTGGATCAAGGGTCGACGGTCGACCCCTTGGGAGACGGCAGTCCATAAACTTCAACGAAGTCGCCGAGGGGGTCGATGGGTCAGTGGTGTTTGAGAACCACTGGTCTACACATTCCTTCGTCTGCCATCTAGAACTTTCCGCCTCACTTGGATTCTCGCTGAAAAATATCCAAGTCGAACCCAGGTCTTAGAAAGGAAAGCATCCGTCAGTACGGTTCAATCACTGGCGGGCGGGGCGCGAAGACCCGGTTCTCGCCGCAATGAAAGTTCAATGGCGGCGCCCTTTGCGAAGCTTGTTGGGTCGGGCTAGGGAACGAAACAGTCGGTCGAGAAGCTTCGAGTCGAGCTCTAGACTCCCAGCTTTGTCTTAGGGTCTGAATTCGAGATCGTGAAGCGGACGAGGAGCCACGAGATACATAATTCTCGCTGAGCATCCCGAGCTTGCGACACCGGAATCAGACACCAAGATATCGATTCGTTGGGATTTTGTTCTGAACATCCGAGAGCTCTAAGGGAATCAAGCGCCTCGATTGCCATCTGAGACTTTCCAATGTTTTGAGAACCGAATTTCGGTTGAGGAATTCATATGCTATGTATCACTCACTCCAAAAAAATGCTTCGCGGTCGATGGTTCTTTTTCGGAGCTCTTTGCGCCAGCTTCCATCAGGCAAGGCAGGCGGAGGGCATTCCGTCAAATGCGAATGCGAGTATCGCAGTTTTCTTCGTCGAAAACTTAGTGCATGTTTTGATTTTTGGTTTCTGTTCCGAAATCTGGGCTTCTCCGCACGCAGAAATGTTCGGCGACTACGCGCATCGAACAACTGGAGTGGCAGAAGCGAGCGTTCCTTCAAATTTTCCAGAATGTTCCAGCGGAATACGAAGAGTGCCCCCACCAGTTCTTCGAAGTTTGATTGGCTAGTTTTAAAGCAAATGATTCAGCCCGATCCGATTCAATAACATTCGATCGATGAAGCCCCCGACCGCAGTGGCATTCGCTGAAGCGGCACCCTTGCATACGGTTGGGAGTTAAGCCTCGAATTTGAGTTTCGCATTCCCTCGAATATCATTCTGCAAGAGGCGAGGAGGAGCTCGACGGCTCTACATAAAGATGTGATCTTCAGTTCAGATAGTACTTCCCATCGTGTACTGTGCTAGAGAAGCAGGAAGAGAACCACCTTATTATCATGTCTTTCAACGCTGGAGATAGGAGTAGTGTCGAGAAAACTGATGGAGCCAGCCGGAAGCGAAGGGAGACCACCCCGGATGTCGAGATCACGGATATAAATCAACCGGGGCCATCGTCCAGGTGAGTAACGAGGGCTCAAGTCCAGTTCTGCGATGAATTCCGAACTCTCGAACGAGCACAGAGTCGCTTCGTTATGTGCTGCATTGCTCGTTATCATGAGTAAGATCCTCTTCATGTTCCAGGGAGCCCCCGAGTAATCTAAACAAAAGACGGAGGAGAGCCACCCGAGTGGAAGCCTAATGTTCAAGGAATGTTGTGCCAGACCACAGTGGCTCGTCTTCCAGGACTCCTGCGAAGCAGCGACGAAGGAATCTCGACGAAATAGGTAGAACTGTGTTACTTACGGTGTTGGGAGGGAAAATTGTTGCTGACGAAAAGCAGAATAAAAAAGGAATGAAGCAGCGTAGAAAGAAGTTTCATTCTCATTTCTTACCATGGGAACTTGATACGGAATCGCTGATGGTATGGCGTGCGGTTGTTTGCGATTCTCTCATGCACGAATAGCACGCTCATCTGTGAGCGCTGATTGAGAGGCTGACCATTTTTTCGATGATCAGCCTGATGAACCGCCGGGCTCTGGGGCCGAGCGCAATATCTCTTCGGGCACTTCTCAAGTTGCGAGCAGTGATCTGCAGTTTCTCCTATTCAACAGCTGGATTCAACATCGGTTCCCTGTGAATCCGTCGCTTTGTACGGTCGCTGAGCATCTCAAGAATGAGCTGTGCCGCCTCCTGGAATCACTTGAGTCGAAACCCGTTGGTCTACTCGAGGCTCCGGTTCCCTGGCTTTCTCCGAAAGGAATGTGCGCGTTCACGAACCGAATCCTCGAGATCAGTCCCTGTCAAATCGCGAGCCTCGATGTCCGCGCTAAGGAAATGCGCCGGTGCGACCCCGCAGCTGGCTCGTCAATATATACTTGATGCGAGAGGAAGACCGGATCTATCATTGATTCAGGATGCAAGCTCGGAGGCGACCGTTGTGTGTGCGTGAACTCTGAAACGAGAGCCTTCCCAAGCGTCTTGACCCACGGTGACGCGATCGTTCCAAGCAGACGCTCCAATGAACCTGTCTTCTGTCTGGACGTCGCGCACCAAAGTGTCGAGGAATATTGTGAACCTTGAATAGTTCCCTCGCCTTCCATCGCTTGGAAGGGTCGCGTGATATCTGTCATTTCGAAACGACTGCCCTGACATTAGCTCAGGAGAATGATGGAGATTCCGTTCAGAGGCTCAGGAACCTTCGTATCGCTAGATGTGTTTTGGGAGTCGAATAGACGCATTAACCCCGATTGGAGGAAGGGCTGGGCGGAACTCGAAGTGAACGAGAGGATGTGTGATTCCTGCAAGCCTCCGAGCAATGTGACAAAGTCGATGCAAGTTGATTAGAAGAAAGCCCCCATTGCATATCAACTTCCTATCCGAAAAAAGTCCCAGATCGGATGAAATTTGGCCGAAATACAGCTCAAAACAGAAAGGCCACGAGAATGTTGCAGCTTAGAGGACACACCCTGTATACCGGTTGATCAGAAAGCAATCAGTATCCGTCTCGCTGGCACGACCATGGACAGGCTATCTCGGGAAGGAATTGACCTCCCGATAATAGTCGACCTCAGGAACCACCCGGAGACCTGCAAGCGGAAGAACGAGGGTATCGACACCACTTTCTTCGCCTGTCCGGCGATGGAAGAGAGATGGAAACTGTCTAACTGCACGAACCGGCACCGCCTCTCACGAGGAGCGGTTGATGGTTTTCACCGCATTCGATACAAGAGGAAGAACGGACACGATGAGCCGATGGGAGGAGGAGCCCGTTCCTTGCTTGGATGTGGCCCTCTTTTTTCAGTCGTCGACGGATAGCGAGGTGCGAGCTCTTTTCCTCGTCGGCTTGGACGTCCACGTCGCCTGGGGTTGTGTCGCGGTCGTTGACCTCCCCTGCCTGGCCGTCCGCTACGACTTTGGCCCCCGAGCGCTGCCTCTGGAATGACGAAGTATCTTTTTCCGCGATTTCTGACCAAGTCTTCTGAAGGCGACTCTTCATCATTCGAGAGCGTGTGAAGTGAAGTTATCTCCTTTGGGTAACGGTATAGTTATTGTTTCCGTCGCGTGAGCTCTCCTGGAACAGGTCCATGATGAATCGCGGTGCTGCCTCGTTTTTTCCAATGATTTCGGCTCAAGGGGCCATCGAAGGTGTCGATAAGCTCGACAGAGATTTAGCAACGCGACAGAGATGCTTCCGCGCTCCGTGTCGACCCTTCCGATGTTCCATTCGAGCACCGCCCAAGCAACGTTGTTCCACAGTAAGCATCCGGAAGTGAAAGGGCCTGGATCAAAGCTTTTGGCTCGCATCTCAAAGCTTCGAAATCAGAAACCGTTGCACGGATTCCAATCGGATCGGCGGCTGCCGACTTGATCCCCATGAGCTCATTCACTTGTTCTCGCTTCTTCGTTCGGATAGGTCGCAAGGTTTCCCATGATAGTCCGGAGGAAAGGAAACTCAGCGCTCGAGGGCGTCGTTGTGGACTTCACAGCGAGAACAGATCTTGGTCACGGCACCATATGTTGACAACAAGAAGAGAAGCCTATCTGGCGATCGACTGCGGATGCTGGATACACGAAATCAGTTCACATGCAGTGGTTTTGATGGAAAAATAAAGAGAGCTCTTTCCGGGTGGGATATCTCAGTGGAGCTCTCGTATCACGGATGCTCTCCACTATTGCTTATCTTCCTTGGCGCTGCAATATGCGACGTCGGGCTTGGATTCAACGGGCTCGGAGTACTACAAATCCTCCTCTAGTATGGACAACCACCATGGTGAGCCTCGCCTTTCCCCTCGCCTGCCGCTCTGTCCATTCGCAATCGCGGCCTTCCGAGGTTGGGCTCGTGAAGTTAGGCGGCCTGTTCGACACATTTCAACGCTCACTGACAAGCTATTCGCAGATCCAGACTGGACCTGAAGGCATCCTGATCGAGGGCACCCGCAAAGAGCAGTACAACGCCAGAAGGGCGGATATGCTCCAGAAATATGTTCCGGCTTGTCAAGTTCTCAACAGGAAGGGAGGCGAAACCGAACGGCGCTCGATGAAGTACCCGCGCGTGATCCTCGACAGGCAGACTATCAGAATCGATCGCTCGGCGACTCCTCGCCATGACGAATTTCATGTCGACCGAAGTCGACTGACACTCTGCGGTCGGAGAAATTGTCTCTGGGAATAAACTAACAATGAGGGATTTCGATGAGCAGCTGCGTCATGGCGGTCAGTGGATGGGGAATTCCTGGTGACGAAACTCTGCCGCATTCATAGCTCAAGACCCCGACGAGTGATCGGCATCGGATCTTACATCTGAGTCGTCGAATGCGGCTTGCTCCTCAGATTACGCGTCCGGCCCCAGAGGAAGTCAGAGTGTTACATTGTATGCAAAATACCTTGGGAACAAGATCTGCTTTTGTCCAGAGTGGATTACTCTCAAGTCTCGAGCTATCGATTCCAGGAGACATAAATATCGCAGCTGTTTGCAGTATGAAGAGCCGAGCGCATTCATTCAACGATTTGAATCGACGTTCCCATGGAGACGATTTCAGCGGCTCGGATGATGAGTTTGAATACCGAACTTTGAAGTAGTTTCATTTCCTCCGCGATAAATCGAAACCAGGAGTCACAGCGACTCCCCAACCTAGCACACCTCTGACTTCAGCAACTTTCGTGGAGTCACTGTGAGCTATTTTGTGGAGTCCTCGCATGGACGGGAACGATAAACTCCGTATCGGGTGTGAGAACACGGAATCTATGAGACATGATGGTCCAAACTCTGACGTCGAGCGAGCGGACGCAGTTACGAGCTGCGATTTACTTTTCCGCTCAGTGTGCGCCATCGTCGGTCTTCAGATCAGTAACAACAAGAAGCGTTGGCTTAGGTTTCTCTCGTTCGCGATTTGTCTTTCAATCCATTCGTTCGGCATGGTGATCTTGGTCACGCACTTCCAGAATGACGGCTGGCAACTCGTAAGTTTTTCGAGTTTCGCCTACTTCGCCAGGTCACTGACACTCGCCGGTGCGGCGCTGTTCTCTTTCATTACTTCGGGGTGCTCGATACATTCATGTCATCATTCTTCATAATCTACAACGATGCCATCGTAAACCTCCTACTGATCCAGCGAGGTATATTGTCTCTGGCACAAAACATCGAGTTCGGCAGCCAGAATATTCTGGAACAAAAATGGAAGTTCAGGCGTCGTGTAGAAGACGTTAACAGGTTATTCGCGTGGGTGCTCGCTATCTATCATTTGCGAATATTCATGTCAGCGGTCCGCGCTGTGAACGATTTGCTCCACATGGAGAGAACTTGGTGGACCGTCATCAGTTTAATCATGGAGCACTCCGCTGTGTTAATTCAACTGCTCGAGCTCGCCAGAAAGAGCACGATGCTACGGCGTTCGTGTCTCGAAGTTGAGCGAAGATTGTCGAACGGGAGTCGCATGATCGCCGGAAAGAGAATGGATGAGATACTCTTGGTTTTACGTTTCCACGAAGATTTAGACGTCCTACGCAACGGCTGCTACCCTTTGAAGATTGGGCACTCCCTTAGCTTCCTCACGACTTCTGCCACAGGCGCCGCCGTCGTCCTCCAATTCGATTTCCAGATAGTGCGAACTCTCTCTACTCTAGGCGGGACGACGCCGTGATTTATTCCAGACGTGTTCCCGATGGAGCAACCATCGCGGAGCGACGGATCCAGTAAACTTCGGAGCTTCCTCTGGCGATGCCTGTGGAATTGAGCTTCTCGTCCTCTCTGATTTCTCCAGCCCGAGATGAATAGCTCCCCACTGTTTGGGCAAAAACTTATCAACGATCCTACGCCCAGGCAGCTTAGTCTCCTGATTCTGATGGCCTCAAGATTTCATTTTCCCTAGTGATCATTTTGTCTCCATTTCGTCCGATATGAGTTCAGGTCTCAAGACCTTGAGACTTGACAGTCACAGCACGGCGTCTGACACACCGATCGTATTCAGTTTATCTCATCCAATACCGAAATTCGGCCGCGAGAGTCGCGTTGGAAAGCTGGGAGAGAACAGTACTCAACCATGTACTTCGCACCTTCCTGAGTTAATCGTTTATATGGGGAAAAACACCCTCAGTTGGGGAAGCTCATGTCCACTAAGAACTCAAAGAAAATATGATAACGAGGAGGAAATCGCTTGAGCGAAGGTCTGCGGAGATCCTTGTTCTCCTACGAGTTCAATGCAATCATTTGGGTATTCTCCTTTTTTTCCATTGCGAGTCGTTATTGAGGTCTTTACACCAGAAAGTTTCAATTTAGATCAGATGAAAAACATCGCTACGCTCAATCATACTTTACGCATTTTGATTCAGTAGTCTTGGAGCTCAGTATTGCAGCCGGTTCGATGATCTCGGCGGAGAAAAACGCGTGCGAGCTCCGTTTTTACACTCGTAATAGTGACGCCGGATTGCTTTGTATCCAATGGAGTCCGGGATGTAGTCGATATAGCATCGGTATTGTTTCGCCCCCACATTACGCGACTGAACTAGGAGTTCGAGGATAAGGTTGTCGTCGCGGTGGTACTCAGCGTACGCGAGCCATCTGCATCTAGCATCTCGGTTGGAGACGGGACTGCTTGTGACAGCTGATACGTGCGTGTGAACGAAATCTTCAGGTCACCCTCCTTCAGTTCCGGAAAGTCATCGATCGAGTTGCTTTTAATGACAATCCACGGCCGCTGGGCTGAATACCATTTCTTCGCTTTAACCTCAACTTGCAGGGAATAGGAAATGCTTCTCATCTCTTTCATGCGCTCCAAGACTTCATCGAACATGCTCTGGTCGGACGTCAGACGCTCCCCGAAGCGCTTGTTCGAGTACCATGCGATCCGGAACATTGTTCCGATTTTCGGGAGCAAGTTATTGTCAACTCTATGATCGAAAATCCTGTACTTCTGCTTGAGGATACTGTGAACAGCTTCCTTAGCCCACCGAATTCTCGTCACAAACCGAGACGCGTCAGCCTCGTCGGCTGTCAGCTGCTCTTCAGGGGACATCCAGATCTGCATAAGCACCGTGAGACCTCTCTCGTTCCAAGTGATCTTCACGTCCCTGAATCCGCGGTCGAGGAAGCAAACGTCACCTCTTTCAAGGAATCCGCCGAGTTCCGTGTTGGTGTTCTCATGTAGCTGCCGCCATGTACTCTATCCCTCCCAGGCATGATTCCTCGCAGAGATCATCAAACCGAGTGCAATACTGAGCTCGCTCCTCAATAGCGGTTCTGACATGCCAGTAATCGAAGAGAACAGGGACGGAGACTGATGATATAGAATGCGTAAAGTCGGATCGGGCGAAGTTTTTTTTTTCAATCAGTCGAAATTGGTGGAAAGACCTCAAAAACGACTCGCAATTAAAAAAGGAGGAAACCAATCTGGTCGCGTTGGACTCATGGGAGAACGAGGATCTCAGAGGAACTCCGCTCAAACGATTCCATCGTGGCTGTCGTACATTTTTTCTTGGTTCTCATAGGACATAAGCTATCCCGACTAAAAGCGTGTTCTCCCAATATCGACGAACAACCCAGGACGGCTCCAAGGCGCTACTCTCTATCTCGTTTAGTTTTTGCACAATTGTTTTCTCAAATTTCTGATATAAACCTCTCTCTTTGAGGGGGTCCGTCTTCTTCCTGAGTCTCATTTTGCGTACCATTCAGACTTGAGAGGCGATCGATATTTTCGGAATGTGTGAATATGCTCCTTAGGAATGGGGCATCACGCGAAACAACCAAGCTCGGAAATCGGAGTCGAGGCCTGGAACAGCCCCCATCCGGCTGTACCCTTTCTCGAGTGCATGCCAAATCGAATGAGGGCTTCTCCCATCAATTGGTTACCCTTCCGAAACAATTGGCGCGTTCTCGATTCATCACGAGCGAAGTTTGAGAACAAACCTGAGCCTCAAAATTCGTTACAAAAATGCCGAAGTACTAGCAGACCGCACCAAAGCCACCGGTAACGACGTTTTCACGTGAAAAGACACAAGATTCATGAGCACATGCGCTCAGTCCAAACTCCTCCAGCACTCAGGAATTTCTCTCATTCCGCTGGGGCGGAGCTTGCCGAAAACCGTATAGGGCCTTCAAGGTTTGCAAACTCTTCCGCTCTCATCGTCATAATCTTCCGGCTGTCTCATCAGTAACTGGGGGTCATAATCCAACTCTTCCTACAAGAGGGCACTCAGGCATTTCTATAATAGATCATGAGTTGAGAAGGAGAGGAATGAAACAGCAATATAACCATCATTAGACGAGGAACTTCCGTCGTAGATTTGAGGAAGTCATCGCGCCGGGCGAATTTTGAAGTTGAATAAAAGTTGTCGGTTACACCGGCTTACTTTATCCTCGGCTAGTTCGGAAAATATGAAGAAACTTTTGCCAGCGTCGACTTCTTCAGTTTCTCATATGAAGTTTGGATTCGGTTCTGAATCGACAGCTTGACCGCACGACAGCTCGAAACACGACGGCCACCAGAATGTTGCAGCTGGGAGTACACAGCTCGTATTTGGTCAAGAGTAGATCTCTCAAGATGATCTTCACGTTCCGGAAAAGTCGAGCTTCTGCGAGTTCGACGATTTCGCTTGACGTGTCATCCTCGCTGCCATCAAGAGTGACGATGGCCAAAACTGGCTGAGCTGATCACGATGTGATTCACACTAGGCATCCTAACACTCGACCCGATAATTCCCTCTCTGGAAATGAATTCTAAAAATGTACATAGAAGAACAATTTATTGATAATTATTTACCAAATCGCCATAGTACGCGGTTGATGTTTTAATTTTTCCTGCCAGAAAGTTGAGCTCCAGCTCGACGCCCTGGACGGACCCCGCCGTTCTTGCCGTCCCGGCGAGCTGATCCACGGCAACAGTTCTCGGGAGCAGGAGGTCGAGGTTACGGGTGAAGCGGGTGCAGTGGTTCAGGATCTTCTCATAGTCTGGCCTCATCCGACTGAGGTCGTAGACCCCAGTCAGGTAGGCCGGACCACCCCAGGGAGGGCCGCAGATGATGGCGTCGACGGGCTCCTTGAAGATGGTCGTGCTAATGTCGAAAATGTCGCTCACCCTGAAAGACATTTCCGAGCTGGGCACACCGTAAAGGTCCGCCATCCTCTTCGCGCACTGCACCTCCGAGGCGCTGATGTCACTCGCGAACGCGTGCGACACCTCGTCCATGAGAGCAGCCTGCACAATGTAGCCGCCCGCTCCGCAGAATGGGTCGAATCCCCGTATCTTCCTCCCGAGCTTTTGGCTTGGGGACACCACGCGCCTCGCAATGTGCTTTGAGATCTCTTCCGGGCTGATTGAGAACCAAGCCTGGCGGCTCAGTGGAAGTTCCAGGGTGAAGCGGGAGACCAACCGGAACCTCTGAGCGTAGTACTTCTCCATGCATTCGCTCCCTTCAGCTCCAGCAGTGACCCGCTGAGCTGAAGCAGCCTCAATCTGAGAATCCTCCTCGGGAGCCACAGATGAAGGAGGAGTAGCCGGTCGCGAAGCAGGCATCGCGCTTGCCATGGACCAATCGTGGCGGTTCAATCGACAACTCGTGGCACTATCTGCACGTCATAGTGGCCAGGGCGGCCATTCGAAAGCAGGAAATTTCTCGTCGAAGCTTTCGTCACACTGACAATCGACGTCTGGGAAACGATTCCTGGGAGAGCGCTGAACACTTCGGAGTTCGACACTCCGCGGGCCATCACAAGGTGGAGGATGAAGGGCCGGCCGGGGATGGACGCTGGGTAAACGATTGGGTCGCAGCCCTCGATGTTCGGTGACACTCCCAGGCCATTCGAGTCGTTGACCCGGCAAGTAACTGGCGGTCTTCTGTTGCGCCTTGACTCCTCAAGTTTCATCCGTGAGTCCGATGCACGCTGGGAATCGCGAACTGTTTGGGCGCCTTCGGAGTCGGCGTTCCTCCAGGAAACCAGATATGACGACATTTTGAATTTCGGTTGGCGAAGAGCTCAGAAAGAAGTGAAGAGCGCTCACGCGTCACTCTCGTAGGATTGTGTTGAGATGTTCAGAAACCTTCATCGAGCGCCCAGGTCGAGAAAATTAATGAAGAATTGTTCGCAACCAAAAGTTCCGGCTACACGATGAGAACGATGACGGAATGGATGTCCACGACGGAACACACAACTACGAAGAAGAACTGGAAGAGGCAGGCATCGGATCGTTGGAGGGATCAGACAACGTCATCGAATCCATAAGAATCGAGAAGCCGGCAGAGATCGAGCAGACGAAAGAAGAGAGGCCAGAAACAGCGGAGAAACCGATCGAGGGAGAGACGTCTGAATCATCATAGAGAGAGCGAATTGATGTTCATCAAAGAATAGGGGAAAATTAATCACGAACGTGAGATCATAGGGATTTGGACACGGCACGGTTAGAACCGGCACATGGAGATAATACAGAAATAATAGATAGAGCAGCACATCCGGGTCGATAGTCGAAATTCACGGGTAGGTATTCCGAGTGAGACGTTGAGGACAACTTCAGGTAGCGTGGGTCGAGACAATCATGAGAGTGGAAAGAGGTATGGATAATCAACAGCACAAGTGCACGTATTAGGTGAAACGATTGGAACCCGTGGGAAACCACAGAGTGTGAAGGAGAGGGGAGAGTATCGATAGCGGGCGCGCAGAGGAATCGGATCTCTCCTGCCAAACCACCATTTGAAACGGACATAAAGATGAACGCCAACAACGAGGAAGCGACTGAGGCCATGGGACCAGCAGTTCTGCTCTAGGGTGAGGGCCAGGGGCCGAAGAACGAGAAGCCCTGACCCTGAGCGGTTGAACTAGACAGCGAAGGAGCGCTTGCGTTCGATGTGGACGGTGACCAAGACCGTGTTACCAGATCAGGTCGTGAAGCCGAGGAAGACGTGAGCCCGATGCGGTGACGATCGCACTGTATTGCAAGGAACGGTGCGTCACGTGCTACCTTTGCAAGGAAGTTGGACACTTCAGCCGCTGTTGTCCCAAACACTCGGAACGATTCTGCCACCGGTGCGAGGGTCTCGGCCACATGGCTCGTGATTGCGAGGAGGTCGCCCACGAAAGATCGGTAGAGGGAGGTGACGTCGCCAAGAGGTAAGGGGAGGAAGTCGCGAAATACACCGAACTCGCGGGTTTCGATCGAGTCGCCTATCAGCTGGAAATAGCGAGGCGACAACGTGAATGAACTGTACTCGAAGTGACCGGAGGCTGGAATAAGCCGGAGACGAACCGGTGGAAAGGCCACGACCAATACTACCACCAGGGCCCGTTCCCACACAACCGGCGGTGCGGCCCCGACGCCCGGAACCCGTCCACTATCGGGTGCTCCCTACCCCGCATCATACTCCACCCGCCCGAGATTCCCCTCACCATATTCAAAATTTAATATCCACCTTCAATATCCGTGTTGTATAGAGGGCAAGTTGTAAGCACAATTTCACCAATAGCATGGAGTGCCAGATGGATTCATACCATCACTGAGAGTAAGGAAAGGTTCGCTGATGGTATCAGCATAACGATGCATGGAGGGCTAGAGGTTCTAAGATGAGATAAGAGACAAGGAAAAGTCTGACGATAATGGTGTGCTCAGTTAGTTATGTGCTCAAGTGAATAGAGTGGAATATCAGAATGCGTGATGTACCGATCAGTAGTGTCGGCCAGGAGCCCATCATGCTAGCAGTGGTCGAATGTCGCATTCTGAAGAGAAATCTAGAGGCTCTGGTATTCACTCCAGGGAGTTTGAAGTCAGAAGCACGGACAAAAAAATCGACAGTGCGGTCGGCACGCAAGAGAGCATCTTTGAGATGGCCCTCAGGGCTGAGATCAGAGGCAAGAAGAACTCCGAGATCTTTGACATGATCGAGTTCAAGAATCTCTTTCCCGAAGAGAACGAACTCGAATTAGTCTGAATGAAGTACTTGAAGGCTAGCAGATTTTTAGGTGGAAATATGTAGTTCCCAACGGTCCGCCCAATCCTCAATGTCACCAAGGGTTTGCTGTGGGGCAACGCGGCCGCCGGGCCGGGACACATCAGCGAAGATCTGTGTATCGTCAGCGTGGGTCTGATAAGAAACACCCAAGGGAATCTCGAATCGGAGGTTCGCAGTATACAATAGAAATAGAAGTGAGCCCCGGGGCACTCCTGAAAGAGCAGGGTACCTGTCAGAGGTGCGCTCATCAATTCTGAAACAAAACTGGCGATCGGTGAAGCAGTCTGCAAACCAGCGGCACAGCCAAGGAGGGGGGGGGGGGGGGGGGGGGTGGAAGAGACAGGCAGCTTCGAGACGAGCAGACGGTCGTTTATCACGTCGAAGGCTGCACGAAAATCGATGAAAATGAAATCGGTCATCGAAGATCTGTCGTTGTAACATCGACAAGTAAATCGAGGATCTCTCCCCTATCGAGAGCGCTCGGAGAAGGGGAATGACAGCCAAGGAACCGCAAAACTTCCAACCCGTCACCACGGCTGAAGTTCAAAGAGCAGCAGAGAGAAGGGCGAACAGAAGAGCCCCCGGTCCGGACGGCGTCCTCTCGGAGACACTCAAAATGCTGATGGCAATATGGCCGAAGATCTTTGCAGGAATAATGGACCAAATCCTCTACACTGACATCTTTCCAGATAGTGGGAAGCGGGAAACCAGGGAAACAGAGCCCTCCTCGACATTTGAGCCGAGGGAGCAGAGAGCTTTATCAATCACAGACTGCAGCAGGAGCTGGAGGAGGGGGGGGGGGAAAGTTCGAGGTCTAAAATGGCTTCAGAGCAGACCGATCCACTCTCCAAGCCATTCAGAAAGTTTCGAGACTGGCCGTGGAAAAGATGAGCAAACCCTGGCGGAGAAGACAACGCATAACATAGATCCCTTTAGACGTGACTTGGGGGGCATCTTCATTAGCTTGAAGAGAAGAAGCGTCTCTCTCCGCTGCTGGCGAGCGAGGAGCCGAGCTTTGCGCAAGTTGTAATTTGGAGATGGACGGAAGCGTCGAGAAAGACGGGGACGAAGGCAGAGTGAGACCATAGATAGGAGCCAACACGCTTCAAAACTGACAGCACACGTGTGACACGACCGATAAAGACCGTTGGACCTGCTCATGCATCCTAAGTAGTGGCGACTGGTGACTTCGGCTACCTATCCTATCACCCAACACAAATGCCGACAAACCATGGAAATTTCTAGAATCACAGGCAGCGCATGGAAGAGCTGACTCGGGAAACGGGCACCAAGTCAACTCTGGCAGCAACTCATAATAAATGACATCCCAGACCTAATCAGACAGATTATGAGTACCCAAAAAGATTAGAAGAAAATCTCGCGCAAAGTAGAATGCATCCTGAAGAAGAAGGAATGGCGGGCCACACCGTCTGCCCCCGGAGCCGAACGATGAGTCAAGCATGTTCCTCCTAGCGCACAATTAAACATCTTGGCAGAGCTTCCCGTTTCCTGGAAGTAATACATAACGGAAGACTCACCTTCCGCGTTCCCGGCAGCAGAGCAGCGGAGGGAGTGGGGTTTTCAGGGTTTTGTGGATGGTCTCCCGTTTCCGGTATCCGGGTGAAGGATCCCCTCCCGCCTTTGGAAAAGAGGATCCACCGACGCAGAAAATGTTTTTCTTGGCCGTGGGAATGCAATCCGGAGTGCTTTTCGATCGCTAGAAACGTACAGTGGATGCTGAACGAAAGGAGCGGGCCGACAGGAGGCTGCGCCAGTCAGATGAGCCGTCGAGAGTATCGTCTGAACACGGTGGGATCGGATAATCCTGCGCGAACAACTTGGCGCGAACGTTCACGCTGCCGATTTTACCTATCACGACACTCATTCTCTGTGCCACCATGCTCCATATCATGTCAGTGTCACGAATTCACCCCAAGTTTATGATCTCTCCCTGGGCGTCGCGGGTTCGATGCCCGCCGCACGCGAACATCCCCGGCTGTTGTAATGCTTCGTTTCGGACTCCGAGATGGACAACGATTCCGGAAGCGACAGTGAGCCCATGTCGCTTTGTGCCACGGGCAGTGCGTCGCCGAGCTCAAACGAGCCAAAAGTTCTGGTCCAGAGAGTCCATTATTAGGGCGTCAAAGTGCCGGAAGACGCTGCTCGATGGTGTGAACGGAGATGGCCACCCGTGTTTCCGATGCGAGTATGCGTCTTTGAATGATTTTGTCGAATTGAATAAACTATGTGAATTGCCAGTTTCGTTACAATACATTTGTTCTGTTGTGTTTCCATGATGAATCAGAAGCTCCGCCGCCGCCAGCTCTTGACTCGCTTCCCATGAATAAATCGGTAGTTTAGATTTCAGGCTCTTGGGCGGCACTTCTTATGAGGCGCTGCAGCCCTCACTCCCAACAGTCGGGTGAATGCTTGACCCTGATACAAACCCTGACGAAATGAGAGGATTTTTCGGGGACATAGTATACATGAGCCTTTTAGCATACCCTAGTATAGAGCTTCATTGGAGCACGAGCTGTTTCTATGAGATCCACGTAGTGTTTCGAAACATGAGCCGGAACGGGTTCCTGCTCATGTTTCGTTGTCTGCGGGTTCCGGGTGCTTCGGTTCGCGCACTTTTCGAGTGATGACGAGGGAAGAAAAGTTGCCAGATCTAGCAATTTCATCAAGATTCAGAACATGCAAGAGGAAAAAATTTGCGAAGTTTTCAAGCCTGGCGAAAGACTCACGATCGATGAGACTATGATCCTACTCAGTGGTCGACTTCCGTTGAAAATTTGTAACACTGACGGAAACACCTTTATGTATCATACACTCAGCATCTGGGATTCCTTCGCATTCGAGGAGCACAGGTTCCATAGTTTCGTTCTCCTCTCCGCAACGTTGACAGGTCGCTTCGTGTAACTGTTCGTGTATATTGGCCTGTTTTCCGTGGTCTGTGGACATCCCGCTCTGGCATTCGCGAGCAGTCGACCGCCCCTACTATGTGTGCGATAATTCCTCGTTCTTTTTGAAATTACGATATTGGTCAAGAGTTTCTTTTCCGACGAACCCTTCCTCCATTCCTTATCGAGCTGGGCAGAGCCGTCTTGTGTGCGCTATATCGCAATGAGTGTCCGCTCATGATGTTTACGACGCCGAAGTCAATGCCTGCGTGGTCAGACATCTGCATACAGACTGGCGTTGCCTCCTACGCGCACGCTAAGGAGAACGTATCAAGAAGCTGTCAATGTTCAACATCGCAGCCTGTGGTTGCGACTCATCCTCGATCCTGCCAGAACGCGCCGTGATGATGTCGTCAAATTCATGGCCTGCGACTCGGTGGAACGCAAACTGAACCTCGGAGCCGGAAGCCCAAACTCCTCGGGAATGAACAGTGGGAATGGAGGAGGGACCAGAATGAGACTCAAGTGAGCCAGCCAGCTTTTCCTCCGACATGAACGACGTTTTGGTGTGGAAATCATTCCGAGTGTGAAGAGTCACCTTACCCCCATGAGTGGAGATTCACGAGTCTCGGTCGAACTTTACAGGGACATGCAATGCGAATCGAATCAATGGGGGGACGTCTCAACGCTCAGCGTCCCCTACGACCTGGAGGCGGCCAACGAAGTCGTCGGCTGCGACTGCACCGTCGGGACCATGACCTGCCCCAAGCAGCCGCAGCATCCGCCCTCGGTCCAAACACCGACCACAGACATGATGCTCAACATGACGTGGACGCCAAGAAGTATGGACGAATCCACCCCGGCATCACCTCTGTAAACCGGAGATCGGTTATCGACCCCCTGGGGGTCTACCGTCGACCACTTTGAGAACCACTGCTCTTTGTACAGTGGACTCCGCATGATCGATACTAATCGGAACCAGACCATCCTGATCCGATTGAGCGGACGATCCGATTCAGCGGAAAATCGAGACAGCGTAACCCTGGTACTGTATTTTCGCCAACAATCCATCTATTCCGATTATAAAATCACGAGTGGCCCTTTGGGCACCTCATTAGGCTCATTGTCCGCGGGACGCGAACCATCCTTGCCTCGCTGGTTGATAGTTCTTTCAACTCTTTGCATTCGAATCGTTTCTTGACCTGTTTAATTCTTTCCTTCGACGATGTTTCTGTCCTTGTGATCTCCGGCATTCTATAATTTTGCTTCTGGCCCCTGGCTTCATTCATTCCGCTCAGTCTGGCAGAACCTATGAGTTTCGCTTTCGTTCCGCGTGTCTCGGAGGATTACCATCCTAGTTCTCCGTCTATTGAATCTCCACAGCGGTTCCGCGTGCATTTGTCTGATCACTCTCTCTGCTCCCAGATTTTTCCCTGTACTTGGAGGTGGTGTTTCTTGTTACACAGGTTGATTCCTAGGTTTTCTTATTGGTCGAGTTCTGGTATAAGTTGGATCTCTATTCGGAGTGTTGCCTCTGAGTTCGAGTCTATTACTTTTGCAAATTCTACAAGCGCGCTCTTATCGACGTTGAATCGGAGTCCCATTCCTTCTCCCAATTCCGATACAATCTACAGTAGCTTCTCTGTATTTTTCATGGATAGTGCCATCAGCAAATAATAGGCCACTCATATTCAGGTGTCTTGGTTTTTGTAGGTCAAAGATATTCCCCCTCGTCCTGACCTTGAATCAAGCTTAGGTTAGCTCAAACCTTTTTTTCCCGTTCGGATTTTATTGATGAAGTTTTCTGAAGTTTCGTTGTTCGTCGAGCATTCTTCAGTAGGAAGTGGCCGTTTTCAAGGATCGCGAAAAGCAGTTCGGTCTTTTGTCAAGCTTTCTCGAGAGCGTTCGCCCCTGTGCTGATACAATCCATACAGGAGCAATCCTGCACTCCCTGAATGAACTCTTCGTTTTGGGAGTATATCCGTTTCGCTCCTTCCAGGTGAAGTTACAGCGCCTGGCAGTGGAAACTTGGCCACAGACCTCCGGAGTTCAAAATCTTCTCCGTTCGCCATCTTCTCGCCCCCAACAGAATATTGCCTCGTTCCAGGCTTCTACCGTCTTGATTCATGATCAGGAACATTGCTTCCGTGAGGCACTTCGAATCGATGGCTGGTCAATTCGATAGACGTGGAGAACGCGGGGTTTCTGAGAGAACCGATGCCACGTGGAATCATTCGACATGTTCTTGTACCAATAATTCGCATTGGAGTTGTTTGAGCCGGATGATTCGCTGGGATCGTTCTGGCTGCTCTGCGATTGACGATGTTGGTTTCCCCGTCGGAAGCTGAAAGGAAGTTCGGACACCGACCTCTTGGCGATAAGCGTCTCTATTATGCTAGATTCTAATTCCAGGAAGGACATTGAGGCTTCGAGCTTGTTTGTGGGCGTGCTTTCGAATTTATCCCTGTATGTTTCCAGAAATTTGACCCTTGTGTTCCACCCGAGGTTTCCGATCACCTTGTGAGCGTATGCGGGTCTAAGAGTTGTGTATGTGTCTCCCAGAAATATAAAGACAAGGATAGGTTGAGAAATCGATTCGGCAAAGCGGGGTGACTTACCGTTGCGAATTCCACCTCCGGATGACAATATCTGATCCATGGCACGTGAACGCTGTCTTTCGCGGGGCTCTTTCTTCCGGGTTGCTTTGCCAGCAATTGTTTCGTCGGGAGACAGTTTTCGGCTCTGAGATTCAGCTGTTTGACACTGTGATAGGCTCTACCTGACAAGGACTCATGGAGCAAGATCATCTCCTGGGGTTCGGAGATCTGACGTTCGTGAACGAATGTGTTGAAAGTGTTCATGAATTTTCGAAACTGTTTGACGTCTCCGCTGAAGGTTGGCAGTTTGAAATTCTTGGAGAGCTTTTGAATGGAATCCTCTGAACTATCCACCGGGGCTGCGGGGCTCTATCCGCTAGAGCCTGAGTCGAGCGATTTTGTGACTCGCTAGGAACGCTGGGTGCCGCTTCGATAGCTGACATGCGGGTGTGCAGCGTTCGGCTTCCGTCCGCTGAGATTCCGTGATCACGAGCGAAGGGGGCGCAGACAGGTAAATATCCGGCTCTGTTTGATTCGTCTTCCGAGCCGCTGGTTGCGGCTTGGATGAATGCGATCCTTGATGGTTCAACGTTGGTGGCTCCATCGGAGTATGGGTAGAGTGCACTGATGCTTGAGCTGACAGCTCGCCTCGGAATCCAAACGTCGAATCCGTGACTGTTGATAGTCTGTTGTTGAAAATGAGCGTTCTGAGATTACTGAGGTAACTTCCGCAGATTGCAAACTCCCCTTCGATTGCAACAAAGTCGTTGAGAGGGGAGTCTTGAGGCTGACTCGAGCATCCCGCTCGTTAACTTTGCCCACTCTGGGAGCACTTTTCCGAGATGGTCTCTGAGATACTCGGTCATCCCAATGGCAACCCTGGAATCGAGGTCTTCGTTGTAGAATGAATTTGCTCCTGTTGTGTGAGCCTTCACTCTGGGGGTGGCTCCTTGGTTGAGAGACTCTTCTCCTTCGACTCGGAATGTGTCTGTGTTACAGCTGCTACGGTAATTTCCTTGAGCATTTCCGGGAGCTGGTGGTGGGGCTGTTTTAGGAACAGTTGATGCTGTTCCGGCTGTGGAGGTCGACGCTAGTTCACTCTGTGGGCTTGCTTGGTCCTCGTGAATTCGCTGAGATCTTCCTGCTGGGTGCAAGTCGACTCGTCTCCGATGACAACGACTTTGCGGCCTGCTGTACTCGGGTCGTAGATCTGCTTGTTCAGAAGTTCCCCGATTTCAAGGATTTTCTGGCTCCTACTTCGGAGCTGCTACTGCTCGCACTGCACATTTTGTGATTGTACGCTAATTCAGTCTACCGAGGACGGTCTTGCCTAAACTGCTTGCTCTACCACGCTTGGGTGTGATCAGATTTCTGACGGCCTGCTAGTCGATCCGCGATTCACTGTTGTTGCTTCGACTTTGAGGGTCCGCCTACTTCAATTCGAGTCTTGAACTGAGCACTGCACTTGAACGTTGGTGTGCGACATGCCGGGCCGGTGGGCCTTGTCGCGCTGATCGGATGAGATGGGAATAGCACTCGTGGAACTTCTCCGCGCACGGTAAGGGGTTGTTCTCGTCTGCTCGGTCGGCGGTCACGAGAGAGCATCTACACGGCGTCGATTTCGGCAGATTCCGTACGACGTTATGACCGCCAACCGAGGCGCGTGCTAGATGAACCGATATTTTATTGATTTGAAGCAGCCTCGGATCTCCCGTGGCAGGATACATCGACATTGAGTGAATCGTTGGAGCTACACATTGGTGATGGGTCATCTATCGCCGACCCGTGTCTCTTCGATCCTTCTGCTGGTGTTTCTATTGTGTGGTGACTGTGTAATGATCTGCTCCAAGCACTTCGCACATTGGCATCGCGGCCGTGGCCGGCTCGGATTCCTCTCCGAGTTCAGCCTAGGACTCTGGCTGTGATTTGATCTCGAATCTTTTTTTGAGTTGCCTCAGTGAGAGCAAGCTGGAACTCTGCCGTGAAAGGATCCTCGACCCGACCGTGGGCAAGTCGATCCACCATTGACTCAGCTGTGAAGTAGGCATCCATATTTGAACGAAGCTGTATCGTGTGTTCGATGATTCTCCCTTTTACGTTCGCGCCGAGCTCCAGGTCTAGGCCCTGCACTCCGTTGTACGGAATACGGCTGATTTTCGAAAATACGGTCCGTACCGTATTACGGTAATACGAACCGTACTCATAATACGGTCCGTATTGTGATACGGCGCTACGGACCGTATTATTGATGTGGACCGTACCGTAGTACGGTAATACGGAGTACGGTCTCAGACTCGAATGCCTGGAAAGCCCCGACCAGCGCAGGAGATGACTCACGAGATCATTCTCGTGCGTAATGTGCTCACTCTTCGCTCAGCATTCCCTGATATGACAATGACGATTCACAAAGTTCAAAGTCAGTCGGAACATAAGTTCCCCAGATCAGGAATCAGAACTATATCGGTCCAAAAAGCATACAGTGACGAATTTGATTGGATTATTCAGAATCCGTATTTGGTCCTGGATTCTTTGAGATGTTTGCTTTGAGCGTAGAAGTTCGTTAAGAATAGATGATCGGAGAAATGAACGTCGTCAAGACTGTTTTGGCCATAGCGACGGGCGTGCCGCGCCCGGCTGGAAGAGCGTTCCGAGGGAACGCTTGTAGGCTGCAATGTTTCCATGGTTGCAACAAGTAATCTCGGCAAAGTTCCGAAACCCTGCTCGAATGAATTCATCAACATCCGTGGTGTTATTGTGGCGTTGATTCGGCTTCTTCGTTTCCTGAGTAGCGAAGCTTGGAAAGAATCGAGAGGTGCCTCGGATGGCTCCAGCGGGGTAGTAGGCGCCCTTCGACGCCGTCAGTCACGATCAGAGCCACAGTGAAGTCAGCAATAGAGCTGAAGGGCGTTCAGAGGAATTTTGTAAGCAAACTCATCATCCAAAGATCTACTCTGCAACTAGTCCTATTCGACATTTGGTATTTGGCTCACAAAGCTGCATTTGGACCGATGGAGTTCTGATTCCTGATCTGCAGACCCTATGTTCCGACTGACATCAAACTTCGTTAATCGTCTAGGATGTCATATCAGGGAATGCTGAGCGAAGAGCGAGCACACTGCGCACGAGAATGATCTCGTGAGTCATCTCCTGCGCTGGTCGGGGCTTTCCAGGCATTTGAGTCTGAGACCGTACTCCGTATTACCGTACTACGGTACGGTCCGCATCCATAACACGGTCCGTGGCGCCGTTTTACAGTGCGAACCGTATTTCGGAGAAGCAGCCGTATTCCGTACTACGGAGTTCAGGGTCTATCGAGGTCCTTCTCATTGAGGGGAACTCGCAGTGTCACACTCCTGGACAATTTATGCACAGTGCTCAAGTTTCCGCTGTATTATACCAGTTTCCCCCCCCCCCTGCGGAGGAAATAGTTACATGTTGATGCCGGAGAGCTGTGAACAATTCGTTGAGTGTCTGAAGATGTCGGCCACAGACAGTCAAGCCGTTGCACCTATTTCATATCGCGTAATTGATCGAATGGATGCGACTGGCTATTGGCGCTGAACGTCACGATCTCATTCCGAAGCTCGGGAAGTCTGGTTCGATCTGATCCAGCTTCTGGGGATCTATAGAGGAGATATCGGGGTCGATCCGAACAAACTTCTAGACGTTTATGGCGGTGACTTCGAGAACGATCGGCAGTTTCACTGGGGTTCATGGACGTGATCATATATGCTAAAACCGATCTCGGAATCATCTTCAGGGACCTCAGAGTGTGCGATCAGATCGACCCCGGAATAAGCTTCTTGGACCCCAAAAAGAATGGTCTCATCGAGGCGGAATCATCTCAAGAGCATGTAGAGAACGACGGGGAAGTATGATCGGACCGGGACGGAGTCATTCTCAAAGTCGTGGCTTGAGAAGCAATGACTCGAATCGGTGGAGTTGCTGTATTTGGATAGCTTTTGGAGGTAGCTTTTATCTCAATGTCCGTAGATTTCATGTATACATGTGTTTCGAGAGAAGTTCCTGCATCAGTCGGAGATTCACGCGAATATGGGCGATTGGGTACAAGTTTGATGAACAAGGTATTCTAAACGGCCCGGGCCAAGAAACCGAAATTGCTTCAGCTCGGTCGTGTTTGAGGCCGAGATTCCACAGAGCTCTTGCGGTCTCAGTTCAAACCTAATCAGCAGTCTGACTCTCTAAGAGAGAGAACCAGTGCTGGCGCTCTAGCAGACCTTTCTGGGGGGTGGTGTTCCTGACGGCCGCCGATTCACAGGACCAATCAAAATGACCATCACCTCTCCCAAACAACCCCTGCAGAACTATAAAGCATGATCTCGGCGAGCGCAAAGCACAGAACTCAACATTTCGCCTCTGTACTGACATCGTCCCACACCTAGACTGAAGATGAACAGCAACGACCAAACCATGTCGGAAACATCGGCTTCACCTGAGGAGCCCGTGGTCTTCTACGACCACCTGGAGAGCCTCGACATCGGTCTTGACGTGGAAGTTGAGACCTCCGAGGTTCTGGCCGAGCAGGAACTGTCCTCGGACGAAGATGACGACGAACCGCAGCTCACACCAGAGGTCAGTGAAGTGTTCGGCTATCTCATAGTGGTCGACCCAAGGCTCTTGCAACAGAGCGTTAACTGGCCTGATGAGTCGAGCGATAGCTCGGACTCAGAGATGGAGAGCGATTTCGACAGCGACAGTGAGCCCATGACGGTTTGTGCCACGGGCAGTGCGTCGCCGAGCTCAAACGAGCCCAAAGTTCTAGTCCGGAGACTCCACTATTAGGACGTCAAAGTGCTGGAGACGCTGCTCGATTGTGTGAACGGAGATAGCCACCCGTGTTTCCGATGCTAGAATGCGTCTCTGAATGATCTTCTTGGATTGAATAAACTATGTGAATTACCAGTTTCGTCACAATACATGTGTCCTGTTGTGTTTCCATGATAAATCAGACGGTCCGCCGCCGTCAGCTCATGACTCGCTTTCCATGAATAAATCGGTAGTTTAGATTTCAGAGGTTCTTGGGCGGCACTTCTTACGGGGCGCTGCAGCCCTCACCCCGAACAGTCGGGTGAATCCTTGACCCTTATACAAACCCTGAGGAGTTGAGAGAATTTTTCGGGGACGTAGTATACATGGGCCTTTTAGCATATCCTAGTATTGAGCTTCATTGGAGCACGAGCTGTTTCTATGAGAATTACGTAGTGTTTCGAAGCATGAGCCGGAACGGGTTCCAATCACTGCTTCGGTTCGTGCACTTTTCGAGTGAAATCTGCCCCTCGAACGTAGTGCCGGAGCTAGCCAAGCCATATTTCGATGAGGGACGAACCCCAATTCACCTCGGTTACTCTCGCGAGAGAAACCGTCGGTACCGTGCGCAAGAACAGGGAGCATCTGCCGCGATGCGTCGTGGACGCTCAATCCCACCGAAATCAAATTATTCGCAAGGCATCGACCGACGGAATAGTTGCCGGTAAATGGAAAGATAAACGGGATACCTCCTTCCTGACTACGAAGCATGATCCACGCATGGTGGATCCTGGGGATTAGAGGAGAGATGGCTCTCGAAAATCACACCCGGGGTCATCCTTGAGTATCACAAGACAAAGCAAGGCGTAGACTCGTCAGATCAGCTGGCGAGCTTCTGTTCGCCCCCTCTTTGTTTTCCGGCTGAACCTCTCAGCCAGCCCTCAGAAGTGTCCCGGAATCACCTCTCGGTATTGCTTCAGTGACACTCCCTATCGCCTCGCAAATCCCATTGCGGGCGGTGGGCTTGGGTCTCAAGATGGTTCTGTTCGAACCCTAAGGAACACAATCCGGTGGTATCACAAGATCGTGTTTAAACCAATCCTGGATACAGCTGTCGTGAACTCGAGAATTCCAAGAGAATCCAAGAAACTCACGGGGAACAATGGAGCACTTCCGGGAAGCGACTCTGGCGAACTCACAACCGTTCGACCAGGTCTCGCTCGATACGAACTAGACGTGTGACTGCGCACGTGAAGAGGTTCCCACTTCTACCTCGAGGTACGTTTCCTGCATCAGCTGTTGGCATTTCAGCGACGTCTATAATGGTGGCCTATATTCCTTCGTTTCGGCTTTGACACTTGCGAGTCGGCGATTCTTGCTCTGGCCTCTTGGGCTTTGGTTCTTAGTCGGTTCATGAAAGCTTGGTATCTTAATGTTTTCAGCCCTGACGAGAAATATTCCGCGAAGTCTATCGGTTCTCCCGGGCGACATGCGAGTCGAGATCGACGGTTTCGTCTCCGCTTCGAACTGTCAAGATTTTTTGTTGTCAGGGCATTCGAGAGGTGGTGTGGGTGGGATTATTCCTCGATTTTTCGGGCAGTCCGGTCTTTCCCGCCGAAGTCTCCCTTGGCTTAAGCCTGAGATATACGATGCTGCTCGTGTGCTGAGATCAGCAGGATTGTGTTCTGATTTCACCTATTCGAACCTCGCTCGTTCCAGGTCGTGGATGCGGCGGATTCTGTTGGCGATGCCAGCTTTCCAGGAGATTTAACATTCTTTCGCCGGTACAGACGGTGGTTTATCACGTCGGAGGCTGCACGAAGATCGATGAAAATGACATCGGTCATCGCAGATCTGTCGTTGTAACATCGACGAGTAAATCCAGGATCTCTCCCCGATCGAGAGCGCTCGGAGAAGGGGAATGACAGCCAAGGAACCGCAAAACTTCCAACCCGTCACCACGGCTGAAGTTCAAAGAGCAGCAGAGAGAAGGGCGAACAGAAGAGCCCCCGGTCCGGACGGCGTCCCCTCGGAGAAACTCAAGATGCTGATGGCAATATGGCCGAAGATCATTGCAAAAATGATGGACCAAATCCTTTACACTGACATCTTTCCAGATAATGGGAAGCGGGAAACCAGGGAAACAGAGCCCTCCTCGACATTTGCGCCGAGGGAGCCGAGAGCATTATCAATCACAGACTGCAGCAGGAGCTGGAGGAGGGGGGGGAAACTTCCAGCAGGTCCAAAATGGCTTCAGAGCAGAACGACCCACTCTCCAAGCCATCCGGAAAGTTCCGAGACTGGCCGTGGAAAAGATGAGCAAACCCTGGCGGAGAAGACAACGCATAACATAGATCCCCTTGGACGTGACTTGGGGGGCATCTTCATTAGCTTGAAGAGAAGAATCGTCTCTGGATATAGTCGCGGAATTCTCAAGTTCCACTACAGAGCCGATGGATCACCGATGTAGAGGGAGCCCGCCTGGAATTACGGCGGGGGTTCCGCAGGGATCCGTCCTAGATCCCACCCTGTGGCATGTCGCCTTTGAAAATGTCCTCGGAATAAACTCCCAGAGGGAGCCTCGACGATTTCATACGCGGATGACCTGGCATTGGTGTTCAAGGCCGAAACTCTTGAGGCGCTGGAGGAGACAACACGGGACTTCGTTGAGATAATCGTTCTTCGGATGGAAGAAAAGAAACTATCCTGGCCCCCAGGCGACTGAAGCAGTGATGCTCTTCAGGAGTAGAAAACACAGAAACCCGAGACCGAAGATCATGAATATCACAGTTTAGATACAATCCCCCGCGGGAGACATCGGAATTCACATCGTTCTCACATATCAAAATCGAGACCGAAAATGCAATGAAAACAGCAACAAACATCGCAAGGATCCCCCCAAGAACCTGTGACGCAACCGAAACTCAAAAGATCCATCCGATCCATAAAAAGGGTTGCAAGGACGACGTCTCGAACTTCCGACCCGTGTCCCAATGCTCCTCGGCTTGCCTGGTCTTTGAGAAAATAGTGGCCTCGCACATCAACCGACACCTTCGTCTCAATGATCTGTACGACCCACGACAACATGGCTTCGTACCCCGGAAATCAACGTGTACACAGCTTCTCCACATGTCGCAAGAGTTCGGCCAATTCATCAATCAAGACAAGGTTGATCATGCCATTCTACTCGAGAAACTGGCTAAGACCGGCCTTCACCACAAAACGATTGATTGGTGCCGCAGTTTCCTAACTGATCGCTCGTTCAGGGTGCGGGTCGAAAATCACCTTACCTTACCCCATCCGGCGACGTCAGGTGTCCCGCAGGGAGGATCCTTGTCAAGCTTATTGTACACAGCCTACGTCATGGACATCGGATCATATCTCCCACCTTCCATCAGCTACCTTCTGTTTGCAGACGATCTGAAGTTATTCGGACCTGCGCGTGATCCAGTGGATCGAATCACCTTACAAGCGGCCATCGACGGTGTTGCTCGGTGGTGCCTGGACAATAAAATGGTGCTCTCCGCTTCAAAGTGCGCAGTTCTGGTGAAGGAAAACTCAACCTCCATCGATCCCGTGTACTCCGTTTGTGGTCAAACTCTCCCAACCGTACCAACCATTCGCGATCTCGGAGTTATTGTTTCGCCTGACCTGAACTTCGACGCACACATCTCCGGCATCGTCACCTCAGCCCGATTCATTGTCAGCAACATATTCCGCTGTTTTATTGTCAAGCGTCCGGAGTTCTATCTAAGACTTCACAACTCGCTCGTGGTTTCGAAGTTCTTATAAAGTTGTGCAGTGTGGCTGCCATACATGGCAAAGCATGTGAAAATGATTGAGTCTGTACACAGCTATTTCGTGAGGAGACTGCGTCGTAGATGTTCGATGCCGAACGGCGATTTCTCCCTAAGACCATTGATGGACGTCCTATCTGACCACGACCCACGCGTCCTCAGGCGAATTGTTCTGTTAAATGACGCTGAGCGCTACTTCGACGTTGCTAAAAATGATCTCCGAAGCAAGGGGACGATCAGAACAAAGTCAATTGCCCGGACTGATGCTGTCCAGAACTCATTTTCCTGGCTGTTACGTTTTGGTAGGTAACGGGCTGTAGAATTCCGTCTTCGAGTTGTAAGTTCGCTTTCTAAGTAATGAGGAGCCGTCCGTCTCTGACGCTACAGCTAGACTCACTGTTGTTTATTATTAAGAAGCTGTCGAGCGTGAAGCAGAATGGTTCCGCGAGATCACAATATCATTTCTGGTGCGAGTGTTCGAACTTAGGATCATAACAACTTTCCCCCCACAAGTTTTCTCGAGTACTCCATGATGTAACAATGTCACAGAATAACAGTTATGGTAATCTGACTAGGCCTCGAATTTGACGGGGCGAACTCCCTTCGTTGATCTCTGCGATCGTCTAATTGTTGGGATCGGCGATGTGTTGTCTTCCTGATTAGTTATCACAATCTTATCTGGCTCTGCACTTGGTTGGTTGCTGACTTGAGATTCGTCTTCAGCTTCCCCACACACATCATCATGTATGCCGTGAAAAGATCCCTCCGACGCAGCAGCTGAGCATTCGGATGATGCTGGACTTTCCAAAGACGCGAGTGTGGAAGCAATATTGTCGTCAGTCTCCTCCTCTCCTATTCGTGAAGTCGTTGATAGGTTTTGCGAACACCTTCGCATTTGATTGAAATGTCTTTTCCATGTAACATCGGAGGTTTCGACTATGCACATTGTTGAACCCATGAGACGCTTCACTTTTCCTACGACCCAAGTGGGTTTTCTTCCACGGTAATCTTTAACCATTACGATTTCACCAGGTCGGAACTTGAGATCCTCGGTTGAGTAGTCCTTTGACTTCGTTGCTCTGGGCTTCTCTTTCATGATATCGAACCTTGAGCGTAGCTCTCTACCAAGCATGATCGACGACGGCGAGTGGCCCGTGGAACTGATAACCAAATGCTGTCTGAACAGGAATCTTTGCAGGTTTTCCTGCATATCACCTCCCTCAGCCGACAATTTCTTGAGAGCTGTCTTCGTAGTCGCGACGTATCTTTCAACCTGTCCATTGCTTGCTGGATGAAAAGGTGGACTTGTTTTGTGAGTGATGCCGTTCCTTGCACAAAAGGATTTCATCGGCTGAGAAACGAACGAGGGATCATTGTCAGTTACCAGTACTGACGGGATACCGAATCTGGCGATCGTTTCCCGTAGATGCCTCACAGTTGTCGCCGTTGTTCTATCGTTTGTTACGAACGCTTCCAACCATTTCGAATGGGCGTCTATTAGCAGAAGGATGTATTTGTTCCCGATCGGGCCTGCGTAATCCATGTGAATCCTCTGGAAACAGTACGAGGTTGGGTCCCAAGGATGAATAAGTTTTGGTGGGTTTCGAGAATGCGTCAGACAGGGGATGCACTGTAACGTAAGCGCATGTAGGTCCCTGTCCAGCGTCGGCCACCAAACATGTTGTCTTGCCAAGGCTTTCATCTTCTGAACACCATAGTGACCCTCATGAAGTTCAGTGAGCACCTGACGTCGGCATGTTTCCGGGACCACGACTCTGTGCCCCCGCAGTATGACCGACTTGTCAAGCAAGCTGAACTCGATTAGGTCAATGCCGAAAATCTTCGAGATTTTGTTGCTCGCTCGGCGTCCTTTCAGGATTTCCAGAAGCGGCTTCAGCTCATGAGATCCTTCCGTTCCTCTGGAGATATCATCGATATTCAGAGGCAAGCAGTGGGCATGTTGCAATAGGAAAAGATCGATTGTGTTCATCTCAGGTAGGTCTTCGCTTCTGAGCGGCAGCCGCGACAATGCATCCGCATTCCCGTGGTTGTGTGTCGATCGGTAGATGATATCGAAATTGAAGTTCATGAGATATATGGAGTAATGCTGCATCCTGGTCGCTGACAAGGGAGGAAGGGCTCGCTGAGGTGAGAAGATCTGAACGAGGGGTTTCGAATCCGTGATCAGTGTGAATCTTCGACCAAACAGGTAGTAGAAGAATCTCTCAACTCCGCAGCGTATTCCGAGCGCTTCCTTGTCAATCTGAGCATATTTCTTCTCGGTTGCTGTTAAGCTTCTAGAGTAATATGCGATCGGACGTTCACTGTTGTCGGGAAAACGGTGCGATAAGACTGCAGAAATGCCATATGGACTGGCATCGGTTGCCAACAGCAGCGGCTTCGACGGGTCGAAGGGGGTGAGCACGCTTGGAGAACACAATTCGTTCTTAATTGCCTGGAACGCTTCGTCAGTATTCTTTGTCCACACAAACTTTACGTTGTCCTTTAGAAGAGCGTACATAGGATGAGCCAAATCCGCCAGTTTTGGTGCGAACGTTGCGTAGAACTGGATCATGCCGAGAAACGATTTAACTTCGGAGACGTTTGTAGGAGTGGGCGCTTTCCGAATAGCCTCGATCTTGTCTTCGCATTTGAAAATCTGTTGATGCCTCAGCTGAAATCCGCAGTACGAAACCGAGTCTTCAAAAAACACACATTTGTCCGGGTTCAGGCGGATATCGTGTTTGTCCAATCTTGAGAAAACCTCCTCAAGTCGTTTCATGTGTTCGCCATCAGTTTTTGCTGTGACGATTATGTCGTCTATGACGCATTCCACACCGTCGATTCCGGCCAGTATGCTCTCAATGAATCTCTGCCATATAGCTGATGCATTTGAAAGACCATTTGACATCCTGTTGAATTGATAGAGGCCTCGATGCGTGTTAACAACCAGGTACTTTCTGTCAGATTCGCGTACCGGCATATGTAAGAAAGCACTAGAGATGTCCAGTTTTGAAAACCGCAGGCCGTTTCCGATGTTGTCTAGAGCGTGTCGGATGTTTTTGAGTGGGTGATCGTCAACTTTTAGGTATCTGTTGATTCCAACTTTGAAATCACCACAGATTCTGACTTTCTTGCCCTTCGCGCGGGGGACAACCACTATCGGATGTGACCATTCACTGACATCGAGCTTCTGTATGACCTTGCTCTTCTCCAGGTAGTCGAGTTCGGAGTTTGTCATCTGGATGAGTGAGTGAGCGACTGGGCGCGCTCGCATATAGACAGGATGAGGACTTTCCGTTGTCAACTCGAGTTTGGCCTCGACGTTGGGAATGCAACCAATGCCTTCCCTCAGCAAATTTTTGTAGCGTTTCAGTACCTCCTTCGCCTTGGTTTTGTAGTCAATCTCTGAACTGGAAGTCCAGATCTGATTAATCTGGCCCTGCAGGAGTCGGTTCATATCGATCTTCATTTGCCTCAACCACTTTCTTCCTATGAGTTTCGGGAAGTCAGACTGCTTGATTAGATAGAGGCGTAATTGTGCATTGACGTCAGCATGGTTGACATCAACCACAGCGTAAGCATGAGGCATGAAGGATTGTCCGGTTGCGCTGCGCAAGCGAATGTCCGTTGGGTAGAGTTGATGATTCGGCAGCATTTTCTTGAATTCTGACAGCGGCATTGCAGAGATTCCACTTCCCGAGTCTGCTTGCATTTTCACAGAATGACCGTTGATCTGCACAGTGACCTCCATTGGATCGTCACTTTCAACGAAATAGAATGGAATCTCCTGTAAGAAGTTTTGGTGTTGAGCTTTGCTGCAGACCTTCGATAGATGCCCGATTTTCTTACAAATATCACATTTTGAAGATTTGTGCGTGCAGCTCGGTGCCAAATGTGATTTGTCGCCGCAACGGTAGCACGCTATCTGCTTTCCTCGATGGTTCATCTGGGGTTTGTGCACGAATTTCTTCTGTTTGAATGAGCGATCCTTCACGAAGTTCACTATCGAACTGCCGGATGACACAGCATCCGATGAAGAGACCGTTTTGCGAGCCATGTCCACGCTGGAAGCGAAATCGAACAAGTCGCTGAATTTCTTGAACTTGGCACTTTTGATGAGAACTGCTTGCTTCATCTGCCTGTTGTTCAATCCTGCGATGAACTGTTCCATCAGGTTGAATTGGAGTTCATCTCCTTTCCAAGCGCAATTGGTGCACGCCTTCCGGAGCCGGGCCTCGAATTCCGTCAGTGTTTCACTTTGGGATTGTGAGATTTTACGAAATGCTATCCGCGAGGCGAACAGATTCTCTTCCGGTTCGAAAATCTGCGTTAATAGTGTTTTGATTTCTTCAAACGTCAGCTCTTTGGGCTCTTTCTCTGGGTACACCTTGTCATGCAACTTCTTGAAGGCCGTATGTCCCATGTAGGCGATGATTGCACAGCGTTTTTCTGTTTCATCGTTGCACCTGCTCTGAAGCACCAAATGACTTTCCAACCTCGAAATCCAAGTCTTCCATGACTCATTTTCGGGAACAAACGCAGGAAACACCTGGAACCGCTTGTCGGTATCCGGCATAGTTGGGTGCTCAGTTAGGCCTAAAGTCTTTCGACCACTTGTAGCACAATCGAAATCGAACTTTACTTCCCTAGACGTTGCCAGAAACACCGGAGTGGATAGGTTCTTGTAGTGACCTCTTCGTCGCCAAGTTGTTACGTTTTGGTAGGTAACGGGCTGTAGAATTCCGTCTTCGAGTTGTAAGTTCGCTTTCTAAGTAATGAGGAGCCGTCCGTCTCTGACGCTACTGCTAGACTCACTGTTGTTTATTATTAAGAAGCTGTCGAGCGTGAAGCAGAATGGTTCCGCGAGATCACAATATCATTTCTGGTGCGAGTGTTCGAACTTAGGATCATAACAACTTTCCCCCCACAAGTTTTCTCGAGTACTCCATGATGTAACAATGTCACAGAATAACAGTTATGGTAATCTGACTAGGCCTCGAATTTGACGGGGCGAACTCCCTTCGTTGATCTCTGCGATCGTCTAATTGTTGGGATCGGCGATGTGTTGTCTTCCTGATTAGTTATCACAATCTTATCTGGCTCTGCACTTGGTTGGTTGCTGACTTGAGATTCGTCTTCAGCTTCCCCACACACATCATCATGTATGCCGTGAAAAGATCCCTCCGACGCAGCAGCTGAGCATTCGGATGATGCTGGACTTTCCAAAGACGCGAGTGTGGAAGCAATATTGTCGTCAGTCTCCTCCTCTCCTATTCGTGAAGTCGTTGATAGGTTTTGCGAACACCTTCGCATTTGATTGAAATGTCTTTTCCATGTAACATCGGAGGTTTCGACTATGCACATTGTTGAACCCATGAGACGCTTCACTTTTCCTACGACCCAAGTGGGTTTTCTTCCACGGTAATCTTTAACCATTACGATTTCACCAGGTCGGAACTTGAGATCCTCGGTTGAGTAGTCCTTTGACTTCGTTGCTCTGGGCTTCTCTTTCATGATATCGAACCTTGAGCGTAGCTCTCTACCAAGCATGATCGACGACGGCGAGTGGCCCGTGGAACTGATAACCAAATGCTGTCTGAACAGGAATCTTTGCAGGTTTTCCTGCATATCACCTCCCTCAGCCGACAATTTCTTGAGAGCTGTCTTCGTAGTCGCGACGTATCTTTCAACCTGTCCATTGCTTGCTGGATGAAAAGGTGGACTTGTTTTGTGAGTGATGCCGTTCCTTGCACAAAAGGATTTCATCGGCTGAGAAACGAACGAGGGATCATTGTCAGTTACCAGTACTGACGGGATACCGAATCTGGCGATCGTTTCCCGTAGATGCCTCACAGTTGTCGCCGTTGTTTTATCGTTTGTTACGAACGCTTCCAACCATTTCGAATGGGCGTCTATTAGCAGAAGGATGTATTTGTTCCCGATCGGGCCTGCGTAATCCATGTGAATCCTCTGGAAACAGTACGAGGTTGGGTCCCAAGGATGAATAAGTTTTGGTGGGTTTCGAGAATGCGTCAGACAGGGGATGCACTGTAACGTAAGCGCATGTAGGTCCCTGTCCAGCGTCGGCCACCAAACATGTTGTCTTGCCAAGGCTTTCATCTTCTGAACACCATAGTGACCCTCATGAAGTTCAGTGAGCACCTGACGTCGGCATGTTTCCGGGACCACGACTCTGTGCCCCCGCAGTATGACCGACTTGTCAAGCAAGCTGAACTCGATTAGGTCAATGCCGAAAATCTTCGAGATTTTGTTGCTCGCTCGGCGTCCTTTCAGGATTTCCAGAAGCGGCTTCAGCTCATGAGATCTTTCCGTTCCTCTGGAGATATCATCGATATTCAGAGGCAAGCAGTGGGCATGTTGCAATAGGAAAAGATCGATTGTGTTCATCTCAGGTAGGTCTTCGCTTCTGAGCGGCAGCCGCGACAATGCATCCGCATTCCCGTGGTTGTGTGTCGATCGGTAGATGATATCGAAATTGAAGTTCATGAGATATATGGAGTAATGCTGCATCCTGGTCGCTGACAAGGGAGGAAGGGCTCGCTGAGGTGAGAAGATCTGAACGAGGGGTTTCGAATCCGTGATCAGTGTGAATCTTCGACCAAACAGGTAGTAGAAGAATCTCTCAACTCCGCAGCGTATTCCGAGCGCTTCCTTGTCAATCTGAGCATATTTCTTCTCGGTTGCTGTTAAGCTTCTAGAGTAATATGCGATCGGACGTTCACTGTTGTCGGGAAAACGGTGCGATAAGACTGCAGAAATGCCATATGGACTGGCATCGGTTGCCAACAGCAGCGGCTTCGACGGGTCGAAGGGGGTGAGCACGCTTGGAGAACACAATTCGTTCTTAATTGCCTGGAACGCTTCGTCAGTATTCTTTGTCCACACAAACTTTACGTTGTCCTTTAGAAGAGCGTACATAGGATGAGCCAAATCCGCCAGTTTTGGTGCGAACGTTGCGTAGAACTGGATCATGCCGAGAAACGATTTAACTTCGGAGACGTTTGTAGGAGTGGGCGCTTTCCGAATAGCCTCGATCTTGTCTTCGCATTTGAAAATCTGTTGATGCCTCAGCTGAAATCCGCAGTACGAAACCGAGTCTTCAAAAAACACACATTTGTCCGGGTTCAGGCGGATATCGTGTTTGTCCAATCTTGAGAAAACCTCCTCAAGTCGTTTCATGTGTTCGCCATCAGTTTTTGCTGTGACGATTATGTCGTCTATGACGCATTCCACACCGTCGATTCCGGCCAGTATGCTCTCAATGAATCTCTGCCATATAGCTGATGCATTTGAAAGACCATTTGACATCCTGTTGAATTGATAGAGGCCTCGATGCGTGTTAACAACCAGGTACTTTCTGTCAGATTCGCTTACCGGCATATGTAAGAAAGCACTAGAGATGTCCAGTTTTGAAAACCGCAGGCCGTTTCCGATGTTGTCTAGAGCGTGTCGGATGTTTTTGAGTGGGTGATCGTCAACTTTTAGGTATCTGTTGATTCCAACTTTGAAATCACCACAGATTCTGACTTTCTTGCCCTTCGCGCGGGGGACAACCACTATCGGATGTGACCATTCACTGACATCGAGCTTCTGTATGACCTTGCTCTTCTCCAGGTAGTCGAGTTCGGAGTTTGTCATCTGGATGAGTGAGTGAGCGACTGGGCGCGCTCGCATATAGACAGGATGAGGACTTTCCGTTGTCAACTCGAGTTTGGCCTCGACGTTGGGAATGCAACCAATGCCTTCCCTCAGCAAATTTTTGTAGCGTTTCAGTACCTCCTTCGCCTTGGTTTTGTAGTCAATCTCTGAACTGGAAGTCCAGATCTGATTAATCTGGCCCTGCAGGAGTCGGTTCATATCGATCTTCATTTGCCTCAACCACTTTCTTCCTATGAGTTTCGGGAAGTCAGACTGCTTGATTAGATAGAGGCGTAATTGTGCATTGACGTCAGCATGGTTGACATCAACCACAGCGTAAGCATGAGGCATGAAGGATTGTCCGGTTGCGCTGCGCAAGCGAATGTCCGTTGGGTAGAGTTGATGATTCGGCAGCATTTTCTTGAATTCTGACAGCGGCATTGCAGAGATTCCACTTCCCGAGTCTGCTTGCATTTTCACAGAATGACCGTTGATCTGCACAGTGACCTCCATTGGATCGTCACTTTCAACGAAATAGAATGGAATCTCCTGTAAGAAGTTTTGGTGTTGAGCTTTGCTGCAGACCTTCGATAGATGCCCGATTTTCTTACAAATATCACATTTTGAAGATTTGTGCGTGCAGCTCGGTGCCAAATGTGATTTGTCGCCGCAACGGTAGCACGCTATCTGCTTTCCTCGATGGTTCATCTGGGGTTTGTGCACGAATTTCTTCTGTTTGAATGAGCGATCCTTCACGAAGTTCACTATCGAACTGCCGGATGACACAGCATCCGATGAAGAGACCGTTTTGCGAGCCATGTCCACGCTGGAAGCGAAATCGAACAAGTCGCTGAATTTCTTGAACTTGGCACTTTTGATGAGAACTGCTTGCTTCATCTGCCTGTTGTTCAATCCTGCGATGAACTGTTCCATCAGGTTGAATTGGAGTTCATCTCCTTTCCAAGCGCAATTGGTGCACGCCTTCCGGAGCCGGGCCTCGAATTCCGTCAGTGTTTCACTTTGGGATTGTGAGATTTTACGAAATGCTATCCGCGAGGCGAACAGATTCTCTTCCGGTTCGAAAATCTGCGTTAATAGTGTTTTGATTTCTTCAAACGTCAGCTCTTTGGGCTCTTTCTCTGGGTACACCTTGTCATGCAACTTCTTGAAGGCCGTATGTCCCATGTAGGCGATGATTGCACAGCGTTTTTCTGTTTCATCGTTGCACCTGCTCTGAAGCACCAAATGACTTTCCAACCTCGAAATCCAAGTCTTCCATGACTCATTTTCGGGAACAAACGCAGGAAACACCTGGAACCGCTTGTCGGTATCCGGCATAGTTGGGTGCTCAGTTAGGCCTAAAGTCTTTCGACCACTTGTAGCACAATCGAAATCGAACTTTACTTCCCTAGACGTTGCCAGAAACACCGGAGTGGATAGGTTCTTGTAGTGACCTCTTCGTCGCCAAGTTGTTACGTTTTGGTAGGTAACGGGCTGTAGAATTCCGTCTTCGAGTTGTAAGTTCGCTTTCTAAGTAATGAGGAGCCGTCCGTCTCTGACGCTACTGCTAGACTCACTGTTGTTTATTATTAAGAAGCTGTCGAGCGTGAAGCAGAATGGTTCCGCGAGATCACAATATCATTTCTGGTGCGAGTGTTCGAACTTAGGATCATAACACTGGCGAATTTGCACAAAGATCTCAAAGAAACAAATACCCGGTGATGTTCTATTATAGACTATTCGAGTCATTCGTTGTATTGTTCGATTTTACCTTCACCTACCCCTTTTTGAATAAAGTGTTTCGAATTGAATTGAATTGTAAACACGGAGCAGCGAACGCGCCGCCAGCTCAGCGGTCGGAGGTCCCTTTAAAAATGCATCCATCCGACTCGATTGGGTACAGATTTCCTAGGGTGTAGGTAATAGGGCCCCAATGTTTACAGTCCGTTCAGGCGGATGGATGCATTCGTTCATGCTCTCCGTGAGCGGGCGCTCCTAGGTGCCGGCGAGATATGGGGAAGGAGCCCGTCGCCTTAGCGGAGCTTTCGATGAGCTAACAGCCGGTGCTGCGCGATGTTGGGATTGAATCACGCGTAGAATGAAATCATCCGAGGGAAGCGCCTTTTCTACAGGATTCGAGAGAGCTAGACGGACGGCAGCCACAAGGGAAGTTGCCGAGCCTAGGTATTGCGAATCTTGGCGCTCAAGTGATGTCGACTGGTCAGTGTTTTCAACCTGGACGTGAACCCGTCGAAGGCAATGCTTTTTGCATATCCTGGAACGGACAATGCAGTAAGAGGATAGCAATGTTCCTGCGTGCGAGAACAACGAGTCCCACGAGAAAACAGCCAGGAAAGAAAACCTCTCGAATCGGAATGGGAATCGGATCGGAATCATGCTCGACATTCGGTCGGGCCGGTCTCATTCCGTTTACGAGTGTTTATGATGTCATCAGAGTTAACGCGTTTATATTATGTGATAGCAGTCTACGAGAATATATGGTATAAACTATGATATGAACCATGGCACAATGAAGCTCTGTCAGATTTCAAGACCAATCGAACTAATCGGTCAGTCTAGCACAAATCAGCTCCTACGAGTCCGGGCTTTCTTCGGGAAGCGAGAGTCAGGTTTCCGAGTCGGAGTCGTCGTCCAGGAGTCTCCTAAGGAAAACTGGGCTACTGACTGATTCCGACTCTGTCGAGTCCGAGGTGTGCGCGTTCTGGGACGCCGCATCACTTAGCCACGCCAGCAAGCCTGGATCTCTCGGATCAGGGCCAGTGAGATTCGGCAAGATATTCTTCTTGCCCACTCTATATTTGACTCGGTTAATGAATTGAATGTCGTCGATTTCTCCTTCGTCTAAGAGATTCCAAGACGCTTGGATTCTGTCGTCGTTGGCTCTCGTGACTTTGCTCGGTCGGGAGAGAATGTGCGGTTCCCCGCGCTGGTGGATCGCATGATTAACGGGAACATCCTGAGCGGCGTTCACGAGGACCGAGACGAGGTCCCAGCAAGGGCCATGGACACCAGCTTCGCGTAGAAGATTCGCATTGTTAGATTCGACGTCGTTATTCGTTCGCTTACGCATCCTATATACAGAAAGATCCTCTGGGCCGATTTGATGGAGCCAATACGAGGAAACGTAATTGAGGAATGGAGTGAAGCCGACGTTCAAATCCTGAGCTTGATTCGCGAAGTAGTGGAACGCACCTTGAATCAAGGGTGCGGGCAGCAGAGGCAGTGCAGCGAAGGCAAGGAAGGTAGAGAGAATTTCCCCTGGACGGCGGATATCGTTCGCCAAGCCCACTGCAGGGCTGCTGGCTTTTCGCACCAGACTTTGAGAATAATGGAACAAGCATCCATAGAGTCTCGCTTCGGGGAATTCGCGGCGGACAGCCTTGCGCATTGCGTCATCCCAGTCTCCCATGTAGGCTGGAATGTTGAATGGCCCTGGCGAGTTCTGCTCCAAGCACTGGAAGACCCACTGATAAGCTTCGAAGTTCGCCTTATTCATGAAAGCGCAGGCGACCATGCCCACATACTGGTTCCAGTTCCCATGAATGGTGAACAGTTGCTTACAGATCTTCCGGGGTGCGGTTTTATAGGTGGCGTCTGCGTGAATCACAGCTGCTTCGTTGGAGAGCCTGAGTAGGGTCACTGTTGTCAGAACAACAGTTTCGAACTCGGGGCTATAGAAGCTCAGGATACGCTGGTGGTCACTGGTCGAAGTGAAACCGGGGATGTCATCTGAGGAAATTTTGACGTGCAACTCACGCAGAGACTTCACCATGCTCGGTCGCATCTTGCTCGCGTGAAGACGGAGGGTTCGAGCCTGCTTCACGGGTACAATTTGTGAAGCAGGATCGATTGGGAGTTTTCGGCGGTGTTCGAGTATGACCTTCGCGGGACGTTTGCGGGGATTTTCTCTGATATCCGTGATCATGTCTCTCCTCGCCTCCCGGAACTCTACTCCATAGCCTTCGGCGTCCGGCAAATGATTGTGAATGCCCGAAACCTTGAGGATCTCGCCAGTCGGTGTGATCCTCGCTATCACTCGACATTTGACTGTTGAGTCTTTGTAAGATTTACACCTCAGATCATTGAACCGTCCATCAGCGTCCCGTCGCTTCAGGTGGAAGAAGAAAGCAGACGTACCATGCTGGCCATCGACGTTATAGAGACCTGCTTCGTGGCACCAGGAGTCGCCGAGTCCGAAACGGAGACTCGGGACCTTTTTGAAGCTGTTTGCGTTGGCCATGTCGAGCAAAGATCTTCGATGGATGGAGCCAAGCGTGAGCGCAAACGGGAAACTAAGCCTCTGATTTGGAATTCGGCGATCTTCGCGATAAACTACAGTGAGACCTTGCACAACGCTGATTCGCTATGACATGGTTTTTCCCGGTCGACCCTCCCTTGCGAAATGTGCGATATAAGTTCCCTCAGAGGTTTCGAACTGACGTTTATTCACACACTTCGGAGACACCGACGTCGTGGAACGTTCAAATGCGTGTTTACACGCCGTTCCATCCTCCAGAGTTCCCTTCAGACTGTTCTTCTTATCAATCGAAGCTCGATCCGCGTCGCAGGTGGTTTCCCCTATAGGTGCGGATCGGCTTCCGATCAAACTGTGCCCTCAGTGCATGAGGGATCGTCAGCGGACAAGGAAAAAGTGCGAAACGACAAAATTTGGGTCAATCGTTGATTGAAGAGTTTCCCAAAACCAGCTGACATCCCCGAATTCGCCTTAAAAGTTACCAAACACCATCTCCACGAATCTCCACAGCCAGGTCAGACCGAAGTCCAACGATCGGTGTCTGGCTCCGACCGCTCCTCTGCTTTTCTTGGTTAACCTGCGATTCCCGTTCGGTAGAGCGCCATGGAACACCCTATCTCCAGATGGCTCATTGTCACTGCTGGATGCATACAGCCCCAATTATTGAGACTCGAGCATTCCGTGAAACCTGATCTTCCCTCTCCTGACCTGAGGGGAATCATATATTCCCGGGTTTATTATGTCTCCAAGTATTAGTCTAGCCGTTTCGAATGCCGCAGGAGAATGTGTTCTTCGGATGACTCAATTCAATGCTTGATTCAATTCCATGATCGCGCTTGAGGGGCTGCCGCACGCCAGCTGGCAGCCGATCGAACGCTCCGCTGAGATGGCGGGCTCCTCCCACTGATTTCGCAGGCATATAGCACCGCCCGCTCACGGAGAGCGTGAGCGAATGCATCCATCCACCTGAACAGACTGTAAACATTGGGGCCTTGTTGCCGCCTCCCATTTCCTATACCCGTAGGTTATGGGTATACGACATACGACATTTGGACCAGGATCGAATGTGGATGAATGCATTCGGGCTGTCGGCGAGAAGGTTCTATGACCCGCTGAATTGAAAAACTGTAGGGTGCTGAGCAGCGTTCCGTGGCACATGCGGCAAAGCGAGATGGTTGGGTAGAATCGCGGGAACAATGTGTCCGTTGCATGGTGCACCATGGAACCCAAAAGACCTTACGCGCCACTGAAGCGAAGAAGACAGAATCTCGCATCTTTTGAATGCAGATGAACGGGGAAATGGGCGTTCTGAGTTGCCATCATAGTGAGGAAGACGGAGTCCTGGTTTCACTAATTGTTTAGCTTTTGCCCTCGGTGGACTGAACGAGAACCAGGATCACTGCGTCACCAAGCACTTTTCGCAGGCTACACAGTTTCTATTCGAGATACAGTCTTGCACTACGAGAAAAATCTTCGCGACATGAAGATTGACAGGATTGAGCGAGCACGATGCCCCCGCTGCAAGGACGGAGTCGGTAGAAATGTAGTCAAGCATGACAGGACCGGCTGTCGGCTTCCGCAAGGACGTCTGTGAACCACTCGCCTAGTCGGGGGAATTCAACCGGCAGGTCTGCAGAAGCGGATTTAGCAATGGCTCAAGGGGGGCTGCGGTGGATTAGTGCCGCAGAAAAGATAATATTAGATACTAAATCGCAACGAAGCAGATACGATCGCGCAATCGGTCCTATGCAGAGGACTGTACAGTCGATGACGACGAAGTGAGATCAATGCCTTGAGCTTGAGACCGAAAGATGACTCTGACGCCGATTCCGGCTCTTCTGCTTCTTTAACTGCCTCACTGCCTGTTGGGAGAAAATCATCCAGTTGAGCCGATTCATTCGAATGGAAGCAATATTCAGCTCATCCCCTTTCTGCCCCAGATCAGGCTACGATCCTAATGAGAGGTGACTCCCTTAACAACAATTGGAATGGCTATGTGAGTTGCAGTGTCTGTAGCGAAACTCACCTGCTCCTGAATCATTACCCCGTGTTCATCTGATCCATGCACTCACCTCGAATTTCCCCCCAGGTAGCTCGAGCATACCACCTCCAGGATGGAGCGCTCGGAAACAGCCGTATGACACACCCGACATCCTGAACATGTCAATCCCTGCTGCCTTACAGCAAGAGGTCTATGGCAAAGATGGCTTTTACCTACAGTACTGCACGAAGAAAAGAAAGATGAGTGTCGCTGATTTCAAGAAGACTGCATTCTCACCGAAACCTAAAACACCTGAGTTCCTTGGATATGAAGACCTGGAACGGAAACATTGGAAGAATATCAAGTTCAACCGATCCATTTATGGGGCGGGCGTCAACGGCAGTCTCTACGATGCAGACGTCGACGTGAGTTGGCCATATTTTCTCTTGGTTCCGGCCGAAAGTGTTGGATGTGCAACGCGTTATCTTCTGTGTCGCCATGAGGACTTCAGTATTTGATCACCTCATTACCATCGCGTTCCAGGAATTCAACATGTCGCGTCCAAAGAGTATTCTCGATCTCATCAGAGACGATGACCAGTCGGAAATCGAGGGTGTGACGACTCCATACCTATACTTTGGTACGTGGAAGTCGAGTTTTGCGTGGCACACGGAAGATATGGACCTGTACTCGATCAACTACCTCCACCATGGCACTCCAAAAAGCTGGTACGCCATGCCACCAAAACACGGAAAACAGTTCGAGAGACTGGCATCCGGTGAGTTGCCTTTGCTTCTTTATTGCGAGAGAGATTCCTTTCCGGAGTTGGTCAAACGCTGTGAGGGTTTCTCCCAGCACGAGAATGTACTCATCTCACAAGTGAAGCTGAGGAAATATTCGATCCCGTATGATAAAATCACACAAGAGGAAGGGGAGTTCATAATTACTTTCCCTAACGGGTATCACGCTGGCTACAACCAAGGCTTCAACATCGCTCAGGCAACAAATTTCGCCCTACCTCGTTGGATAGAGTACGGCAAGCTATACACTAGGGTAAGGTCCACCGACCGACATAACGCGACCAATAGTGCACATACCTATGCTCTCTCGTGTTCCAATGCGCTCCCGTCACTCATCCGGATGTCTCTTCTCTCAGTGCTGCTGCAGAATGGATAGCCTTGACATCAACATGGATCGCTTCATACAGAAGTTCCAACCGGAGCGCTACGAGGCGAAAATCGATCCAGCTGGTGGCATATCTGGCCACTGCTCAAAGCACTGCGGCTCACGCTGAGGTTTTCCGAGTCCTGAAGCACCAAGTGGGGAACTGGATGATGAACGCCTACATGGGTGATTTCAACTCTGCCATGCGAGCCGCGGTGGAACAGGAAATCCCTGAGTGTCACATTTATGGCTGTTTATTCCATTCCTCTCGGAGTTTATTGCGATACGCACGCCGTCCAAATGTGGGCCTGGCGAGGACGTTGAGGCGGCGAGGAAGGGTTTGGAAGACTTTCCTCGGATTCACAGCCCTGCCCCTGCTCCCACCGGATCATACACAGGCTGCGCTTGAGTCGCTATCGGCCGAGGCCTTGACTTAGGACTCGCGATTCGATCGTTTCCTCCGATATCTATACAGGGTGGTCAACGTAAGGGAATTTTCTTACCCTTCCTTCTTTTGGTCATATTGCGGTCAGAGACGATGACCAGTCGGAAATCGAGGGTGTGACGACTCCATACCTTTACTTTGGTATGCGGAAGTCGAGTTTTGCGTGGCACACGGAAGATATGGACTCCATCAACTACCTCCACCATGGCGCTCCAAAAAGCTTGTACGCCATCCCCCCAAAACACGGAAAACAGTTCTCTTGTTCGTCGACCAGTGGTTCTCAAAGTGGTCGACGGTCGACCCCCAGGGGGTCGATGGCCGATCTCCGATTTACAGAGGTGATGCCGAGGTGGATCTGACCATACTTCTTGGCGTCCACGTAGGTGGATCAAGGGTCGACGGTCGACCCCTTGGGGGACGGCAGTCCATAAACTCCAACGAAGTCGCCGAGGGGGTCGATGGGTCAGTGGTGTTTGAGAACTACTGGTCTACACATTCCTTCGTCTGCCATCTAGAACTTTCCGCCTCACTTGGATTCTCGCTGAAAAATATCCAAGTCGAACCCAGGTCGAAGAAACGAAAGCATCCGTCAGTACGGTTCAATCACTGGCGGGCGGGGCGCGAAGACCCGGTTCTCGCCGCAATGAAAGTTCAATGGCGGCGCCCTTTGCGAAGCTTGTTGGGTCGGGCTAGGGAACGAAACAGTCGGTCGAGAAGCTTCGAGTCGAGCTCTAGACACCCAGCTTTGTCTTGGGGTCTGAATTCGAGATCGTGAAGCGGACGAGGAGCCACCAGATACATGATTCTCGCTGAGCATCCCGAGCGACACCGCTTGCGACACCGGAATCAGACACCAGGATATCGATTCGTTAGGATTTTGTTCTGAACATCCGAGAGCTAAGGGAATCAAGCGCCTCGATTGACATCTGAGACTTTCCAATGTTTTGAGAACCGAATTTCGCTTGAGGAATTCATATGCTATGTATCACTCACTCCAAAAAATGCTTCGCGGTCGATGGTTCTTCTTCGGAGCTCTTTGCGTCAGCTTCCATCAGGCAAGGCAGGCGGAGGGCATTCCGTCATATGCGAATGCGAGTATCGCAGTTTTCTCCGTCGATAACTTAGTGCATGTTTTGATTTTTGGTTTCTGTTCCGAAATCTGGGCTTCTCCGCACGCAGAAATGTTCGGCGACTACGCGCATCGATCAACTGGAGTGGCAGAAGCGAGCGTTCCTTCACATTTTCCAGAATGTTCCAGCGGAATACGAAGAGTGCCCCCACCAGTTCTTCGAAGTTTGACTGGCTAGTTTTGAAGCAAATAATTCAGCCCGATCCGATTCAATAACTTTCGATCGATAAAGCCCGCGACCGCAGTGGCATTCGCTGAAGCGGTACCCTTGCATGCGGTTGGGAGTTAAGCCTCGAATTTGAGTTTCGCATTCCCTCGAATATCATTCTGCAAGAGGCGAGGAGGAGCTCGACGGCTCTACATGAAGATGTGATCTTCAGTTCAGATAGTACTTCCCATCGTGTACTGTGCTAGAGAAGCAGAACGAGAACCCCCTCATTATCATGTCGTTTAACGCTGGAGATAGGAGTGGTGTCGAGAAAACTGATGGAGCCAGCCGGAAGCGAAGGGAGACCACCCCGGATGTCGAGATCACGGATATCAATCAACCGGGGCCATCTTCCAGGTGAGTAACGAGGGCTCAAGTCCAGTTCTGCGATGAATTCCGAACTCTCGAGCGCGCACAGAGTCGCTTCGTTATGTGCTGCATTGCTCGTTATCATGAGTAAGATCCTCTTCATGTTCCAGGGAGCCCCCGAGTAATCTAAACAAGAGACGGAGGAGAGCCACCCGAGTGGAAGCCTAATGTTCAAGGAATGTTGTGTCAGACCACAGTGGCTCGTCTTCCAGGACCCCTGCGAAGCGGCGACGAAGGAATCTTGACGAAATAGGTAGAACTGTGTTACTCACGGTGTTGGGAGGGAAAACTGTTGCTGACGGAAAGTGAAATAAAAAAGGAATGAAGCAGCGTAGAAAAAAGTTTCATTCTCATTTCTGACCATGGGAACTTAATCCGGAATCGCTGATGGTATGGCGTGCTGTTCTCTCATGCACGAATGGCACGCTCATCGGTGAGCGCTGAGTGAGAGGTTGACCATTTTTTCGATGATCAGCCTGATGAACCGCTGGGCTCTGGGGCCGAGCGCAATATCTCTTCGGGCACTTCTCAAGTTGCGAGCAGTGTTCTGCAGTTTCTCCTATTCAACAGCTGGAACCCCATCGGTTCCCTGTGAATCCGTCTCTTTGTACGGTCGCTGAGCATCTTAAGAATGAGCTGTGCCGCCTCCTGGAATCACTCGAGTCGAAACCCGTTGGTCTACTCGAGGCTCCGGCTCCCTGGCTTTCTCCGAAAGGAATGTGCGCGTTCACGAACCGAATCCTCGAGATCAATCCCTGTCAAATCGCGAGCCTCGATGTCCGCGCTAAGGAAATGCGCCGGTGCGACCCCGCAGCTGGCTCGTCAATATATACTTGATGGAGAGGGAGACCCGATCTATCATTGATTCCGGATGCAAGCTCGGAGGTGACCGTTGTGTGTGCGTGAACTCTGAAACGAGAGCCTTCCCAAGCGTCATTGACCCACGGTGACTCGATCGTTCCAAGCAGACGCTACAAGGAACCTCTCTTCTGTCTGGACGTCGAGCACCAGTGTGTAGAGGAATGTTGTGAACCTCGAATAGTTCCCTCGCCTTCCATCGCTTGGAAGGGTCGCGTGATATCTGTCATTTCGAAACGACTGCCCTGACATTAGCTCAGGAGAATGATGGAGATTCCGTTCAGAGGCTCAGGAACCTTCGTATCGCTAGATGTGTTTTGGGAGTCGAATAGACGCATTAACCCCAATTGGAGGAAGGGCTGGGCGGAACTCAAAGTGTACGAGAGGATGTGTGATTTCTGCAAGCCTCCGAGGAATGTGACAAAGTCGATGCAAGTTGATTAGAAGGAAGCCCCCATTGCATATCATGGTTTTCAACTCATTCTGGAGATCTCTGGAGTTCCCAGTCTTCCAACAAACACAACGCCACATGCATCAAGACAACACTCAATATACAGGGTGTGTCCTCTAAGCTGCAACATTTTCGTTGCCTTCTTGTTTTGAGCTGTATTTCGGCCAAATTTTATCCGATCTGGGATTTTTCGATCGGAAGCTCTTGAAGAGACACATGTTTTCGCATTTTCATTTTTGAGGACCATATCAGCTTGTCGAAGTTTTCCTCAATTCAATCCATGGCCCCAACAAGAACCTACCAGGGAATCACCGAATCTCAACCAATTCCGGGAGATAAAAAATGGACTACGGGATGAAACGGATAAAAGAGCTTCCGATCCAGAAAAAAATCCCAGATCGGATAGAATTTGGCCGGAATACAGCTCAAAACAGGAAGGCCACGAAAATGTTGCAGCTTAGAGGACACTTGAATGCAAGCAACGTTGTTCCATAGTCAGCATCTGGAAATGAGAGGGCCTGAATCGAAGCTTTTGGCTCGCATCTCAAAGCTTCGAAATCAGAAACCGGCACGGCTGTTGCACGGATTCCAATCGGGTCGGCGGCTGCCGACTTGATCCCCATGAGCTCATTCACTTGTTCTCGCTTTTTCGTTCGGATAGGTCGCAAGGTTTCCCATGATAGTCCGGAGGAAAGGAAACTCAGCGCTCGAGGGCGTCGTTGTGGACTTCACAGCGAGAACAGATCTTGGTCACGGCACCATATGTTGACAACAAGAAGAGAAGCATATCTGGCGATCGACTGCGGATGCTGGATACACGAAATCAGTTCACATGCAGTGGTTTTGATGGAAAAATAAAGAGAGCTCTCTCCGGGTGGGATATCTCAGTGGAGCTCTCGTATCACGGATGCTCTCCACGATTGTTTATCTTCCTTGGCGCTACAATATGCGACGCCGGGCTTGGATTCAACGGGCTCGGAGCACTACAAATCCTTCTGTAGAATGGACAATCACCATGGTAAGCCTCGCCTTTCCCCTCGCCTGCCGCTCTGTCCATTCGCAATCGCGGCCTTCCGAGGTTGGGCTCGTGAAGTTAGGCGGCCTGTTCGACACATTTCAACGCTCACTGACAAGCTATTCGCAGATTCAGACTGGACCTGAAGGCATCCTGATCGAGGGCACCCGCAAAGAGCAGTACAACGCCAGAAGGGCGGAGATGCTCCAGAAATATGTTCCGGCTTGTCAAGTTCTCAACAGGAAGACATGCGAAACCGAACGGCGTTGATGAAGTACCCGCGCGTGATCCTCGACAGGCAGACTATCAGAATCGATCGCTCGGCGACTCCTCGCCATGACGAATTTCATGTCGACCGAAGTCGACTGACACTCTGCGGTCGGAGAAATTGTCTCTGGGAATAAACTAACAATGAGGGATTTCGATGAGCAGCTGCGTCATGGCGGTCAGTGGATGGGGAATTCCTAGTGACAAAACTCTGCCGCATTCATAGCTCAAGACCCCGACGAGTGATCGGCATCGGATCTTACATCTGAGTCGTGGAATGCGGCTCGAGTTATCGATTCCAGGAGACATAAATATCGCAGCTGTTTGCCGTATGAAGAGCCGAGCGCATTCATTCAACGATTTGAATCGACGTTCCCATGGAGACGATTTCAGCGGCTCGGATGACGACTTTGAATACCGAACTCTGGAGTAGTTTCATTTCCTCCGCGATAGATCGAAACCAGGAGTCACAGCGACTCCCCAACCTAGCACACCTCTGACTTCAGCAACATTCGTGGAGTCACTGTGAGCTATTATATTTTGTGGAGTTCTCGCATGGACGGGAACGATAAACTCCGTATCGGGTGTGAGAACACGGAATCTATGAGACATGATGGTCCAAACTCTGACGTCGAGCGAGCGGACGCAGTTACGAGCTGCGATTTACTTTTCCGCTCAGTGTGCGCCATCGTCGGTCTTCAGATCAGTAAGAACAAGAAGCGTTGGCTTAGGTTTCTCTCATTCGCGATTTGGCTCTCGATCCATTCGTTCGGTGTGGTGATCTTGGTCACGCACTTCCAGAATGACGGCTGGCACTTCGTAAGTTTTTCGAGTTTCGCCTACTTCGCCAGGTCACTGACACTCGTCGGTGCGACTCTGTTCTCTTTCATCCAGTTTTCCGTCACGCATGATGCCATTGAATCAACGATGCAGGGGAATGGAAGACTTTTGGGAGATTTCTTGGTTCATTTCACCTGCCCGGCCTTTCTCGCTCTGAAGTACATTCGTTTATCAGCATCCGGGACACACGCCATGTTGCTGAGAGCTTACTTCGGGGTGCTCGATACATTCAGGTCATCATTCTTCATAATCTACTAGCCGGCCTTCGGCCGACTACGCTGGCCGACCCGTCCCTTGCTTCGGGAGTCTACTGCTGACAGACACACATCGCCTTAAATGTAGTGTCATGAGACCTTCGGGAGTGGCCACCGATTCTCGAAAGGGTTCTGACCTGGAATCGAGGCACTTTCCTCTCTCTTCACTTGGTCAGCATCATGGTCTCGAGAAGTATGGTCAGATTGGTGTCGTAATCACCCCTCCAGATTCGGAGAAGCATGGTCAGATAGGTCCCGGAATCACCCCTCCAGGTTTTGAAAAGTATGCTTAGATTTGTCTCGGAATCACCCCTCCAGAGCTGGAAACTAATGGCCAGATTGGTCTCGGAATCACCCCTCCAGAGTTGGAAACTAATGGCCAGATTGGCACCGGAATCACCCCTCCAGAGTTGGAAACTAATGGCCAGATTGGCACCGGAATCACCCCTCCAGAGTTGAAAACTAATGGCCAGATTGGTCTCGGAATCACCCCTCCAGAGTTGGAAAGTAATGGCCAGATTGGTCTCAGAATCCCCCCTCCAGAGTTGAAAACTAATGGCCAGATTGGTCTCGGAATCACCCCTCCAGAGTTGGAAAGTAATGGCCAGATTGGTCTCAGAATCCCCCCTCCAGAGTTGGAAAGTAATTGCCAGATAGGTTCCGGAATCACCCCTCCAGAGTTGGAAAGTAATGGCCAGATTGGTCTCGGAATCACCCCTCCAGAGTTGAAAACTAATGGCCAGATTGGTCTCGGAATCACCCCTCCAGAGTTGGAAAGTAATGGCCAGATTGGTCTCGGAATCACCCCTCCAGAGTTGGAAAGTAATGGCCAAATTGGTCTCGGAATCACCCCTCCAGAGTTGGAAAGTAATGGCCAGATTGGTCTCGGAATCACCCCTCCAGACTTGGAAAGTGATAGTCAGATTGGTCTCGGAATCAACCCTCCAGAGTTGGAAAGTAATGGCCAGATTGGTACCGGAATCACCCCTCCAGAGTTGGAAACTAATGGCGAGATTGATACCGGAATCACCCTTCCAGAGTTGGAAACTAATGGCCAGATTGGCACCGGAATCACCCCTCCAGAGTTGAAAACTAATGGCAAGATTGGTCTCGGAATCACCCCTCCAGAGTTCGAAAGTAATGGCCAGATTGGTCTCAGAATCCCCCCTCCAGAGTTGGAAAGTAATGGCCAGATAGGTACCGGAATCACCCCTCCAGAGTTGGACACTGATGGCCAGATTGGCACCGGAATCACCCCTCCAGAGTTGGAAACTAATGGCCAGATTGGTCTCGGAATCACCCCTCCAGAGTTGGGAAGTGATGGCCAGATTGGTCTCAGAATCACCCCTCCAGAGTTGGAAAGTCATGGCCAGATTGGTTCCGGAATCACCCCTCCAGAGTTGGAAAGTAATGGTCAAATTGGCACCGGAATCACCCCTCCAGAGTTGGAAACTAATGGTCGGATTGGTGTCGGAATCACCCCTCCAAAGTTGGAGAGTAATGTCCAGATTGGTCTCGCAATCAGCCCTCCAGAGTTAGAAACTAAAGGCCAGATTGGTCTCGTAATCACCCCTCCAGAGTTGGAAACTAATGGCCAGATTGGTCTCGTAATCACCCCTCCAGAGTTGGAAACTAATGGCCAGATTGGTCTCGGAATCACCCCTCCAGAGTTGGAAAGTAATGGCCAGATTGGTCTCGGAATCACCCCTCCAGAGTTGGGAAGTAATGGCCTTATTGGTCTCGAAATCACCCCTCCAGGAATTTTTATGATAGATTCTCATGATAGATGTACAGGAGAGGAGGTGGGGAAGGATATCCGATGACGATGGGATGAGTCTGGCTGGCGTCATAACGGGGCGGTGCACCTTATCGTCAGAATTCGGATGCGGATGACAGTATGGAGGGGGTCAAAGTTGGGGTAAATCGCGAGGGAGGGAGGAGGGGAGGAGGAGGGGGGGAGGGGTGGGTGGCCTATGTCCGTCCCGCAGAGCCGCCCTACATTATGCAGTTTGTTCCAAGTCGATCCGATCAATACCAGAGGAGCCTATTGAGGACATACAAACAAACAAACAAACAAACAAACAAACAGACCCTGGATTTTTATATATATAGACAACGATGCCATCGTAAACCCTCTACTGATCCAGCGAGGTATATTGTCTCAGGCACAAAACATCGTGTTCGGCAGCCAGAATATTCTGGAAGATCGATGAGAATGACATCGGTCATCGCTAGAGACGCCACATGAGCGGACATGTCCTTGTCCGTCCGCTTTGTCCGCTTTCTAGCTTTTCAGGGCAAGTGTCCGTTTTCTTCGCTATCGACAGTAATCGTTGAGCTCGCAGGCACTTCCTGGGAAAGAGAGCGCTGTTCCGAATCCCGAGGGGTGTTGATTCAGCCAGAGAGATAGTTTAGCCGTTCGTCAACTGCGCTTCATGATATAAAGATAATATAATATTTCCGTAGTCAGGTCCCCACATCTAGGACAGGTTTTGTCTAATCCAGAGTTCATCTTATGGGCTCTGGTTGGCAGCATGTTTGCTCGTGCCAGAGCCAGTAGGGCGCTACCCTTGCTGTTGTAGTCCAGGTAGCTATTCACACCACGGGTAGTTTTGCCCCTGCTGTACCCTTGTAGACTAGACTTGAAGAGCATGTTTTCTTTCCAAAGTCTGTCTTGGGTTTCCCGGATTCTCTTCTTGATGAGTTTACCGTATAGCCCGAGGAGCGGTCGACCTTGGTCATCGGAGTCCACCCATATCTTCGCAGTGGTATTTCGCTTTGAGGCGCTCCGTTTCCTGGTACATTTTGATCTTCTTGTTTGTGAGCTCCATCATTCTCAGGATGCTCTTCAGCCACCTGGTATTTGGCTTTGCCCTGACCCTCTCTATATATCTCAGCTTGCTCTGGGCCCCTCTTGCTTCGAAGGACGACCATCCAAGCTCTCCTTGGATAAACTCGTGGGGGACTCTGGAACCTGGGATTCCTAACGCCCACTTTCTCGCTTTTCGTTGCGATTTTTCGAGTTTCTCCGTCAGCGATGTGCTCGTGACTAGTACTGCGTTTGCGTAGCTTAGCTTCGGCACCGCTGTAGATTTCCATTGCACTCTTGAGATTTCGAATCTATTGAAACCCCATAGTGACGATGCGTGCATCTGGTGTAGGGCGGTGATCGCTGCTTTCTCCCAGACTTCTTCCTGGTTGTTCAGGTAGTTTCTAGAGTCCGAAAGCGTGATGCCCAAGTATTCGTAGTTTCTAGTTGTCGGTACCTCCTCGTCTTGTATCCTCAGTTCCCTCTTGGGCCCCAGGTCATGGGCTGAGTATACCACTACCGCGCTCTTTGCGGGGTTGAATGTCAGCTCATTCTCGTCTCCATATTTCGTCGTGGCTTCCAGGAGCTTTCCCATTTCCTGGTAATTCCTGGCCATGAGAACAATATCCTCCGCGAACAGGAGACCGGGTATACAGGAAAAGGTTCTTACCCTTGTATTCCACGTCCATTTGTCCGTCTTGACTCTGAAACCGACTCCTTGTTTTTGCAGTTTGGTCTCGAGGTCCCAGATATACAGCATGAAGAGGAGACATGACAGAGGACACCCTTGGCGGAGCCCCCGGTTGGTATCTATCCACCTTGAGCTAACATTGTTGTAGTTCAAGTTAGCTCTGTTGTGCGTGTATAGTTTCTGGACTATTTCAATCATACCTCTGTCCATGCCGATGGTATGGAGTTTTTCCCACAGTCTCTGCCTATTCACTCGGTCATAGGCGGCTGTGCAATCAAGATAAACGCATATTAGTCCTGTTTTATCGTTTCTGGACATTCCGATCGCCGAGGCGAGGATGAAGATATTGTCGTCACCTCTTCTGCCTGTTCGAAATCCGTTCTGCATTTCTCCCAGTATCCCTTCGTCTTCTATCCAGGTCTGCATCTTTTTCCCAAGTATTTTGGTGAAGAAGCGGTACAGCACGGCTGAGATGGTAATTGGCCGATATGTGGATAGGTCGCCCGGTTTTGAGTTTGTCTTTTCTAACATCACGGCCTTACCGTTTCTCCAGTCCGCTGGTATTTCCTCTCCTCCCCTCAGTATGCGGTTGAAGAGATCTGCGATGTATCCCGTTCCAACATCAGTGAGTTGCTTTAGGATCTTCGCTGGGATTCGGTCTAGGCCAGTGCTCGTCTTGGCGTGCATCTGGTTCAGAATCCGGATGATTTCGTCAGTGCTCATTTCCAAGCCGGTGGGGGTGGTTATTTTAACCGACTCCTTCACCTCTTGGTTTTCCCGCCTACCGTACAGTTTTTGTTCTGCTACTGTAGTTAGGAAGTCTTCTAGGTCCCCTGTAGGGACTTTTTCCCCTTCAGAGTTCCTTACGTCTGCTATGCGGCGATGTCTGTTTTGGGATCGCCGAATGTATTGCCAGAATTTTTTGCGCGCATGTTACGTGGGGCAGAGAGGATCTCTGACTGGGCCCGTCTGTCGCGGGGTATAGGAACTTTGCGCGCAGTGTTTACTATATGAACGCATTTTCAGAGAGAGCGGCCTCCGCCAGCTTGGCGGTCTGCACGGGAACGCTGAGAGCTATTGCTGGGAGACCGCGACGACAGCGGGGAGCCTAGCGGAGCTACCGAGCATTTCAAGCAAGATCCAGGCGCGGAACAGCGAGGAGAGCTGGGATGGTTCGCCGGGGAATGATGAAATTTCCAAAGATTCCAAGGTTTACACATGATCCATCGTCAACAATGTCAGTTCAGATGGCGAGGAGTCGATACGCAAGGTGAACGGCAGAACATTGAGCCAGGCTCAATACAAGGAGATGAAGTCCACAGCGAGAGGCATTGAGTGATTCCTATCTCGGACAGGACACAGTGTGATGAAACTCCACGGAACCTCTGGTCTTCGGCGGTTGAAGACCGAAGAACTCCGTGGCCGTGAGGCTTCCTCGGCACTGAAGCGGATGCGCCATGTGCAGAGTAATGACTCAGTCGGTTTTTCGCGTCTATCTCGGAAACGTTCGCTTCCTGGACGGAAAGTGTCTTGGTTGAACTCTCCCGGAATTCGAAAATGCGTGTCATACACGGCGTACCGACCCCTGATCATCTTCTTCCTCTGAGATCTAGAGCCGAACCTCCTCATTACCAACCCTCATCCCTAGTGAAAGTACACGGATTCTCAATTGTGTTTCGCGCCTGGATCGTGCTTGAAATGCTCGGTAGCTCCGCTAGGCTCCCCGCTGTCGTCGCGGTCTCCCAGCAACAGCTCTCACCGTGCCAGTAGCAGACCGCCAAGCTGGCGGAGGCCGCTCTCTCTGAAAATGCGTTCATATAGTGAACACTGCGGGCAAAGTTCCTATACCCTCTGTCGCGATCCGCCAGCTCTCTCTGGACCTCCTCTCTTACGGCTTGTTGTGCTTCTCTGACTTCCAGCTCTATTTCGGCTGTCGGTAGATTCAGCCGACGCCGTCGTCTCAATTCTCGATTCTTTTGTTTACGAATCGACTGTAGTGTTGATATTTCGGGAGAGCGGGCCATAGTACAATGGGAGATCTGTGTCTCTCGGCTGTATTGGTCCATCTTCTCCGTCAGGGTTCTTCGAAGAGTTTCGTAGTTAGCTTTGTTTTCAGCTCCCTCTCTTTCTAGGATGGTTTCAGACTCGGATACGATTTTCTTCGTGTCCATCGTCCGTACCGTTTTCCTCGTTTCTTTCATGTGAACTGCCGTCTTGCATTCCACAGTGAGAAGGTTGTGATCGCTTAGGTCAGTGATCTCCCTTGCTTCGTCTATTCTTAGATATTCTACGACCTCGTATGCCTTCGCATTGACCAGTATTAGGTCGATCGCTGAGTCTCCCCTCGTGAATCGCCCAACACATTTCTCTGTACGATTCAGGATTGTTAAACCGTGGTCAACTGCAAACGATTCGAGTAGTTTTCCCCGAGGGTTTGTTTTTCCGTCCAGCTCAACGAGGTGCGAGTTTGCATCCCCACCCATTATGAGGTGGAGGCTAGGGTCGCAATTACTTCTAATGAACTCGCTCACCGATTCGAAGAATCTCTTGTCTTGCTTGATGAGCCCGTGCGCTATGTAGAAGGATACGACCACCCATTTTTGGTTGCCCAGCATCATAGCTTGTGCCAGCCAGTCTGTGCCCTTCGTTGTCCAGAGTATTTCCATATCTGATCTGGTCAGAATGCCGACTCCACCATTGGACCGTCTATGACTGAGTCCTTTTCTATTGCTTAAGATAAAGTTGTATCCTTGTATTGGGGGACAGCTTTCCTCGTTCATTAATCGAGTTTCCGACACGAGCATGATGCTCGCGTTCAATTTCATCAGGACGTCGCGTTCCAGAAGAGCCCATTTGCTAGCATTAGATTTAGTACCATTCATATTGATTGCACAAAAAATAATTTTATTCAGGGTTTTGGCGTTGTTGCTTCGTTTCCCCCTACTCTTCCGTTTCCGACGCCCCGAGACTTGTCACTTCGCATTGTGTTTCGCGAAGTTGGCTGGGTTACTCGAAGGGTTATTCCTTCTTTCGCCACCTCGTTCTTGGTCTTCGCGGCCGCGAGGTTGTCCCCTTGGCCGGGCTCCTCCCGGGTGATGGAAGCCTCCCGCTGGGTTTCTTCCCTGCGGTTGGCCCGCGTGGTGCGGCCCACGCTGATGGAATTCTTGGGGGCCCCTTCCCCGCTTCGGGTCGGGGTGCTCCCTCGGGCTGGTGAGGTACCTCTTCCTGTCCCTCGATTCCGTTCCACTGCTATGGGGTTGTACCCCAGATCCCGCTGCCGCGTCTCTTGGGCACTTGCAACGGGCGCAGGTCTCGGTGTTTGTTTTGTCGAGCTCCTTAAGTGTTTTTTTAAGGTCCTCTTTTTTTGCGTCGATAAGCTGTTGGACTTCTTTCTTTTTTCTGTCCCTCTCAGCCAGGTTAGCCACGAACTCATCTCGTTTTTTTGAAATCTCGTCCATGTCTTGGTCAGTAAGTCGGAGCATAGATGTTATCTGGCTCCGGAACCATGTGTACAATGTGTTTAGTACCGGTTCCCCATACTGTACCTCTAGGAGGTCGCCCTCCGTGTTGGTCAGGTTTCGCTCGTCTCCTGATAGGATTCTGAGATCGAATACCTGGATTTGTGCATTCTTGACTTCTGGCGAGGAGAGTATCGCCGTGTTCACAGCCGTGGTGCTGGAGACCTTTGTTGGTTCCACTAGGGTGCACCACGTTACCGAGAGTACCCCTGGCTTTGCTTTTAGCTCCACCAGAGGCTTGATGATTCTGGCCGCGATGTCTTCGACCGTGCAGGGTGTATCACCCGTCATCGCCGCGACCACCTCGGCTCTCCCCGCATGACAAATGATGTGTGTCTTCATCTGCGGGTTGTTCTCTAAGAATGTGGCGACGCCTGCAAGAGTCTCCAGGATCGTTAGCCTTTTTCGGCATACAGATTCACCGAAAGTTACTTGCCCGGCGAAATTCGTGTAGAGATCGATCTCAGGCTTTCCTCTCCTCAGCTTGCGAATCCCTTTGTCCGCGTGAAGTATTATACACGGGTTCCGGGTAAGCTCTGCTGGTAGTGATATCTCGAGATTGATGCCCCTAATCGCCTGTGCGGTTTCAGCCGCGTCGATCTCTACCCGTTTTTCGTTGAGGAGCTTTTTTGTTTCCTCGAGTTCTTCCTGAACAGTCAGGTAGGAGATTCTGAGCTCTTCGAGTTGTGTGTTTAACTCTGATATTTGAGCTTGAGCGGACCGAATGTCTCCCTGCAAACTGTCCGCTTCCATCGAATATGTCATGGCGTTTTCATCGGCTACTAGCTTGGACCTAACCAGTTCTTCGGTTCTGGCTCTCATTTCGGCGAACACACAGCACCTGTTTGTGGTCGCACGGGTTTTTTCGGCTTCCACGGCGCACGTGTTACACACCGGAATACTCATCTTTGAAGATTTTTCCTTCGCTGACGAGTTTGGACACAAATCGATGTAACCTAGGGTGCGTCCACAGTTGTTTTATCCTCTTGACGACGACAAACACTTCGCAGGACACGAAAAAAACCGGAAAAATGCAATTTTTCCCTCCAGCACTGCGAGCGATGTTGTTCACACGCTAGCAGACGACGTTGTTGTCTTTTCTTACCGAGCATTTATCGGGCACGGGCTGCTGCCCCACGCGCCACCAACTGCGCGTCTGGGAATCCCTCAATGCTGCCTCCCTTCATTTCAAGAATCTCGAGAGAGTCAAGATCTTCGTGTCTCGTTTCGAAGACATAGCGGCCGAAATATTGACCTTATGGACTCTTGCTCAAGATGCAGAGCTCCAAAATCGATTCGGAGCAGTTTCGGTAATTTTTGATTCCTGGAATCCATCTTACTTCCGATCAAGAACCAAATGAGGGCAGATCTCCCCGCCTGATTGGAGCAAATTTTCTCGAAAAGCCCCGATTCCACTTGACTCTCGACTCTTCCGTCATGCACTCTCCCGCAATGCCGGAATCGAGAGATTTTTTTCTCCGTTGGAAAACATCCCCACGGATAATCTGACCTTCTCGTCAGATCAGCATGATGCGAGGTGACATTTACTAATCAAAATCAGGGAAAGAACATCGTCCGTGAAGAGATTCTCGCTTCACGGTGTCTCTGTCGCCTGAACAGAAGTCAAATATGCTGTTTCCCTTTCGACAACTTGAAACAATGGAGAATATTCATCGATCGCTCCATCAGCAGCTCTGTCTGTATGACAACGGAATCGCCCTGCTTCCATACATATATGACTGCCCGAAATCCCAGCTAATAAAACTCATCGTGTCCTGAAACGGCATGCTCAAATCGCGAAAATAACGGATGTCCGCTTCCAATGTCCGTTTCTGCCTCGGATGTTCGCCGGACACGTGTCCGCTCTTTTGCGGAAAAAATGTCCGCTCATATGGCGTCCCTAGTCATCGCAGATCTGTCGTTGTAAGATCGACAAGTAAATCCAGGATCTCTCCCCGATCGAGAGCGCTCGAAGAAGGGGAATGACAGCCAAGGAACCGCAAAACTTCCAACCCGTCACGACGGCTGAAGTTCAAAGAGCAGCAGTGAGAAGGGTGAACAGAAGAGCCCCCGGTCCGGACGGCATCCCCTCGGAGACACTCAAAATACTGATGACAATATGGCCGAAGATCTTTGCAGGAATAATGGACCAAATCCTCTACAGTGACATCTTTCCAGATACAGGGAAGCGGGAAACCAGGGAAACAGAGCCCTCCTCGACATTTGAGCCGAGGGAGCAGAGAGCATTATCAATCACAGACTGCAGCAGGAGCTGGAGAAGGGGGGCAACTTCGAGGTCCAAAATGGCTTCAGAGCAAAACGATCCACTCTCCAAGCCATCCAGAAAGTTTCGAGACTGGCCGTGGAAAAGATGAGCAAACCCTGGCGGAGAAGACAACGCATAACATAGATCCCCCTAGACGTGACTTGGGGGGCATCTTCATTAGCTTGAAGAGAAGAAGCGTCTCTGGATATATTCGCGGAATTCTCGAGTTCCACTACAGAGCCGATGGATCACCGATGTAGAGGGAGACCGCCTGGAATGACGGCGGGGGTTTCGCACGGATCCGTCCTAGATCCCACCTTGTGGCATGTCGCCTTTGAAAATGTCCTCGAGATTAAACTCCCAGAGGGAGCCTCGACGATTTCAAACGCAGACGATCTGGCATTGGTGTTCAAGGCCGAAACTCTTGAGGCACCAGAGTAGACAACACGGGACTCCCTTGAGATAATCGTTCTCTGGATGAAGGACAATAAACTATCCTGGCCCCCAGAAGACTGAAGCAGTGATGTTCTTCAGGAGTAGAAAAGACAGAAACCCGAGACCGAAGATCATGAATCACACAATTTAGATACAATCCCCCGCAGGAGACATCGGAATCCACATCGTTCTCACATATCAAGATCGTGACCGAAAATGCAATGGAAACAGCAACAAACATCGCGAGGATTCCCCCAAGAACCTGTGACGCAACCGAAACTCAAAAAGAACAGAGAATCGCCGGAGTAGGAACAGAGGATTTCGGCTATACGGCATACCGTAGCACGTCAACGCAGACCCTCTCCTTGTCCTCGCCAGAATGGTTCCCCGGTCCCTGCTTTCGAGCGAGGGAGCCGAACTTTGCGCACGATGTAATGTGGAGATGGACGGGAGCGTCGAGGAAGACGAGGACGAAGGCAGAGTGAGTCCATAGATAGGAGCCAACAAGCTTCAAAACTGACAGCACACGTGAGACACGACCGATAAAGACCGTTGGACCTACTCATGCATCCTAAGTATTGGCGACTGGTGACTTCGGCTACCTATCCTATCACCCAACACAAACGCCGATGAACCATGGAAATTTCTAGAATTATGGGCAGCGCATGGAAGAGATGACTCGGGAAACAGGCACCGAATCAGTTCTGGCAGCAGCTCAAAGCAAACGACATCCCAGACCTAATCAGACAGATAATGAGTACCCAAAAAGATTAGAAGAAAATCTCGCGCAAAGTAGAACGCATCGTGAAGAAGAAAGAATGGCGGGCCACACCCTCTGCCCCCGGACCCGAACGATGAGTCAAGCATGTCCCTCCTAGCCCACAATTAAACTTAAACAATTAAAAAAGCTCTCCGTTTGCTGGAAGTAATATATAACGGAAGACCCACCTCCCGCGTTCGGGCAGCAGAGCAGCGGAGGGAGTGGGTTTTCCAGGGTTTTGTGGATGGTTTCCCGTTTCCGATATCCGGGTGAAGGATCCCCTCCCGCCTTTGGAAAAGAGGATCGACCGACGCAGAAAAGGTTTTTCTTGGCCGTGGGAATGCAATCCGGAGTGCTTCTCGATCGCTGGAAACGTACAGTGGATGCTGAACGGAAGAAGCGGACCGACAGGAGGCTGCGCCAGTCAGATGAGCCGTCGAAAGTATCGTCTGACCACGGTGGGATCGGATAATCCTGCGCGAACAACTTGGCGCGAACGTTCACGCTGCCGATTTCACCCATCACGACACTCATTCTCTGTGTCACCATGTTCCATATCGTGTCAGTGTTACGAATTCACTCCAAGTTTATGATCTCTCCCTGGGCGTCGCGGGTTCGATGCCCGCCGCACGCGAACATCCCCGGCTGTTGTAATGCTTCGTTTCGGACTCCGAGATGGACAACGATTCCGAAAGCGACAGTGAGCCCATGTCGCTTTGTGCCACGGGCAGTGCGTCGCCGAGCTCAAACGAGCCAAAAGTTCTGGTGGCCACCCGTGTTTCCGATGCGAGTATGCGTCTTTGAATGATTTTGTCTAATTGAATAAACCATGTGAATTACCAGTTTCGTTACAATACATGTGTCCTGATGTGTTTCCATGATGAATCAGACGGTCCGCCGCCGCCAGCTCTTGACTCGCTTCCCATGAATAAATCGGTAGTTTAGATTTCAGGCTCTTGGGCGGCACTTCGTATGAGGCGCTGCAGCCCTCACTCCCAACAGTCATGTGAATGCCTGACCCTGATACAAACCCTGAGGAAATGAGAGGATTTATCGGGGACATAGTATACATGGGCCTTATAGCATATCCTAGTATTGAGCTTCATTGAAGCACGAGCTGTATCTATAAGATCCACGTAGTGTTTCGACGCATGAGCCGGATTGGGTTCCAATCACTGCTTCGGTTCGCGCACTTTTCGAGTGATGACGAGGGAGGAAAAGTTGCCAGATCTAGCAATTTCATCAAGATTCAGAACATGCCGGAGGGAAAATTTTGCGAAGTTTTCAAGCCTGGCGAGAAACTCACGATCGATGAGACTATGATCCTACTCAGTGGTCGACTTCCGTTGAAAATTTGTAACACTGACGGAAACACCTTTATGTATCATACAATCAGCATCTGGGATTCCTTCGCATTCGAGAAGCACATGTTCCATAGTTTCGTCCTCCTCTCCGCAACGTTGACAGGTCGCTTCGTGTAACTGTTCGTGTAAATTGGCCTGTTTTCCGTAGTCTGTGGACATCCCGCTCTGGCATTCGCGAGCAGTCGACCGCCCCTACTATGTGTGCGATAATTCCTCGTTCTTTTTTGAAATTACGATATTGGTCAAGAGTTTCTTTTCCGACGAACCCTTCCACCATTCCTTATCGAGCTCATTGCTCAGCGTATCCACATATTTCTAGTAGCTTCTGAGACCCATCCTTGCCTCGCTTGTTGATAGTTCTTTCAACTCCTTGCATTCGAATCGTTTCTTGACCTGTTTAATTCTTTCCTTCGACGATGTTTCTGTCCTTGTGATCTCCGCCATGCTATAATTTTGCTTCTGGCCCCTGGCTTCATTCATTCCACTCAGTCTGGCAGAACCTATGAGTTTCGCTTTCGTTCCGCGTGTCTCGGAGGATTACCATCCTAGTTCTCCGTCTATTGAATCTCCGCGGCTCCGCGTGCATTTGTCTGATCACTCTCCCCTCATTTTTCCCTGTACTTGGAGGTGTTGTTTCTTGTTACGCGGGTTGATTCCTAGGTTTTCTTATTGGTCGAGTTCTGGTATCAGTTGGATCTCTATTCGGAGTGTTGCCTCTGAGTTCGAGTCTATTACTTTTGCAAATTCTACAAGCGCGCTCTTATCGACGTTGAATCGGAGTCCCATTCCTCCTCCTAATTCCGATACAATCTACAGTAGCTTCTCTATATTTTTCATGGATAGTGCCATCAGCAAATAATAGGCCACTTATATTCAGGTGTCTAGGTTGTTGTAGGTCAAAGATATTCCCCCTCGTCCTGACCTTGAATCAAGCTCTTGCTCGCTCCAACCTTTTTTTCCATTCGGATTTTATTGATGAAGTTTTCTGAAGTTTCGTTGTTCGTCGAGCATTCTTCAGTGGGAAGTGGCCGTTTTGAAGGATCGCGAAAAGCAGGTCGGTCTTTTGTCAAGCTTTCTCGAGAGCGTTCGCCCCTGTGCTGATACAATCCATACAGAAGCAATCCTGCACTCCCTGAATGAACTCTTCGTTTTGGGAGCATGTCCGTTTCGCTCCTTCCAGGTGAAGTTACAGCGCCTGGCAGTGGAAACTTGGCAGCAGACCTCCGAAGTTCGAAATCTTCTCCGTTCGCCATCTTCTCGCCCCCAACAGAATATTGACTCGTTCCAGGCTTCTACCGTCCTGATTCATGATCAGGAACATTGCTTCCGTGAGGCACTTCAAATCGATGGCTGGTCAATTCGAGAGACGTGGAGAACGCGGGGTTTCTGAGAGAACCGATGCCACGTGGAGCTATTCGACGTGTTCTTGTACCAATAATTCGCATTGGAGTTGTTTGAGCCGGATGGTTCGCTGGGATCGTTCTGGCTGCTCTGCGATTGACGATGTTGGTTTCCCCGTCGGAAGTTGAAAGGAGGTTCGGACACCGAGCTCTTGGCGATCAGCGTCTCTATTATGCTAGATTCTGATTCCAGGAAGGACATTTAGGCTTCGAGCTTGTTCGTGGGCGTGCTTTCGAACTCATCCCTGTATGTTTCCATAATTTTGACCCTTGTGTTCCATCCGAGGTTTCCGATCACCTTGTGAGCGTATGCGGGTGTGAGAGTTGTGTATGTGTCTCCCAGAAATATAAAGCCCAGGATGGGTTGAGAAATCGAATTGGCAAAGCGGGGTGACTTATCGTTGCGAATTCCACCTCCGGATGACAGTATATGATCCATGGGACGTAGGTTAACGCTGTCTTTCGCGGGGCTCTCTCTCTTCCGGATTGCTTTGCCAGCAGTTGTTCGGTTGGAAGGCAGTTTTCGGCTCTGAGATTCAGCTGTTTGACACTGTGATAGGCTCTACCCGACAAGGACTCATGGAGCAAAGTCATCTCCTGGGGTACGGAGATCTGACGTTCGTGAACGAATGTGTTGAACGTGTCCATGAATTTGCGAAACTCTTTGACGTCTCCGCTGAAGGTTGGCAGTTTGAAATTCTTGGAGAGCTTTTGAATGGAATCCTCTGAACTATCCAACGGGGCTGCGTGGCTCTAGTCTGCTAGAGCCTGGGTCGAGCAATTTTGTGACTCGCTAGGATCACTGGGTGCCGCTTCGGTAGCTGACATGCGGGTGTGCAACGTTCGGCTTCCGTCCGCTGAGATTCCGTGATCACGAGCGAAAGGGGGCGCAGACAGGTAAATCTCCGGCTCTGTTTGATTCGTCTTCCGAGCCGCTGGTTGCGGCTTGGATGAATGCCATCCTTGAAGGTTCAAGGTTTGTGGGTCCATCGGAGTATGGGTAGAATGCACTGATCCTTGAGCTGAAAGCTTGACTCGGAATCCAAATGTCGAATCCGTGACTGTTGATAGTCTGTTGTTGAAAATGAGCGTTCTGAGATTACTGACTTCCGCAGATTGCAAACTCCCCTTCGATTGCAACAAAGTCGTAGAGGGGGGGGTCTCGAGGCTGAGTCGAGCATCCCGCTCGTTGACTTTGCCCACTCTGGGAGCACTTTTCCGAGATGGTCTCTGAGATACTGGGTCATCCGAATAGCATCCCTGAAATCGAGGTCTTCGTTGTAGAATGAATTTTCTCTTGTTGTGTGAGCCTCCACTCTGGGGGTGGCTCCCTGGTCGAGAGACTCTGCTCCTTCGACTCGGAATGTGTCTGTGTTACAGCTGCTACGGTCATTTCCTTGAGGATTTCCGGGGGCTGGTGGTGGGGCTGTTTGAGGAACCGTTGATGCTGTTCCGGCTGTAGAGGTCGACGCTAGTTTACTCTGTGGGCTTGCTTGATCCTCGTGAATTCGCTGAGATCTCCCTGCTGGGTGCAAGTCGACTCGTCTCCGATGACAACGACTTTGCGGCCTGCTGTACTCGGGTCGTAGATCTGCTTGTTCAGAAGTTCCCCGATTTCCAGGATTTTCTGGCTCCTACTTCGGAGCTGCTACTGCTCGCACTGGACATTTTGTGATTGTACGCTAATTTAGTCTACCGAGGACGGTCTTGCCTAAACTGCTTGTCCTACCACGCTTGGGCGTGATTAGAGTTCTGATGGCCTGCTAGTCGATCCGCGATTCACTGTTGTTGCTTCGACTTTGAGGGTCCGCCAACTTCAATTTGAGTCTTGAACTGAGCACTGCACTTGAACGTTGGTGGGCGACATGCCGGGCCGGTGAGCCTAGTGGCGCTGATCGGATGAGATGGGAATAGCACTCGTGGAACTCCGCCGCGCACGGTAAAGGGTTGTTCTCGTCTGCTCGGCCGGCGGTCACGAGAGAGCATCTCCGCGGCGTCGATTTCGGCGGATTCCGTATGACGTTATGACCGCCAACCGAGGCGCGTGCTAGATGAACCGATATTTTATTGATTTGAAGCAGCCTCAGATCTCCCGTGGCAGGATACATCGACATTGAGTGAATCGTTGGAGCTACACACTGGTGATGGGTCATCTATCGCCGACCCGTGTCTCTTTGACCCGTATGCTGGTGTTTCTATTGTGTGGTTACTGTGTAATGATCTGCTCCAAGCAATTGGCACATTGGCATCGCTGGCTCGGATTCCTCTCCGAGTTCAGCCCAGGACTCTGGCTGTGATTTAATCTCGAATCTTTTTTTGAGTTGCCTCGGTGAGAGCAAGCTGAAACTCTGCCATGAAAGGATCCTCGACCCGACCGTGGGCAAGTCGATCCACCATTGACTCAGCTGTGAAGTAGGCTTCCATATTTGAACGAAGCTGTATCGGGTGTTCGATGATTCTTTCTTTTACGTTCGCACCGAGCTCCAGGTCTAGGCCCTGATTTTCGGGAATACGGTCCGTACCGTATTACGGTAATACGAACCGTACACATTTTACGGTCCGTACTGTGATACGGCGCTACGGACCGTATTATTGATGTGGACCGTGCCGTAGTACGGTAATACGGAGTACGGTCTCAGAGTCGAATGCCTGGAAAGCCCCGACCAGCGCAGGAAATGATCCACGGGATCATTCTCGTGAGTAATGTGCTCGCTCTTCGCTCAGCATTCCCCGATATGACATCCTAGACGATTCACAAAGTTCAATGTCAGTCGGAACATAAGTTCCCCAGATCAGGAATCAGAACTCTATCGGTCCAAAAAGCATACAGTGACGAATTTGATTGGACCATTCAGAATCCGTATTTGGTCCTGAATTCTCTGAAATGTTTGCTTTGAGCGTAGAAGCTCGTTAAGAATAGATAATCGGAGAAATGAACGTCGCCCGGCTGGAAGAGCGTTCCGAGGGAACGCTTGTAGGCTGCAATGTTTCCATGGTTGCAAGTTGCAACAAGTAATCTCGGCAAAGTTTCGAAACCCTGCTCGAATGAATTCATCAACATCCGTGGTATTATTGCGGCGTTCATTCGGCTTCTTCGTTCCCTAAGCAGCGAAGCTTGGAAAGAATCGAGAGGTCTCTCGGATGGCTCCAGCGGGGTAGTAGGCGGCCGATCGACGCCGTCAGTCACGATCAGAGTCATAGTTGTGAAGTATGGGAAGCTCCAGGAGCTGACTAGTAGAAGGGCGGGACCGAGATGTTTGTCCTTCGAGCACCGTTGGTTGGGAAAGCGATTATTTCGGGGAGTTTTACCGTAGATTAAAGACGCTTGATGCTCACTCTTTTAAGCTCTACGCACTTCTCTTCTTTATTTTGGTGGCGCGCAGCGGCGCCGCGGTGGAGAGAGCCGGGAACGAGATGACGTTCGGGTTCGCCTAGCTAGCTAGCATCACAATTGGCCTCGCGGGAAATTATTGAATTGGAATATTTGACACTCCCGGCCCAGAACGGAACGTTTTCACAACAATTTTACGACGGTTGAGCAGGGAGATGCTTGAAATCAGTTGAGCAGCAGGAAGAAACTGCGAGGGAAAACAGTTTACAATCATTGAAACCAAATTCGAGAACAAATCGTCTTTTCCTCCGAGCACGCAGACTCAGGCATCGGGCAGAGATGTTGTTTGGATACTGCGTTCGTTGACGGTGGAAGAAACCTCGAGCGGATATAAGAGCTGGGCTGCGCGTCTCGAAGTGTTACCGTTGGCAAATTTGACGGTATAGACCCGGACTTCTCCATCGCGTCCGCGATGACTGTCGACAATGCGCACAAGATCCCATTTGATCCGTGGGCGGTTGTCTTCTCGAAGTATGCAGACTTCACCGACGGACAGCGGGGCGGCCGGGGCGCCCTTCGTCGACGCGGCCGACCGGAGCAGCAACAAATACTCTCGAGACCATCGAGCACACAAGCTGCGAAAGTAGTTCGTCCGGGCAGCGAGTCCTCGCTGAAGCTGGCGGGCAGTTGAAATTTCGTCACTGTGGAGCTGATCAACAGGAGCCAGCTGCGCTACTGGGGTGAAATTCGGCCCACCGCGTAAAAAATGAGCGGGGGTGAGAGGTTCGGCCGCGTCCGGCTCCGCGGAAACATACGTGATCGGGCGATTGTTGATGACGGCTGCAAGCTCGCACAATATTGTTCGGAACTCTTCGTAACCGACCAAGCCACGACCCAGAGTTTTGCTCAAACAAGTTTTTAGGACGCCGACGAGGCGCTCCCAGAAGCCGCCGTGGTGGGCAGCCCTCGGGCAGATGAAGGTCCACTGGATCGCTCGGGCGCTCAGGGTTTCCTTAACCTCTGGGTCATTGACAGAGTTGAACAGTCTCTTAAGGTCTGTGGCTGCCTTCGAGAAACTTCGGGCGTTGTCCGATACCAGGTGGGTGCAGGCCGGATACGCTGCAAGGAAACGTCGGAGCGCGAGAAGCGTCTGCGGACTTGTCAGGGACGGCACAGACTCCAAATGGACGGCTCTTGTCGCTGAGCAGGTAAAGAGTGCGACGTAGGTCTTCTGCGGGGTGTCGCGGTGTCGGGTAAGGAAAGGACCGCAGAAGTCAACACCGGCAGCGGCGAACGGCGCTCGCAGCTCAATCCTGAAGTCGGGGAGCTGTCCCTCGACCTGGGTAGCGTGTGATCCCTGGCGACGGCGGCAGGTGACACACTTGCGGAGCACAGATTTCACGATTTGTCGGGCTCTCGTTATCCAGAACTTCCTTCTGAGATGCGAGAGGATTGTGTTGGTTCCAAAGTGTGCGTTGATTCGGTGGGCGTCGGTAACAAGTAGACGGGCGAATCTGGATTCACCTGGAACGACCATCGGATTTTTCTCGTCGAATGTGAGGAACGCACCCACCGTGAGTCTGGTGCGGGCCCTCAGGACATCATTTTCGTCGATAAAGAGCCGAAACGAGTTTAGCTTAGACGATGAGGAGACCCGCCGTCCAGCCCTGGTGTCGGCGATCTCCTGACGGAAGAACTGTCGCTGGCACTCCCGGACCACTCGGGCCTCCGCGGCTCGATAGAGGTCAGCGAGCGCCGGCAGCCGCCGTCGCCGAGTCATGTGGATGAACCGCAACACGTACGCCATTGTTCTGATCGCCCGGCTGGCGGTACTGTGCCTCTCGAGATCGATCAACGGGGGCAGGACGACAGCGGGCGCCACAACCCTCCGAGCTTCGTCGCTTACTCGCTCGAAAGAGGAGCCTTCAGCCTTGGGTTGCGAAATCGGCTGTTCCGCAGGAGGCGATCTGAGCCACGACGGGCCGAACCACCAATCGGTACTCTTGACCAGTGTCTCGGCAGACACACCGCGCGTGGCCAAATCGCTCACGTTCCTGCTTCCCTGAACATGGAACCATTCCGTCGGGCTGGAGTGACTCTGGATCTCCAGCACCCGATTGCTCACAAACGGTCTCCAAGCACCCGGGCGCTCCGATGTCGCCCAGTGATAGGCGATTCTAGAGTCGGTGTAGTAACGAACACTGGAGAACTCGAGACCGAGCCGATCGCCGAGAAACCGTCTCAAACGAACAGAAATGAGCGCGGCCAGCAGCTCCAGTCTCGGTAGGGTCATCGGGTCACGTGGGGCCACCCGGGACTTGCACATCGCCAGGGCGATCTCGCTTGTGCCATCTGCATACCGGTATTCGACGTAGCCAGCGGCCGCGTACGCCTTCTGGGAAGAATCGCCAAACATGTGGAGACAATGGGAAACAGCCCGTTCCTCTCGCACTGCGAATCGACGCGGGATCGAGTGAGCCTGAATCACCTGCAGCTCGCCGACCCAATCGCTGAGCTCACGATGGATGCTCTCGGGAATCGGATCGTTCCACCTGAGATCGGTTGTCCAGATCCTTTGGATGATCAACTTCCCTCGAACCGTGAGAGGAAGAAGCCACCCGAGTGGATCGTAAACAGCTGCGACGGCGCCAAGCGCGCCTCGCTTCGTGACCGACCTAGAGATGTCCACCTGACTGCGCAAGTCGGGTATCGCAAAGTGGAATTCGTCGGTCTCCGGGTTCCATGAGACGCCAAGGACCTTGAGCAGTCCGGCAGATCCGGCGTCGAAATCGGTTGCCTCGACCCCAGTGGCCCGAAGATGACCGATGACCTCCTTCGAACATGTCTTCCACTTCGCCAGCTGCATGCCGGCGCCAGCCAGCGTCCCTCGCACGAGATCGGTGAATGCCCTTGCCTGCTCCTCCGTGTGACAGCTGTACAGGAAATCATCTGCGTATAACTGCCGGCCCAGCTCCTCCGCCGCCGCGCCGGTCCGCCTGAAGTGCTCCCGAAGCGTCGCAGCCAAGAGGAATCCCGACGGTGCGGCTCCCCACGTCACCCTCGTCATCTGAAAGGTTCGCACTCGCGTGTCGCCGGGACCCCTCCAAACGAAGCGAAACCACGGCTGGTCTTCCTCGTGCACAGCTATTTTCATGTATGCTTTCGCGATGTCGGCGGAGATGGCGATGCGCCCCGTGCGGAATCGCAGCAACAGCGCAACGAGCTCGGGGTTCAGATTTGGCCCCTGGAGAAGGTGATCGTTCAACGAAGAGCCGACGCGCTCCCCGGACGAGCAGTCAAAAACGATGCGCCACTTGCCCGATGAGCTGATAACCTCGTGATGAGGCATGTGATAAGTTCCTTCCAAGTTGGCCGAGTCGTCAGGAGGCACCTCGACCGCGAAGCCGTCCCTCACGAAGCGGAGTAGCTCCTCGTCATAGCGATCGTAGCGCGCGGGATCCCCCGCGAGGGTGGCAACCTTACGGTCGAGTCTCCGGACCGCCAGGGCTCGGTTGTTCGGCAAGCCCTCGATCGAGGCCCGCTTGGGGAAGCGCACGGTGTATCTGTTTTTGTCAAACGAAAGGCCGGCGTGGAACTGTCGGAGGGCATTCTCATCGTCCGCCGAGAGCCGAGATGTCGCGTTCGGCTGATCCACGATGCCAATGGTCTCGAGACTCCATAACGTCTGGAGTTCCTTGGCCGGTTGAGACAGCGCCGCACAGCAGAGCGCGTGTGCCACGGCGACGCTATTTCTCGGCGCTGTTGAAACTGATCCTGTGTCGCCACCAACAAGCCAACCGAACTTGCTCGGATACGCTGCGATGTCCCCGATGACGTCTCGGGGAGCGGCGTTGATTTTGAGCTTGCCCCATTGGTTCATGCCGATCAGTATGGCCGGAGGGGACGCGGTCCATTCGCCGAGGTAGGAGCGATCCGCCAGCGGGAAACGTTGATCAAAGGCTCGAAGGGCCTCGCTGATGTCTCGAGAACCGAGATTGGGGGGGTCGACGCCGAATTCGGATTCATGCGCGATCAGCTCGACGCCGGGCCCATCTCTCGGGCCCACGAGGCGGATGTTGTACACTGGTACACTCTTCTTGACTTGGAAGCTTTCGTAACCCTGGATGTTGAGGTCGTGTAGGCCGACCGGGGACTCTCGGATCATCGCCCGTAGGGACGGGGTCACGAACGTGAGAGAACTTCCTGGGTCGATGAAGATCCGGACAGGTATCCTGAGTCCATGGTTGGTAACGTAAGCGCTCATGGTCCACAGCAGCGTGTTGGTAACCGTCGAGCAAGAAGCACTCGACACGACCGCGACGACTGGCTCGGAGCTGCCGGGATGCATAGCAGTGTAGTGTTCGGGCGACTTACACTTGGCACATGCTGACCGCGGTCCCCGACACTCCGCACGGATCGCGTGAAGACTTCGGAAGCACCTGTCACACCGCTTGAGTTCACGGAGTATCTCGCGGCGTCGTTCAACCGAAATGTCGGCGGGACATCGAGAACTGTTGTGTTCCTTGACATTGCAAAACAGGCACGGCCTCGGTCGGAACGAGACGGGTTTTGTCTTGGACACCGAAGCAGCAACCGTGCTAGCCAACCGACGCTGCCCGCCGGGAAGTGAATTTGCAGAATTTCGAATCGAGGCAGAGTCCTTCACAGGGGGAGGCGCACTCGTCTCATTGTTCCGGGCCGCCTCGAGCTGACGAACTCTCTTGCGGATGAATGCGATCAACTTGTTTACCTCGGTGGTCGGGTCATCGGCTGCTGACGGAAATGGCCATAAACTCTCTCCGGCCTGTGCGGAGTCGTCTGCGTACCCCGCCAAGCGATGATCGAGCTCCCTGGCAGCCTCGAAGTCGTCGCGCAGGCGCTGTGGGAGGGCAGTACTGATCGCGGTGAAGACACTTATCGCATAGTGTGACAACGGGATTCCGTTGGCGGCAAGGGCGGCGACATTAGATTGGACGAGCGCGATCATCCTCTTCAGGGCTGGAAGGTCGTACGGTCTCGACACCCGGGGGAGCGCCTGAAGCTCCCTGAGCAATCGGAATTTTTCGTCACTGACCGCGGCATAGTTGTCCTCGAGTACCTTCAAGGCGACCTCATAGTTGACATCGACGAGCTCTAGGGCGCTGACTAGATCCAAAGGTTCTCCCCGCAAATACTTCTGAAGCACGATCAAACGTTCCAGGGAAGTGATGCCGTGGAGCCGATCCGCGTAGCTGTGGAACCTGGTGATGAAAGCCCGATATTTTAGCCTGTCACCCTCGAATACGGGCGGAGCGAGCTCAGACTCGCGGACGGGTCGGCAGTAGGCGACTGCAGGCGGCGGAACCGAGGCGTCGGGAATGGAGGCCGCGGACGGCGAAACAAATGCGATGTCCTGCGGCGGATCAAGGACCGTAGAGGTCGCAGAGATGCGGGGGGACTGTGTTCCGCGGCCATCGACGTACGGGTTCGTGCGAGTCTCGTCGGGTGTATGAGCCCTGGACTCGGCGGGCGGTAGGAGCTGAGACGGCATCACGGACGCCTTCAGCAAGGCGATCGCAGCACCGATCTGTCGGTCGAACTCCTCGGCCTCGTCGACCTCTCGATCCAGCTCAGCATCTTCCTCGATGTTGGCCTGAATCTCCGAATCTGCCGTCCTGATCTGTTGACGAAACTCAAGAAGTTGGGTCAGCACGCTTCGGGATTGTGTGACCGTTGGCGATGCGGAGGCGGTTGTGCCGGTTTCCAACACATCCCTGCTAAGGTCGGTGGCGGTTTTTCGCCAGATGGTTCTCCGTCGGCGAATCAGTCGAAGATCTCTGACGGTTTGCGCACCGAAAGGTGTGCTCTCCAGATTCATCGCTTGCTGCATCGGTTGGGGGGAAACGGCGATGACGGGTGCTTTTTGGACTTGATGTTTGGCCCCGGATCCTGGTCACGGCACCAATGTGAAGTATGGGAAGCTCTAGGAGCTGACTAGTAGAAGGGCGGGACCGAGATGTTTGTCCTTCGAGCACCGTTGGTTGGGAAAGCGATTATTTCGGGGAGTTTTACCGTAGATTAAAGACGCTTGATGCTCACTCTTTTAAGCTCTACGCACTTCTCTTCTTTATTTTGGCGGCGCGCAGCGGCGCCGCGGTGGAGAGAGCCGGGAACGAGATGACGTTCGGGTTCGCCTAGCTAGCTAGCATCACAATTGGCCTCGCGGGAAATTATTGAATTGGAATATTTGACAATAGTGAAGTCACCAATGGCGCTGAAGGGCGTTCAGAGGAATTTTGTGAGCAAACTCATCATCCAAAGATCTACTCTGCAGCTAGTCCTCATTCGACATTTGGTATTTGGCTCACAAAGCTGCATTTGGACCGATGGAGTTCTGATTCCTGATCTGGTGAACCTATGTTCCGACTGACATCAAACTTCGTCAATCGTCTAGGATGTCACATCAGGGAATGCTGAGCGAAGAGCGAGCACACTACGCACGAGAATGATCTCGTGAGTCATCTCCTGCGCTGCTCGGGGCTTTCCAGGCATTCGAGTCTGAGACCGTACTCCGTATCACCGTACTACGGTACGGTCCGCATCAATAACACGGTCCGTGGCGCCGTTTTGCAGTACCGACCGTATTTTGAGTACGGTCCGTATTACCGTAATACGGTACGTTCCGTATTATAATACGGACCGTATTTCGGAAAATAAGCCGTATTTCGTACTACGGACTGCAGGGTCTATCCAGGTCCTTCTCAATGAGGGGAACTCGCAGTGTCACACTCCTGAACAATTCATGCACAGTGCTCAAATTCTCTCCTTATGATACCAGTTTTCCCCACTGCGGAGGAAATAGTGACATGTTGATGCCGGAGAGCTGTAAACAATTCGTTGAGTGTCTGAAGATGTCGACCACAGACAGTCAAGCCGTTGCACCCATTTCATATCGCGGAATTGATCGAATGGATGCGACTGGCTATTGGCGCTGAACGTCACGATCTCATTCCGAAGCTCGGTAAGTCTGGTTCAATCTGACCCAGCTTCTGGGGATCTATAGAGGTGATATCGGGGTCGATCCGAACAAACTTCTGGACGTCCATGGCGGTGACTTTGAGAACGATCTGCAGTTTCAGCGGGGTCCATGGACGTGATCAAATATGCTCAAACCGATTTCGGAATCAGCTTCTTGGACCCCAAAAAGAATGGTCTCATCGAGGCGGAATCATCTCAAGAGTATGGTGAGAACGACGGGAAAGTATGATCGGACCGGGACGGAGTCATTCTCAAAGTCGTGGCTTGAGAAGCAATGACTCGAATCGGTGGCGTTGCTGTATTTCGCTTCTATCTGCTTCTATCTCAATGTCCGAGGATTTCATGTATACATGTGTTTTGAGAGAAGTTCCTGCATCAGTCGGAGATTCACGTGAGTGTGGGCGATCGGGTACAAGTTTGATGAACAAGGTATTCTAAACGGCCCGGGCCAAGAAACCGAAATTGCTTCAGCTAGATCGTGTTTGAAGCCGAGATTCCACAGAGCTCTTGCGGTCTCAGTTCAAACCCAATCAGTAGTCTTGCTCTCTAAAAGAGATAACCAGTGCTTGCGCTCTAGCAGACCTTCCTGGGGGGTGGTGTTCCTGACGGCCGCCGATTCAGAGGACCAATCAAAACGACCATCACCTCTCCCAAACAACCCCTGCAGAACTATAAAGGATGATCTCGGCGAGCGCAAAGCACAGAACTCAACATTTGACCTCTGTACTGACATCGTCTCACACCTAGACTGAAGATGAACAGCAACGACCAAACCATGTCGGAAACATCGGCTTCACCTGAGGAGCCCGTGGTCTTCTACGACCACCTTGAGAGCCTCGACATCGTTCTTGACGTGGAAGTTGAGACCTCCGAGGTTCTGGCCGAGCGGGAACTGTCCTCGGACGAAGATGACGACGAACCGCAGCAGCTCACACCAGAGGTCAGAGAAGATTTCGGCTATCTCATAGTGGTCGACCCGCGGCTCTTGCAACAGAGCGTTTACTGGCCTGATGAGTCGAGCGATAGCTCGGACTCAGAGATGGAGAGCGATTTCGACAGCGACAGTGAGCCCATGACGGTTTGTGCCACGGGCAGTGCGTCGCCGAGCTCAAACGAGCCCAAAGTTCTAGTCCGGAGACTCCACTATTAGGACGTCAAAGTGCTGGAGACGCTGCTCGATTGTGTGAACGGAGATAGCCACCCGTGTTTCCGATGCTAGAATGCGTCTCTGAATGATCTTCTTGGATTGAATAAACTATGTGAATTACCAGTTTCGTCACAATACATGTGTCCTGTTGTGTTTCCATGATAAATCAGACGGTCCGCCGCCGTCAGCTCATGACTCGCTTTCCATGAATAAATCGGTAGTTTAGATTTGAGAGGTTCTTGGGCGGCACTTCTTATGGGGCGCTGCAGCCCTCACTCCGAACAGTCGGGTGAATCCTTGACCCTTATACAAACCCTGAGGAGTTGAGAGAATTTTTCGGGGACGTAGTATACATGGGCCTTTTAGCATATCCTAGTATTGAGCTTCATTGGAGCACGAGCTGTTTCTATGAGAATTACGTAGTGTTTCGAAGCATGAGCCGGAACGGGTTCCAATCACTGCTTCGGTTCGTGCACTTTTCGAGTGAAATCTGCCCCTCGAACGTAGTGCCGGAGCTAGCCAAGCCATATTTCGATGAGGGACGAACCCCAGTTCACCTCTGTTACTCTCGCGAGAGAAACTCTACGACGAAGTACACATCTTGTCGGTACTGTGCCTAAGAACGGGGAGCATCTACCGCGATGCGTCGTGGACGCTCAATCCCACCGAAATCAAATTATTCGCAAGGCATCGACCGACGGAATAGTTGCCGGTAAATGGAAGGATAAACGGGATACCTTCTTCCTGACTACGGAGCATGATTTACGCATGGTGGATTCCGGGAATTTGAGGAGAGATGGCTCTCGAAAATCACACCGGGTGTCATCCTTGAGTATGACAAGACAAAGCAAGGCGTAGACTCGTCAGATCAGCTGGCGAGCTTCTGTTCGAACCCTAAGGAACACAATCCGGTGGTATCACAAGTTCGTGTTTAAACCAATCCTGGATACAGCTGTCGTGAACTCGAGAATTCCAAGAGAATCCAAGAAACTCACAGGGAACAATGGAGCACTTTTGGGCACTCTTGGACACAAAATGTGTGGCCATAATTGAAGGTGGCATGACACTTCGGCTGCAAGACACTTCGACTCCGAGACTTTTTGGCCTCGGACATTTCGGCCCTGAACTCGCTCGCGATCTCCCGACTCGAGCTGATGTTGATTGAGATGATCATTGATCCTCCATTCGCATGTCGCCCAAAACAAAAGCTTTCCATTTCGCGGAAGGCCCCTGTCAGTCGTCGTGGTCAGTGGATACCGTCGAATCCATTGCGATTAGAGACCTCTTTCGTGAAGCGCAATGGATGCCTTTGAGAGCGAACGGCTTCAGTTGGGATCAACGGGTCCTGCGTGGGTCTACGGTTGCAAAGAGCCTTACTCTCGGGCGAACGCCTGCCCAGGTTGAAGAATGGCATGTGTGCATGTAATCCTAAGATCATCGCAAAGTCTCTATACACATGAGCAAAATGCATGGTCCCACGCACAGATGAGCACCGCCGTTGGGTGCCGATACGTCTGTCGCTCTGGAGTAACTTTGGAAAAAATGCGCTCACACGCTCGATGAGATAATGTGCCTGTTCGCGCCTGCCTTCCGTGATAGCTCGGAAGAATATGAGCGTTTGAAGTTCGAGCTTTCGAATAACTTCAATCGTCTCTTGATGAGACTGTATGGCGTAACTCGAGGACTATTTCCGTTACGTGTGTGTTGGGCCCCCTCTTCGAGAGCGGCGCCAAAAATACGGTCGACCAACCCGCCCACCCAAGGAGCGCGGGCTGAAGCGGGGGCATGAAATAAAGCATGATTTCTGTGTACCGCTCCGTCTACCTTCCTCCAGCCTCCTCTTCCCCTGTGCCGCCAGTTGACGGGCTCGGAACGTGCTCTTTAGGCTGTTTGTCGCGCCGTTTCTCGAAGAGGGGGCCTGACACACAAGTGACCTATCTCCTCTCCCCGCGAATCCGTGGTTTTGGGCTGTCGGGTTGCATAAGCGCGACAAATGACCACCTTCTGCACGCAACATCAAATAACTCATCGTAAAGAGCCTCCACGTCACTCTGACGACTGGGAAAATCCAGTCAGATTTCTCCAGAACCTCGCTCGTGATATTGTACAAGCGCAATTGGATCGAACAGCTGATCTGGGTTTGAGGAGAAGGAGAATCAAAAGCAACGAAGCCCTCAGGGCTTGAACGCGTGGATTTACCGAGCTGGGTAAATATTCCACCTTTTCACAGTTTTGGAAAAAAATCTTCCAGGGGTGCAAGCTTGCTGATTTAGGAAGTCGAAGAGACTTATCCAAACTGCGCAGCTTCATTTCTGGACTGATGGTTTCTCGTTATTCTCGTTATTCTCGTTTTTCTCCCGCTAGATACAGAGCCGGCTGTCTCCGTTCACGTCTCAAGTGAAGTTTGCTTCTGGCATGATCTGTCTGAGCAACGCTGGGATTCGGGCTTGAATTCATGAAGCGCTACCGAAAACTATGTTGCGACAACGCAACCCCGCGCTGCAAGGAAATCGCAGCGCCTGGCGGTGCGCCCTCACACTCGCCGGCCGGAGCGCCGCCGAATCCGTGACGCGGCGCACAGCCCTGAATACCGAGCTGCTACAAGAGCATGGCTGTAACCCGACGAGGCAGACTAAGTTGAGAGCCCGTCTCTCTTCTGTGAGAGTGTGATCAATACGATACAGCCTGATCGACGAGTCTGATTGGAACTGAAGTTGGCCAACTGAAGGCGAGAGCTGCGGATCTAAACGAATGGCAACGAAAGAAAAAACACAACATAATTATGATAATTTTATTCACATAACCGATTCGGTATTTGCTGCATGAATATATATCAACTCAATGAAGTACATGAGTAATGTCATCCTCTTCCGCTTCTTAACTCGGATAGGGATGGGGCTCCATGGCAATCTTTCTGGTGGTAGCGCGTGCAAGCTTTTCCGCAATGTTCACACACACAGCTGTATGAGGGAATGTGGAAGTCATTTCGTTGGCACGGTGTGTACCCTGGATGCCGAAAAATCGAGCCAGAAATGCATGAAGCCGAAAAATCGAGCCCGAAAAGCATGAAGCCGAAAGGCATGAAGATGAAGAGCGTGAAGCCGAAAACCTCCTCTCCCAACAGCGGAGCGGTCGGGACTGGCTTAGCGGGGAGGAATTGCACCTTCGTTATGCTCAGCCCACCTACTTCTTCTGCCTCGCTTACGTCCTCGCTGTTCCGCATCTACGGTCCCCAGTTCGAACTGAGCAAAGATGTAGCTGCTACAGGAAGCAATCTGCTGAGCGCGAATATTGAAGTTTCCGAGGTCAACTCGCTAGAACTGAAGAGGAATCTTCACCTCCAGCTCCAGTAATATTCGCAGAATACGCTGTTACAACACCTTGTTCTTTCCCACCGAAGAGGGAAAACCGGCATCGAAACACTGATTCTTCGCAGCAGGTGCGTGTCATCCAAATGAGTCTCACAAAGGAACAGATCGACGAAACGATACAGGAATCCCATCCCGCCAAACCAGTCCCGAACACTCCGCCGTTGGGAGAGGAGGTTTCCGGCTTCATGCTTTTCGGGCTCGATTTTTCGGCTTCATGCGTTTCGGGTTCGAATTTTCGGCTTGTCGGACCCTAACCGTTCGTACAGGATATGGTGGAATCCGTGCACTGAGTATCGGGCTATGATGTGTCGCATGTCGTAGAGGGGCATTTCCTAGTCGTTCGTGATCATCGCCGGGAAGGTGAAGAATTCAGCCGGGACCTCTCTCATTTTCAGCTGAATAGCTCCCTGAACTTCGACAGTGCCTCTGTCGGGGGCAGTTGGAATCTTTTCACGAGGTCTTCCACAAGAGGTGGCGTTCCAGACATGGTTAGAACCAGCCGGTTCCTAGGCAATCCTATCGCCCGTTTCAGGAACGTTGGCTTCACTTTGTCCAGCGGTGCCAGTTGGCTGGCGGTCAGATCCTCCCATAGGACCTGAATCCCGTGTGGAGCCACCGGTGCGACTTTCTTGTCGAACAGCTTAATGTCGGTCGTCATTGCTAATTCTTGTGGGCACGGGATGCTGCACATTGCCGATGTGCTCTTTCGATCATGCCCTGCGACGTGAGGTCCGAGAGATGTTCCACTTGTCGTAAGCTCAACCCCAAGATAGGTGAACCGCGGCACGAATTCAATTGGCGTGTTTCCTAGGTGTGGCTCGTCCGTTTTTGCGAAGGCGCCCACAATTCCTGAACTTGATCGCCTTTTTTTCCTCGGTGTTTATGACTAGTCCGTTGTTCTCGCTGTATTCCATCAGGAAGTTTGCGCTTTTCTCCAGCTCTAGAAGTATTCTTGAGTATAGGACTAGCTCATCATCATACTGGGTAATTCAAGGATGAGGAATGAGTTTCAATCATCGACGGCAGGTCACTCATGAGGACTATGAAAAATATTGCGCTGAGGTTGTCGTCTTGAGCTGACCCAGTCGTTTGTCGGAAGGGCTCATGCTCACAGACTCCGTTATCCAGGGCGATGGGATTCGCCCTCAGCATGGGTGACAGGAGTCTGAGGAAACGCTTTCCGGCTCCGACGCTCCAAAGGAAAGGCCAAAAGATGGTCGAAACTAAGTGAGGCAGAGAGAACCTGTTGCGCGGGAACAGTCGCCGCTTGGATTGAGCTCTCGGTGATTCGTGAACCTCGAAAAAGAGTAGGAAATTGGATGGAACGACAATTGATTAATTCAAAAAAGAGCAATTTAGAGGACACGCCGCCCGGCTTGGTTAGGTGACGTGGAAGGCCGGAGTGCAGTTCATGCGGCTGAGGAGAACCCAGGCGCCTCACTGGCAATCAGAGAGTGGTGGATCACGTGTGGAGCCGAAATATAAGAACTACGAACCGCTAGCTGCTATGAAACGTTATTATTATTCACGGACAGCGTAGCGAAGAGTCGACGGCTCCCTCACGAAGGAAGTAGTTACCGTATTGGAGCGAACTCCCGATCGGAAGAAGATCCTCTCATCCGACTAGAAACTCGCACCACTATCCTTCATGGAAACATTTTCGTCGCTTCGAGTCGCCGACGAAATCCGTAGGACACTCACGGACTTTCTTCAGACTCATCACATCCTGCACCGTTTCGGATGAAACTCCGAAAAGTCGCCTGCGAGTGCTTATCGCAAATCCTGGTTTGGTTTCCCGAGTCTGGCGGTGGGAAGCTGTAGGAGGCGGCGAGCGATCCTCGGAGATCCTCGTGGGCTGATTCGGTGTTCCCATGTTCGAGAAGGATTCGCAATCTTCGAGAAGGCAGCGAAGAATGGTCCCCCGAAGCGCGAGATGGTGATTATATGCCGTTCGGCGCAAACATCCTCTCGTTTCGCAACGGAGAGAGTACGCTGGACGGTGGGGCAGAACTGCGAGAGGCTCATTCTGTGGTTACATGCCGACCGCCCGAATTCCTGCCGCCCGCAAATCGTCCATCCGGATGCCGGTGAAGCATGAATGAGAACAATGTTCTTGCGGCCGATGCGCGCAATCATTCCAATTCAAAGTCCACGATAATATTTTTTTCATTCGAATCTTCATCCAGTCGCTTCCAATCGTAAGGGAGCTCTACCAACATCTCAGGTCTCATCTTTGTCGGCGACATAGTCCTGATGGCAAAATCCATGAGAGCTCAGCACGCACTATAGATAACGACCGACGCGGTAGCAAGAAGAAGCTCACGCTCAACCCTTCGGAAGGAGCCAGGGTCATACACACACGTCACGGTTTCAGGGACCATAGCAACCTGTAAAATCAAGGACAAGCCCTCCCACTTGTGCACCAACATAAGCTCCTCGGAATAACGCTGTCGGATGGCAGATTCGTTCTGACGTTCTGGACCCCATTCTCAGAGTAATATATACGTACTTGATATATTAGTTTCATTCAATGATGTGATGGCCATTGTTTTCAATAACCTCCGTCCATTCATCGCGCAGACTGAATATCCCCTCCCCAGAAGTTCTGATTTTAGCGCGGAAATGCGTTTTTCTTGGGGCTTATTTACTGGGGTGTAACTGGGGGGTGCACATCTTTTGCCCCGTTTGTTTACAGGAATGAATGCATTCTGAGCGCGGGAGGTGATTCCACCAGCGGAATCGCGTAGATTTTGGAATATGAAGGAACCGGATTCCGTCCAGATATCAGGTCCAGTTCAACGGCACTGGGGAGCAGGGCTGACCATATCGAGATTTGATGACCAGTTATCTCGACCTCTCCCACACACCCTTTCTGCCGGTCGCGGGATCGACTGACATCTCTGACTTGACATTCGTACTCTCCTGATTCTCGAGCACCTCAGAATCAATTTTGTGCTCGGTGGCTGTGGCTGCCGCGCAGAGCTGCTCAAGGGCTCAAGCCGTCGGCTTCCTCCCGCTGATACGGCGGCCTTCCAGAACCGACCAGTTACGGGTCACCCGTCCGGGTTACGGGTGTACGACTTTTGGCCCGTTTGCTTATAGGAACGGGTGCATTCTGATCCGCTCTCTGAGCGCGGGCGGTTAAAGGACCAAGCGGAATCCCGTAGGTTTTGGAAGGCCGCCGTTTCAGCGGTAGGAAGCCGACAGCTTGAGCCCTTGAGCAGCTCTGCGCGGAGGCTGGAGGGCAGCCAAGTGATCGTATTCAAGATGGCGCCTTCCAGACGGATTCGAGGGGAAGGATGTTTGGGGCCGGAGCTTCGAGCCAGTTTTGAGCGCGCGTCTGAGCGAATCGGGACAAAGCCGAATGGCTGACTTTCTTGTGCTTACGAAAACGGATTGAGATGCACACCTCAGCGTAGGCTGCAGGCTCAGCCGATGTTGCGATCCAATGGGATATAGATATGCCACCAAGGAGCCTCGATCCTGTCGTTGACAGCGTTCTGCGATAACGCACGACCTCAGGCTCGGTCCCGGCAGGGATCGCGGTTCGCTCACATTCCTTGGAGGCGGCTGGAGCAGATTCGAGGAGGAGGAATGGCAATGAGAAGAGAGAGAAAGAGAATGAATGAAGTTCAATGAAGCTCACTGATGTTATCACACATGAGAGACTAGGAGTAGTATTGTATTACGTTCGTCGCTCCTTGAGTAGTGCGTGCATGGGCGGCTGTCGTGGGTTTGCCTTAAAGTTCCTTATCCAGTTGCCACGAGCCATCAAGACAGACGAGACACATCCCCCAAACTCCGGACTATGGTTGTGGATTTTGTCCATGCTGAGTATTTCCCCGGAGTACTTGATCTTGGCTCTGACTCCGCACGGGAAAGGGCTGAAAAGATTTGGGTGCGGATCTGAAAATTGGAAGGCGGGCCGGATTTGACTTCGGATCGTCGAATCAAAATAACGGCTGGAGCCATTGATTGCACCATGCGGCGCGGACTCAACTGTGTTCTGTCTCGTAACGCATTCAAAAAATATGAGACAAACGTCAGTATGGCTTCTTCGGGCTGAGCACGTGAAACCTAGAGTTGGAAGATTGGTCGTGACCAGTCTCAGCAGAGGATCCGATCCGCATATATGTTACACCCCCACATGGCCCTCAGAGCAGTGCCAGTGTATGGGAGCTGCCCCATCCCGGCAGAAATCATGCGAGACCATTTCAAAAGTCTTCTCAGCTCCGCGAATACCATCCCGCAGTTCGTGCCAGAAACGTCTCCGTCCCCGGATCCCATTTGCGGAACATTGCTCGCCGAGGAACTCGAAGCGCGCATCACCATCGAAGAAGTCCAAATAACCATCGAGCGATCGAAAGCAGGGAAAGCGTATGGGCCGGATCTGATCAGGGATGAACACCTGAAAGCCGCCGTACCTCTGATACCGCTATGAACTGACCTCTTCAACAAGTGCCTTGAACTTGGCTGCGTCCCTGAACAATGGTCGAGCTGTACTCTTAAAGTCATTCCTAAGGGTAAAGGAAATCCCTCCTCGCCCTCCTCCTGGCGAGGAATTGCCAAGAAAAGCTGCCTCTACAAGATTCTGTCCTCGATACTGGCTCGGCGCTTGAACACATACCTCGAAGCTATCGGAGTACTGCCTCCAAAGCAGCACGGATTTCGAAATGAACACTCCACGATGACGGCATGTAGCGAACTGATATCGGAAATACGGCACTCCCTCGAAGAAAAGAAGAAGCCTCTGTACGCTATCTTCGTCGATAACCGTGGCGCATTCGACTCCGCACTCAGGTCGATACTGCTGCGGAAACTGGCATGCGTAGGAGTCGGGAAGCGTTTCCTGAGTCTCCTGTCATCCATACTGAGGGCAAATCCTATCGCTCTGGATGACGGAGTCTGTGGGCATGAGCCCTTCCGACAAACGACTGGGTACGCTCAAGGCGACAACCTAAGCGCAATATTCTTCATAGTCCTCATGAGTGACCTCCCGTCGATGCTTGGAAATCATTCCTCATGCGTGAAAATTACCCAGTATGCCGATGACCTAGTCCTATACTCAACAATACTTCTAGAGCTGAAGAAAAGCGCAAACTTCCTAATGGAATACAGCGAGAACAACGGACTAGTGATCAACACCGAGAAAACAAAGGCGATGAAGTTCAGAAATGGTGGGCGCCTCAGGAAAACGGACAAGCTACTCCTGGGAAGCACGCCAATTGAATTCGTGCCGCAGTTCACCTATCTGGGGGTTGAACTCACGACAAGTGGAACATCTTTCGGAGCTCACGTCGCAGAGCGTGTTCGTAAGAGCACATCGGCAATGCAACATCCCGTGCCCACAGAAATTAGCAATGACGACCGTCCTCAGGCTGTTTGACATGAAAATCGCCCCGGTGGCTTCTTACGGAATCCAGAACATGTGGGAGGATCTGACCGCCAGCCAACTAGCAGCGCGGGACAAAGTTAAGCCAACGTTCCTGAAACGGGCAATGGGACTACACAGAGATGCCAGCAACCGGCTGGTCTTAACCATGTCTGGAACGCAACCTCTCGTGGAAGACCTCGTGAGTAAATTCCAACTGCCCCCGACAGAGGCACTGTCGAAGTTCAGGGAGATATTTAGCCAAAAAATGAGAGAGGTCCCGGCTGAATTCTATATCTCCCCGGCGATGATCACGAACGACTGGAAAATGCCCCTCTATGACATGCGATACATCATAGCCCGGTACTCAGTGCATGGATTCCACCATATCCTGTGCCAACGAAGTGACTTCCACTCTCCCGCATCCAGCTGTGTGTGTAAATACTGCGGAAAAGCTTGCACGCGCTACCACCAGAAGGATTGCCATGGAGCCCCATCCCTATCCCAGTTGGGCCGCGGAAGAGGATGACATTACCTATGTAATTTATTGAGTTTTTATATATATGTCGCAGATACCGAATCGGTGATATAAATGAAATTATACATGGTACCAGTCGGCCGCGCTGTGCGCGGTTGAACGGCGTTCCCTGGCATCGAGGCACTTTTCTCTCTCTTCACTGGGTCAGCATTCAGCATCATGGTTTCAAAAAGTATCGTCAGATTGGTCTCGTGATCACCCTTCCAGAGTTGAAAAGTAATGGTAAGATTGGTCTCGGAATCACCCCTCCAGAGTTAGGAAGGAATGGTCAGATTGGTCCCGGTATCACCCCTCCAGAGTTGGAGAGTAATTCTTAGATTGGTTCCGGAATCACCCCTCCAGAGTTGAAAAGTAATGCTCAACTTGGTCTCGGAATAACCTCTCCTGGTTTCGAAGAGTATGGTCAGATTGGTATCGGAATCACCCCTCCAACTTTTGAAAAGAATGATCAAATTGGTTTCGGAATAATCTCTCCTGGCTTCCAAGAGTATGGTCAGATTGGTCTCGGAATCACCTCTCCAGGTTCTGAGAAGTACGGTCACATTCGTTTCGGGATCACCCCTCTGGACTCTCACGTCGGGAAGGAAAGTGTGATCATACCATTCCCTGAAGATGTCACTCGTCATCCAAACCTTCTTCTGGCCCTTGTTGACCACTGGAACACTCGTTCCCCGGAAGCATCTCGGATCCTGTGATTTTCCAATAACGATCATTGGAATTTTATGATTCCCAGTCATGTTAGCGCACACCATGGCAGTGATCCGCTCCTTGCTACTTTCGTGCCCTGGAACAGATTGTTCTCAACGAGATGCCAGGGATTTGCTTGGCAACGCTTTGTAGACCAGTCCAGTTTCATCTGCGTTGAAGACAAAATCAGGATCATACCCCTCAGATGCTACGAGCGCTCTGAAGTCGTTTCCAAATGACTCAGCTGCTTCTGCGTTCGCAGGAACTCTTTCACCTTCGAGTCCCCGTTGGCGTATCCCATGTCGTTGCTTGAACTCTCCCAACCAAACCTGGCTCGCCTTGAAATTAGGGTCTCCTCCGAGTCGTTGATTCAGGCTCAATGCTTTCTCACAGATAACATAGCCCGACACAGGGAATCCGAGCCTCCGTTTCTGTTCGAACCATATGATCAAGGCTGCCTCCAAAACTTCATTCTCAGGTTTCTTCATAGCCTTAGCATTGGCGCGTCCACGATGTTCGTTTACTGCCTGCGCGTAATTCTTCAGGCTTTGCGCATCCTTCTTCATTCGCGGTATGGCAGAAACGGAGACATTGTACCTCGTGGCTAGGACTCCAACCTGTGTGCCTTCTTGCAGAGATTGGATGATGGCCAATTTATCTTGAATGCTCAGTATCGTTCTGGGCTTTCTTTGAGACATAGTCTCCACGCACCAGAACTCGATGACTGAAGAGGCAAGAGCACGATGCGTGTTGTCACTCCGGATGCTCGAAACGCAATGCGACGAAAGCAATCTCGACATGCCGTCACATTCATGAAGCTTTCTCGTAGCCATCTCAAAGCTCGGGCTCGGAGCCCTTGCGAAAGAGTTGTGTTGACAAGACAAAATTATTTTATTATGCATTCAACTGAACTTCTGCTAAACCTATATACTCTTTCGAATATTTTATGAACGATCCGAAGGACTTTGGATCCAGGAAAGGCTCGAAGAATCTTATTCTGTTTGGAGCATGCTGTACCTCAAAACCTCGATTATATCAACTCCGATGAATGAACCTCGATCATTTCAATACCTCTATTATATCAAACCTCGATTAACTCAACGAATTCTGACATCCATTATTGATATCATCGAGGTTTTACTCTATATGTAAAGGTCATACGCATTTCATAGGGCCCTGTTCGTGCTTTGTGAGAGAAGCCCATTCCATCGACCGCCGATGTCTCTGAGACACTGCAACGTCAGATGGAACGAATCGTGCAATCAAGCAAACGGAACTTGGGGAAAACTGATGATAACGAACTCATCGACGCCAATTTCAGCAACGAACGATCAAGTTGCCGTCCGGGGCAGCTTTTTCCCTGTGAAAAATGAACTCGGACACTCCCCGGTGCTCACCCACCTGGTATGGCCCTCGCGGGTCATACCAGAGTACAGTCCCGTGGTTGGTACCCTCACTTTTGCGCATGAATTCACCTTCTCGATTCATCGTGACGACTTATGACAGGGGAGCCTCTTCCTGCGTCCTGTATGACGCATTGCCTTTCCCTAACGGCCACATGAAGCTCCGGGGTACTCGAACGCTATTCGGACTTACTTCGTCGAATCGTATCTGGAGCCCTCAGTGAAATCGGCCTCTTTCACGTTGAATGAGTTTATGAGTTTATTCCCTTCTTTTTGAAGGTATCAGATAGCCCATACATGAATGTAATACAATTATTTAGTTCATCGCGACCGGAACAGATCAGCCAACGGGACTCAGACGAGACACTTACGATCCCGCTCAGTCCTTCGGATGCGAAGCTGTTGATAATTGACTGTTTTTGTGGTTCCCAGCCATGAATTACAGAAATACATGGGATGTCTCAATAACACGGCTGAGGTAGAAGTTTCTCAAGTGAGCAGTTGAGGCTTTCGCGCCTCACATTATTTGAATCACATGAGTTCTCTCCAACGGTCCTTTCCACCTCACCCTCAGATCCTCCAAGCGCCGCCATCTTGCAAGGCTACCGATCGACCGCCTCCCCCGTAACCGGGAGTGGAACGAAAAAATCGCAGCGGGAGGCCTTTAAGAATTTTCCGAAGCGAGGGAGAGGGTCTAGCCGGATAAGGTAGGGTTAGGTGCCCCACCTCGACGGATCTTCTTGAAAACGACAGGATCGTGTTCTCTATGTGGAAGAACGTATTCCTGAAGTTTTCAGCCTTTTCCGTTACCTAGATCCAAATCTATTAACATTAATTGAAAATAGTTCAATTAAATCCGCATGGTCAGGAGCAAACTTAAAATCGTTATATCTCGAGAACCGTTGGGCGTACAGCGTCGAACGACAACTTTTTGGAAAGCTTTGGATCAGATCGCATGATTTCGAAGGCATCAAAAATCAAGGGTTTCCCAATTTAGACGGTTGATACCCTTCCCGTGGCAGGCTAAGAATCGGAGAAAACCAGAATGTAGCCCCAAGTACCCTCTTCCTACTCAAGAAGTTTCATCCAAATCGAAGCTTAGCCTTCGGAGCTATCGCTCCGAGTAGGTAACCGACCAGGCCCCTCTCTCACTTTGGAGTCCGCACTCTTTTCCTTGGACTCTCCCTCCCCCCCGCGGCTTACAGCCGTTGCGCCCGGGCGGTCAGCTATGCGCAGGTGCTCGAGCCTAGAGTGTATGCATGTTTTGAGCGCCGACTTCATCACCAGAGAGCTCAAGGCGGGGGCGGGGGTCCAAAAAAATCGGAGGGTCGACCGGGGAAAAAAATATTCTCGGCGAAAGAAGAAGCGCCTCTTTTTTTTGGATTTTTTGTCGCAAAACTTTCGACTCTCAGTGACCTTTCGATTCAGCTCAACTCCAGAGTGCGCACTCGACGTTATCTATTTTCGCATCGGTCTCGAATTCATCGATTTTAAAGGTATGCGTCCATCTTCGATCCAAACGGTAGCTCTCTTCTTTAGCTTTCCAAAAATAACTCGATCGGCGCTGTAACCCATCTGGGAGCCGAGATATGAGCCTTTGAAGTTGACCAAGTTTTGTCAGGAGTAGTGCAAAATCCACGGGGCCACTAATGGCCGAGACCCTTTCGAAATCCTTCTTCAGCTCCCCGTATAGAAACGCCGTGGTTACATCAAACTGTCCAAGATGTAGCCCTTTGTTCGCTGCTACGCTGAGAATGGAGCGTATGGTTGCCAGCTTGGCAACAGGGCTGAAAGTCTCTTTATAGTCCATTCCGAATCTCTGACTGAACTCTTTTACCACCAATCTGGCTTTATACCTCTCAATCTTTCCATCCTGAGTTTCATTCACTCGAAACACCCGTTTACATGGGAGCGCCTTGGCTCCTTGTGGAAGATCTACCACGTCCCATGTCTCATGGGGATCCTCGCCTGGCTTCAGCTCAGCCTTTGTTTCCCGGCTGAACCTCTCAACCAGCCCTCAGGAGTGTCCCGGGATCACCTTTCGGTATTGCTTCAGTAACACTCCCTATCGCCTCGCAAATCCCATTGCGGGCGGTGGGCTTGGGTCTCAAGATGGTTCAGATTTAATTCTGATATAAATTAAATCCTCTTTTTACCACATAAGAAATTTTTGTTGTCAGTCGGGGATCGAACCCGCGATTGCTAGCTTAGCGTGACACCCAAGGCGTTGGTTTATGCCACACGGCCAACGAGCCGACGCTTCAGCTCAGCCTTGTCTTTCTTTTCTTCTTCGTCTTCTTCTATTTTTCCGTGCTCCTCCTCCACTATGTCTCTGAGCGGCAACCTTACTCGCACTCCGCACTCTAGGAGTCTTTCCTGAAACTCGACATCACTTGAGACAACAACTCTTTGGACATTCTGAACATACACCCTGTACCACTCATCGCCATCGTAACCAACAAGGAACCCTTTCACTGCATTCTTGTCCATTTTCCGGCGCTTCTGTTTCGGAACTTGAACGAAACACATGCACGCAATAACCCGTAGGTGAGAAATGCGAGCCTTCTTCAGCATCCACATTTCAAGATGAGTGAAACCTGCGACAGAAGAGTTTCCGGTTCTGTTCAGAATATAAATCGCCGTACGTACAAACTCTTCCCATATTGCAGACGGAAAACTGATATCCTGATTTCCGTACCTGAAAGTCTTTGCCATTTCTATCACTGTGCGATTTTCTCTCTCACTTGCGCCATTCTGTTCGGGTCAGAAGGGAGCCGTCAACCTCTGGAAGATCCCAGCACTTGCTAGGATTCTTCCGACCTCTGAGTTGTCGATCTCCCCTCCCATCGCTGAGAAACTCTGTGACCTTCTGTCCAATGGTATTTGCGTGAGCTAGTACAGCCTTTAGTGGTTCAGACACCTCTCACTTGTGTTTCAAGAAAAAACCATACTCGAAACGTGTGAAGTCATCCTTGAAGATGACAGCGAACCTGTTCTTGGCCAGTGACCCATCGAAACGACCCACGACATCTGCTGACACAAGTTCTCCCGGCTTGACCGACCTTTTCCTGGTACCAAACTTTAACCGATGAAACTTTCCGTAAATACACGGCTCACACGGCTCTTTGTCCAACTTGACCTCCATGCCGAGCTCCCTTCTCAGAAGATTTCTCACATGCCTTTTATCTTGATGACCCCATCTTTCATGGTATAGTTGCAACATATCTCTCTTCTCAGCTACGTGAGAGTTAACTTGACACGTACTCCGAGTACGCACAGACTCCAAGTGCGCTTCATACAACGAACCGCCGCAACGGTACCCACGAACATTTACTTGACCATTTTCGAAATTGCAAAATTCTGACTCCGACACAAACTTGCTGTTAGCGTTTCGATCATGTGCAGCAAGTACAGAGAAGAGGTTTTTTGAAACTCTCGGTACGTGCCAGACATCATGGAGCATGATCACCTCACCAGTATGTGTGCGAACGGGAATGACATTTCTACCAACTGCTTGGAACGATTCTCCTCCAGCAGCTTTCACACAATGAGACTCATCAAGTCTAAAAAAACTAATGAAGTATTCCGCACAGTGGGTCACGTGCTGGGTCGCGCCATTGTCCGCCCACCAACGATCCGCCTCAGCTGAAGTCTCGAAACATTCCATATCTGAGAGAGTTAGAACCATGTTTCTCTGCACCTCGTTTGCCACTCTTCCGGGCTTACCATCTGCGATCCATTTTCGACATTGCCGCACCCAGTGCCCTCTTTTCTTGCAATAGTTGCAAAGCTCATTCTGCCTCTTCCGATTCAGCTGCCTGGAATCCCCGTTGCCCCCAATGTTTTCATTGGATACGGTGGAAAAGTGAACAGCGCTGCGACCACCTCCGGAACCCAAGTGTGGACTTGATTGCCGATGGAGAGAAAACGCTCCCGTCTTTTCTGATTCCGTTCCAGTCTTGAAATTTCTCTCATGCATGCATAACTGGCTGATCAGATCATCGAAGCCTTTCTCAGAATCCTTGGGCAACAACATCCAGCCTGAACGGAAGTTTTCGAAATTGGACGGCAAAATCTGCAACGTCTTGCACACTAGCATTAACTCTGGAAGAGGACTGTCCTTTCTAACTCGCAGACCATTATTAAGTTCGGTAAAGACATTGGACTCTTTAGCTGTATGAGTTGATACGTCATCATTCTGAGACCAATCGAATGCAAAGAACTTGGTGCATATTTTGAAGAGTTGATCCTCCCACGAGGCCTCATGAAGCTTCTTGAGTGCATCCCTCGCATTTTTGGCAGTCTCTTTATCCATAATATTTCGATAAACAGTATCTTTCACAGCACTCGAGATTAATGTCTCCGCATAACTGTCAGCTTTCGGACACTTTGCAGACTTTGCCTGGTAGTCTCTCTGTTCTTCAGCAGATGCATCCTCATTGAGACACGTTGGCCTCACTAACTTGCCGTCTATGACATCTAGAGCTCCCTCATGGTAGTCCAGCAGATCTCGCATCTTCCGTTTCCAAAAAGGCCAGTCTGTTTCCCAGCGAGTGGTTTTACGTGCTTTGCTATATCCATCTTGTTGATCGCTTAACTTTTCTGGGAACTTCGGAACTTGTCACACCAATAGTCCTAGGCCCATAACTATAACGTTTGAATAATCACCGATTCAAAACTGAAGATCATCAGTTATCAGAGAAAATGGATTCTGCTAACTGGATCCTAATGTCTTTCAACGTTCAAAGTTTGCCACCACACGCATTGAGTATCACAAGCGACAAAGTCTACATGCGATCCACAATTCTCCGTCCTCTCCGGAAATAGTTGCCTCGTTTTTCTGTAGGTGTTTCGAAAACACCGTACTATTAAATTCATTCATCGACGAATTTAACCTGTATCCCGACTTGACGTTCGGTTCCTCGCATTTTTCATCCACAGGTAGAACCGTTCCTGTTTTTTTTTTCTCAGAAAACTCTCTCCACGGGAATTCTACTCCGGAGCTTCTGCATCTCAACACTTTTTTTCATAGGATCACAGACACACGGATACGATGCAACCGCTCGCCCAACCATAGCGCGACGATACTCCTACCGTTCGAAATGCGTCCGTCGACAACTTCGAGGTTCGCAGAGTGACAGCAAGAGCGCATTTGGAACTTCTACGAACACACGAGCTTCGGAAGGTTTTTGAGCGAATGAAGCCAAATCGTTGACGGAGAACTTCGTTGAGGGACGGCCACTGCTCCGAGACCGCGAGCAATCCGACGTGAAGTCAGGCCGATGTCCCTACATCATTCCAGGGCGGCCATCTGCTCGCAGATGCGAGTTTGGGAGCTCCTGCAGGAAATGAAATCGGGAAACCGGTTTCGCTGTGGCATTGGTATGGGGCTTCTGCAGGCTCAGCATCCTATCTGGAAGTCTCGTTGGTGTTTCGTCGCCGCAACCGTGCGGCTCATGCGGTTGCGGCGCTGGACACTGAACGTAGGCGTTCTCGAGGAACTTGCGGAGACAAATCGTGGGGGTTTCCGGGGACTAGAGGGTCGGTGATTCCTCAATGCAGAGGATTTCGCTGGCTCAGCGGATCATCAGGTGGTACATGTTGACATGTACAAGGTATTCTCTTTCTCTCTCTCGGATGCGGATGTTTCGTTTTCCTCTGCCAAGAAGTTGAGCTCCTGTTCGACGCCCTGTTCCTCCCTCCTCCCGGCTTCAAGGAGACCAAACCAGCGCTCCGGCTCTGCTCAGCGTGGAGTGGTGGTTGGTGCAGCAGAGGTGCTCAGCACCCGCAAGCTCGGTAGGATCTGGAGTTTGCAGCGTTTGCATTCAGCAACGCTTGTTCCTGGAAAATGCTGTCGCAGTCAGAGGAGCAGATCCTGCTGAATACGAGTTGTGCGACCTTGAAGCTCCCCCAGAGGGCGACTTGGAAGAAAGCAGAAAAGTTCTCGTCGAAGCCTTCGTCATACTGAGAATCGATGTTTGGGAAACAATTCTTGCCTGGCGGAGAGCGCTCCGGAGTTCGAAACTCCGCGAGCCATCGCAACATGTAGGACGAACGGCCGGCCGGGGATGGAGGACCGGGACACGATGGGCTCGCAGCCTTCAATGCTTGATGACACTCCCAGGCCATCAACTCAGTAGACTTGGCGAGTCGTTGGCGCTTTCCTGTTGTGCTCGGACTCCTCGAGTTTCATCTGAAAATCCGATGCACATTTGAAAACGCAATCTAGTTGGCCGCCCGTGGAGTCGGCGTTCTTCCGGGAAGCCAGAGCTGAAGACATTCTAGATCCTGATCGACGTGAAGCTCGATCCGAAGTTAAGAGCACCCGCTTGTAGCTCACTGGAAAGATGGATCGCTGAAGTGGCCTATTCTCATTAATGATGATCGTGATGTTGAGTTAAAACAGAGAGTCGTAGATCTTCAGCGCTGCTTGAGGTGCAGTGAAAGCTCCACAGTAGGGTAAATCTATTTTTTTTCCCGAAATCGCAAACTACCCAGTGCTGAAATCATGTAATTGGTGGGGTTATCAACCAGAAAAAAAATGCTCTGTGGGTGACATCTTCAGTCTGCTTGTTTGACTCAAAGTTTCGCTGTTCCATGAGAAAAGATCGAAAGCTTCCTGCATCTTCACGTGGAGCAGCGGAACTTTCGTTTCTCTATCCCGGGCATACACTGGAGCAGTCCGGTACAGTTTCCCAAAGGTCTAGGTATCGCGAATGACAGCTTGCAGGCGCGCCTGGCCTTGCACCCTTTTCCCCAAGCGTGGAAACTCCACTTGACTGCGCCGCGCGGCGGCTCTCATGTCGTCAGCGAAGTGCCTGTCGACGTTCCCAAGAAAGCGAACTTCAACAAATCCTTGTTGTTGTTGTTGAGTTGATGAGCAGTGCGACCGAGAATCCCAACATGCCGGAGAAGTTTTCCGTGCATCTGCCTACGAGTAGTGAAGAAGTCAATCGGAACGGCCGACAATGGCATTTTCTGGAACAAAATCTCAATCTGCAGTGCTTGAGCATAACAAAATATCTGCCAACATATCTGAGTGTCATCAGGTGTTTCAATCATGCGCAAGCCGAAAGAAAGGCTTCCATGGCCGGGAGAAATTCGTCTATGAAGGAAGTAGCAATAACCGTCTGAGAGGAAGTTGGAAGCTCATGGCATCGGGCATCGATCCCAACGATTCCTGCACAGGGGATTGGAACCGGGATATTCGATGAAGACATCAAGATGCAGAAATTGAACAAGTCTCACACTCGGTGGACGCATATTTGACGTCCCCTCTTGCGTGCACGGATTACGCCTATTGTAAATGTGCTGTAAAAATCCCTGTTATGCAAAGAGAGTTTCTGAAAGATTAAAGAGGACAAAGGAAAATGGACATCGGGATCTCGACAGTGCATTGCCCGAAGAGCAGAGAGTGCTTTTGGAAAGTATGGTCAGACTGGTTCTGAAAATACCCCTCTGGCTTTTGAAAAGTATGGTCAGACTGGTCCTGGAATCACCCCTCCAGACTTGGATGAGTATGGTCAGACTCTTTAAGGGGGTGGGGAAGGATATCCGATGACGATGAGGCCTAGGAGGCTGGCTGGCGTCATATCGGGGCGGTGCACCTTATCGTCAGGATTTGCATGCAGTTAAAAGTTTGGAGGGGGTCAGAGTTGGGGTAAATGGCGAGGGGGGAGGGTGGGTGGCCTATGTCCTTCGCAGTGAGCCGCCCTACATTACGCAGTTTGTTCCAATTCGATCCGATCAATAACGCATTCAGAGCAGTCGAGTGCCTCTACTATGTGTGCGATGATTCCTCGTTCTTTTTGGAACTACAATATCGGTCAAGAGTTCTTTTTCCGACGAACCCTTCCACCATTCCTTATCGAGCTCATTGCTCAGCGTATCCACATATTTCTAGTAGCTTCTGAGACCCATCCTTGCCTCGCTGGTTGATAGTTCTTTCTGGATGCTGTTCCGGCTATGGAGGTCGTCGCTAGATTACTCTGTGTGCTTGCTTGGTCCTCGTGGATTCGTTGAGATCTTCCTGCTCGTCTCCGAAGTTCCAGTGCTTGTTCAGAAGTTCCCCGAGTTCCAGGATTTCCTGGCTCCTAAATCGGAGCTGCTACTGCTCGCACTGGACATTTTGTGATTGTACGCTGATTCAGTCTACCGAGGACGGTCTTGCCTAAACTGCTTGCTCTACCACGCATGGGCGTGATCAGATTTCTGATGGCCTGCTAGTCGATCCGAGATTCACTGTTGTTGCTTCGACTTTGAGGGTCCGCCAACTTGAATTCGAGTCTTGAACTGAGCACTGCGCTTGAACGTCGGTGGGCGACATGCCGGGCCGGTGGGCCTAGTGGCGCTGATCGGATGAGATGGGAATAGCACTCGTGGAACTTGTCCGCGAACGGTAAAGGGTTGTTCTCGTGGTGCGCACCCATTCGCCTGAAATCCTATTGGCCAGAAAACCCATTCGCGTGAAAACCCATTGGCCCGAATTCTTCGAGAGCTTCCCGTGCGAGAGCGAAGCTTCTACGCGCAGCACGGAGCCGTCGCGCTATCAAGCGACATCTCGTTCCCTCCAGATAGCTTGCTCTACGTGACAATTCTGACGAGAGCTGAGACGCTTATACGAAACTGTGTGAGGGGACTGCATATACTGCATCCAAGGAGTAATCCGGAGTCCGATACTTACGCATAAACCCCCAACCATGCCCTGGGTATCAGACTGGTATACATGCGAATGGTTGATAGCCTACTTGTCCATTCCACCGTCTGAAATCTGAAACATCATCCGTATTCAGACGGTATGTGCATCATAGAAACGATCATTCTGTGGTTCCACATAGAAGACCAAGATGGTATGCTTCATTCTATCACTGAAAGTCTTTATTATAATTTCACACTTTTATTCACCGAGCAAACCTACAATTGTATCCTGTTCCCTGTCGTTTCATGGAACACTACAGCCGTAACATTAATTCGAATCTCACACTTGTGCAGAGAATCGGGAGTTTACCTACGAGCGGACCTCGATTTCCGGATTGCTCAAATCCATCTCCAGAGCACTCTTAAGTTCCAATCCCAATTTTCCGAGAGTTCGAAATCCTGAAGTCCGGAAATTCGTGTCTATTTGTCTACCTGTCGGCGGAATCAGCGCTGCGCGTAGAAGCCTTGCTAGCCCACTCTCTGAATTTTCGGGCAAGCCGGTTTTCAGGCTAACGGGTTTTCAGGTCAATGGCTCTTTGAGGCCAATGGGTATTCGGGCGAATAGGATTTCAGGCCAATGGGCTGTAATCGTTCTCGTCTGCTCGGTCGGCGGTCACGAAAGGGCATCTCCGCGGAGTCGATTCCGGCGGATTCCGTATGGCGTTATGACCGCCAACCGAGGCGCGTGCTAGAATGACCGATATTTTATTGATTTGAAGCAGCCTCGGATCTCCCGTGGCAGGATACATCGACATACAGGAGAATATGAGAGAGCACTGGAGACAGGGGCGAGTACCACATCATGAATACAACGGATAGATAACCAAAAACACACCATGGGACAAGGGTCCCCCGGACGAGCTGCCGAGGAAAACTTGGATACCGGTGCTTGAGCCGCGTAGATGAGAGAAAGACTTGGAAACGCGAACAGAATAAACTCTGGAGCTACACACTTGAGATGGGTCATCTATCGCCGACCCGTGTCTCTTCGATCCTTATGCTGGTGTTTCTATTGTGTGGTGACTGTGTAATGATCTGCTCCAAGCACTTCGCACATTGGCTCCGCTGCCGGCTCGGATTCTTCTCCGGGTTCAGCCTAGGACTCTGGCTGCGATTTAATCTCGAATCTTTCTTTGAGTTGCCTCGGTGAGAGCAAGCTTGAACTCTGCCATGAAAGGATCCTCGACCCGACCGTGGGCAAGTCGATCCACCATTGACTCAGCTGTGAAGTAGGCATCCATATTTGAACGAAGCTGTATCGGGGGTTCGATGATTCTTTCTTTTACGTTCGCACCGAGCTCCAGGTCTAGGCCCTGATTTTCGAAAATACGGTCCGTACCGTATTACGGTAATACGAACCGTACACATTTTACGGTCCGTACTGTGATACGGCGCTACGGACCGTATTATTGATGCGGACCATGCCGTAGTACGGTAGTACGGAGTACGGTCTCAGACTCGAATGCCTGGAAAGCCCCGACCAGCGCACGGGATCATTCTCGTGAGTAATGTGCTCGCTCTTCGCTCAGCATTCCCCGATATGACATCCTAGACGATTCACGAAGTTCAATGTCAGTCGGAACATAAGTTCCCCAGATCAGGAATCAGAACTCTATCAGTCCAAAAAGCATACAGTGACGAATTTGATTGGACCATTCAGAATCCGTATTTGGTCCTGAATTCTTTGAGTTGTTTGTTTCGAGCGAAGGAGTTCGTTAAGAATAGATGATCGGAGAAATGAACGTCGTCAAGACTGTTTTGGCCATAGCGACGAGCGTGCCGCGCCCGGCTGGATGAGCGTTCCGAGGGAACGCATGTAGGCTGCAATGTTTCCATGGTTGCAACAAGTAATCTCGGCAAAGTTTCGAAACCCTGCTCGAATAAATTCATCAACATCCGTGGTGTTATTGTGGCGTTGATTCGGCTTCTTCGTTTCCTGAGTAGCGAAGCTTGGAAAGAATCCAGAGGTGTCTCGGATGGCTCCAGCGGGGTAGTAGGCGGCCGATCGACGCCGTCAGTCACGATCAGAGTCATAGTGAAGTAAGCAATGGAGCTCAAGGGCGTTCAGAGGAATTTTGTAAGCAACCTCATCATCCAAAGATCTACTCTGCAGCTAGTCCTTATTCGACATCTGGCTCACAAAGCTGCATTTGGACCGATGGAGTTCTGATTCCTGATCTGGTGAACCTATGTTCCGACTGACATCAAACTTCGTCAATCGTCTAGGATGTCACATAAGGGAATGCTGAGCGGAGAGCAAGCACACTACGCACGAGAATGATCTCGTGAGTCATCTCCTGCGCTGGTCGGGGCTTTCCAGGCATTCGAGTCCTGGCGATCTCCAGGCATGTTGCCGCCGTTCAACATGACGTCCCTCGGTTGCTTTCTCTGTCGGCTCCCCGGCTCTTGTGCACCGGTGAATGCAATAACCTGTGTCACTTGGGGTGTACATCCTCGGACGACGATGGAACACCCGATGTCGAACCTACATGCTCTTCCTGCAAGACTGTGAGCAAAGTTCTGGACAGCCACATCTACAAGCGGCTTGGAGGTGTGTTCACTGTCATGATGGGACAGCAGCTCAAAACTCAGCAAGTTCTCGCTGAAAACTTCAACCACTTGCGTTAGAACGCATCAATGCAGGAACTAATCCTGCTTCTGGAGTCCCGGCTCCATGAACTCCTGGGGGAAGGATCCTGCGTGGGGCGATCAGATGGCCCGGCCGTATGGGTGAAAAAGCATCATCAATCTGCCCTTCCGCGGGTTAGTGGAAAGGGAGCAACAACACCGGCCAAATGTAAGCAGAAACCTCTGCTCCGTGGATCGGCTCGGGAGCCTACTGTCGTGGCGCATTGTGTGGTGACTCACAAGCCGAAGCCTTCTAATCGTGGAACGGCTGGGGTGCCCGCCAATGTGTCACGTGGTTCCGTCAGTTGTAATGTGACTAGGGATGCCGCTGACTCTGTGGACATCCAGGCCGCCTCGACAGCTGTTGCACCCAAACATGGACTTCCGGGGCATTCCATTGCTGCCACACGTATCGGGACGAGCCAGGGTACGACTTCCCGCCCGCGTTCGATGGAACAGAAGGCACGACGGCCCGCCTCCACTGGTACGGCTCGAGCTTCCCTTTCATTCGGAGCGGCGCCAAAGAGGAAACGTGAGCAGGTGTCGATAATCTTCGTTTCGGGCGTTGAGCGATCGGTCACCGCGGCACAGATGCTCGACTATTGCATGACGATTTCTGCAGATGTCATGCAAGTCTCGAGGTTTGTGGCCAAGAGTGAGAACCAGACCTACTCCTCATTCGTGATCAAGGTTCCGCGTGAAGAGTCTGAGCTTTTCCTCAGTTCGGACTAATGGGCGGTCGACATGATCTACAAACCCTTCACGAGAAATCTGGACCCTTCAAAGCTGGTTGAGACAGTTGGACCGCCTGGAGCCATCCTCTCGGATGTCATCATCCCAGGATGCCCTTCCGTCGCACTCACGGATTCCGAATGACTCGGCCGTAGTTATGAACGTGACTGCTGTCAGAACGTTTCCGACTCGACTGAGTCGCCTATCCGCAAACTCAACTGTGTATTCCTCAATGCTGCAGATCTCGCCAAAAACGGTGCGCTGGACGATCTCAGAGTACGGGCGATCTTAGGTGGAATCGACGTCATTTGCGTCTGTGAGACATTTACTCACGATGGTGTCTCCTCAGGTGAGCTCTCACTTGATGGCAAATACGAGGTTTTCCGTCGGGATCGTGTTGGCTCCAGGGGAGGAGGCGTATGCGTGTTAGTTCGTAAGCCTTTGCTTTGCTCTCATGTCGACTCTCCCTCCTCCGCTGAGGTCTCAGCTGTTGACTTTCTTCTTGATGATCTCTCGTTCCGACTTGTGTGTGCCTATATCTCACCTTCCGGGTCGGCAACAAATGCAAAAGATGCCGACCGTGAGCTTGAGCGACTGTGCCAGGTGCCGCAGCCGTTACTCATCGTTGGTGATTTTAATATTCCCGATATGAATTGGCTTCATAAGACTTCCCCTGGCAACGAAAACAAGGAGCAGATTTCCTTGGTTTCTGCATTGTCAATGGCCTTCATCAGATGATCGAGGAGCCCACTCGTCTCATCTCTAACAATCCTCTCGATCTGCTACTGACAAATGAACCAGACCTCGTGCAGAATCTTCGAATCATCCCTTCTCCTGTACGGAGTGATCATTCTGCTATCTCCTTCTCAATCGAGTGTCATTCAGAGAACACGATCTTGGAGTCGCGACCCGATTTCTTCAGGGGACGTTACGACCTGATGTGTGATGCTCTCGCTGAGTGTGATTGGACAGATCTTTTTCATCATTGTGCTGATGTGGAGGACATGCAGAGCAGACTGTGTGACCTTCTACATAGTCTCGTTGATGAATTCGTCCCACGCAGACTCCCTGGTTCACACCGTCCGAGCGTTCTTGATTCCCATATTGAGGCCATCAACCGCAAGCTCATGACAACCACTGATACGTGGTCCATTCAACGACTGAAGACAAAACTCTCCAAGGCAGTCAAGCGTCAACGTATTCTATCGGAATCCAAACTATCCATCACCAACGCAAAGGAATTCTATCAATATGTCAACAAGCGCCTCAAGGGTCGGAACACCGTATCCACTCTTCGATGTGGATCCGAAGTTATAACGGAACCCTCCGCCCAAGCTGCCATCTTCCGCAACTTCTTCGCCGAGGTTTTTAACCCACCTCCCGTCCGACCATTATATGATTCTCCGGTGTAGGAAAGGCGTCCACCGTTAGTTTTCTCTGAGGAGAATGTTGCTGAAATGTCTCTCCAGACTCCATTGACCTCCCTCGAATTGTAAATCTTCATGAGAATGATGAACCTTTATTTCACGAATGAAGAGATCTGAACCATGAACCATGAGTCTGAGACCGTACTCCGTATTACCGTACTACGGTACGGTCCGCATCAATAACACGGTCCGTAACGCCGTTTCACAGTACGGACCCTATTATGAGTACGGTCCGTATCACCGTGATACGGTACGTTCCATATTATAATACGGACCGTAATTTGGAAAATCAGCCGTATTCCGTACTGCGTAGTGCAGGGTCTATCCAGGTCCTTCTCATTCACGGGAACTCGCAGTGTCACACTTCTGGACAATTTATGCACAGTGCTCAAGTTTCCGTTGTATTATACCAGTTTTCCCCTCTGCGGAGGAAATAGTTACATGTTGATGCCGGAGAGCTGTAAACAATTCGTTGAGTGTCTGAAGGTGTCGGCCACAGACAGTCAAGCCGTTGCACCCATTTCATATCGCGGAATTGATCGAATGGATGCGACTGGCTATTGGCGCTTAACGTCACGTCCCATTCCCAAGCTCGGGAAGTCTGGTTCAATCTGACCCAGCTTCTGGGGATCTGTAGAGGTGACTTCTGGGGTCCATGGCGGTGACTCCGAGAACGATCTGCAGTTTCACTGGGGTCCATGGACGTGATCATATATGCTCAAACCGATCTCGGAATCATCTTCAGGGACCTCAGAGTGTGCGGTCAGATCGACCCCGGAATAAGCTTCTTGGACCCCAAAAAGAATGGTCTCATCGAGGCGAATCATCTCAAGAGTATGGTGAGAACGACGGGGAAGTATGATCGGACCGGGACGGAGTCATTCTCAAATTCGTGGCTTGAGAAGCAATGACTCGAATCGGTGGCGTTGCTGTATTTCGATATACAGGTAGCTTCTATCTCAATGTCCGAGGATTTCATGTATACATGTGTTTCGAGAGAAGTTCTAGCAGACCTTCCTGGGGGGTGATAATCCTGACGGCCGCCTACTCAGAGGACCAATCAAAACGACCATCACATCTCCCAAACAACCCCTGCAGAACTATAAAGCATGATCTCGGCGAGCGCAAAGCACAGAACTCAACATTTCGCCTCTGTACTGACATCGTCTCACACCTAGACTGAAGATGAACAGCAACGACCAAACCATGTCGGAAACATCGGCTTCACCTGAGGAGCCCGTGGTCTCCTACGACCACCTGGAGAGCCTCGACATCGTTCTTGACGTGGAAGTTGAGACCTCCGAGGTTCTAGCCGAGCGGGAACTGTCCTCGGACGAAGATGACGACGAACCGCAGCAGCTCAAACCAGAGGTCAGAGAAGTGTTCGGCTATCTCATAGTGGTCGACCCAAGGCTCTTGCAACAGAGCGTTCACTGGCCTGATGAGTCGAGCGACAGCTCGGACTCAGAGATGGAGAGCGATTTCGACAGCGACAGTGAGCCCATGTCGGTTTGTGCCACGGGCAGTGCGTCGCCGAGCTCAAACGAGCCCAAAGTTCTAGTCCAGAGACTCCACTATTAGGACGTCAAAGTGCTGGAGACGCTGCTCGATTGTGTGAACGGAGATAGCCACCCGTGTTTCCGATGCGAGTATGCGTCTCTGAATGATTTTGTCTAATTAAATAAACTATGTGAATTACCAGTTTCGTTACAATCAATGTGTCCTGTTGTGTTTCCATGATGAATCAGATGGTCCGCCGCCGTCAGCTCTTGACTCGCTTTCCATGAATAAATCGGTAGTTTAAATCCAAGAGGTTCTTGGGCGGCACTTCTTATGGGGCAGCCCTCACTCCGAACAGTCGGGTGAATCCTTGACCCTTATACAAACCCTGAGGAGTTGAGAGAACTTTTCGGGGACGTAGTATACATGGGCCTTTAAGAATATCCTAGTATTGAGCTTCATTGGAGCACGAGCTGTTTCTATAAGAATTACGTAGTGTTTCGAAGCATGAGCCGGAACGGGTTCCAATCACTGCTTCGGTTCGTGCACTTTTCGAGTGAAATCTGCCCCTCGAACGTAGTGCCGGAGCTAGCCAAGCCATATTTCGATGAGGGACGAACCCCAATTCACCTCTGTTACTCTCGCGAGAGAAACTCTACGACGAAGTACACATCTTGTCGGTACCGTGCGCAAGAACGGGGAGCATCTGCCGCGATGCGTCGTGGACGCTCAATCCCACCGAAATCAAATTATTCGCAAGGCATCGACCGACGGAATAGTTGCCGGTAAATGGAAGGATGAACGGGATACCTCCTTCCTGACTACGAAGCATGATCCACGCATGGTGGATTCTGGGAATTAGAGGAGAGATGGCTCTCGAAAATCACACCGGGTGTCATCCTTGAGTATGACAAGACAAAGCAAGGCGTAGACTTGTCAGATCAGCTGGCGAGCTTCTGTTCGCCCCCTAAGGAACACAATCCGGTGGTATCACAAGATCGTGTTCAAACCAATCCTGGATACAGCTGTCGTAAACTCGAGAATTCCAAGAGAATCAAAGAAACTCACGGGGAACAATGGAGCACCGTGAGGTGTCGCGTCACACAGTTTGACGACCCCTGGCGTAGACAAATTTATTGATAGAGTGGAGGCTTCGATCTCCCCTGAAGAAGTGAGCTCTTGTTCGACGCCCTGAACAGACTCCGGCGTATCCGCCGTTCTAGCAAGCTGATCCTCTGAAAGAGTCCTAGGGAGAAGGAGGGCGAAGTTGCGGGTGAGCCGAGCGAAGTGTTGCGGGATCTTCTCAGAATCTAGACTCATCCGACTCGATTGGGTCTCCTCGCTCCTCTTGGCTTCAAAGGTATCACGCGTGGTACCAATAGGCGGCCACGTTTTCGTTCACGAGCGAAAAAGTGGATCTTTCAAGTTTTACTGGGCGCTAAAAGCACCTTGTGACGTGTAAAACGGTGATTCGTGTCTGTGGGAAGAGTTCGCAAGCCCACGAGCATCCGTTGTCTGGGTATGTCAGACGACACAAACATGTCAGATCAGGCCTACCTTTAGGCATTCATGTCCGTGACAAATTCACTGTAATCGCCACAGCCCTGGCGGCAGAAGTAGGACAGTGTTGCGTCATAGGCAACCTGGATGCAAAGCTGGAGGCCTGGGAAGACAAATACCTGGCGTCCTTCACGACGGCCGACGGAAAGGCAACGGAGAATGTTCAATTCTGGTCGGGCCTAGACGAAGCACAGCCAAGGGTCGCGGATCTTGAGTTGAAACTCCAAGCTCATGAGGAACAGGCCGCCAACCTCAAGCACAGATCGAACTCGACAAGGTGGAAACTGCCGAGCTTTCTGGTAAAATCGCGGCACAGAGAATCACAGATGCGATTTCTGAGATCGCACTCGATGAAGTGCTCGAGGCGTGTAGAGAAAAACTGTCCGAAGTATTCGCGTCAGTGTGAACGGATCAGGCCTACAGAAAGCTACGGCATCCTGAAGCCTCGCAGCCAGAGCTCGACCCACAGAGAAACTTTGAGGGGGACTATGTATTCAGTGAGCTCAAAGTGGAGCAGGATATGCTTGTCGCTGTCGTGGTCAGCAGCTCGAGGCAGTTTTGGAACGACTTCCCCGACCACAAACTACATGTATTTGTGCATATGGGAGCAGGAGATATTGAGAAATCCCTCAATAATACGACTCCCGTTGGTGTTGAAGACGTGGTGGGTGAAATCATTGAACCACTAGCCGAGCTGAATGCCCAGAAGACAAATATACTCTCGTTGACGTGGTGCACCATGATTAGGGCTGTACGTTCATCCCGGCATTTTGCCCGGGAATCCGCCTCGGAGCGCGGGTTTTCTGTCGGGGAGAGCAAACAGCTGGAGGAGAAAAGGTTAGCCAGGCGCAGAGAACTCCTGAAAATGAAGCGCGTCCTTTAAACAGGCGATACGCCAGGCACAGAGCACAAATCTGGGATGATTCAAACACGGAAGATGAGATGGCTGGGCTCAGTAAAACCGATGATGCTCGGAATCCGTCAGGGAAGGATAGAGCTGACGAACGTGCCTCTCATGTGGTCCCACACCGAAAGACGCAGGGTGCGGCTGGTTGGACGGGAGGCACCTTCACATCGGAGCCTTTCCGGAAACCCAAGGGTTATCAGGGCCAACAGAGGTCCCCCGCACAAGCCAGGCCCAATTTGTCCTGGGAACATCCTAACAAACACGGACGTCGCGGCGAATCGGAACCCAGTGCGGCTTGGAAACGCCCCCGCTCTCAAGTCATCGATAGACTGACAAGACCGAGTGACGGTGGGCCCTCGACGTAGACGGTGCCGATTGGAGGCAACAATCCTGCGAAGTTGAGGCTTCAACGAGAGTTGCCCGAACCATGCATGAAGACCACAGCGCTTCCAGGAAAGCCGATACACTGTGAATAGATATGGAACAAGTTCTGTCAATAAAATACGTATTTCATTCCTCAATACGAATGATACTCAATCCAGTGTAGCCTAATCGGCTTCCATATTTTCCATGAACGTGATGTGGACGTCTTGGTGCTCTGCGAGACAAGACTGGCCATTAATTTCTGAGACTCGGAACTCGGAAAATTATCTCCGACTCGGAAACGCAGATCCACCATCAAGGGTCGTTTCCAACCTTCCGGAATCATTCAAGAAATAATTTCCGGTTTGTGCATGAGAAACTGAGCATTTATAGGAGGATACTTCCGACACTTTCGACTTGGCATCTCGAGAGTTTAAAGTTAGGAGCATCGGGTGTCTCACGCATGCCCTGTGGGCTCTGAATGATGGTTCTGATGTTGGCGACGGATATTCGCTAATTGAGTGATATGGCTGACACCGAGCTTGTGAGCTCGCCTCGAGATTCGACGATGTCGCGATGTGCGCGCTGGAGAAGCTTCATTTCTCCCGCACAAAGCAATCACCTAATACAACAGAGTTTGATCTCCGCAATTTTCTCTCTATTGAGACCAACTCAGCTGTCCACGGCTGAAGAACTCAACTCAGTTGCGACGGATTGCAAATGGGACTGGGAGAGCACTCCTCGGCATCTATAATCGTCTGTTGAACGATAAGATCAAAGCCACACAGGACAACGACCCAGTGGATGGGATTGCTAGTGAGAACTCACTCGAATTGAATGGAGTCGAGGGGTCGAGAACAACTACCGTCCACATTCGACAATAGTAAGAGATCCGCCCTCCTGGCACTTGCCAGAGCTGGAGGTCTCATTACGAAAAAGTATTGGTCCCCTTCCTCCGCCAACCCGGGACCGACATGCAACAGATGTGGCATCAGCGTGGTTACATAGGACATGTGATATTCCAGTGTAACGATGCACACCAAACGATGGATGATCTCCTGGGACTGTACAAGGCAATGTATTGATCTGCCGTGGGAGCAACAAAACGACTCCTGGAAAAATGGGAGGGTGGAAACTTGGGATCTGCTAGGCTCGCTCGCGCTTGAAGGTAAGGGCTGATGTGCATGGATTTCATACAACCGTAAATTCTCGAACCGTAGGGCGGGCTTCATTGGACAGGCTATCTCTGACAGGAAGGTGGGTCTCGATAATTTGGAAAAATGAGCGGGCCTCCTCCAATAGACAGGCGGCCTCAGATAATCAGGCGGGCATTGACCATTCGAAGAAATATGAGGGCATTCTCTGATAAACGGGCCCATCTGAGGGAGGTAGTAGAGCGTATGAGCGATCGTCGAAAATCAGCCAAGCTCTACTGGTTTCATTCGAGGTCAAACACCACGCAGAAGAGTGGAGGGTTCCTCTCCGTGCGTGTTCGGAGTCTCAAGTGGAATCAACTCGAACGCCATAGACGATAGCAAGCCTGCTGATAGCTCCTTTGGAGCGAATGCTCGCTCACAATTCAAAGTATTCGTGAGTGCTGTTCCCTCTCTCCGAAACACGTGATGAAGGTGACGCAGATGAGAGATATGATGGCTCAGACATCGAAACGGAGTCGAAGTGAAGAGAAAGAGCCATGGAAATCCACACACCATGGAAATACCAGCTCCTTCCGACCTCCGGTAGCGGTCGCCCGATTTAGAAAAATTCTCGTGAACTCCGATCATGCTAACTAGGAAGCCATTTTCCGGCGTGTTTGACTCCCAGTATCTAATCGTACGATTATCACGCGGAATATGGTGAAATCGATTCATACAGGGTGGAGTGAAGGCCAGACGCCCTCCTTCTATGGACGAGCGACCTAGATCTGGCAGACCTCGGATTCTGAAAAATAAACGGGCATCCTCCAATAGACGAGCGATCTCTAACAGACGGGCGGATCTGGAACATTCGAAGGAATGAACGGGCCTCCCTACTTCTCGGAATTTTACAGTTTATATTCATACAGATCCAAAAAAAAACATAAACCAAGAAGAGCAAACCAGCGCTCCGGCTCTGCTCAGCCTGGAGCGCCGATCGGTGCAGCAGTGGTCTTCGGCACGCACAGGCTCGGTTGGAGGCTGAACCGCGGCGCTTTGGCGTCAAGCAACGCTTGTACCTAAATACGCTCTCGCAGTCAGCGGAGTAGGAACTGCTGACTACGACGGGTGCGATCCTGAAGCTCCCCCGAAGGACGACTCAGGAGATGAATCCTCCTCGGGAGCCACAGATGAAGGAGGAGTAGCCGGCCGCGAAGCTGCCGGTATGGCCTGCGTGCTGGGGCTCATAGCGAAGGAGGTGCGCCAGGCATTGCGCTTGCCCGATCTGCACGTCGAAGTGGCCAGGGCGGCCATCCGAGAGCAGGAAAGTTTCCGTCGAAGCTTCCGTCACACTGGAGATCGACGTCTGGGAAACGATTTCTGCGCGGCGGAGAGCGCTGAACACTTCGGAGTTCGAGCGACCACAAGGTGGAGGATGAAGGGCCGGCCGGGGATGGACGCCGGGTACGCGATCGGGTCGTAGCCCTCGATGATCGGTGGCACTCCCGGGCCCTTCACGTCGTTGATCCGGAAAGTACTTGGCGGTCTTCTGTCGCGCCCGGAGTCCTCAAGTTCCATCCGTGGATCCGATGCACACCTGGAAGCGCCATCCATTTGGCCGCCCATTAAGTCGGCGTTCCTCCGGGAAGCCAGAGTTGAAGGCATTCGGGATCCTGATCGACGTGAAAGCTCGATTCGAACTGAAGAGCACTCGTTTGTGACTTGTGACTCACTGGAAAGATGGATCGCTGAAATGGAGCACACTCGTTAATGATGATCGCGACGATGAGTTAAAGCGAAGAGTCGTAGATCTCCACCGCCACTCGAGGTGCAAGAGTGCCTCTGTGCTTCAGGTCGAAGCGGAGAGTCTTTCGGGTTATGCTCAGAAATGGCCATATTCCTTCTCGGGGCTCGGAGTCGGACGCTTCTGTGCTTGTTGCACAGCAAGCGCGGCACCCGTCTCGACGAAATTTCCCTCAGTCAAGCTTACGTGCTAGATCCTCCCTGTTGAAACTCTAGTGATGGCCGGCGCGTCCGCTATTTCGCGCGTTTTTCTTCAATGAACTGCCGCAACCATGTTTCTCTCTACTACGACTACTTCATCACGGGAACGGCGAAGGTCCAGAGTCTCCGTGCACAGACACAAGTTCATCCATGATCATTGTTGCTGTCTAGCGTTTCATACTGGAGTGCTTTGGGACAGCACAAAGCGCTGCTCCCTCCACGTTGCGGAATTTGTGTCAGTGCGTCGCACTTTGCGTAGCTGTGATGTGGTGGATACTGAAGAGTCGTGTGGACGTGCTTAATGGCGAGCGCGCCAAAATTCGAACGGCTCCTATGTCGAGCAGTAATTTACGGAGACCCCTCGTAGATCATACCGTGAAGTCGATCTAGGACCAGATTTCGTGAGGGTCCCAAGACCAGTAGAAGAGGAATAGGACTGATGTTATCACTGCCAGATCCTAGAGGCCGTATGGATATGCACTCAATGGCCCATGGTATCTCTCAGTGAATCCCTGCTCCACACCGAGCAAGTGCTGGAGGCACTTTCGACCAATTTTGAGAGCCGTACGCCCGCAGAATATTTCTTACAGCGTCGAACGCGTAACAATACCCGAACAGGAGAATCAGCCGCACAAAAATTTTACCTTGCCTGCGCCGTGACAATATTCTGTCGTCGGGTCCGATGCGCCAGGCCGGTGAAATGTGTCGCTGTCCTCCAGGAAGCGCCTCGAGACCTCGCGGTCTGAAGTCACAACTTCAGGAGGACAACCATTGGTTCACATCTCCTCTGGCATTGAGTACATATTTTGGGAAGTACACAGTTCGTCTGGAAATAACTAGCGGTGCAGCGATGAATATGGCACAGGGAAGCGTGATGTCCATCATACACTAGTAATTCGTCTCATCACCGTCACCTGGCGGTGGGTGGACCAAATCCTCTACACTGACATCTTTCCAGATACAGGGAAGCGGGAAACCAGGGAAACAGAGCCCTCCTCGACATTTGAGCCGAGGGAGCAGAGAGCATTATCAACTCCCTTGAGATAATCGTTCTTTGGATGAAGGAAAATAAACTATCCTGGCCCCCAGAAGACTGAAGCAGTGATGTTCTTCAGGAGTAGAAAAGACAGAAACCCGAGACCGAAGATCATGAATCACGCAATTTAGATACGATTCCCCGCAGGAGACATCGTAATTCACATCGTTCTCACATATCAAGATCGTGACCGAAAATGCAATGAAAACAGCAACAAACATCGCGAGGATCCCCCCAAGAACCTGTGAGGCAACCGAAACTCAAAAAGAACAGAGAATCGCCGGAGTAGGAACAGAGGATTTCGGCTATACGGCATACCGTACCACGTCAACGCAGACCCTCGCCTTGTCCTCGCCAGAATGGTTCCCCGGTCGCTGCTGGCGAGCGAGGGAGCCGAACTTTGCGCACGATGTAATCTGGAGATGGACGGGAGCGTCGAGGAAGACGAGGACTAAGGCAGTGTGAGACCATAGATAGGAGCCAACACGCTTCAAAACTGACAGCACACGTGAGACACTACCGATAAAGACCGTTGGACCTGCTCATGCATCCTAAGTAGTGGCGACTGGTGACTTCGGCTACCTATCCTATCACCCAACACAAATGCCGACAAACCATGGAAATTTCTAGAATCACAGGCAGCGCGTGGACGAGCTGACTCGGGAAATGAGCACCGACTCAACTCTGGCAGCAGCTCAAAGTAAATGACATCCCAGACCTTATCAGACAGATAATGAGTACCCAAGAAGATTAGAAGAAAATCTCGCGCAAAGTAGAACGCATCCTGAAGAAGAAGGAATGGCGGGCCGGGGCCACACCGTCTGCCCCCGGACCCGAACGATGAGTCAAGCATGTCCCTCCTAGCGCACAACTAAACATCTTGGCAGAGCTTCCCGTTTGCTGGAAGTAATAGATAACGGAAGACTCACCTTCCGCGTTCCCGGCAGCAGGGCAGCGGAGAGAGTGGGGTTTTTAGGGTTTTCAGGATGGTTTCCCGTTTCCGATATCCGGGTGAAGGACCCCCCTCCCGCCTTTGGGAAAGAGGATCCACCGACGCAGAAAATGTTTTTCTTGGCCGTGGGAATGCAATCCGGAGTGCTTTTCGATCGCTAGAAACGTACAGTGGATGCTGAACGGAAGGAGCGGGCCGACAGGAGGCTGCGCCAGTCAGATGAGCCGTCGAGAGTATCGTCTGACCACGGTGGGATCGGATAATCCTGAGCGAACAACTTGGCGCGAACGTTCACGCTGCCGATTTTACCTATCACGACCCTCATTCTCTGTGTCACCATGCTCCATATCATGTCAGTGTTACGAATTCACTCCAAGTATATGATTTCTCCCTGGGCGTCGCGGAGTCGATGCCCGCCGCACGCGAACATCCCCGCCTGTTGTAATGCTTCGTTTCGGACTCCGAGATGGACAACGATTCCGAAAGCGACAGTGAGCCCATGTCGCTTTGTGTCACGGGCAGTGCGTCGCCGAGCTCAAACGAGCCCAAAGTTCTAGTCCACAGAGTCAATTATTAGGGCGTCAAAGTGCCGGGAGACGCTGCTCGATGGTGTGAACGGAGATGGCCACCCGTGTTTCCGATGCGAATATGCGTCTTTGAATGTATTTGTCTAATTGAATAAACTATGTGAATTACCAGTTTCGTTACAATACATGTGTTCTGTTGTGTTTCCATGATGAATCAGACGGTCCGCCGCCGCCAGCTCTTGCCTCGCTTCCCATGAATAAATCGGTAGTTTAGATTTCAGGCTCTTGGGCGGCACTTCTTATGAGGCGCTGCAGCCCTCACTCCCAACAGTCGGGTGAATGCTTGACCCTGATACAAACCCTGAGGAAATGAGAGGATTTATCGGGGACATAGTATACATGGGCCTTCAAGCATATCCTAGTATAGAGCTTCATTGGAGCACGAGCTGTTTCTATGAGATCCACGTAGTGTTTCGAAACATGAGCCGGAACGGGTTCCTGCTCATGTTTCGTTGTCTGCGGGTTCCGGGTGCTTCGGTTCGTGCACTTTTCGAGTGATGACGAGGGAGGAAAAGTTGCCAGATCCAGCAATTTCATCAAGATTCAGAACATGCCGGAGGACAAATTTTGCGAAGTTTTCAAGCCTGGCGAGAGACTCACGATCGATGAGACTATGATCCTACTCAGTGGTCGACTTCCGTTGAAAATTTGTAACACTGACGGGAACACCTTTATGTATCATACAATCAGCATCTGGGATTCCTTCGCATTCGAGAAGCACATGTTCCATAGTTTCGTCCTCCTCTCCGCAACGTTGACAGGTCGCTTCGTGTAACTGTTCGTGTAAATTGGCCTGTTTTCCGTAGTCTGTGGACATCCCGCTCTGGCATTCGCGAGCAGTCGACCGCCCCTACTATGTGTGCGATAATTCCTCGTTCTTTTTGAAATTACGATATTGGTCAAGAGTTTCTTTTCCGACGAACCCTTCCACCATTCCCATTGCTCAGCGTATCCACTTATTTCTAGTAGCGAGAGCCATCCTTGCCTCGCTGGTTGATAGTTCTTTCAACTCTTTGCATTCGAATCGTTTCTTGACCTGTTTAATTATTTCCTCCGACGATGTTTCTGTCCTTGTGATCTCCGCCATGCTATAATTTTGCTTCTGGCCCCTGGCTTCATGCATGCCGCTCAGTCTGGCAGAACCTATGAGTTTCGCTTTCGTTCCGCGTGTCTCGGAGGATTACCATCCTAGTTCTCCGTCTATTGAATCTCCACAGCGGTTCCGTGTGCATTTGTCTGATCACTATTTCTGCTCCCAGATTCTTCTCTGTTCTTGGAGATGGTGTTTCTTGTTACACAGGTTGATTCCTAGGTTTTCTTATTGGTCGAGTTCTGGTATAAGTTGGATCTCTATTCGGAGTGTTGCCTCTGAGTTTGAGTCTATTACTTTTGCAAATTCTACAAGCGCGCTCTTATCGACGTTGAATCGGAGTCCCATTCCTTCTCCGAATCACGATACAATCTACAGTGGCTTCTCTATATTCTTCATTGATTGTGCCATTAGCAAATACTAGGCCACTTATATTCAGGTGTTTTGGTTGTTGTAGGTCGAAGATATTCCCCCTCGTCCTGACCTTCAATCCAGCTAAGGTTTGCTCAAACCTTTTTTTCAGTTCGGATTTTATTGATGAAGGCTCTTGAAGTTTCGTTGTTCGTCGAGCATTTTTCAGTGGGAAGTGGCCGTTTTGAAGGATCGCGAAAAGCAGTTCGGTCTTTTGTCAAGCTTTCTCGAGAGCGTTCGCCCCTTTGCTGATACAATCCATACAGAAGCAATCCTGCACTCCCTGAATGAACTCTTCGTTTTGGGAGTATATCCGTTTCGCTCCTTCCAGGTGAAGTAACAGCGCCTGGCAGTGGAAACTTGGCCACAGACCTCCGGAGTTCAATTCTTCTCCGTTCGCCATCTTCTCGCCCCCAACAGAATATTGCCTCGTTCCAGGCTTCTACCGTCTTGATTCATGATCAGGAACATTGCTTCCGTGAGCCACTTCGAATCGATGGCTGGTCAATTCGAGAGACGTGGAGAGCGCGGGGTTTCTGAGAGAATCGATGCCAAGTGGAGCTATTCGACGTGTTCTTGTACCAATAATTCGCATTGGAGTTGTTTGAGCCGGATGGTTCGCTGGGATCGTTCTGGCTGCTCTGCGATTGACGATGTTGGTTTCCCTGTCGGAAGTTGAAAGGAGGTTCGGATACCGAGCTCTTGGCGATTAGCGTCTCTATTATGCTAGATTCTGATTCCAGGAAGGACATTAAGGCTTCGAGCTTGTTCGTGGGCGTGCTTTCGAACTCATCCCTGTATGTTTCCATAATTTTGACCCTTGTGTTCCACCCGAGTTTTCCGATCACCTTGTGAGCGTATGCGGGTGTAAGAGTTGTGTATGTGTCTCCCAGAAATATAAAGCCCAGGATGGGTTGAGGAATCGAATTGGCAAAGCGGGGTGACTCATCGTTGCGAATTCCACCTCCGGATGACAGTATATGATCCATGGCACGTAGCTTAACGCTGTCTTTCGCGGGGCTCTCTCTCTTCCGGATTGCTTTGACAGCAGTTGTTCGGTCGGGAGGCAGTTTTCGGCTCTGAGATTCAGCTGTTTGACACTGTGATAGGCTCTACCCGACAAAGACTCATGGAGCAAGATCATCTCCTGGGGTTCGGAGATCTGACGTTCGTGAACGAATGTGTTGAAAGTGTCCATGAATTTTCGAAACTCTTTGACGTCTCCGCTGAAGGTTAGCAGTTTGAAATTCTTGGATAGCTTTTGAATGGAATCCTCCGGACTATCCACCGGGGCTGCGGGGCTCTAATCAGCTGGAGCCTGAGTCGAGCAGATTTGTGACTCGCTAGGATCACTGGGTGCCGCTTCGGTAGCTGACATGCGGGTGTGCAGCGTTCGGCTTCCGTCCGCTGAGATTGTGTGATCACGAGCGAAGGGGGCGCAGACAGGTAAATATCCGGCTCTGTTTGATTCGTCTTCCGAGCCGCTGGTTGCGGCTTGGATGAATGCCATCCTTGATGGTTCAACGTTGGTAGGTCCATCGGAGTATGAGTAGAATGCACTGATCCTTGAGCTGACAGCTCGCCTCGGAATCCAAACGTCGAATCCGTGACTGTTGATAGTCTGTTGTTGAAAATGAGCGTTCTGAGATTACTGAGGTAACTTCGGTAATACACTCTTTATTCAGAGGAAAGAAGAAGTCATCGCAAATACCCATGAGGCTGGCTGTTAAGTTTCCTCGACACTCTCCAGCGAAATGAGTGATGTACAACATTATTTTTAGCGCGCGGGATGACATATTGTATCCTGAGAGGGGAGTCTTGAGGCTGACTCGAGCATTCCGCTAGTTAACTTTGCCGACTCTGGGAGCACTTTTCCGAGATGGTTGAGATAGTGGGTCATCCGAATGGCAACCCTGAAATCGAGGTCTTCGTTGTAGAATGAATTTGCTCCTGTTGTGTGAGCCTTCATTCTGGGGGTGGCTCCTTCGTTGAGAGACTCTGCTCCTTCGACTCGGAATGTGTCTGTGTTACAGCTGCTCCGGTAATTTCCTTGAGGATTTCCGGGAGCTGGTGGTGGGGCTGTTTTAGGAACCGTTGATGCTGTTCCGGCTGTAGAGGTCGACGCTAGATTACTCTGTGGGCTTGCCTGATCCTCGTGAATTCGCTGAGATCTTCCTGCTGGGTGCAAGTTGACTTGTCTTCGATGACAACGCTTTTGCGGCCTGCTGTACTGGGGTCGTTGATCTGCTTGTTCAGAAGTTCCCCGAGTTCCAGGATTTTCTGGCTCCTACTCCGGAGCTGCTACTGCTCGCACTGGACATTTTGTGATTGTACGCTAATTCAGTCTACCGAGGACGGTCTTGCCTAACCTGCTTGCTCTACCACGCTTGGGCGTGATCAGATTTCTGACGGCCTGCTAGTCGATCCGCGATTCACTGTTGTTGCTTCGACTTTGAGGGTCCGCCAACTTGAATTCGAGTCTTGAACTGAGCACTGCACTTGAACGTTGGTGGGCGACATGCCGGGTCGGTGGGCCTAGTGGCGCTGATCGGATGAGATGGGAATAGCACTCGTGGAACTTGTCCGCGCACGGTAAATGGTTGTTCTCGTGGTACGCACCCATTCGCCTGAAATCCTATTGGCCTGAAAACCCATTCGCCTGAAATCCTATTGGCCAGAAAACCCATTCGCCTGAAAACCCATTGGCCCGAATTCTTCGAGAGCTTTCCATGCGAGAGCGACGCTTCTACGCGCAGCGCGGAGCCGTCGCGCTATCAAGCGACATCTCGTTCCCTCCAGATAGCTTGCTCTACGAGACAATTCTGACGAGAGCTGAGACGCTTATACGAAACTGTGTGAGGGGACTGCATATACTGCATCCAAGGAGTAATCCGGAGTCCGATACTTACGCATAAACCCCCAACCATGCCCTGGGTATCAGACTGGTATACATGCGAATGGTTGATAGCCTACTTGTCCATTCCACCGTCTGAAATCTGAAACAACATCCGTATTCAGACGGTATGTGCATCATAGAAACGATCATTCTGTGGTTCCACATAGAAGACCAAGATGGTATGCTTCATTCTATCACTGAAAGTCTTTATTACAATTTCACGCTTCCATTCACCGAGCAAACCCACAATTGTATCCTGTTCCCTCTTGTTCCATGGAACGCTACAGCCGTAACATTAATTCGAACCTCACACTTGTGCAGAGAATCGGGAGTTTACCTACGAGCGGACATCGATTTCCGGATTGCCCAAATGCATTTCCAGAGCACTCTCAAGTTCCAATCCCAATTTTCCGAGAGTTCGAAATCCTGAAGTCCGGAAATTCGTGTCTATTTGTCTACCTGTCTGCCGGATCAGCGCTGCGCGTAGAAGCTTTGCTAGCCCACTCTCTGAATTTTCGGGCAGGCCGGTTTTCAGGTCAATGGCTCTTTGAGGCCAATGGGTATTCAGGCGAATGGGATTTCAGGCCAATGGGCTGTAATCGTTCTCGTCTGCCCGGTCGGCGATCACGAGAGAGCATCTCCGCGGCGTCGATTCCGGCGGAGTCCGTATGACGTTATGACCGCCAACCGAGGCGCGTGCTAGATGAACCGATATTTTATTGATTTGAAGCAGCCTCGGATCCCCCGTGGCAGGATACATCGACATACAGAAGAATATGAGAGAGAACTGGAGACAGGGACGAGTACCACATCATGAATACAACGGATAGATGACCTAAAACACACCATGGGACAAGGGTCCCCCGGACGAGCTGCCGAGGAAAACTTGGATACCGGTGCTTGAGCCGCGTAGATGAGAGAAAGACTTGGAAACGCGAACAGAATAAACTCTGGAGCTACACACTTGAGATGGGTCATCTATCGCCGACCCGTGTCTCTTCGATCCTTATGCTGGTGTTTCTATTGTGTGGTGACTGTGTAATGATCTGCTCCAAGCACTTCGCACATTGGCTCCCCTGCCGGCTCGGATTCCTCTCCGAGTTCAGCCTAGGACTCTGGCTGCGATTTAATCTCGAATCTTTCTTTGAGTTGCCTCGGTGAGAGCAAGCTTGAACTCTGCCATGGAAGGATCCTCGACCCGACCGTGGGCAAGTCGATCCACCATTGACTCAGCTGTGAAGTAGGCATCCATATTTGAACGAAGCTGTATCGGGGGTTCGATGATTCTTTCTTTTACGTTCGCACCGAGCTCCAGGTCTAGGCCCTGATTTTCGAAAATACGGTCCGTACCGTATTACGGTAATACGAACCGTACAAACTTCACGGTCCGTACTGTGATACGGCGCTACGGACCGTATTATTGATGCGGACCATGCCGTAGTACGGTAATACGGAGTACGGTCTCAGACTCGAATGCCTGGAAAGCCCCGACCAGCGCACGGGATCATTCTCGTGAGTAATGTGCTCGCTCTTCGCTCAGCATTCCCCGATATGACATCCTAGACGATTCACGAAGTTCAATGTCAGTCGGAACATAAGTTCCCCAGATCAGGAATCAGAACTCTATCGGTCCAAAAAGCATACAGTGACGAATTTGATTGGACCATTCAGAATCCGTATTTGGTCCTGAATTCTTTGAGATGTTTGCTTTGAGCGAAGGAGTTCGTTAAGAATAGATGATCGGAGAAATGAACGTCGTCAAGACTGTTTTGGCCATAGCGACGAGCGTGCCGCGCCCGGCTGGATGAGCGTTCCGAGGGAACGCTTGTAGGCTGCAATGTTTCCATGGTTGCAACAAGTAATATCGGCAAAGTTTCGAAACCCGGCTCTAATGAATTCATCAACATCCGTGGTGTTATTGTGCCGTTGATTCGGTTTCTTCGTTTCCTGAGTAGCGAAGCTTGAAAAGAATCGAGAGGTGTCTCGGATGGCTCCAGCGGGGTAGTAGGCGGCCGATCGACGCCGTCAGTCACGATCAGAGTCATAGTGAAGTAAGCAATGGAGCTCAAGGGCGTTCAGAGGAATTTTGTAAGCAACCTCATCATCCAAAGATCTACTGTGCAGCTAGTCCTTATTCGACATTTACAATTTGGCTCACAAAGCTGCATTTGGACCGATGGAGTTCTGATTTCTGATCTGGTGAACCTATGTTCCGACTGACATCAAACTTCGTCAATCGTCTAGGATGTCACATAAGGGAATGCTGAGCGGAGAGCAAGCACTCTACGCACGAGAATGATCTCGTGAGTCATCTCCTGCGCTGGTCGGGGCTTTCCAGGCATTCGAGTCCTGGCGATCTCCAGGCATGTTGCCGCCGTTTAACATGACGTCCCTCGGTTGCTTTCTCCGTCGGCTCCCCGGCTCTTGTGCACCGGTGAATGTAATAACCTGTGTCACTTGGGGTGTACATCCTCGGACGACGATGGAACACCCGATGTCGAACCTACATGCCCTTCCTGCAAGACTGTGAGCAAAGTTCTGGACAGCCACATCTACAAGCGGCTTGGAGGTATGTTCGCTGTCATGATGGAACAGCAGCTCAAAACTCAGCAAGTTCTCGCTGAAAACTTCAACCACTTGCGTTAGAACGCATCATGCAGGAAATAATCCTGCTTCTGGAGTCGCGGCTCCATGAACTCCTGGGGGAAGGATCCTGCGCGGGGCGATCAGATGGCCCGGCCGTATCGGTGAAAAAGCATCATCAATCTGCCCTTCCGCGGGTTAGTGGAAAGGGAGCAACAGCACCGGCCAAATGTAAGCAGAAACCTCTGCTTCGTGGATCGGCTCGGGAGCCTACTGTCGTGACGCATTGTGTGGTGACACCTGTCACTCACAAGCCGAAGCCTTCTAATCGTGGAACGGCTGGGGTGCCCGCCGATGTGTCACGTGGTTCCGTCAGTTGTAATGCGTTCGATGGAACAGCAGGCCCGCCTCCACTGGTACGGCTAGAGCTTCCCTTCCATTCGGAGCGGCGCCAAAGAGGAAACGTGAGCAGGTGTCGATAATCTTCGTTTCGGGCGTTGAGCGATCGGTCACCGCGGCACAGATGCTCGACTATTGCATGACGATTTCTGCAGATGTCATGCAAGTCTCGAGGTTCAGGGCCAAGAGTGAGAACCAGACCTACTCATCATTCGTGATCAAGGTTCCGCGTGAAAAGTCTGATCTTTTCCTCAGTTTGGACAAATGGGCGGTCGACATCATCTGGAAACCCTTCACGAGAAATCTGGACCCTTCAAAGCTGGTTGAGACAGTTGGACCGCCTGGAGCCATCCTCTCGGGTGTCATCATCCCAGGATGCCCTTCCGTCGCACTCACGGATTCCGAATGACTCGGCCCTAGTTCTGAACGTGACTGCTGTCAGAACGTTCCCGAATCGACGGAGTCGCCTATCTGCAAACTCAACTGTGTATTCCTCAATGCTGCAAATCTCGCCAAAAACGGTGCGCTGGACGCGAAGACCCGGTTCTCGCCGCAATGAAAGTTCAATGGCGGCGCCCTTTGCGAAGCTTGTTGGGTCGGGCTAGGGAACGGAACAGTCGGTCGAGAAGCTTCGAGTCGAGCTCTAGACTCCCAGCTTTGTCTTGGGGTCTGAATTCGAGATCGTGAAGCGGACGAGGAGCCACCAGATACATAATTCTCGCTGAGCATCCCGAGCTTGCGACACCGGAATCAGACACCAGGATATCGATTCGTTGGGATTTTGTTCTGAACATCCGAGAGCTCTAAGGGAATCAAGCGCCTCGATTGCCATCTGAGACTTTCCAATGTTTTGAGAACCGAATTTCGGTTGAGGAATTCATATGCCATGTATCACTCACTCCAAAAAAATGCTTCGCGGTCGATGGTTCTTTTTCGGAGCTCTTTGCGCCAGCTTCCATCAGGCAAGGCAGGCGGAGGGCATTCCGTCAAATGCGAATGCGAGTATCGCAGTTTTCTTCGTCGAAAACTTAGTGCATGTTTTGATTTTTTGGTTCTGTTCCGAAATCTGGGCTTCTCCGCACGCAGAAATGTTCGGCGACTACGCGCATCGAACAACTGGCAGAAGCGAGCGTTCCTTCACATTTCCCAGAATGTTCCAGCGGAATACGAAGAGTGCCCCCACCAGTTCTTCGAAGTTTTAATGGCTAGTTTTGAAGCAAATGATTCAGCCCGATCCGATTCAATAACATTCGATCGATGAAGCCCCCGACCGCAGTGGCATTCGCTGAAGCGGCACCCTTGCATACGGTTGGGAGTTAAGCCTCGAATTTGAGTTTCGCATTCCCTCGAATATCATTCTGCAAGAGGCGAGGAGGAGCTCGACGGCTCTACATAAAAATGTGATCTTCAGTTCAGATAGTACTTCCCATCGTGTACTGTGCTAGAGAAGCAGGAAGAGAACCACCTTATTATCATGTCTTTCAACGCTGGAGATAGGAGTAGTGTCGAGAAAACTGATGGAGCCAGCCGGAAGCGAAGGGAGACCACCCCGGATGTCGAGATCACGGATATCAATCAACCGGGGCCATCTTCCAGGTGAGTAACGAGGGCTCAAGTCCAGTTCTGCGATGAATTCCGAACTCTCGAACGCGCACAGAGTCGCTTCGTTATGTGCTGCATTGCTCGTTATCATGAGTAAGATCCTCTTCATGTTCCAGGGAGCCCCCGAGTAATCTAAACAAGAGACGGAGGAGAGCCACCCGAGTGGAAGCATAGTGTTCAAGGAATGTTGTGTCAGACCACAGTGGCTCATCTTCCAGGACCCCTCCGAAGCGGCGACGAAGAAATCTTGACGAAATAGGTAGAACTGGGTTACTTACGGTGTTGGGAGTGAAAATTGTTGCTGACGAAAAGTGAAATAAAAAAGAAATGAAGCAGCGTAGAAAAAAGTTTCATTCTCATTTCTTACCATGGGAACTTGATCCGGAATCGCTGATGGTATGGCGTGCGGTTCTTTGCGATTCTCTCATGCACGAATAGCACGCTCATCTGTGAGCGCTGATTGAGAGGCTGACCATTTTTTCGATGATCAGCCTGATGAACCGCCGGGCTCTGGGGCCGAGCGCAATATCCCTTCGGGCACTTCTCGAGTTGCGAGCAGTGTTCTGCAGTTTCTTCTATTCAACAGCTGGAACCCCACCGGTTCCCTGTGAATCCGTCGCTCTGTACGGTCGCTGAGCATCTTGAGAATGAGCTGTGCCGCCTCCTGGAATCACTCGAGTCGAAACCCGTTGGTCTACTCGAGGCTCCGGCTCCCTGGCTTTCTCCGAAAGGAATGTGCGCGTTCACGAACCGAATCCTCGAGATCAGTCCCTGTCAAATCGCGAGCCTCGATGTCCGCGCTAAGGAAATGCGCCGGTGCGACCCCGCAGCTGGCTCGTCAATATATACTTGATGCGAGAGGAAGACCCGATCTATCATTGATTCCGGATGCAAGCTCGGAGGTGACGGTTGTGTGTGTGCGTGAACTCTGAAACGAGAGCCTTCCCAAGCGTCATTGACCCACGGTGACTCGATCGTTCCAAGCAGACGCTACAAGGAACCTCTCTTCTGTCTGGACGTCGCGCACCAGAGTGTAGAGGAATGTTGTGAACCTAGAATAGTTCCCTCGCCTTCCATCGCTTGGAAGGGTCGCGTGATATCTGTCATTTCGAAACGACTGCCCTGACATTAGCTCAGGAGAATGATGGAGATTCCGTTCAGAGGCTCAGGAACCTTCGTATCGCTAGATGTGTTTTGGGAGTCGAATAGACGCATTAACCCCAATTGGAGGAAGGGCTGGGCGGAACTCAAAGTGTACGAGAGGATGTGTGATTTCTGCAAGCCTCCGAGGAATGTGACAAAGTCGATGCAAGTTGATTGGAAGGAAGCCCCCATTGCATATCATGGTTTTCAACTCATTCTGGAGATCTCTGGAGTTCCCAGTCTTCCAACAAACACAACGCCACATGCATCAAGACAACACTCAATATACAGAGTGTGTCCTCTAAGCTGCAACATTTTCGTTGCCTTCTTGTTTTGAGCTGTATTTCGGCCAAATTTTATCCGATCTGGGATTTTTCGATCGGAAGCTCTTGAAGAGACACATGTTTTCGCATCTTCATTTTTGAGGACCATATCAGTCACGTTTTCCAGAGCTTGTCGAAGTTTTCCTCAATTCAATCCATGGCCCCAACAAGAACCTACCAGGGAATCACCGAATCTCAACCAATTTCGGGAGATAAAAAATGGACTACGGAATAAAACGGACAAACGACCCCTGTATACCGGTTGACCAGAAAGCAATCGGTATCCGTCTCGCTGGCACGACCATGGACAGGCTATCTCGGGAAGGAATTGACCTCCCGATAATAGTCGACCTAAGGAACCACCCGGAGACCTGCAAGCGGAAAAACGAGGGTATCGACACCACTTTCTTCGCCTGTCCGGCGATGGAAGAGAGATGGAAACTTCCTAACTGCACGAACCGGCACCGGCTCTCACGAGGAGCGGTTGATGGTTTTCACCGCATTCGATACAAGAGAAAGAACGGACACGATGAGCCGGTGGGATGAGGAGCCCGTTTCTTGCTCGGATGTGGACCTCCTTTTTCAGTCGTCGACGGATAGCGAGGTGCGAGCTCCTTTCCTCGTCGGCTTGGATGTCCACGTCGCCTGGGGTTGTGTCGCGGTCGTTGACCTCCCCTGCCTGGCCGTCTGCTACGACTTTGGCCCCCGAGCGCTGCCTCTGGAATGACGAAGTATCTCTTTTCGCCATTTCTGACCAAGTCTTCTGAAGGCGACTCTTCATCGTTCGGGAGCGTGTAGAGTGAAGTAATCTCCTTTGGGTAACGGTATAGTAATCGTTTTCGTCGCGTGAGCTCTCCTGGACCAGGTCCATGATGGATCGCGGTGCTGCTTCTTTTTTCCAATGATTTCGGCTCAAGGGGCCATCGAAGGTGTCACCCAACACAAATGCCGACGAACCATGAGAACTTCGAGCATTATAGGCAGCGCATGGAAGAGATGCACGGACCCGAACGATGAGTCGACTTCCCGTTTCCTGGAAGTAATACATAACGGAAGACTCACCTTCCGCGTTCCCGGCAGCAGGGCAGCGGAGGGAGTGGGGTTTTTAGGGTTTGGTGGATGGTTTCCCGTTCCCGATATCCGGGTGAAGGATCCCCCTCCCGCCTTTGGAAAAGAGGATCCACCGACGCAGAAAAGGTTTTCCTTGGCCGTGGGAATGCGATCCGGAGCGCTTTTCGATCGCTAGAAACGTACAGTGGATGCTGAACGGAAGGAGCGGGCCGACAGGAGGCTGCGCCAGTCAGATGAGCCGTCGAGAGTATCGTCTGACCACCGTGGGATCGGATAATCCTGCGCGAACAACTTGACGCGAACGTTCACGCTGCCGATTTTACCTATCACGACCCTCATTCTCTGTGTCACCATGCTCCATATCATGTCAGTGTTACGAATTCACTCCAAGTATATGATTTCTCCCTGGGCGTCGCGGAGTCGATGCCCGCCGCACGCGAACATCCCCGCCTGTTGTAATGCTTCGTTTCGGACTCCGAGATGGACAACGATTCCGGAAGCGACAGTGAGCCCATGTCGCTTTGTGTCACGGGCAGTGCGTCGCCGAGCTCAAACGAGCCCAAAGTTCTAGTCCACAGAGTCAATTATTAGGGCGTCAAAGTGCCGGGAGACGCTGCTCGATGGTGTGAACGGAGATGGCCACCCGTGTTTCCGATGCGAGTATGCGTCTTTGAATGATTTTGTCTAATTGAATGAACTATGTGAATTACCAGTTTCGTTACAATACATGTGTCCTGTTGTGTTTCCATGATGAATCAGACGGTCCGCCGCCGCCAGCTCTTGACTCGCTTTCCATGAATAAATCGGTAGTTTAGGTTTCAGAGGTTCTTGGGCGGTTCTTCTTATGGGGCGCTGCAGCCCTCACTCCGAACAGTTGGGTGAATGCTTGACCCTGATACAAATCCTGAGGAGTTATACATGGGCCTTTTAGCATATCCTAGTATAGAGCTTCATTGGAGCTCGAGCTGTTTCTATGAGATCCACGTAGTGTTTCGAAACATGAGCCGGAACGGGTTCCTGCTAATGTTTCGTTGACTGCGGGTTCCGGGTGCTTCGGTTCGCGCACTTTTCGAATGATGACGAGGGAGGAAAAGTTGCCAGATCTAGCAATTTCATCAAGATTCAGAACATGCAAGAGGAAAAAATTTGCGAAGTTTTCAAGCCTGGCGAGAGACTCACGATCGATGAGACCATGATCCTACTCAGTGGTCGACTTCCGTTGAAAATTTGTAACACTGACGAAAACACCTTTATGTATCATACACTCAGCATCTGGGATTCCTTCGCATTCGAGAAGCACATGTTCCATAGTTTCGTCCTCCTCTCCGCAACGTTGACAGGTCGCTTCGTGTAACTGTTCGTGTAAATTGGCCTGTTTTCCGTAGTCTGTGGACATCCCGCTCTGGCATTCGCGAGCAGTCGACCGCCCCTACTATGTGTGCGATAATTCCTCGTTCTTTTTGAAATTACGATATTGGTCAAGAGTTTCTTTTCCGACGAACCCTTCCACCATTCCTTATCGAGCTCATTGCTCAGCGTATCCACATATTTCTAGTAGCTTCTTAGACCCATCCTTGCCTCGCTTGTTGATAGTTCTTTCAACTATTTGCATTCGAATCGTTTCTTGACCTGTTTAATTCTTTCCTTCGACGATGTTTCTGTCCTTGTGATCTCCGCCATGCTATAATTTTGCTTCTGGCCCCTGGCTTCATTCATGCCGCTCAGTCTGGCAGAACCTATGAGTTTCGCTTTCGTTCCGCGTGTCTCGGAGGATTACCATCCTAGTTCTCCGTCTATTGAATCTCCACAGCGGCACAGTGAATTTGTCTGATCACTCTCTCTGCTCCCAGATTTTTCCCTGTACTTGGAGGTGGTATTTCTTGTTACACAGGTTGATTCCTAGGTTTTCTTATTGGTCGAGTTCTGGTATCAGTTGGATCTCTATTCGGAGTGTTGCCTCTGGGTTCGAGTCTATTACTTTTGCAAATTCTACAAGCGCGCTCTTATCGACGTTGAATCGGAGTCCCATTCCTTCGCCGAATTACGATACAATCTACAGTGGCTTCTCTATATTTTTCATTGATTGTGCCATCAGCAAATAATAGGCCACTTATATTCAGGTGTCTTGGTGTTTGTAGGTCAAAGATATTCCCCCTCGTCCTGACCTTGAATCAAGCTCTTGCTCGCTCCAACCTTTTTTTCCATTCGGATTTTATTGATGAAGTTTTCTGAAGTTTCGTTGTTCGTCGAGCATTCTTCAGTAGGAAGTGGCCGTTTTCAAGGATCGCGAAAAGCAGTTCGGTCTTTTGTCAAGCTTTCTCGAGAGCGTTCGCCCCTGTGCTGATACAATCCATACCGAAGCAATCCTGCACTCCCTGAATGAACTCTTCGTTTTGAGAGTATATCCGTTTCGCTCCTTCCAGGTGAAGTTACAGCGCCTGGCAGTGGAAACTTGGCCACAGACCTCCGGAGTTCAATTCTTCTCCGTTCGCCATCTTCTCGCCCCCAACAGAATATTGCCTCGTTCCAGGCTTCTACCGTCTTGATTCATGATCAGGAACATTGCTTCCGTGAGGCACTTCAAATCGATGGCTGGTCAATTCGAGAGACGTGGAGAACGCGGGGTTTCTGAGAGAACCGATGCCACGTGGAGCTATTCGACGTGTTCTTGTACCAATAATTCGCATTGGAGTTGTTTGAGCCGGATGGTTCGCTGGGATCGTTCTGGCTGCTCTGCGATTGACGATGTTGGTTTCCCCGTCGGAAGCTGAAAGGAAGTTCGGACACCGACCTCTTGGCGATTAGCGTCTCTATTATGCTGAATTCTGATTCAAGGAAGGACATTAAGGCTTCGAGCTTGTTTGTGGGCGTGCTTTCGAATTTATCCCTGTATGTTTCCAGAAATTTGACCCTTGTGTTCCACCCGAGGTTTCCGATCACCTTGTGAGCGTATGCGGGTGCAAGAGTTGTGTATGTGTCTCCAAGAAATATAAAGCCCAGGATGGGTTGAGAAATCGAATTGGCAAAGCGGGGTGACTTATCGTTGCGAATTCCACCTCCGGATGACAGTATATGATCCATGGCACGTGGGTTAACGCTGTCTTTCGCGGGGCTCTCTCTCTTCCGGATTGCTTTGACAGCAGTTGTTCGGTCGGGAGGCAGTTTTCGGCTCTGAGATTCAGCTGTTTGACACTGTGATAGGCTCTACCCGACAAGGACTCATGGAGTAAGATCATCTCCTGGGGTTCGGAGATCTGACGTTCGTGAACGAATGTGTTGAAAGTGTCCATGAATTTTCGAAACTCTTTGACGTCTCCGCTGAAGGTTGGCAGTTTGAAATTCTTGGAGAGCTTTTGAATGGAATCCTCTGAACTATCCAACGGGGCTGCGTGGCTCTAGTCTGCTAGAGCCTGGGTCGAGCAATTTTGTGACTCGCTAGGATCACTGGGTGCCGCTTCGGTAGCTGACATGCGGGTGTGCAACGTTCGGCTTCCGTCCGCTGAGATTCCGTGATCACGAGCGAAGGGGGCGCAGACAGGTAAATCTGCGGCTCTGTTTGATTCGTCTTTCGAGCCTCTGGTTGCGGCTTGGATGAATGCCATCCTTGAAGGTTCAAGCTTGGTGGGTCCATCGGAGTATGGGTAGAATGCACTGATCCTTGAGCTGACAGCCCGCCTCGGAATCCAAACGTCGAATCCGTGACTGTTGATAGTCTGTTGTTGAAAATGAGCGTTCTGAGATTACTGAGGTAACTTCCGCAGATTGCAAACTCCCCTTTGATTGCAACAAAGTCGTTGAGAGGGGAGTCTTGAGGCTGACTCGAGCATCCCGCTCGTTAACTTTGCCGACTCTGGGAGCACTTTTCCGAGATGGTCTCTGAGATACTCGGTCATCCCAATGGCAACCCTGAAATCGAGGTCTTCGTTGTAGAATGAATTTGCTCCTGTTGTGTGAGCCTTCACTCTGGGGGTGGCTCCTTGGTTGAGAGACTCTTCTCCTTCGACTCGGAATGTGTCTGTGTTACAGCTACTCCGGTAATTTCCTTGAGCATTTCCGGGAGCTGGTGGTGGGGCTGTTTTAGGAACAGTTGATGCTGTTCCGGCTGTGGAGGTCGACGCTAGTTTACTCTGTGGGCTTGCTTGGTCCTCGTGAATTCGCTGAGATCTTCCTGCTGGGTGCAAGTCGACTCGTCTCCGATGACAACGACTTTGCGGCCTGCTGTACTCGGGTCGTAGATCTGCTTGTTCAGAAGTTCCCCGATTTCAAGGATTTTCTGGCTCCTACTTCGGAGCTGCTACTGCTCGCACTGCACATTTTGTGATTGTACGCTAATTCAGTCTACCGAGGACGGTCTTGCCTAAACTGCTTGCTCTACCACGCTTGGGTGTGATCAGATTTCTGACGGCCTGCTAGTCGATCCGCGATTCACTGTTGTTGCTTCGACTTTGAGGGTCCGCCAACTTCAATTCGAGTCTTGAACTGAGCACTGCACTTGAACGTTGGTGTGCGACATGCCAGGCCGGTGGGCCTTGTCGCGCTGATCGGATGAGATGGGAATAGCACTCGTGGAACTTCTCCGCGCACGGTAAAGGGTTGTTCTCGTCTGCTCGGTCGGCGGTCACGAGAGAGCATCTCCACGGCGTCGATTTCGGCAGATTCCGTACGACGTTATGACCGCCAACCGAGGCGCGTGCTAGATGAACCGATATTTTATTGATTTGAAGCAGCCTCGGATCTCCCGTGGCAGGATACATCGACATTGAGTGAATCGTTGGAGCTACACATTGGTGATGGGTCATCTATCGCCGACCCGTGTCTCTTCGATCCTTCTGCTGGTGTTTCTATTGTGTGGTGACTGTGTAATGATCTGCTCCAAGCACTTCGCACATTGGCATCGCGGCCGTGGCCGGCTCGGATTCCTCTCCGAGTTTAGCCTAGGACTCTGGCTGTGATTTGATCTCGAATCTTTTTTTGAGTTGCCTCAGTGAGAGCAAGCTGGAACTCTGCCGTGAAAGGATCTTCGACCCGACCGTGGGCAAGTCGATCCACCATTGACTCAGCTGTGAAGTAGGCATCCATATTTGAACGAAGCTGTATCGTGTGTTCGATGATTCTCCCTTTTACGTTCGCGCCGAGCTCCAGGTCTAGGCCCTGCACTCCGTTGTACGGAATACGGCTGATTTTCGAAAATACGGTCCGTACCGTATTACGGTAATACGAACCGTACTCATAATACGGTCCGTATTGTGATACGGCGCTACGGACCGTATTATTGATGTGGACCGTACCGTAGTACGGTAATACGGAGTACGGTCTCAGACTCGAATGCCTGGAAAGCCCCGACCAGCGCAGGAGATGACTCACGAGATCATTCTCGTGCGTAATGTGCTCGCTCTTCGCTCAGCATTCCCCGATATGACATCCTAGACGATTCACAAAGTTCAAAGTCAGTCGGAACATAAGTTCCCCAGATCAGGAATCAGAACTATATCGGTCCAAAAAGCATACAGTGACGAATTTGATTGGATTATTCAGAATCCGTATTTGGTCCTGGATTCTTTGAGATGTTTGCTTTGAGCGTAGAAGTTCGTTAAGAATAGATGATCGGAGAAATGAACGTCGTCAAGACTGTTTTGGCCATAGCGACGGGCGTGCCGCGCCCGGCTGAAGAGCGTTCCGAGGAAATGCTTGTAGGCTGCAATGTTTCCATGGTTGCAACAAGTAATCTCGGCAAAGTTCCGAAACCCTGCTCGAATGAATTCATCAACATCCGTGGTGTTATTGTGGCGTTGATTCGGCATCTTCGTTTCCTGAGTAGCGAAGCTTGGAAAGAATCGAGAGGTGTCTCGGATGGCTCCAGCGGGGTAGTAGGCGGCCGATCGACGCCGTCAGTCACGATCAGAGCCACAGTGAAGTCAGCAATAGAGCTGAAGGGCGTTCAGAGGAATTTTGTAAGCAAACTCATCATCCAAAGATCTACTCTGCAACTAGTCCTATTCGACATTTGGTATTTGGCTCACAAAGCTGCATTTGGACCGATGGAGTTCTGATTCCTGATCTGCTGACCCTATGTTCCGACTGACATCAAACTTCGTTAATCGTCTAGGATGTCATATCAGGGAATGCTGAGCGAAGAGCGAGCACACTGCGCACGAGAATGATCTCGTGAGTCATCTCCTGCGCTGGTCGGGGCTTTCCAGGCATTTGAGTCTGAGACCGTACTCCGTATTACCGTACTACGGTACGGTCCGCATCCATAACACGGTCCGTAGCGCCGTTTTACAGTGCGAACCGTATTTCGGAGAAGCAGCCGTATTCCGTACTACGGAGTTCAGGGTCTATCGAGGTCCTTCTCATTGAGGGGAACTCGCAGTGTCACACTCCTGGACAATTTATGCACAGTGCTCAAGTTTCCGCTGTATTATACCAGTTTCCCCCCCCTGCGGAGGAAATAGTTACATGTTGATGCCGGAGAGCTGTGAACAATTCGTTGAGTGTCTGAAGATGTCGGCCACAGACAGTCAAGCCGTTGCACCTATTTCATATCGCGTAATTGATCGATTGGATGCGACTGGCTATTGGCGCTGAACGTCACGATCTCATTCCGAAGCTCGGGAAGTCTGGTTCGATCTGATCCAGCTTCTGGGGATCTATAGAGGAGATATCGGGGTCGATCCGAACAAACTTCTAGACGTTTATGGCGGTGACTTCGAGAACGATCGGCAGTTTCACTGGGGTTCATGGACGTGATCATATATGCTAAAACCGATCTCGGAATCATCTTCAGGGACCTCAGAGTGTGCGATCAGATCGACCCCGGAATAAGCTTCTTGGACCCCAAAAAGAATGGTCTCATCGAGGCGGAATCATCTCAAGAGCATGTAGAGAACGACGGGGAAGTATGATCGGACCGGGACGGAGTCATTCTCAAAGTCGTGGCTTGAGAAGCAATGACTCGAATCGGTGGAGTTGCTGTATTTGGATAGCTTTTGGAGGTAGCTTTTATCTCAATGTCCGTGGATTTCATGTATACATGTGTTTCGACAGAAGTTCCTGCATCAGTCGGAGATTCACGCGAATATGGGCGATTGGGTACAAGTTTGATGAACAAGGTATTCTAAACGGCCCGGGCCAAGAAACCGAAATTGCTTCAGCTCGGTCGTGTTTGAAGCCGAGATTCCACAGAGCTCTTGCGGTCTCAGTTCAAACCTAATCAGCAGTCTGACTCTCTAAGAGAGAGAACCAGTGCTGGCGCTCTAGCAGACCTTTCTGGGGGGTGGTGTTCCTGACGGCCGCCGATTCACAGGACCAATCAAAATGACCATCACCTCTCCCAAACAACCCCTGCAGAACTATAAAGCATGATCTCGGCGAGCGCAAAGCACAGAACTCAACATTTCGCCTCTGTACTGACATCGTCCCACACCTAGACTGAAGATGAACAGCAACGACCAAACCATGTCGGAAACATCGGTTTCACCTGAGGAGCCCGTGGTCTTCTACGACCACCTGGAGAGCCTCGACATCGGTCTTGACGTGGAAGTTGAGACCTCCGAGGTTCTGGCCGAGCAGGAACTGTCCTCGGACGAAGATGACGACGAACCGCAGCTCACACCAGAGGTCAGTGAAGTGTTCGGCTATCTCATAGTGGTCGACCCAAGGCTCTTGCAACAGAGCGTTAACTGGCCTGATGAGTCGAGCGATAGCTCGGACTCAGAGATGGAGAGCGATTCCGAAAGCGACAGTGAGCCCATGTCGGTTTGTGCCACGGGCAGTGCGTCGCCGAGCTCAAACGAGCCCAAAGTTCTAGTCCGGAGACTCCATTATTAGGGCGTCAAAGTGCTGTAGACGCTGCTCGATTGTGTGAACCGAGATGGCCAACCGTGTTTCCGATGCGAGTATGCGTCTCTGAATGATTTTGTCTAATTGAATAAACTATGTGAATTACCAGTTTCGTTACAATCAATGTGTCCTGTTGTGTTACCATGATGAATCAGACGGTCCGCCGCCGTCAGCTCTTGAGTCGCTTTCCATGAATAAATCGGTAGTTTAGATTCAAGAGGTTCTTGGGCGGCGTTTCTTATGGGGCGCTGCAGCCCTCACTCCGAACAGTCGGGTGAATCCTTGACCCTGATACAAACCCTGAGGAGTTGAGAGAATTTTTCGGGGACGTAGTATACATGGGCCTTTTAGCATATCCTAGTATTGAGCTTCGTTGGAGCAGGAGCTGTTTCTATAAGAACTACGTAGTGTTTCGAAGCATGAACCGGAACGGGTTCCAATCACTGCTTCGGTTCGTGCACTATTCGAGTGAAATCTGCCCCTCGAACGTAGTGCCGGAGCTAGCCAAGCCATATTCCGATGAGGGACGAACCCCAATTCACCTCGGTTACTCTCGCGAGAGAAACCGATCCTGGGAATTAGAGGAGAGATGGCTCTCGAAAATCACACCCGGTGTCATCCTTGAGTATCACAAGACAAAGCAAGGCGTAGACTCGTCAGATCAGCTGGCGAGCTTCTGTTCGCCCCCTAAGGAACACAATCCGGTGGTATCACAAGATCGTGTTTAAACCAATCCTGGATACAGCTGTCGTGAACTCGAGAATTCCAAGAGAATCCAAGAAACTCACGGGTAACAATGGAGCACTTTTGGGAAGCGACTCTGGCGCACTCACAACCGTTCGACCAGGTCTCGCTCGATACGTACTAGGCGTGTGACTGCGCACGTGAATAGGTTTCCACTCCTACCTCGAGGTACGCTTCCTGCATCAGCTGTTGGCATTTCAGCGACGTCTATAATGGTGGCCTATATTCCTTCGTTTCGGCTTTGACACTTGCGAGTCGGCGATTCTTGCTCTGGCCTCTTGGGCTTTGGTTCTTAGTCGGTTCATGAAAGCTTGGTATCTTAATGTTTTCAGCCCTGACGAGAAATATTCCGCGAAGTCTATCGGCTCTCCCGGGCGACATGCGAGTCGAGATCGACGGTTTCGTCTCCGCTTCGAACTGTCAAGATTTTTTGTTGTCAGGGCATTCGAGAGGTGGTGTGGGTGGGATTATTCCTCGATTTTTCGGGCAGTCCGGTCTTTCCCGCCGAAGTCTCCCTTGGCTTAAGCCTGAGATATACGATGCTGCTCGTGTGCTGAGATCAGCAGGATTGTGTTCTGATTTCACCTATTCGAACCTCGCTCGTTCCAGGTCGTGGATGCGGCGGATTCTGTTGGAGATGCCGGCTTTCCAGGAGATTTAACATTCTTTCGCCGGTACAGACGGTGGTTTATCACGTCGAAGGCTGCACGAAGATCGATGAAAATGACATCGGTCATCGCAGATCTGTCGTTGTAACATCGACAAGTAAATCCAGGATCTCTCCCCGATCGAGAGCGCTCGGAGAAGGGGAATGACAGCCAAGGAACCGCAAAACTTCCAACCCGTCACCACGGCTGAAGTTCAAAGAGCAGCAGAGAGAAGGGCGAACAGAAGAGCCCCCGGTCCGGACGGCGTCCCCTCGGAGACACTCAAGATGCTGATGGCAATATGGCCGAAGATCATTGCAAAAATGATGGACCAAATCCTTTACACTTACATCTTTCCAGATAGTGGGAAGCGGGAAACCAGGGAAACAGAGCCCTCCTCGACATTTGAGCCGAGGGAGCCGAGAGCATTATCAATTACAGACTGCAGCAGGAGCTGGAGGAGGGGGGGAAACTTCCAGCAGGTCCAAAATGGCTTCAGAGCAGAACGACCCACTCTCCAAGCCATCCGGAAAGTTCCGAGACTGGCCGTGGAAAAGATGAGCAAACCCTGGCGGAGAAGACAAAGCATAACATAGATCCCGTTAGACGTGACTTGGGGAACATCTTCATTAGCTTGAAGAGAAGAAGCGTCTCTGGATATATTCGCGGAATTCTCGAGTTCCACTACAGAGCCGATGGATCACCGATGTAGAGGGAGCCCGCCTGGAATGACGGCGGGGGTTCCGCAGGGATCCGTCCTAGATCCCACCCTGTGGCATGTCGCCTTTGAAAGTGTCCTCGGAATAAACTCCCAGAGGGAGCCTCGACGATTTCATACGCGGATGACCTGGCATTGGTGTTCAAGGCCGAAACTCTTGAGGCGCTGGAGGAGACAACACGGGACTCCGTTGAGATAATCGTTCTTCGGATGGAAGAAAAGAAACTATCCTGGCCCCCAGGCGACTGAAGCAGTGATGCTCTTCAGGAGTAGAAAACACAGAAACCCGAGACCGAAGATCATGAATATCACAGTTTAGATACAATCCCCCGCGGGAGACATCGGAATTCACATCGTTCTCACATATCAAAATCGAGACCGAAAATGCAATGAAAACAGCAACAAACATCGCAAGGATCCCCCCAAGAACCTGTGACGCAACCGAAACTCAGAAGATCCATCCGATCCATAAAAAGGGTTGCAAGGACGACGTCTCGAACTTCCGACCCGTGTCCCAATGCTCCTCGGCTTGCCTGGTCTTTGAGAAAATAGTGGCCTCGCACATCAACCGACACCTTCGTCTCAATGATCTGTACGACCCACGACAACATGGCTTCGTACCCCGGAAATCAACGTGTACACAGCTTCTCCACATGTCGCAAGAGTTCGGCCAATTCATCAATGACGGAGTCCCTCTCCATGTAGTGTACTTTGACCAAAAGGCTGCATTTGACAAGGTTGATCATGCCATTCTACTCGAGAAACTGGCTAAGACCGGCCTTCACCACAAAACGATTGATTGGTGCCGCAGTTTCCTAACTGATCGCTCGTTCAGGGTGCGGGTCGAAAATCACCTTACCTTACCCCATCCGGCGACGTCAGGTGTCCCGCAGGGAGGATCCTTGTCAAGCTTATTGTACACTGCCTACGTCATGGACATCGGATCATATCTCCCACCTTCCATCAGCTACCTTCTGTTTGCAGACGATCTGAAGTTATTCGGACCTGCGCGTGATCCAGTGGATCGAATCACCTTACAAGCGGCCATCGACGGTGTTGCTCGGTGGTGCCTGGACAATAAAATGGTGCTGTCCGCTTCAAAGTGCGCAGTTCTGGTGAAGGAAAACTCAACCTCCATCGATCCCGTGTACTCCGTTTGTGGTCAAACTCTCCCAACCGTACCAACCATTCGCGATCTCGGAGTTATTGTTTCGCCTGACCTGAACTTCGACGCACACATCTCCGGCATCGTCACCTCAGCCCGATTCATTGTTAGCAACATATTCCGCTGTTTTATTGTCAAGCGTCCGGAGTTCTATCTAAGACTTTACAACTCGCTCGTGGTTTCGAAGTTTTTATATTGTTGTGCAGTGTGGCTGCCATACATGGCAAAGCATGTGAAAATGATTGAGTCTGTACAAAGCTATTTCGTGAGGAGACTGCGTCGTAGATGTTCGATGCCGAACGGCGATTTCTCCCTAAGACCATTGATGGACGTCCTATCTGACCACGACCCACGCGTCCTCAGGCGAATTGTTCTGTTAAATGACACTGAGCGCTACTTCGACGTTGCTAAAAATGATCTCCGCAAGGGGACGATCAGAACAAAGTCAATTGCCCGGACTGATGCTGTCCAGAACTCATTTTCCTGGCGAATTTGCACAAAGATCTCAAAGAAACAAATACCCGGTGATGTTCTACTATAGACTATTCGAGTCATTCGTTGTATTGTTCGATTTTACCTTCACCTACCCCTTTTTGAATGAAGTGTTTCGAATTGAATTGAATTGTAAACACGGAGCAGCGAACGCACCGCCAGCTCAGCGGTCGGAGGTCCCTTTAAAAATGCATCCATCCGACTCGATTGGGTACAGATTTCCTATACCCGTGACCGTAGGTTATGGGTATACGACATAGGACATTTGGACCAGGATCGAATGTGGATGAATGCATTCGGGCTGTCGGCGAGAAGGTTCTATGACCCGCTGAATTGAAAAACTGTAGGGTGCTGAGCAGCGTTCCGTGGCACATGCGGCAAAGCGAGATGGTTGGGTAGAATCGCGGGAACAATGTGTCCGTTGCATGGTGCACCATGGAACCCAAAAGACCTTACGCGCCACTGAAGCGAAGAAGACAGAATCTCGCATCTTTTGAATGCAGATGAGCGGGGAAATGGGCGTTCTGAGTTGCCATCATAGTGAGGAAGACGGAGTCCTGGTTTCACTAATTGTTTAGCTTTTGCCCTCGGTGGACTGAACGAAAACCAGGATCACTGCGTCACCAAGCACTATTTCGCAGGCTACACTGTTTCTATTCGAGATACAGTCTTGCACTACGAGAAAAATCTTCGCGACATGAAGATTGACAGGATTGAGCGAGCACGATGCCCCCGCTGCAAAGACGGAGTCGGTAGAAATGTAGTCAAGCATGACAGGACCCGCTGTCGGCTTCCGCAAGGACGTCTGTGAACCACTCGCCTAGTCGGGGGAATTCAACCGGCAGGTCTGCAGAAGCGGATTTAGCAATGGCTCAAGGGGGGCTGCGGTGGATTAGTGCCGCAGAAAAGATAATATTAGATACTAATAAATAGATAATAGGATAAGAGCGCTGACTGGGTCCATCGTATGCAGGGTGGCGCCCTCAACTCGAGACTTTTTCTCGTCTGCGAGAAAAAGCCGCTGGAAGCCGTAACTCGGCCAAATGGGTCCCAGTACCAAGGGATAAGGGAGCCGGGGGAGCGTTGAAAGGGGGAGCAACATTGCTCCATCTTAGCTTCTCAATCGTCTCAATGCTGATGCGATGAGTGATGCCTAGTTGAAGTTGACGCTTTCTTCCCTCTGTCAACGAACTTTGAGTGGCTCCCGAACTGCGGAAAAATCGAATTTCGAAGTTCTGTTGCCGCCATAAGTGCAACCATGCCAGGCGGATGATTCACCCGGAATCCCAACTCTATACTTACCGTCTAGACAATCGGTCCTATGCAGAGGACTGTACAGTCGATGACGACGAAGTGAGATCAATGCCTTGAGCTTGAGACCGAAAGATGACTCTGACGCCGATTCCGGCTCTCCTGCTTCTTCAACTGCCTCACTGCCTGTTGGGAGAAAATCATCCAGTTGAGCCGATTCATTCGAATCGAAGCAATATTCAGCTCATCCCCTTTCTGCCCCAGATCAGGCTACGATCCTAATGAGAGGTGACTCCCTTAACAACAATTGGAATGGCTATGTGAGTAGCAGTGTCTGTAGCGAAACTCACCTGCTCCTGAATCATTACCCCGTGTTCATCTGATCCATGCACTCACCTCGAATTTCCCCCCAGGTAGCTCGAGCATACCACCTCCAGGATGGAGCGCTCGGAAACAGCCGTATGACACACCCGACATCCTGAACATGTCAATCCCTGCTGCCTTACAGCAAGAGGTCCATGGCAAAGATGGCTTTCACCTACAGTACTGCACGAAGAAAAGAAAGATGAGTGTCGCTGATTTCAAGAAGATTGCATTCTCACCGAAACCTAAAACACCTGAGTTCCTTGGATATGAAGACCTGGAACGGAAACATTGGAAGAATATCAAGTTCAACCGACCCATTTATGGGGCGGGCGTCAACGGCAGTCTCTACGATGCAGACGTCGACGTGAGTTGGCCATATTTTCTCTTGGTTCCGGCCGAAAGTGTTGGATGTGCAACGCGTTATCTTCTGTGTCGCCATGAGGACTTCAGTATTTGATCACCTCATTACCATCGCGTTCCAGGAATTCAACATGTCGCGTCTAAAGAGTATTCTCGATCTCATCAGAGATGATGACCAGTCGGAAATCGAGGGTGTGACGACTCCATACCTATACTTTGGTACGTGGAAGTCGAGTTTTGCGTGGCACACGGAAGATATGGACCTGTACTCGATCAACTACCTCCACCATGGCGCTCCAAAAAGCTGGTACGCCATCCCACCAAAACACGGAAAACAGTTCGAGAGACTGGCATCCGGTGAGTTGCCTTTGCTCCTTTATTGCGAGTGAGATGAACCGTAGGTTCTGGAAATAATACGGGTGGGTGGAAATGTCTTCCAGATTCCTTTCCGGAGTTGGTCAAACGCTGTGAGGGTTTCTCCCAGCACAAGAATGTACTCATATCACGAGCGAAGCTGAGGAAATGTTCGATCCCGTATGATAAAATCACACAAGAGGAAGGGGAGTTCATAATTACTTTCCCTCACGGGTATCACGCTGACTACAACCAAGGCTTCAACATCGCTGGGGCAACGAATTTCGCCCTACCTCGTTGGATAGAGTACGGCAAGCGATACACTAGGGTAAGGTCCATCGACCGACATAACGCGACCGATAGTGCACATACCTATGCTCTCTCGTGTTCCAATGCGCTCCCGTCACTCATCCGGATGTCTCTTCTCACAGTGCTGCTGCAGAATGGATAGCGTTGACATCAACATGGATCGCTTCATACAGAAGTTCCAACCGGAGCGCTACGAGGCGAAAATCGATCCAGCTGGTGGCATATCTGGCCACTGCTCAGAGCACTGCGGCTCACGCTGAGGTTTTCCGAGGCCTGAAGCACCAAGTGGGGAACTGGATGATGAACGCCTACATCGGTGATTTCAACTCTGCCATGCGAGCCGCGGTGGAACAGGAAATCCCTGAGTGTCACATTTATGGCTGTTTATTCCATTCCTCTCGGAGTTTATTGCGATACGCACGCCGTCCAAATGTGGGCCTGGCGAGGACGTTGAGGCGGCGAGGAAGGGTTTGGAAGACTTTCCTCGGATTCACAGCCCTGCCCCTGCTCCCACCGGATCATACACAGGCTGCGCTTGAGTCGCTATCGGCCGAGGCCTTGACTCAGGACTCGCGATTCGATCGTTTCCTCCGATATCTATACAGGGTGGTCAACGTAAGGGAATTTTCTTACCCTTCCTTCTTTTGGTCATATTGCGGTCAGAGACGATGACCAGTCGGAAATCGAGGGTGTGACGACTCCATACCTTTACTTTGGTATGCGGAAGTCGAGTTTTGCGTGGCACACGGAAGATATGGACCTGTACTCCATCAACTACCTCCACCATGGCGCTCCAAAAAGCTGGTACGCCATCCCCCCAAAACACGGAAAACAGTTCTCTTGTTCGTCGACCAGTGGTTCTCAAAGTGGTCGACGGTCGACCCCCAGGGGGTCGATGGCCGATCTCCGATTTACAGAGGTGATGCCGAGGTGGATTTGACCATACTTCTTGGCGTCCACGTAGGTGGATCAAGGGTCGACGGTCGACCCCTTGGGAGACGGCAGTCCATAAACTTCAACGAAGTCGCCGAGGGGGTCGATGGGTCAGTGGTGTTTGAGAACCACTGGTCTACACATTCCTTCGTCTGCCATCTAGAACTTTCCGCCTCACTTGGATTCTCGCTGAAAAATATCCAAGTCGAACCCAGGTCGAAGAAAGGAAAGCATCCGTCAGTACGGTTCAATCACTGGCGGGCGGGGCGCGAAGACCCGGTTCTCGCCGCAATGAAAGTTCAATGGCGGCGCCCTTTGCGAAGCTTGTTGGGTCGGGCTAGGGAACGAAACAGTCGGTCGAGAAGCTTCGAGTCGAGCTCTAGACTCCCAGCTTTGTCTTAGGGTCTGAATTCGAGATCGTGAAGCGGACGAGGAGCCACGAGATACATAATTCTCGCTGAGCATCCCGAGCTTGCGACACCGGAATCAGACACCAAGATATCGATTCGTTGGGATTTTGTTCTGAACATCCGAGAGCTCTAAGGGAATCAAGCGCCTCGATTGCCATCTGAGACTTTCCAATGTTTTGAGAACCGAATTTCGGTTGAGGAATTCATATGCTATGTATCACTCACTCCAAAAAAATGCTTCGCGGTCGATGGTTCTTTTTCGGAGCTCTTTGCGCCAGCTTCCATCAGGCAAGGCAGGCGGAGGGCATTCCGTCAAATGCGAATGCGAGCATCGCAGTTTTCTTCGTCGAAAACTTAGTGCATGTTTTGATTTTTGGTTTCTGTTCCGAAATCTGGGCTTCTCCGCACGCAGAAATGTTCGGCGACTACGCGCATCGAACAACTGGAGTGGCAGAAGCGAGCGTTCCTTCAAATTTTCCAGAATGTTCCAGCGGAATACGAAGAGTGCCCCCACCAGTTCTTCGAAGTTTGACTGGCTAGTTTTAAAGCAAATGATTCAGCCCGATCCGATTCAATAACATTCGATCGATGAAGCCCCCGACCGCAGTGGCATTCGCTGAAGCGGCACCCTTGCATACGGTTGGGAGTTAAGCCTCGAATTTGAGTTTCGCATTCCCTCGAATATCATTCTGCAAGAGGCGAGGAGGAGCTCGACGGCTCTACATAAAGATGTGATCTTCAGTTCAGATAGTACTTCCCATCGTGTACTGTGCTAGAGAAGCAGGAAGAGAACCACCTTATTATCATGTCTTTCAACGCTGGAGATAGGAGTAGTGTCGAGAAAACTGATGGAGCCAGCCGGAAGCGAAGGGAGACCACCCCGGATGTCGAGATCACGGATATAAATCAACCGGGGCCATCGTCCAGGTGAGTAACGAGGGCTCAAGTCCAGTTCTGCGATGAATTCCGAACTCTCGAACGAGCACAGAGTCGCTTCGTTATGTGCTGCATTGCTCGTTATCATGAGTAAGATCCTCTTCATGTTCCAGGGAGCCCCCGAGTAATCTAAACAAAAGACGGAGGAGAGCCACCCGAGTGGAAGCCTAATGTTCAAGGAATGTTGTGCCAGACCACAGTGGCTCGTCTTCCAGGACTCCTGCGAAGCAGCGACGAAGGAATCTCGACGAAATAGGTAGAACTGTGTTACTTACGGTGTTGGGAGGGAAAATTGTTGCTGACGAAAAGCAGAATAAAAAAGGAATGAAGCAGCGTAGAAAGAAGTTTCATTCTCATTTCTTACCATGGGAACTTGATACGGAATCGCTGATGGTATGGCGTGCGGTTCTTTGCGATTCTCTCATGCACGAATAGCACGCTCATCTGTGAGCGCTGATTGAGAGGCTGACCATTTTTTCGATGATCAGCCTGATGAACCGCCGGGCTCTGGGGCCGAGCGCAATATCCCTTCGGGCACTTCTCGACTTGCGAGCAGTGTTCTGCAGTTTCTCCTATTCAACAGCTGGAACCCCATCGGTTCCCTGTGAATCCGTCGCTTTGTACGGTCGCTGAGCATCTTGAGAATGAGCTGTGCCGCCTCCTGGAATCACTCGAGTCGAAACCCGTTGGTCTACTCGAGGCTCCGGCTCCCTGGCTTTCTCCGAAAGGAATGTGCGCGTTCACGAACCGAATCCTCGAGATCAATCCCTGTCAAATCGCGAGCCTCGATGTCCGCGCTAAGGAAATGCGCCGGTGCGACCCCGCAGCTGGCTCGTCAATATATACTTGATGCGAGAGGAAGACCCGATCTATCATTGATTCCGGATGCAAGCTCGGAGGTGACCGTTGTGTGTGTGCGTGAACTCTGAAACGAGAGCCTTCCCAAGCGTCATTGACCCACGGTGACTCGATCGTTCCAAGCAGACGCTACAAGGAACCTCTCTTCTGTCTGGACGTCGCGCACCAGAGTGTAGAGGAATGTTGTGAACCTCGAATAGTTCCCTCGCCTTCCATCGCTTGGAAGGGTCGCGTGATATCTGTCATTTCGAAACGACTGCCCTGACATTAGCTCAGGAGAATGATGGAGATTCCGTTCAGAGGCTCAGGAACCTTCTTATCGCTAGATGTGTTCTGGGAGTCGAATAGACGCATTAACCCCCCAAGGGACTTCTGAGTCCATACTATTCGAGTCGAGCTTTCGAAATAAGTTTTCAATCTCAAACCTCTCGAAATGCAGCAATGTATATTATAATATGGGGAGGGCGATCAATAACGACGATCGATCCTGAGTCACATGAGGAGAGGCTCTGGGACACTCAGAGATCAGCTCTCTCGTCGGTGTTGACAGGGCGATCGCGGTTTTTTTCCCATAGCGTCCTCGACGGGCGGAGTGCGCCGGATGCGAGTGGAATAGATTCCGCCTGGCGCCTTCAAATGCGAACGCGCTGTCCACTGCAGTCGTACTGAGCGCTCTCCTTGATCACAGCGTTTTTGAACCTCATGGAACGGAGACAGAAATAAAAGGAGACACAGCGGAATAGTCCGCTGACGAGTATCCAATTCCTTCTTCAACTCGAAGTCGGTGAACTTTGCACACATCGCTGCGAAGGCGACACTTGGCGGAATTTCGAAAGAGTGGAAAGGGCAGTCGAGGAAGTCATCAGGCTTTGACAGCTATCCCGGGAAACAAAACATTGCTTGCGAAACATTGCTCGCATTTTCAAGTTCCTCTTCTTAAAAGTTCATCGCAGTGCCTCTCCCGTTCTAAATCTAGCATGAAGAGACAGCAAAATATCTCCCAATTCTTCGGGAAACGCGGAGAAACCTCTGCCAATGCTGATTGCGTGCGCACCGATGCCTCAGCTCAGAGGAGCTCTTCCGAATGTCCATCGCAACCTAAAAAATCCAAGGTTATCAATCATCCTCTCGACATAGGTCAATTCGTGATGATCAGCGAAACTATGCAGCTGTCCGCTCTCACTGAAGAGAGGAAACATGAAGTTCTGACAAACTGTTGGACACCGGATGAGAGCTATAGTTTCCCGAGACTGATTCAATCGGGCCAGACTCGTACTTTCCAATTTAGTTACCTTAGAAGATGGCCGTGGTTGGCCTACAGCGAAACACAGGAAGGGGGTGCTTTCTGTCGCTTTTGTGTCATATTCGCCCGAGGTGAGTCAGCCGGTCGTGGAAAACAGAAGTTCCTTGGAGCTCTCGTAACGAAGCCGTTTGTCAAGTACAAAAATGCTGTACAGGCTTTTGAGAGCCACGAGAAGATGCTCTATCACAGAGATGCAGAGGTCGATGCTCAGAATTTTATCGAGTGGTATGCCCACAGAGATCTGCCAGATGTCAGAAGTCGAGTCTACCAGGGACGCCAACAGCAAGTATCAAGGAACAGATCGCGATTGATACCAATTATAAAAACGATTCTATTCTGCGGACGGCAAAACCTCGCGCTGCGTGGCCATGACGAAAGCGGCGACGTGGTGCGTTTGCGATCAGAGGCTAGTGGGTCAAATGACGGAAATTTCCGCGCCTTGCTCCGGTTCCGAGTGGACGCTGGCGACAGTGGTTTGGAGGAGCATCTATCGGGCGGTCCAAGAAACGCCCTCTACACGAGCCCTCAGTTGCAGAATGAAATTATTGAGGCAGTCGGGAAATGTATCAGGAAGAGGATTGTTACTGAAGTTAACGCGGTGAGGTATTTCTCTGTTCTCGCGGATAAAACCAGAGATATTAGCAAGAAGGACCAACTGACCATTTGTCTGCGTTATGTTGGGTCCAGCGATGATCGAAAAATTTTGCGAGAAAGCTTTCTTACGTTTTGCATTGTGACCAGCAAGACAGGCGCTGCACTAGCCGAGAGCATCTTGCAGGTCCTACATAGTGAGGGCGTCATTGTTAGCAATATGAGGGGTCAGGGCTACGATGGGTGCAGTTCCATGAGCGGGATACATAACGGAGTTCAGGCGGAGGTAAAGAAAATCGTGCCCCAAGCTCTATATTTCCATTGTGCAAGTCATTGCCTCAATCTTGCTCTTGCACGCTCAGCGGAGCAACCGAATATCCGGCAAATGACAGGCACCGTCGCGAGCACGTGCTCCTTTATTAGTAGTTCATCACAACGAGTTAAGCTCTTGGAAGACGCAGTGGAATCCAACATGCCGGAAAATAAAATACGGCGCCTCAAACCTCTATGCGCCACGCGTTGGGTTGAAACCCACAAGGCTTACATCACCTTCAAAGAGCTCTTGGTTCCAATTGTCAGCACTTTGTATACGATAGCAAACGGTGGAGGAGACTCCAGTGTCCGCGCCAATGAGCTGCAATCAACGATCTGTAAACTCGAGTTCATGGTGTCCCTTTTCGTCATCGAACATTTCGCTTCTCTATTCCTCCCTCTATCGATTCAGCTGCAGTCGAAGGATCTCGATATTTTCGAGGCACGTGGAATGATCGAGAGCATGGAAACCGTGCTGAGATCAATGAGAGACAATGCAGACGAAGAATTCAGAAAGCTATTCAGCGAGGCGTCAGAAGTCTGCGCTGAGCTCGACATCGACGTCAGATTGCCGCGACTCTGCGGGACGATGACTCACAGAGAGAACCACCCCACGACGGACGTTGAGAAATACTTTCGTGTTTCTCTATATTTGCCCTACGCCGACCAGCTGATAGCAGAGTTCTCGTCACGTTTCCAAGGTCTTCAAGACAGTGCGGTCAAACTGCAGTACCTGGTACCCAAATTCATAGAGAAGAGTTCATTCGATGACATAGCAGAGGCTTTCACTCTCTATGAGACCGACTTAAATTGTAGTACCAGCGTGTTGCATGCTGAGTATCGACGATGGAAAGTGAAGTGGGCGAATGTTTCTCCAGATGAAAAACCAGGGAACGCGATCGATGCCCTGAACCAGTGTTGCACGAGGAGTTTCCCGAAGATCACAATCCTCCTGCAGATCTTCGCCACGTTACCCGTGACGACTTCCTCTGCGGAGCGAACGTTCAGTTGTTTACGAGCGTTGAAAACATACTTGAGGTCAGTAATGACTGAAAACAGGCTGAATGGGCTGGCCTCCATGAGCATGCACCCTGAGATCACTGTCGATCCGGACGAAGTAATCGACACTCTGGCCCTGAATCCAAGGAAGCTTGATTTCGTTCTTTGAATTGTGTCACGAAATAACCATGGATGCGCGGGTCATGTTCGATAAAGTAATAATAAGCTCAACTTGATACCCATATATCCCACTGCTTACATTGGACTCCATGAATGGATAGGCTCTATGGATTCTCCATCAACGGTTCGGGATAGGATAAAGGAAAGGTTTCTTCAGGGTGTTACAAAATGTGTGTAAGGTAGGCAGATGGAGGAAAATTCTAGCCCCCCCCCCAGGGAAAATCCTGGCTACGCCACTGGCCCCAACAAGAACCTACCAGGGAATCACCGAATCTCAACCAATTCCGGGAGATAAAAAATGTACTACGGGATGAAACGGATAAAAGAGCTTCCGATCCAGAAAAAAATCCCAGATCGGATGAAATTTGGCCGGAATACAGCTCAAAACAGGAAGGCCACGAAAATGTTGCAGCTTAGAGGACACTTGAATGCAAGCAACGTTGTTCCATAGTCAGCATCTGGAAATGAGAGGGCCTGAATCAAAGATTTTGGCTCGCATCTCAAAGCTTCGAAATCAGAAACCGGCACGGCTGTTGCACGGATTCCAATCGGATCGGCGGCTGCCGACTTGATCCCCATGAGCTCATTCACTTGTTTTCGCTTCTCCGTTCGGATAGGTCGCAAGGTTTCCCATGATAGTCCGGAGGAAAGGAAACTCAGCGCTCGAGGGCGTCGTTGTGGACTTCACAGCGAGAACAGATCTTGGTCACGGCACCATATGTTGACAACAAGAAGCGAATCCTATCTGGCGATCGACTGCGGATGCTGGATACACGAAATCAGTTCACATGCAGTGGTTTTGATGGAAAAATAAAGAGAGCTCTTTCAGGGTGGGATATCTCAGTGGAGCTCTCGTATCACGGATGCTCTCCACGATTGTTTATCTTCCTTGGCGCTACAATATGCGACGCCGGGCTTGGATTCAACGGGCTCGGAGCACTACAAATCCTTCTGTAGAATGGACAATCACCATGGTAAGCCTCGCCTTTCCCCTCGCCTGCCGCTCTGTCCATTCGCAATCGCAGCTGTTTGCCGTATGAAGAGCCGAGCGCATCCATTCAACGATTTGAATCGACGTTCCCATGGAGACGATTTCAGCGGCTCGGATGACGACTTTGAATACCGAACTCTGAAGTAGTTTCATTTCCTCCGCGATAAATCGAAACCAGGAGTCACAGCGACTCCCCAACCTAGCACACCTCTGACTTCAGCAACTTTCGTGGAGTCACTGTGAGCTATTCTGTGGAGTTCTCGCATGGACGGGAACGATAAACTCCGTATCGGGTGTGAGAACACGGAATCTATGAGACATGATGGTCCAAACTCTGACGTCGAGCGAGCGGACGCAGTTACGAGCTGCGATTTACTTTTCCGCTCAGTGTGCGCCATCGTCGGACTCCAGATCAGTAAGAACAAGAAGCGTTGGCTTAGGTTTCTCTCATTCGCGATTTGGCTCTCGATCCATTCGTTCGGTGTGGTGATCTTGGTCACGCACTTCCAGAATGACGGCTGGCACTTCGTAAGTTTTTCGAGTTTCGCCTACTTCGCCAGGTCACTGACACTCGTCGGTGCGACTCTGTTCTCTTTCATCCAGTTTTCCGTCACGCATGATGCCATTGAATCAACGATGCAGGGGAATGGAAGATTTTTGGGAGATTTCTTGGTTCATTTCACCTGCCCGGCCTTTCTCGCTCTGAAGTACATTCGTTTATCAGCACCCGGGACACACGCCATGTTGCTGAGAGCTTATTTCGGGGTGCTCGATACATTCATGTCATCATTCTTCATAATCTACAACGATGCCATCGTAAACCTCCTACTGATCCAGCGAGGTATATTGTCTCAGGCACAAAACATCGAGTTCGGCTGCCAGAATATTCTGGAACAAAAATGGAAGTTCAGGCGTCGTGTAGAAGACGTTAACAGGTTATTCGCGTGGGTGCTCGCTCTCTATCATTTGCGAATATTCATGTCAGCGGTCCGCGCTGTGAACGATTTGCTCCACATGGAGAGAACTTGGTGGACCGTCATCAGTTTAATCATGGAGCACTCCGCTGTGTTAATTCAACTGCTCGAGCTCGCCAGAAAGAGCACGATGCTACGGCGTTCGTGTCTCGAAGTTGAGCGAAGATTGTCGGACGGGAGTCGCATGATCGCCGGAAAGAGAATGGATGAGATACTCTTGGTTTTACGTTTCCACGAAGATTTAGACGTCCTACGCAACGGCTGCTACCCTTTGGAGATTGGGAACTCCCTTAGCTTCCTCACGACTTCTGCCACAGGCGCCGCCGTCGTCCTCCAATTCGATTTCCAGATAGTGCGAGATCTCTCTACTCTCGGCGGGACGACGCCGTGATTTATTCCAGAGGTGTTCCCGTTGGAGCAACCATCGCGGAGCGACGGATCCAGTAAACTTCGGAGCTTCCTCTGGCGATGCCTGTGGAATTGAGCTTCTCGTCCTCTCTGATTTCTCCAGCCCGAGATGAATAGCTCCCCACTGTTTGGGCAAAAACTTATCAACGATCCTACGCCCAGGCAGCTTAGTCTCCTGATTCTGATGGCCTCAAGATTTCATTTTCCCTAGTGATCATTTTGTCTCCATTTCGTCCGATATGAGTTCAGGTCTCAAGACCTTGAGACTTGACAGTCACAGCACGGCGTCTGACACACCGATCGTATTCAGTTTATCTCATCCAATACCGAAATTCGGCCGCGAGAGTCGCGTTGGAAAGCTGGGAGAGAACAGTACTCAACCATGTAATTCGCACCTTCCTGAGTTGATCGTTTATATGGGGAAAAACACCCTCAGTTGGGGAAGCTCATATCCACTAAGAACTCAAAGAAAATATGATAACCAGGAGGGAATCGCTTGAGCGAAATTCTGCGGAGATCCTTGTTCTCCTACAAGCTCAATGCAACCATTTGGGTATTCTCCTTTTTTTTCATTGCGAGTCGTTATTGAGGTCTTCCCACCAGAAAGATTCAATTTAGATCAGATGAAAAACATCGCTACGCTCAATCATACTTTACGCATTTTGATTCAGTAGTCTTGGAGCTCTGTATTGCAGCCGGTTTGATGATCTCGGCGAGAAAAAACGCGTTGGATAGATAGTAAATGGCGGCAGCTTCATGAGAATAGCAGCCCACCGTGCGAGCTCCGTTTTTACACTCGTTATAGTGACGCCGGATTGCTTTGTATCCAATGGAGTCCGGGGTGTAGTCGATATAGCATCGGTATTGTTTCGCCCCCACATTACGCAACTGAACTAGGAGTTCGAGGATTGGGTTGTCGTCGCGGTGGTACTCAGCGTACGCGAGCCATCTGCATCTAGCATCTCGGTTGGAGACGGGACTGCTTGTGACAGCTGATACGTGCGTGTGAACGAAATCTTCAGGTCACCCTCCTTCAGTTCCGGAAAGTCATCAATCGAGTTGCAGTTAATGCCCATCCACGGCCGCTGGGCTGAATACCATTTCTTCGCTTTAACCTCAACTTGCAGGGAATAGGAAATGCTTCTCATCTCTTTCATGCGCTCCAAGACTACATCGAACATGCTCCGGTCGGACGTCAGACGCCGAAGCGCTTGTTCGAGTACCATGCGATCCGGAACATTGTTCCGATTTTCGGGAGTACGTTATTGTCAACTCTATGATCGAAAATCCGGTACTTCTGCTTGAGGATACTGTGAACAGCTTCCTTAGCCCACCGGATTCTCGTCACAAACCGAGACGCGTCAGCCTCATCGGCTGTCAGCTGCTCTTCAGGAGACATCCAGATCGGCACAAGCACCGTGAGACCTCTCTCGTTCCAAGTGATCTTCACGTCCCTGAATCCGCGGTCGAGGAAGCAAACGTCACCTCTTTCAAGGAACCCGCCGAGTTCTGTGTTGGTGTTCTCATGTAGCTGCCGCCATCTACTCTATCCCTCCCAGGCATGATTCCTCGCAGAGATCATCAAACCGAGTGCAATACTGAGCTCGCTCCTCAACAGCGGTTCTGATATGCCAGTAATCGAAGAGAACAGGGACGAAGACTGATGATATAGAATGCGTAAAGTCGGATCGAGTGAAGTTTTTTTTTTCAATCTGTCGAAATTGAGGCTTTCCGGTGGAAAGACCTCAGAAACGACTCGCAACCCAAAAACGAGGAAACCAATCTGTTCGCGTTGGACTCGTAGGAGAACAAGGATCTCAGAGCAACTCCGCTCAAGCCATTCCATCGTGGCTGTCGTACATTTTTTCTTGGTTCTCATAGGACATAAGCTTTCCCGACTAAAAGCGTGTTTTCCCAATATCAACGAACAACTCAGGTCGGCTCCAAGGCGCTACTCTCTATCTCGTTTAGTTTGTGCACAATTAACTTCTCAAATTTCTGGTACATATAAACCTCTCTCTTTGAGGGGGTCCGTCTTCTTCCTAAGTCTCGTTTCGCGTACCATTCAGACTTGAGAGGCGATCGAGTTTTTCGAAATGTGTGAATATGCTCCTCAGGAATGGGGCATCACGCGAAACAACCAAGCTCGGAAATCGGAGTCGTGGCCTGAAACACCCCCCCCCCCCCCCTCCCCCCCATCCGGCTGTACCCTTTCTCGAGTGAATGCCAAATCGAATGAGGGCTTCTCCCATCAATTGGTTACCCTTCCGAAACAATTGGCGCGTTCTCGATTCATCACGAGCGAAGTTTGAGAACAAACCTGAGCCTCAAAATTCGTTACAAAAATGCCGAAGTACTAGCAGACCGCACCAAAGCCACCAGTAACGACGTTTTCGCGTGAAAAGACACAAGATTCATGAGCACATGCGCTCAGTCCAAACTCCTCCAGCACTCAGGAATTTCTCTCATTCCGCTGGGGCGGAGCTTGCCGAAAACTGTATAGGGCCTTCAAGGTTTGCAAACTCTTCCGCTCTCATCGTCATAATCTTCCGGCTGTCTCATCAGTAACTGAGGGTCATCATCCAACTCTTCCTTCAAGAGGGCACTCAGGCATCTCTAGATCATGAGTTGAGAAGGAGAGGGATATAACAGCAATATAACCATCATCAGACGAGGAACTTCCGTCGTAGATTTGAGGAAGTCATCGTGCCGGGCGAATTTTGAAGTTGAAATGAATTCTAAAAATGTACATAGAAGAACAATTTATTGATAATTATTTACCAAATCGCCATAGTGCGCTGTTGATGTTTTTATTTTTCCTGCCAGGAAGTTGAGCTCCAGCTCGACGCCCTGGACGGAGCCCGCCGCTCGTGCCGTCCCGGCGAGCTGATCCACGGTCGAGGTTACGGGTGAACCGGGCGAACCGGGCGCAGTGGTTCAGGATCTTCTCATAGTCTGGCCTCATCCGACTGAGGTCGTAGACCCCAGTCAGGTAGGCCGGACCACCCCAGGGAGGGCCGCAGATGATTGCTCCGACGGGCTCCTTGAACAAGCTCGTGCTAATGTCGAAAATGTCGCTCACCCTGAAAGACATTTTCGAGCGGGGTACACCGTAAAGGTCCGCCATCCTCTTCGCGCACTGCACCTCCGAGGCGCTGATGTCACTCGCGAACGCGTGCGACACCTCGTCCATGAGAGCAGCCTGCACGATGTAGCCGCTCGCTCCGCAGAATGGGTCGAATCCCCGTATCTTCCTCCCGAGCTTTTGGCTTAGGGACACCACGCGCCTCGCAATGTGCTTTGAGATCTCTTCCGGGCTGATTGAGAACCAAGCCTGGCGGCTCAGTGGAAGTTCCAGGGTGAAGCGGGAGACCAACCGGAACCTCTGAGCGTAGTACTTCTCCATGCACTCACTCCCTTCAGCTCCAGAAGTGACCCGCTGAGCTGAAGCAGCCTCAACCTGGGAATCCTCCTCGGGAGCCACAGATGAAGGAGGAGTAGCCGGCCGCGAAGCAGGCATCGCGCTTGCCATGGACCAATCGTGGCGGTTCAATCGACAACTCGTGGCACTATCTGCACGTCATAGTGGCCAGGGCGGCCATTCGAAAGCAGGAAATCTCTCGTCGAAGCTTCCGTCACACTGACAATCGACGTCTGGGAAACGATTCCTGGGAGAACGCTGAACACTTCGGAGTTCGACACTCCGCGGGCTATCACAAGGTGGAGGATGAAGGGCCGGCCGGGGATGGACGCCGGGTAAACGATCAGGTCGCAGCCCTCGATGTTCGGTGACACTCCCTGGCCATTCGAGTCGTTGACCCGGGAAGTACTTGGCGGTCTTCTGTTGCGCCTGGAGTCCTCAAGTTTCATCCGTGAGTCCGATGCACGCTGGGAATCGCGAACTGTTTGGGCGCCTTCGGAGTCGGCGTTCCTCCAGGAAACCAGATATGACGACATTTTGGATTCTGGTCGTCGGAAAGCTCAGAAAGAAGTGAAGAGCGCTCACGCGTCACTCTCGTAGGATTGTGTTGAGGATGTTCAGAAACCTTCATCGAGCGGCCAGGTCGAGAAAATTAATGAAGAATTGTTCGCAACCAAAAGTTCCGGCTACACGATGAGAACGATGACGGAATGGATGTCCACGACGGAACACACAACTACGAAGAAGAACTGGAAGAGGCAGGCATCGGACCGTTGGAGAGATCAGACAACGTCATCGAATCCATAAGAATCGAGGAGCCGGCAGGGATCGAGCAGACGAAAGAAGAGAGGCCAGAAACAGCGGAGAAACCGGTCGAGGGAGAGACGTCTGAATCATCATGGAGAGAGCGAATTGATGTTCATCAAAGAATAGGGGAAAATAAATCACGAACGTGAGATCATAGGGATTTGGACACGGCACGGTTAGAACCGGCACATGGAGATAATACAGAAATAATGGATAGAGCAGCACATCCGGGTCGACAGTCGAAATTCACGGGTAGGTATTCCGAGTGCGACGTTGAGGACAACTTCAGGTAGCTTGGGTCGAGACAATCATGAGAGTGGAAAGAGGTATGGATAATCAACAGCACAAGTGCACGTATTAGGTGAAACGATTGGAACCCGTGGGAAACCACAGAGTGTGAAGGAGAGGGGAGAGTATCGATAGCGGGCGCGCAGAGGAATTGGATCTCTCCTGCCAAACCACCATTTGAAACGGACATGAAGATGAACGCCAACAACGAGGAAGCGACTGAGGCCATGGGACCAGCAGTTCTGCTCTAGGGTGAGGGCCAGGGGCCGAAGAACGAGAAGCCCTGACCCTGAGCGGTTGAACTAGACAGCGAAGGAGCGCTTGCGTTCGATGTGGACGGTGACCAAGACCGTGTTACCAGATCAGGTCGTGAAGCCGAGGAAGACGTGAGCCCGATGCGGTGACGATCGCACTGTATTGCAAGGAACGGTGCGTCACGTGCTACCTCTGCAAGGAAGTTGGACACTTCAGCCGCTGTTGTCCCAAACACTCGGAACGATTCTGCCACCGGTGCGAGGGTCTCGGCCACATGGCTCGTGATTGCGAGGAGGTCGCCTACGAAAGATCGGTAGAGGGAGGTGGCGTCGCCAAGAGGTACGGGGAGGAAGTCGCGAAATACACCGAATTCGCGGGTTTCGATCGAGTCGCCTATCAGCTGGGAATAGCGAGGCGACAACGTGAATGAACTGTACTCGAAGTGACCGGAGGCTGAGATAAGCCGGAGACGAACGGGGTGCCCGGTGGAAAGGTCACGACCAATACTACCATCAGGGCCCGTTCCCACACAACCGGCGGTGCGGCCCCGACGCCCGGAACCCGTCCAATATCGGGTGCTCCCTACCCCGCATCATACTCCACCCGCCCGAGATTCCCCTCACCATATTCAAAATTTAATATCCACCTTCAATATCCGTGTTGTATAGAGGGCAAGTTGTAAGCACAATTTCACCGATAGTAAGGAGTGCCAGATGGATTCATACCATCACTGAGAGTAAGGAAAGGTTCGCTGATGGTATCAGCATAACGATGTATGGAGGGCTAGAGGTTCTAAGATGAGAAAAGAGACAAGGAAAAGTCTGACGATAATGGTGTGCTCAGTTGGGTATGTGCTCAAGTGAATAGAGTGGAACATCAGAATGCGTGATGTACCGATCAGTAGTGTCGGCCAGGAGCCCATCATGCTAGCAGTGGTCGAATGTCGCATTCTGAAGAGAAATATCTCGGGGGGCGACCCAGTGGCGGGCAGTTGTACTAGAGAGGAAAGTCAGTAGGAGAGATGGAGACTCCCGCGAGAATATGAGAGATGAATCAAGAGCGTGTGTGTTCGACAAGATTTTTGAGTAGATGATATCAATAAATTGTTCCTCTATGTCCATTTTTGGTACATTCATTTCAAGGTAGGGAATGATCAAGTCGAGTGCGGGAATGCGCGGTGTGAATAACATCATGATCAGCTCAGCCAGCTTCGGCCGTCGTCACTCCAGAAATCAGCGAAGATGGCACTCTAGACAAATTGTCGAGCCTGTTGAAGCAGGGCTTTTCTGGAAAGTGGACATCATCTCGACAGATCCACCCACTACATTTTTTCGCCTTTCCACGGATGAAACTCTTCTGAAAATTCCCGAGGGCGTAGCGATGTTTGGCAACCCAGGGTCTCCAGACTTCCGAATAATACAGAAGAGAAGGTAGTTTGAGCACGTTAGAGGCTCTGGTATTTACTCCAGGGAGTTTGAAGTCAGAAGCACGGACGAAAAAATCGACAGTGCGGTCGGCACGCAAGAGAGCATCTTTGAGATGGCCCTCAGGGCTGAGATCAGGGGCAAGAAGAACTCCGAGATCTTTGACATGATCGAGTTCAAGAATCTCTTTCCCGAAGAGAACGTACTCGAATTAGTCTGAATGAAGTAATTGAAGGCTAGCAGATTTTTAGGTGGAAATATGTAGTTCCCAACGGTCCGCCCAATCCTCAATGTCACCAAGGGTTTGCTGTGGGGCAACGCGGCCGCCGGGCCGGGACACATCAGCGAAGATCTGTGTATCGTCAGCGTGGGTCTGATAAGAAACACCCAAGGGAACCTCGAATCGGAGGTTCGCAGTACACCAAACCCCCGCTTAACGCGGTTTCGTTTAACGCGGTTTCGCTCTAACGCTGTTTTCTCCCGGCTCAACTTCCAAGTCAGCATAGCGCTCAGGGCTTGACGAGCACTCTGGATGACTTCATAGAAACATAGCTGGCTTCGACAATGCATCCTCGCTGACCGCGGCAGCATCGGAATGGTTTTTTTCCTCTTCCCAGGTCATCCCTGATCTTGCTCCCTCGGTCTCTCAGGAACCAGGCTCCTGATTCATAAATCAGCATAGGAGTTCGAAGAACCAAAATGTCCCAATCGCTCTCAGGGAGCCGAGCCGGGCTCAAGCTTCTGTGCAGAGAGAAGTGATCTGGACCACTCCACGTAAAAACCGTCTCAGACCATTATTCGGCGCTTGTCGATCGCAGGAAGCGTTCCCGAGCTTTTTCACAGCTTTCTGCCCATGGCTCACAGTTTTCTCCGATCAAAACTACCTCGTTTTGGAATGATCATCAATGAGGAAGAAGACGATGTAGAGCGCTAAGCGGTCCTCGGAACTTTCGATTTTACAGCACAGCTCCGTTTTTCAGAGTGAAACCTTCATCCATATCTTCATCAGAAAAGCTTCGTTCCATTCAGGACTATGAACGACAAAGCAGTGCGCCCAAAGCTCAAGAGGAGCGTCATCGATCTTGAGAAAAAAGTCGAAATCCTCAGAAAGTTGGAAGCCGGAAGGAGTGAGGTCCATGTCGGACTGGAAACAGGCTACTCGACCTCAACGATCAGAACGATCATCGCGAACAGGGAAAAAATCCTGCTCTCTGCTCAAGCAATCGGCACGTCTGCAACCGCAAAGATCAACCGCTTGCGGAGCCCGACAATGGAACGGATGGAAAAGTTACTTTGTATTTGGATCGGTCAAGCTCTCATAATGCACAAAGCAAAGTCCATTTTCGACCACATTCGAACTGATCCAGAGAACCCAAACGAAGAATTCGGCGCCAGCAAAGGTTGGTTCCACCGCTTCAAAGCAAGGAGAGCTTTGCACAACGTCGGTCTCTCTGGCGAAGGGGCGAGCGCGGACACCGAGGCCGCTGCGAACTTCCCACCCGAATTGAAAGCCATCGTGGACGACAAAAATTACCCTCCTGAGCTAGTCTTCAATGTCGACGAGACAGGGCTTTACTGGAAGAGAATGCCGAATCGAACTTTTCTCTCCCGTGAGCAAAAACGCGCGCCGGGTTTCAAAGTAGCAAAGGATCGATTCAGGCTTCTCTTCGGCGGCAACGCATCTGGTGATTTCAAACTCAAACCGCTCCTCATCTACCACTCTTTAAACCCCAGAGCAATGAAAGGAATTGACAAGTCGAAGTTGCCTGTAATATGGGAGTTCAACAAGAAATCGTGGATGAGTGGAGAAATCTTCCAAAGGTGGTTCAAGGATAATTTCTGCCCAACGGTGAAGCGATACTGCGAGCTGAGAGGTTTGGAGCCGAAGGCTCTTTTATTGATCGGCAACGCCCCGACTCATCCTGATTTGTCACTGAAACTTGCATTCCCGTGGAAACGATTTTCCTTCCCCCTAATACCACATCTCTCATCCAGCCGATGCATCAGGGAGTCATCTCAAACTTCAAAGCTTATTACCTCAGGAAGACATTTCGTGATTTGATCAGGAATACCGACGGAAGTGACAAACAGTCCATCGTTGAATTCTGGAGATCTTACAACACAACGAACGCTGTGGAGAATGTCAATCACGCTTGGAGAGAAGTCACCGAGCGTTGCATGCGGAGCGTTTGGAGGAAGATCTGGCCGGACCTTGAGCAAGAAGTCACCTCAGAAGAACCGAACGTGAGCATTGAGGAGCTCGTCCAGCTGAGCGAGGAAAGCGGACTCGAGAACGTCAATGCTCGAGATATCGAGAACCTCCTCGGCGCGACTGGTGAGAGCCTCACGACTGAGGAGCTCATCGAAATCAATGATCAAGCATCTTCTCTCGACTACGGAACTCCCTGCTCCTCTGAGGAGGAGCCACAGCCCGACTTGGGGACAGCTCTGTTGGAAGAAAGCTTGAGGACGATCAGACATGTTATGCATCGATTGCAGGAGAACGATCTTATGCCTGAACGGGGGTTGAGAGCGAAACAGAGAGTGTTGGATGCAGTCTCCTGCTATCAGTTACTGCTCGAGGACCGGCAAAAGGAGATGAAGCAGTCCACTTTAGAAAGATTCTTCACGAAGCGGCCGAAACTTTCAACGGAGTGAAAGCTTGCCGGACCCGGCAGGTTTGGTTTCATGAAGCCCTTAAGAGAACCTTTTGGATATTTCAGCTAAACCACGCATGTTCAATTGAATACCCCTAGTTGTGATGGATTCGAGCGTTTTGGGAAAGCTTTCCGATGCCAATAAATGCATATTTCCCCGCATTATCTCGTTCCGATTCCCGTATTCCTTTACCAACCATGTTGGGGTGGTCCCGCTTAACGCGGTTTCGCTTAACGCTCTTTCCCACGGAACGTAACCCCCGCATTAACCGGGGGCTCGGTGTATACAATAGAAATAGAAGTGAGCCGACCACTGAGCCCCGGGGCACTCCTGAAAGAGCAGGGTACCTGTCAGAGGTGCGCTCATCAATTCGGAAACAAAACTGGCGATCGGTGAAGCAGTCTTTTTTGTTTTCCGGCTGAACCTCTCAGCCAGCCCTCAGAAGTGTCCCGGAATCACCTTTCGGTATTGCTTCAGTAACACTCCCTATCGCCTCGCAAATCCCATTGCGGGCGGTGGGCTTGGGTCTTAAGATGGTTCAGATTCAATTCTGATATGAATTGAATCCTCTTTTTACCACATAAGAAATTTGTTGTCCCGGTCGGGGATCGAACCCGCGATTGCTAGCTTAGCGTGGCACCCAAGGCGTTGGTTTATGCCACACGGCCAACGAGCCGGTCGGTGAAGCAGTCTGCAAACCAGCGGCACAGCCAAGGGGGGGAGGGGGGTTGGAAGAGACAGGCAGCTTCGAGACGAGCAGACGATCGCTTATCACGTCGAAGGCTGCACGAAAATCGATGAAAATGAAATCGGTCATCGCAGATCTGTCGTTGTAACATCGACAAGTAAATCGAGGATCTCTCCCCGATCGAGAGCGCCCGGAGAAGGGGAATGACAGCCAAGGAACCGCAAAACTTCCAACCCGTCACCACGGCTGAAGTTCAAAGAGCAGCAGAGAGAAGGGCGAACAGAAGAGCCCCCGGTCCGGACGGCGTCCCCTCGGAGACACTCAAAATGCTGATGGCAATATGGCCGAAGATCTTTGCAGGAATAATGGACCAAATCCTCTACACTGACATCTTTCCAGATAGTGGGAAGCGGGAAACCAGGGAAACAGAGCCCTCCTCGACATTTGAGCCGAGGGAGCAGAGAGCATTATCAATCACAGACTGCAGCAGGAGCTGGAGGAGGGGGGGGGGGAAACTACGAGGTCCAAAATGGCTTCAGAGCAGACCGATCCACTCTCCAAGCCATCCGGAGAGTTTCGAGGCTGGCCGTGGAAAAGATGAGCAAACCCTGGTGGAGAAGACAACGCATAACATAGATCCCTTCAGACGTGACTTGGGGGGCATCTTCATTAGCTTGAAGAGAAGAAGCGTCTCTCTCCGCTGCTGGCGAGCGAGGGAGCCGAGCTTTGCGCAAGATGTAATCTGGAGATGGACGGGAGCGTCGAGAAAGACGGGGACGAAGGCAGAGTGAGACCATAGATAGGAGCCAACACGCTTCAAAACTGACAGCACACGTGAGACACGACCGATAAAGACCGTTGGACCTGCTCATGCATCCTAAGTATTGGTGACTGGTGACTTCGGCTACCTATCCTATCACCCAACACAAATGCCGACAAACCATTGAAATTTCTAGAATCACAGGCAGCGCATGGAAGAGCTGACTCGGGAAACGGGCACCAAGTCAACTCTGGCAGCAACTCATAGCAAATGACATCCCAGACCTAATCAGACAGATTATGAGCACCCAAAAAGATTAGAAGAAAATCTCGCGCAAAGTAGAATGCATCCTGAAGAAGAAGGAATGGCGGGCCACACCGTCTGCCCCCGGACCCGAACGATGAGTCAAGCATGTCCCTCCTAGCGCACAATTAAACATCTTGGCAGAGCTTCCCGTTTCCTGGAAGTAATACATCACGGAAGACTCACCTTCCGCGTTCCCGGCAGCAGAGCAGCGGAGGGAGTGGGGTTTTCAGGGTTTTGTGGATGGTTTCCCGTTTCCGATATCCGGGTGAAGGATCCCCCTCCCGTCTTCGGAAAAGAGGATCCACCGACGCAGAAAATGTTTTTCTTGGCCGTGGGAATGCAATCCGGAGTGCTTTTCGATCGCTAGAAACGTACAGTGGATGCTGAACGGAAGGAGCGGGCCGACAGGAGGCTGCGCCAGTCAGATGAGCCGTCGAGAGTATCGTCTGACCACGGTGGGATCGGATAATCCTGCGCGAACAACTTGGCGCGAATGTTCACGCTGCCGATTTTACCTATCGCGACTTTCATTCTCTGTGCCACCATGCTCCATATCATGTCAGTGTCACGAATTCACCCCAGGTTTATGATCTCTCCCTGGGCGTCGCGGGTTCGATGCCCGCCGCACGCGAACATCCCCGGCTGTTGTAATGCTTCGTTTCGGACTCCGAGATGGACAACGATTCCGGAAGCGACAGTGAGCCCATGTCGCTTTGTGCCATGGGCAGTGCGTCGCCGAGCTCAAACGAGCCCAAAGTTCTAGTCCACAGAGTCAATTATTAGGGCGTCAAAGTGCCGGAAGACGCTGCTCGATGGTGTGAACGGAGATGGCCACCCATGTTTCCGATGCGAGTATGATTTTGTCTAATTGAATAAACTATGTGAATTACCAGTTTCGTTACAATACATGTGTCCTGTTGTGTTTCCATGATGAATCAGACGGTCCGCCGCCGCCAGCTCTTGCCTCGCTTCCCATGAATAAATCGGTAGTTTAGATTTCAGGCTCTTGGGCGGCACTTTTTATGAGGCGCTGCAGCCCTCACTCCCAACAGTCGGGTGAATTCTTGACCCTGATACAAACCCTGAGGAAATGAGAGGATTTATCGGGGACATACTATGCATGGGCCTTTAAGCATATCCTAGTATAGAGCTTCATTGGAGCACGAGCTGTTTCTATGAGATCAACGTAGTGTTTCGAAACATGAGCCGGAACGGGTTCCTGCTCATGTTTCGTTGTCTGCGGGTTCCGGGTGCTTCGGTTCGCGCACTTTTCGAGTGATGACGAGGGAGGAAAAGTTGCCAGATCTAGCAATTTCATCAAGATTCAGAACATGCAAGAGGAAAAAATTTGCGAAGTTTTCAAGCCTGGCGAGAAACTCACGATCGATGAGACTATGATCCTACTCAGTGGTCGACTTCCGTTGAAAATTTGTAACACTGACGGGAACACCTTCATGTATCATACACTCAGCATCTGGGATTCCTTCGCATTCGAGAAGCACATGTTCCATAGTTTCGTCCTCCTCTCCGCAACGTTGACAGGTCGCTTCGTGTAACTGTTCGTGTAAATTGGCCTGTTTTCCGTAGTCTGTGGACATCCCGCTCTGGCATTCGCGAGCAGTCGACCGCCCCTACTATGTGTGCGATAATTCCTCGTTCTTTTTTGAAATTACGATATTGGTCAAGAGTTTCTTTTCCGACGAACCCTTCCACCATTCCTTATCGAGCTAATTGCTCAGCGTATCCACATATTTCTAGTAGCTCCTGAGACCCATCCTTGCCTCGCTGGTTGATAGTTCTTTCAACTCTTTGCATTCGAATCGTTTCTTGACCTGTTTAATTCTTCCCTTCGACGATGTTTCTGTCCTTGTGATCTCCGGCATTCTATAATTTTGCTTCTGGCCCCTGGCTTCATTCCTTCCGCTCAGTGTGGCAGAACTTATGAGTTTCGCTTTCGTTCCGCGTGCTTCGGAGGATTACCATCCTAATTCTCCGTCTATTGAATCTCCACAGCGGTTCCGCGTGCATTTGTCTGATCACTCTCTCTGCTCCCAGATTTTTCCCTGTACTTGGAGGTCGTGTTTCTTGTTACATAGGTTGATTCCTAGGTTTTCTTATTGGTCGAGTTCTGGTATAAGTTGGATCTCTATTCGGAGTGTTGCCTCTGAGTTTGAGTCTATTACTTTTGCAAATTCTACAAGCGCGCTCTTATCGACGTTGAATCGGAGTCCCATTCCTCCTCCTAATTCCGATACAATCTACAGTAGCTTCTCTATATTTTTCATTGATTGTGCCATCAGCAAATAATAGGCCACTTATATTCAGGTGTCTTGGTGTTTGTAGGTCAAAGATATTCCCCCTCGTCCTGACCTTGAATCAAGCTCTTGCTCGCTCCAACCTTTTTTTTCCTCTCGGATTTTATTGATGAAGTTTTCTGAAGTTTCGTTGTTCGTCGAGCATTCTTCAGTGGGAAGTGGCCGTTTTGAAGAATCGCGAAAAGCAGTTCGGTCTTTTGTCAAGCTTTCTCGAGAGCGTTCGCCCCTTTGCTGATACAATCCATACAGAAGCAATCCTGCACTCCCTGAATGAACTCTTCGTTTTGAGAGTATATCCGTTTCGCTCCTTCCAGGTGAAGTTACAGCGCCTGGCAGTGGAAACTTGGCCACAGACCTCCGGAGTTCAATTCTTCTCCGTTCGCCATCTTCTCGCCCCCAACAGAATATTGCCTCGTTCCAGGCTTCTACCGTCTTGATTCATGATCAGGAACATTGCTTCCGTGAGCCACTTCGAATCGATGGCTGGTCAATTCGAGAGACGTGGAGAGCGCGGGGTTTCTGAGAGAACCGATGCCAAGTGGAGCTATTCGACGTGTTCTTGTACCAATAATTCGCATTGGAGTTGTTTGAGCCGGATGGTTCGCTGGGATCGTTCTGGCTGCTCTGCGATTGACGATGTTGGTTTCCCTGTCGGAAGTTGAAAGGGGGTTCGGACACCGAGCTCTTGGCGATTAGCGTCTCTATTATGCTGAATTCTGATTCAAGGAAGGACGTTAAGGCTTCGAGCTTGTTCGTGGGCGTGCTCTCGAATTTATCCCTGTATGTTTCCAGAAATTTGACCCTTGTGTTCCACCCGAGGTTTCCGATCACCTTGTGAGCGTATGCGGGTTTGAGAGCTGTGTATGTGTCTCCCAGAAATATAAAGACAAGGATGGGTTGAGAAATCGATTCGACAAAGCGGGGTGACTTATCGTTGCGAATTCCACCCCCGGATGACAGTATCTGATCCATGCCACGTGAACGCTGTCTTTCGCGGGGCTCACACTTCCGGATTGCTTTGCCAGCAATTGTTTCGTCGGGAGACAGTTTTCGGCTCTGAGATTCAGCTGTTTGACACTGTGAAAGGCTCTACCTGACAAGGACTCATGGAGAAAGATCATCTCCTGGGGTTCGGAGATCTGACGTTCGTGAACGAATGTGTTGAAAGTGTCCATGAATTTTCGGAACTCTTTGACGTCTCCGCTGAAGGTTGGCAGTTTAAAATTCTTGGAGAGCTTTTGAATGGAATCCTCCGGACTATCCACCGGGGCTGCGGGGCTCTAATCAGCTGGAGCCTGAGTCGAGCAGATTTGTGACTCGCTAGGATCACTGGGTGCCGCTTCGGTAGCTGACATGCGGGTGTGCAGCGTTCGGCTTCCGTCCGCTGAGATTGTGTGATCACGAGCGAAGGGGGCGCAGACAGGTAAATCTGCGGCTCTGTTTGATTCGTCTTTCGAGCCTCTGGTTGCGGCTTGGATGAATGCCATCCTTGATGGTTCAACGTTGGTAGGTCCATCGGAGTATGAGTAGAATGCACTGATCCTTGAGCTGACAGCTCGCCTCGGAATGCAAACGTCGAATCCGTGACTGTTGATAGTCTGTTGTTGAAAATGAGCGTTCTGAGATTACTGAGGTAACTTCCGCAGATTGCAAACTCCCCTTTGATTGCAACAAAGTTGTTGAGAGGGGAGTCTTGAGGCTGACTCGAGCACCCCGCTCGTTAACTTTGCCCACTCTGGGAGCACTTCCGAGATGGTCCCTGAGATACTCGGTCATCCGAATGGCAACCCTGAAATCGAGGTCTTCGTTGTAGAATGAATTTGCTCTTGTTGTGTGAGCCTTCACTCTGGGGGTGGCTCCCTGGTTGAGAGACTCTTCTCCTTCGACTCGGAATGTGTCTGTGTTACAGCTGCTACGGTCATTTCCTCAAGGATTTCCGGGGGCTGGTGGTGGGGCTGTTTGAGGAACCGTTGATGCTGTTCCGTCTGTGGAGGTCGACGCTAGATTACTCTGTGTGCTTGCTTGGTCCTCGTGGATTCGCTGAGATCTTCCTGCTGGTTGCAAGTTGATTTGTCTTCGATGACAACGCCCTTGCGGCTTGCTGTACTGGGGTCGTTGATCTGCTTGTTCAGAAGTTCCCCGAGTTCCAGGATTTTCTCGCTCCTACTTCGGAGCTGCTACTGCTCGCACTGCACATTTTGTGATTGTACGCTAATTCAGTCTACCGAGGACGGTCTTGCCTAAACTGCTTGCTCTACCACGCTTGGGCGTGATTAGAGTTCTGATGGCCTGCTAGTCGATCCGCGATTCACTGTTGTTGCTTCGACTTTGAGGGTCCGCCAACTTCGATTCGAGTCTTGAACTGAGCACTGCACTTGAACGTTTGTTTGCGACATGCCGGGCCGGCGGGCCTAGTCGCGCTGATCGGATGAGATGGGAATAGCACTCGTGGAACTTCTCCGCGCACGGTAAAGGGTTGTTCTCGTCTGCCCGGTCGGCGGTCACGAGAGAGCATCTCCACGGCGTCGATTTCGGCGGATTCCGTACGACGTTATGTCTGCCAACCGAGGCGCGTGCTAGATGAACCGATATTTTATTGATTTGAAGCAGCCTCGGATCTCCCGTGGCAGGATACATCGACATTGAGTGAATCGTTGGAGCTACACACTGGTGATGGGTCATCTATCGCCGACCCGTGTCTCTTCGATCCTTATGCTGGTGTTTCTATTGTGTGGTGACTGTGTAATGACCTGCTCCAAGCACTTCGCACATTGGCTCCGCTGCCGGCTCGGATTCCTCTCCGAGTTCAGCCTAGGACTCTGGCTGTGATTTAATCCCGAATCTTTTTTTGAGTTGCCTCGGTGAGAGCAAGCTGGAACTCTGCCATGAAAGGATCCTCGACCCGACCGTGGGCAAGTCGATCCACCATTGACTCAGCTGTGAAGTAGGCTTCCACATTTGAACGAAGCTGTATCGGGTGTTCGATGATTCTTTCTTTCACGTTCGCACCGAGCTCCAGGTCCAGGCCCTGATTTTCGAAAATACGGTCCGTACCGTATTACGGTAATACGAACCGTACTCATAATACGGTCCGTACTGTGATACGGCGCTGCGGACCGTATCATTGATGTGGACCGTATTATTGATGTGGACCGTACCGTAGTACGGTAATACGGAGTACGGTCTCAGACTCGAATGCCTGGAAAGCCCCGACCAGCACACGGGATCATTCTCGTGAGTAATGTGCTCGCTCTTCGCTCAGCATTCCCCGATATGACATCCTAGACGAAGTTCATTCACGAAGTTCAATGTCAGTCAAAACATAAGTTCACAAGATCAGGAATCAGAACTCAATCGGTCCAAGAAGCATACAGTGACGAATTTGATTGGATTATTCAGAATCCGTATTTGGTCCTGAATTCTCTGAAATGTTTGCTTTGAGCGTAGAAGTTCGTTAAGGGGGTACCTTACTCGAAAAATCGATATTTTCGTCAACCCCACCGATTTTTGTTCTGTGCATATTTCGGTAGGGAGGACCTTTGAGAATCCACACGCGGAAATTTGGAATCGAGCGAGCAGCGCATGGACGCATTTTTAAAGATGGCGCTATGGTCACTTCCGAACTCCAGGCTTCTAAACGCTGTAAATTTCCTGAGGCTTGCATCGGACTCCGAACGAGTACGAATTCAGCGACTCGGAAGCGTGCCACAGTCCACTCTGGAAGAAATGTGGCCCACCACGACCAAATCAAAACCTCGGGAGACGGAAATCTTTCCTAGTTTCAGAGCCTTTCACCTTCAAGTCACTATTTACATTTAGGCACGGCCGAGCCAACCGTTCGGAGCGCGCGAGTATCCTGTTCTCGTGGCCCTGTTGGTGGCTTGCAGTGAGTTGGTTTTCCAGCCTTGGAAAACTGGCTGCTCGCGTGGAGGCCGCCAAACTGACATGTACCAAGTTCAGTCATCTCGTAATGATGATTGTCGCCATCAAAGAAAAAAACTTCGTCTTCTTCGAAAGTTCCGATACCGACAGGAATTTTTTGGTCTCTTGGATTACAAGTCTATTGCGACTTATTTGATCGATATCAATGCTCTCATTCGGAAGTTTCAGGGTTCAAAAACTTTGAATGCTTTTTTCTCAGTCCGTGGAAATTGCATTCCGGCTTATCTTCAGAACCGGTTCCTGGGAAAAGTACGCGACTGATTGCCTTCAATTTTTCATGATAGTAAGAGCATGGTTGGGGGTCGATGCGTAAGTATCGGACTTCGGATTATTTCGCTCAGGTTATTAGATCGCCGGCCTCGAAATCGGGCCTCTTAGGATGAACCGTGATTTTTTCCGCGATTCGGAATCTCAACGTCGTGAAAAATTCCTGGAAAATTATATCCAAATCCCAGATACATACGCACTCGCCCCCACCCCTCCTTTGCACATTGCCACCTGTCCCGCGGAACTCATACGCGTGGTTTTCTCTGGAACCGGTTTCGCCCGAACCCCTGATTTTTCGCCATTGATTCGAAGACAACGAAGTTTGCGGGTTTTCTTTTTTTTTTCCCTGTGGAGATAATCGCGGGTGCCCTTGCTGATGGCCATAGTCCCACCCCTCTAAGTGCAGAACTTGTGAATTCTGCGATTTGAGTAAGGTACCCCCTTAAGAATAGATAATCGGAGAAATGGACGTCGCCGAGACCGTTTTGGCCATAGCGACGGGCGTGCCGCGCCCGGCTGGAAGAGCGTTCCGAGGGAACGCTTGTGGGCTGCAATGTTTCCATGGTTGCAACAAGTAATATCGGCAAAGTTCCGAAACCCTGCTCGAATGAATTCATCAACATCCGTGGTGTTATTGTGGCGTTGATTCGGCTTCTTCGTTTCCTGAGTAGCGAAGCTTGGAAAAAATCGAGAGGTGTCTCGGATGGCTCCAGCGGGGTAGTAGGGGGCCGATCGACTCCGTCAGTCACGATCAGAGTCACAGTGAAGTCAGCAACAGAGCTGAAGGGCGTTCAGAGGAATTTTGTAAGCAAAATCATCATCCAAAGATCTACTCTGCAGCTAGTCCTCATTCGACATTTGGTATTTGGCTCACAAAGCTGCATTTGGACCGATGGAGTTCTGATTCCTGATCTGGTGAACCTACGTTCCGACTGACATCACACTTCGTTAATCGTCTAGGATGTCACATCAGGGAATGCTGAGCGAAGAGCGAGCACACTACATACGAGAATGATCTCGTGAGTCGTGAGTCATCCCCTGCGCTGCTCGGGGCTTTCCAGGCATTCGAGTCTGAGACCGTACTCCGTATTACCTTACTACGGTACGGTCCGCATCAATAATACGGCCCGTAGCGCCGTTTTACAGTACGGACCGTTTTATGAGTACGGTCCGTATTACCGTAGTACGGTACGTTCCGTATTATAACACGGAGCGTATTTCGGAAAAGCAGCCGTATTCCGTACTACGGAGTGCAGCGTCTATCCAGCTCCTTCTCATTGAGGGGAACTCGCAGTGTCACACTCCTGGACAATTTATCCACAGTGCTCAAGTTTCCGCAGTATTATACCAGTTTTCCCCTCTGCGGAGGAAATACTTACATGTTGATGCCGGAGAGCTGTAAACAATTCGTTGAGTGTCTGAAGATGTCGACCACAGACAGTCAAGCCGTCGCACCTATTTCATATCGCGTAATTGATCGATTGGATGCGACTGACTATTGGCGCTGAACGTCACGATCTCATTCCGAAGCTCGGGAAGTCTGGTTCAATCTGACCCAGCTTCTGGGGATCTATAGAGGTGATATCGGGGTCGATCCGAACAAACTTCTAGACGTTTATGGCGGTGACTTCGAGAACGATCGGCAGTTTCACTGGGGTTCATGGACGTGATCATATATGCTAAAACCGATCTCGGAATCATCTTCAGGGACCTCAGAGTGTGCGATCAGATCGACCCCGGAATAAGCTTCTTGGACCCCAAAAAGAATGGTCTCATCGAGGCGGAATCATCTCAAGAGCATGTAGAGAACGACGGGGAAGTATGATCGGACCAGGACGGAGTCATTCTCAAAGTCGTGGCTTGAGAAGCAATGACTCGAATCGGTGGAGTTGCTGTATTCGGATATACAGGTAGCTTTTATCTCAATGTCCGTGGATTTCATGTATACATGTGTTTCGAGAGAAGTTCCTGCATCAGTCGGAGATTCACGCGAATATGGGCGATTGGGTACAAGTTTGATGAACAAGGTATTCTAAACGGCCCGGGCCAAGAAACCGAAATTGCTTCAGCTCGGTCGTGTTTGAAGCCGAGATTCCACAGAGCTCTTGCGGTCTCAGTTCAAACCTAATCAGCAGTCTGACTCTCTAAGAGAGAGAACCAGTGCTGGCGCTCTAGCAGACCTTTCTGGGGGGTGGTGTTCCTGACGGCCGCCGATTCACAGGACCAATCAAAATGACCATCACCTCTCCCAAACAACCCCTGCAGAACTATAAAGCATGATCTCGGCGAGCGCAAAGCACAGAACTCAACATTTCGCCTCTGTACTGACATCGTCTCACACCTAGACTGAAGATGAACAGCAACGACCGAACCATGTCGGAAACATCGGCTTCACCTGAGGAGCCCGTGGTCTTCTACGACCACCTGGAGAGCCTCGACATCGGTCTTGACGTGGAAGTTGAGACCTCCGAGGTTCTGGCCGAGCGGGAACTGTCCTCGGACGAAGATGACGACGAACCGCAGCAGCTCACACCAGAGGTCAGTGAAGTGTTCGGCTATCTCATAGTGGTCGACCCAAGGCTGTTGCAACAGAGCGTTAACTGGCCTGATGAGTCGAGCGATAGCTCGGACTCAGAGATGGAGAGCGATTCCGACAGCGACAGTGAGCCCATGTCGGTTTGTGCCACGGGCAGTGCGTCGCCGAGCTCAAACAAGCCCAAAGTTCTAGTCCAGAGACTCCATTATTAGGGCGTCAAAGTGCTGTAGACGCTGCTCGATTGTGTGAACCGAGATGGCCACCCGTGTTTCCGATGCGAGTATGCGTCTCTGAATGATTTTGTCTAATTGAATAAACTATGTGAATTACCAGTTTCGTTACAATCAATGTGTCCTGTTGTGTTACCATGATGAATCAGACGGTCCGCCGCCGTCAGCTCTTGAGTCGCTTTCCATGAATAAATCGGTAGTTTAGATTTAAGAGGTTCTTGGGCGGCACTTCTTATGGGGCGCTGCAGCCCTCACTCCGAACAGTCGGGTGAATCCTTGACCCTGATACAAACCCTGAGGAGTTGAGAGAATTTTTCGGGGACGTAGTATACATGGGCCTTTTAGCATATCCTAGTATTGAGCTTCATTGGAGCAGGAGCTGTTTCTATAAGAATTACGTAGTGTTTCGAAGCATGAGCCGGAACGGGTTTCAATCACTGCTTCGGTTCGTGCACTTTTCGAGTGAAATCTGCCCCTCGAACGTAGTGCCGGAGCTAGCCAAGCCATATTTCGATGAGGGACGAACCCCAGTTCACCTCTGTTACTCTACGACGAAGTACACATCTTGTCGGTACTGTGCCTAAGAACGGGGAGCATCTACCGCGATGCGTCGTGGACGCTCAATCCCACCGAAATCAAATTATTCGCAAGGCATCGACCGACGGAATAGTTGCCGGTAAATGGAAGGATAAGCGGGATACCTTCTTCCTGACTACGGAGCATGATTTACGCATGGTGGATTCCGGGAATTTGAGGAGAGATGGCTCTCGAAAATCACACCGGGTGTCATCCTTGAGTATGACAAGACAAAGCAAGGCGTAGACTCGTCAGATCAGCTGGCGAGCTTCTGTTCGCCCCCTAAGGAACACAATCCGGTGGTATCACAAGTTCGTGTTTAAACCAATCCTGGATACAGCTGTCGTGAACTCGAGAATTCCAAGAGAATCCAAGAAACTCACAGGGAACAATGGAGCACTTTTGGGCACTCTTGGACACAAAATGTGTGGCCATAATTCAAGGTGGCATGACACTTCGGCTGCAAGACACTTCGACTCCGAGACTTTTTGGCCTCGGACATTTCGGCCCTGAACTCGCTCGCGATCTCCCGACTCGAGCTGATGTTGATTGAGATGATCATTGATCCTCCATTCGCATGTCGCCTAAAACAAAAGCTTTCCATTTCGCGGAAGGCCCCTGTCAGTCGTCGTGGTCAGTGGATACCGTCGAATCCATTGCGATTAGAGACCTCTTTCGTGAAGCGCAATAGATGCCTTTGAGAGCGAACGGCTTCAGTTGGGATAAACGGGTCCTGCGTGGGTTTACAGTTGCAAAGAGCCTTACTCTCGGGCGAACGCCTGCCCAGGTTGAAGAATGGCATGTGTGCATGTAATCCTAAGATCATCGCAAAGTCTCTATACACATGAGCAAAATGCATGGTCCCACGCACACATGAGCACCGCCGTTGGGTGCCGATACGTCTGTCGCTCTGGAGTAACTTTGGAAAAAATGCGCTCACACGCTCGATGAGATAATGTGCCTGTTCGCGCCTGCCTTCCGTGATAGCTCGGAAGAATATGAGCGTTTGAAGTTCGAGCTTTCGAATAACTTTAATCGTCTCTTGATGAGACTGTATGGAGTAACTCGAGAACTGCTTCCGTTACGTGTGTGTTGGCCCCCTGTTCGAGAGCGGCGCCAAAAAAACGGTCGACCAACCCGCCCACCCAAGAAGCGGGGGCTGAAGCGGGGGCATGAAATAAAGCATGATTTCTGTGTACCGCTCCGTCTACCTTCCTCCAGCCTCCTCTTCCCCTGTGTCGCCAGTCGACGGGCTCGGAACGTGCTTTTTAGGCTGTTTGTCGCGCCGTTTCTCGAAGAGGGGGCCTGACACACAAGTACGCTATCTCCTCTCCCCGCGAATCCGTGGTTTTGGGCTGTCGGGTTGCATGAGCGCGACAAATGACTACCTTCTGAACGCAACATTAGATAACTCATCGTAAAGAGCCTCCACGTCACTCTGCCGACTGGAAAAATCCAGTCAGATTTCTCCAGAACCTCGCTCGTGATATTGTACAAGCGAGGTTGGATCGAACAGCTGATTTGGGTTTGAGGAGAAGGAGAATCAAAAGCAACGAAGCCCTCAGGGCTTGAACGCGTGGATTTACCGAGCTGGGTAAATATTTTACCTTTTCACAGTTTTGGAAAAAAATCTTCCAGGGGTGCAAACTTGCTGATTTAGGAAGTCGAAGAGACTTATCCAAACTGCGCAGCTTCATTTCTGGACTGATGGTTTCGAGTTATTCTCGTTTTTCTCCCGCTAGATACAGAGCCGGCTGTCTCCGTTCACGTCTCAAGTGAAGTTTGCTTCTGGCATGATCTGTCTGAGCAACGCTGGGATTCGGGCTTGAATTTATGAAGCGCTACCGAAAACTATGTTGCGACAACGCAACGCCGCGCTGCAAGGAAATCGCAGCGCCTGGCGGTGCGCCCTCACACTCGCCGGCCGGAGCGCCGCCGAATCCGTGACGCGGCGCACAGCCCTGAAGACCGAGCTGCTACAAGAGCATGGCTGTAACCCGACGAGGCAGACTAAGTTGAAAGCCCGACTCTCTTCTGTGAGAGTGTGACCAATACGATACAGCCTGATCGACGAGTTGGATTTGAACTGAAGTTGGCCAACTGAAGGCGAGAGCTGCGGATCTAAACGGATGGCAACGAAAAAAAAAACAACATAATTATGATAATTTTATTCACATAACCAATTCGGTATTTGCTGCATGAATATATATCAACTCAATAAAGTACATAAGTGATGTCATCCTCTTCCGCTTCTTAACTCGGATAGGGATGGGGCTACATGGCAATCTTTCTGGTGGTAGCGCGTGCAAGCTTTTCCGCAATGTACACACACACAGCTGTATGAGGGAATGTGGAAGTCACTTCGTTGGCACAGGATATGGTGGAATCCGTGCACTGAGTATCGGGCTATGATGTGTCGCATGTCGTAGAGGGGCATTTCCTAGTCAATCGTGATCATCGCCGGGACGGTAAAGAATTCAGCCGGGACCTTCCTGAACTTCGACAGTGCCTCTGTCGGGGGCAGTTGGAATCTTCTTGGAGTCGCACCGGTGCGACTTTCTTGTCGAACAGCCTAAGGTCGGTCGTCATTGCTAATTCTCGTGGGCACGGAATGCTGCACATTGCCGATGTGCTCTTTCGATCATGCCCTGCGACGTGAGGTCCGAGAGATGTTCCACTTGTCGTAAGCTCAACCCCGAGATAGGTGAACCGCGGCACGAATTCAATTGGCGTGTTTCCTAGGTGTGGCTTGTCCGACTTGCGAAGGCGCCCACCATTCCTGAACTTCATCGCCTTTTTTTCCTCGGTGTTTATGACTAGTCCGTTGTTCTCGCTGTATTCCATCAGGAAGTTTGCGCTTTTCTTCAGCTCCAGAAGTATTCTTGAGTATAGGACTAGCTCATCATCATACTGGGTAATTCAAGGATGAGGAATGAGTTTCAATCATCGACGGCAGGTCACTCATGAGGACAATGAAAAAATATTGCGCTGAGGTTGTCGTCTTGAGCTGACCCAGTCGTTTGTCGGAAGGGCTCATGCTCACAGACTCCGTTATCCAGGGCGATGGGATTCGCCTTCAGCATGGGTGACAGGAGTCTGAGGAAACGCTTTCCGACTCCGACGCTCCAAAGGAAAGGCCACAAGATGGTCGAAACTAAGTGAGGCAGTGAACCTGTTGCGCGGGAACAGTCGCCGCTTGGATTGAGCTGTTGGTGATTCGTAAACCTCGAAAAAGAGTAGGAAATTGGATGGAACGACAATTGATTTATTCAAAAAAGAGCAATTGAGAGGACACGCCGCCCGGCTTGGTTAGGTGACGTGGAAGGCCGGAGTGCAGTTCATGCGGCTGAGGAGAACCCGGGCTCTGCTCATGAGCTGAGTTTGATCGAATTCTGGATTCGCTTCATGTATCATTGTCAGTTCTCGATGCAATTGACTTATTCCTCGATTGGATTACTTGACATACTCAACAACGTGGGTGTCACAGGTATACGGATCGAGTATGATTTGCAGATCCATGTTCGAATCGAGCACGGTCGCTATCCAAGGCTTGAATGTGTTCACGTAGATTTGAGTCATATCTCTGTTGAACATCATAGATGGGCGCTTCAAGCTTGATCTCATCAAGTCATGAATCGCGACGTAGGCTTTTGTTTCTAGTAAAATGCGGGCGTTAGCTACTCCGTTCATGAGAAGATCCCACCGTTGGTCCTGTTTATGCAAAGGCATCAGTACTCTCAATTGAAACATGGACCAATAGGGGATATTGGTTCCGGAATCCCCCCCCCCCCCAGAGTTGGAAAGTGATGCTCAGATAGGTCCCGGAATCACCCCTCCAGAGTTGGGAAGTAATGCTCAGATTGGTCCTGGAATCCCCCCTCCAGAGTTTGAGAGCAATGCTCAGATTGGTCCTGGAATCAGCCCACCAGACTCAGAAAAGTATGCTCAGATTGGTCCCGGAATCACTCCTCCAGACTCGGAAAAATATGCTCAGGCTGGTGCCGGAATCACTCCTCCAGACTCAGCAAAATGTTGTCATATGCGTCCTGGAATCAACCCACCAGACTCAGGAAAGTATGCTCAGATTGGTCCCGGAATCACCTTCATTTCGTCCAGAAAAAGTGCGGACAGACTGACAAACGGACAGACTGAGCCGATTATATATAGTGAGGATGGTTAGATTGGTCTTGGAATCAACCCTCCAGCTTTTGAAAAGTATGGTCAGGCTGGTTCTGAAAATACCCCTCGGGCTTTTGAAAAGTATGGTCAGACTGGTCCTGGGATCACCCCTCCAGACTTGGATGAGTATGGTCAGACTCTTCAAGGGGGTGGGGAAGGATATCCGATGACGATGAGGCCTAGGAGGCTGGCTGGCGTCATATCGGGGCGGTGCACCTTATTGTCAGGATTTGCATGCAGGTAAAAGTTTGGAGGGGGTCAGAGTTGGGGTAGATGGCGAGGGGGGAGGGTGGGTGGCCGGCCTATGTCCTTCGCAGTGAGCCGCCCTACATCACGCAGTTTGTTCCAATTCGATCCGATCAATACCGCATTCGGAGCAGTCTAGTGCCTCTACTATGTGTGCGATGATTCCTCGTTCTTTTTGAAACTACAATATCGGTCAAGAGTTCTTTTTCCGACGAACCCTTCCACCATTACTTATCGAGCTCATTGCTCAGCGTATCCACATATTTCCAGTAGCTTCTGAGACCCATCCTCTGAGACCCATTTTTTTTTCGTTCCCATTTTTTCGTTCCACTCCCAGTTACACCCCAGTAAACACGCCCGAAGAAAAGCGCATTTCTGCGCTAAAAAGATTCGACATCAAATCGCAGCCAGAGTCCTGGGCTGAACTCGGTGAGGAATCCGAGCCGGCCGCGGAGCCAATGTGCGAAGTGCTTGGAGCAGATCATTACACAGTCACCACACAATAGAAACATCAGCATAAGGATCGAAGAGACACGGGTCGGCGATAGATGACCCATCTCAAGTGTGTAGCTCCAGAGTTTATTCTGTTCACGTTTCCAAGTCTTTCTCTCATCTACGCGGCTCAAGCACCGGGATCCAAGTTTTCCTCGGTAGCTCGTCCGGGGGACCCTTGTCCCATGGTGTATTTTTGGTTATCTATCCATTGTATTCATGATGTGGTACTCGTCCCGGTCTCCAGTTCTCTCTCATATTCTTCTGTATGTCGATGTATCCTGCCACGGGAGATCCGAGGCTGCTTCAAATCAATAAAATATCGGTTCATCTAGCACGCGCCTCGGTTGGCGGTCATCACGTCATACGGAATCCGCCGGAATCGACGCCGCGGAGATGCTCTCTCGTGACCGCCGACCGAGCAGACGAGAACGATTACAGCCCATTGGCCTGGAATCCTATTCGCGTGAATACCCATTGGCCTCAAAGAGCCATTGACCTAAAAACCCGTTAGCCTGAAAACCGGCTAGCCCGAAAATTCAGAGAGTGGGCTAGCAAGGCTTCTATGCGCAGCGCTGATCCCGCAGACAGGTAGACGAATGGACACGAATTTCCGGACTTCAGGATTTCGAACTCTCGGACAATTGGGATTGGAACTTAAGAGTGCTCTGGAAATGGATTTGGGCAATCCGGAAATCGATGTCCGCTCGTAGGTAAACTCCCGATTCTCTGCACAAGTGTGAGATTCGAAATTATGTTACGGCTGTAGTGTTCCATGGAACGACAGGGAACAGGATACAATTGTAGGTTTGCTCGGTGAATTAAAGTGTGAAATTGTAATAAAGACTTTCAGTGATAGAATGAAGCATACCATCTCGGTCTTCTATGTGGAACAACAGAATGATCGTTTCTCTGATGCACATACCGTCTGAATACGGATGTTGTTTCAGATTTCAGACGGTGGAATGGACAAGTAGGCTATCAACCATTCGCATGTATACCAGTCTGATACCCAGGGCATGGTTGGGGGTTTATGCGTAAGTATCGGACTCCGGATTACTCCTTGGATGCAGTATATGCAGTCATCTCACACAGTTCCGTATAAGCGTCTCAGCTCTCGTAAGAATTGTCACGTAGAGCAAGCTATCTGGAGGGAACGAGATGTCGCTTGATAGCGCGACGGCTCCGCGCTGCGCGTAGAAGCGTCGCTCTCGCATGGAAAGCTCTCGAAGAATTCGGGCCAATGGGTTTTCAGGCGAATGGGTTTTCTGGCCAATAGGATTTCAGGCGAATGGGTGCGCACCACGAGAACAACCCTTTACCGTGCGCGGACAAGTTCCACGAGTGCTATTCCCATCTCATCGGATCTCCGATCTCCGGCGGAGATCACAAGGACAGAAACATCTTCGAAGAAAGGAATTGAACGGGTCAAGAAACGATTCAAATGCAAAGAGTTGAAAGAACTATCAACCAGCGAGGCAAGGATGGGTCTCAGAAGCTACTGGAAATATGTGGATACGCTGAGCAATGAGCTCGATAAGTAATGGTGGAAGGGTTCGTCGGAAAAAGAACTCTTGACCGATATTGTAGTTTCAAAAAGAACGAGGAATCATCGCACACATAGTAGAGGCACTAGACTGCTCCGAATGCGGTATTGATCGGATCGAATTGGAACAAACTGCGTGATGTAGGGCGGCTCACTGCGAAGGACATAGGCCGGCCACCCACCCTCCCCCCTCGCCATCTACCCCAACTCTGACCCCCTCCAAACTTTTACCTGCATGCAAATCCTGACAATAAGGTGCACCGCCCCGATATGACGCCAGCCAGCCTCCTAGGCCTCATCGTCATCAGATATCCTTCCCCACCCCCTTGAAGAGTCTGACCATACTCATCCAAGTCTGGAGGGGTGATCCCAGGACCAGTCTGACCATACTTTTCAAAAGCCCGAGGGGTATTTTCAGAACCAGTCTGACCATACTTTTCAAAAGCTGGAGGGTTGATTCCAAGACCAATCTAACCATCCTCACTATATATAATCGGCTCAGTCTGTCCGTTTGCCAGTCTGTCCGCACTTTTTCTGGACGAAATGAAGGTGATTCCGGGACCAATCTGAGCATACTTTCCTGAGTCTGGTGGGTTGATTCCAGGACGCATATGACAACATTTTGCTGAGTCTGGAGGAGTGATTCCGGCACCAGCCTGAGCATATTTTTCCGAGTCTGGAGGAGTGATTCCGGGACCAATCTGAGCATACTTTTCTGAGTCTGGTGGGCCGATTCCAGGACCAATCTGACAATATTTCGCCGAATCTGGAGAGCCGAAAGCTGGATCAGGGAGCGGTCGATACCTGATTCTCGCTCCGTTCGGTATTGTGACTATACCTCTGTTCTCTGACAATACTGTAACGAAGGTTTCCGCTGTCTGCCAAAGCTCGCACTAGGTGAGGTCTTAAGATCTGGGTGACGAAGGAGCTACGACTCACGGAGTAAGAGGACGAACTTACTCGGACACAACTGGGAGCGGGGGCTGGTTGCTTAGTCCACCTTGGACGCTAGGGCAGCGGAAGAAAGGGACGTTTTGAGGACGGTCACAACTTGTCCGCGAGCAAATCTACTCTTCTACTCTCAAGCTTTTTTCATTCGTTTCCCTTTTGCAGGCTCTTCCTCTTCTAGCCGGTCGCGTTCTTGCTTCACATTGGTCCCGGATGCCTTCGCTCTTTCACTATTGATGTCTACCCCGCACCTGCGCCCTCGGTTGCAATGCCGGTTTCACCGCCAGCGCATAATACACATGTGGCCCCTGTGATCGTTATATTATCCGGCTACCAGCTCACGAGACACTTTTCTCTGAATCTATCTTCTCATTCGGTTGATTGGTACATGCTGTTATGGTCAGATGGACTCCGGAATTACCTCCTCAGAGTCTAAAAAGTATGGTCAGGTCGATCCTGGACTCACCCCTTCAGACTCCGAAGAGTATGTTCAGATTGGTCCCGGAATAGAACCGAATTCATTTGCCGTACATTTGAATTCATATAAGAGAATTCATTTGCCGTACTACGTAAAATGATGTCTAGTCCCGGAATCACCTCTCCAGACTTGGGAAGTAATGGTCAGATCGGTCCCGGAATCGCTCCAAGAAATCGATGGTCGGTGATCGACCCCCTGGGGCACGGCAATCCATATACTCCAACGGAGTCGCTCAGGGGGTCCACGGTTGACCCCGTGGTCGACAGGTGGAGTTGCTATTCACGAACGCAGAGGAGCACCTACGCAAGCAACTCCCACAATTACACCAGATCTCATTGATGAAGATCCTGGTGACATTCATGCCTGTAAAATACTCCTACGTAACCAACTAACCGTCCTTGCGACTGTGTATATGAATCCGGAGAAATCGTTCGAACTCATTGAAGAGTTCCCACTGAAATATGACCATGTTCTGTCCCCTGGTATACAAAACCAGAGAACTTCACTGATTCTATGCGGTGATTTCAACCCGTGGATGAACCGTTCCTGTTTTTTTTTGAGTTGCCTCGGTGAGAGCAAGCTGGAACTCTGCCATGAAAGGATCCTCGACCCGACCGTGGGCGAGTCGATCCACCATTGACTCAGCTGGGAAGTAGGCATCCAAATTTGAACGAAGCTGTATCGGGTGTTCGATGATTCTTTCTTTTACGTTCGCACCGAGCTCCAGGTCTAGGCCCTGCACTCCGTAGTACAGAATACGGCTGATTTTCGAAAATACGGTCCGTACCGTATTACGGTAATACGAACCGTACACATTTTACGGTCCGTACTGTGATACGGCGCTACGGACCGTATTATTGATGCGGACCGTGCCGTAGTACGGTAATACGGAGTACGGTCTCAGACTCGAATGCCTGGAAAGCCCCGACCAGCGCACGGGATCATTCTCGTGAGTAATGTGCTCGCTATTCGCTCAGCATTCCCCGATATGACATCCTAGACGATTCACGAAGTTCAATGTCAGTCGGAACATAAGTTCCCCAGATCAGGAATCAGAACTCTATCGGTCTAAAAAGCATACAGTGACGAATTTGATTGGACCATTCAGAATCCGTATTTGGTCCTGAATTCTTTGAGTTGTTTGCTTTGAGCGTAGGAGTTCGTTAAGAATAGATGATCGGAGAAATGAACGTCGTCAAGACTGTTTTGGCCATAGCGACGAGCGTGCCGCGCCCGGCTGGATGAGCGTTCCGAGGGAACGCTTGTAGGCTGCAATGTTTCCATGGTTGCAACAAGTAATCTCGGCAAAGATTCGAAACCTTGCTCGAATAAATTCATCAACATCCGTGGTGTTATTGTGGCGTTGATTCGGCTTCTTCGTTTCCTGAGTAGCGAAGCTTGGAAAGAATCCAGAGGTGTCTCGGATGGCTCCAGCGGGGTAGTAGGCGGCCGATCGACGCCGTCAGTCAGGACCAGAGTCACAGTCAAGTCAGCAATGGAGCTCAAGGGCGTTCAAAGGTATTTTGTGAGCAACCTCATCATCCAAAGATCTACTCTTCAGCTAGTCCTTATTCGACATCTGGCTCACAAAGCTGCATTTGGACCGATGGAGTTCTGATTCCTGATCTGGTGAACCTATGTTCCGACTGACATCAAACTTCGTCAATCGTCTAGGATGTCACATCAGGGAATGCTGAGCGGAGAGCAAGCACACTACGCACGAGAATGATCTCGTGAGTCATCTCCTGCGCTGGTCGGGGCTTTCCAGGCATTCGAGTCCTGATGATATCCAGGCATATTGCCGCCGTTTAACATGACGTCCCTCGGTTGCTTTCTCTGTCGGCTCCGCGGCTCTTGTGCACCGGTGAATGTAATAACCTGTGTCACTTGGGGTGTACATCCTCGGATGACGATGGAACACCCGATGTCGAACCTACATGCCCTTCCTGCAAGACTGTGAGCAAAGTTCTGGACAGCCACATCTACAAGCGGCTTGGAGGTATGTTCGCTGTCATGATGGAACAGCAGCTCAAAACTCAGCAAGTTCTCGCTGAAAACTTCAACCTTTTGCGTTAGAACGCATCAATACAGGAACTAATCCTGCTTCTGGAGTCCCGGCTCCATGAACTCCTGGGGGAAGGATCCTGCGTGGGGCGATCAGATGGCCCGGCCGTATCGGTGAAAAAGCATCATCAATCTGCCGTTCCGCGGGTTAGTGGAAAGGGAGCAACAACACCGGCCAAATGTAAGCAGAAACCTCTGCTTCGTGGATCGGCTCGGGAGCCTACTGTCGTGATGCATTGTGTGGTGACACCGGTCACTCACAAGCCGAAGCCTTCTAATCGTGGAACGGCTGGGGTGCCTGCCAATGTGTCACGTGGTTCCGTCAGTTGTAATGTGACTAGGGATGCCGCTGACTCTGTGGACATCCAGGCCGCCTCGACAGCTGTCGCACCCAAACATGGACTTCCGGGGCATCCCATTGCTGCCACACGTATCGGGACGAGCCAGGGTACGACTTCCCGCCCGCGTTCGATGGAACAGAAGGCACGACGGCCCGCCTCCACTGGTACGGCTCGAGCTTCCCTTTCATTCGGAGCGGCGCCAAAGAGGAAACGTGAGCAGGTATCGATAATCTTCGTTTCGGGCGTTGAGCGATCGGTCACCGCGGCACAGATGCTCGACAATTGCATGACGATTTCTGCAGATGTCATGCAAGTCTCGAGGTTCAGGGCCAAGAGTGAGAACCAGACCTACTCATCATTCGTGATCAAGGTTCCGCGTGAAAAGTCTGATCTTTTCCTCAGTTCGGACAAATGGGCGGTCGACATCATCTAGAAACCCTTCACGAGAAATCTGGACCCTTCAAAGCTGGTTGAGACAGTTGGACCGCCTGGAGCCATCCTCTCGGGTGTCATCATCCCAGGATGCCCTTCCGTCGCACTCACGGATTCCGAATGACTCGGCCATAGTTATGAACGTGACTGCTGTCAGAACGTTTCCGACTCGACGGAGTCGCCTATCCGCAAACTCAACTGTGTATTCCTCAATGCTGCAAATCTCGCCAAAAACGGTGCGCTGGACGATCTCAGAGTACGGGCGATCTTAGGTGGAATCGACGTCGTTTGCGTCTGTGAGGCATTTACTCACGAGGGTGTCTCCTCAGATGAGCTCTCACTTGATGGCAAGTACGAGGTTTTCCGTCGGGATCGTGTTGGCTCCAGGGGAGGAGGCGTATGCGTGTTAGTTCGTAAGCCTTTGCTTTGCTCTCATGTCGACTCTCCCTCCTCCGCTGAGGTCTCAGCTGTTGACTTTCTTCTTGGTGATCTCTCGTTCCGACTTGTGTGTGCCTATATCTCACCTTCCGGGTCGGCATCAAATGCGAGAGATGCAGTTGAGAGCATCTGCCGTGAGCTTGAGCGACTGTGCCAGGTGCCGCAGCCGTCACACGTCGTTGGTGATTTAAATATTCCCAATATGAATTGGCTTCATAAGACTTCCCCTGGCAACGAAAACAAGGAGCAGATCTTCCTTGGTTCCTGCATTGTCAATGGCCTTCATCAGATGATCGAGGAGCCCACTCGTCTCATCCTTATCCTTACTATATATAATCGGCTTAGTCTGTCAGTTTGTCAGTTTGTCCGCACTTTTTCTGGAAGACATGAAGGTGATTCTGGGACCAATCTGAACATACTCTCCCGAGTCTGGAGAGGTGATTCCGGTACGAGTCTGACTATACTTCTCAAAAGCTGGAGGGGTGATTCTAGAACCAATCTGACCATACTTTCCAAAACGTGGAGGGGTGATTCTAGAACCAATCTGACCATACTTATCAGAACGTGGAGGGGTGATTCCGGAACCGATCTGAGCATGTTGAGAAATATCGTTACACTTCAGTATCTGAAACATGTCTCAACTACCCACACCCGTAACGGGAACAAGGACAAGCCGTGTGCGTGATTACGCCACGGGATTGCAGCACCGGGCTTAGACACTTAGATTTGGCCGCGGTCAGCTCACGCTTTCCCGCCAAGTATAAATACTGCAATAAAGAAGTTTCGCTCTTGAGGAGCTACGCATTCCCTAACCGGAACTCTGTCTGTTTATTTCGTGCCGTGATCTTCCAGCTTCCAGAGAACTTCCAGATCGGTGTCTGCCGACTGACTTCAGGGAACGAATATCCAACATTCGTTATTGCGCACGATACGACTCTGTGGACACTGTCGTTTGGAAGTGAACGCTGTGAAGTGTGTGTGTGACTCTCGCGTGTAGTAACCTGCCGGTGAAGGTACATCAAGGTGCGACAAGAAAATGGATCCAACGGAGAGTCAACGAACACAGGAAGATTCCAGTAGCTCCCACGGCTTTAGTGAGGTTGGAGATGAAATGCCAGGACATTCGGCAAAGACAGGCGACGGAGCATTGGACTTCAGCAGGAAGAGTGTCGGAGCAACGGACGACACCGACGAGGACTTAAACGAGTTCAACATGGGTTCAAGACACCGAGCAGAAGACCTTTTGAAGCTCAGACTCGACGGAGCGAACTACACAGAGTGGCGAGTGATGATATCGGCAGCTCTGGATGCCGATCCGTTTGCCTTGGATGTGACGATGGGAAACCTGATACCACCGCCATCCACTGCAAATAGTCAGGCCGCGAAAATCCAGAAGAGAAAATTTGATGCAGGAAATCGAGCTGCACGCTGCACTCTGTTCGCATCGCTTCAGTCCGATCTTGCGGTCTCGCTCTTCCACGCCAATTCGGAAACAGTGGATGCTCCAGAAATGTGGAGAGAAATCACTGGACGTTTCAACAATGCCAACGGAGGGCTGAAGAGAGTGGCACTGTCGAAGTTCACTTCCTACATGTATCTGTCCAACAAAAGCGCTGGTGAGAATCTTCTCAGGTTCAATAAGATCTTAAGCCGCTGCGAGGCCCTAGGGGTCTCCTTGCCTTCTGATTTGAAAATCACGATTCTGCTGGCAAGTTTGCCCCCGAATTGGGAATCTTTCAAGCAAAGTTTCACTGCAAGAGATGAGTCAGCTCAGTCTCTTGTCCATCTAACATCTGCTATCGAGATGGAGGCAATACGGCGCGGTAGATTCGATACCAGTGAAGTGACAGCCCTGTTCTCGCGTCTTCGGCCTGCATCTGGGAGACAACACAACCGAGGGACATTCAGCGAGAGGTCAAGCGTAAACGGGACAATGACCAGCACATCAGAAAATGACTACTACGGTTGCGGTCATTCTGGACACATGATTACGCGATGCAACGCTCCAAGTGGAAGTGGAAATCGAGTAGAGAATCGATATCAACGCCCGCAGCGCTCTCAGCCTCCGCAGCAACCTCGGCGCAACCAGCAGCCACGGCGCGGCGGAATGAGATCCTTCAACCGCCATCGACAACAACATAGTGCACATCATACAGAAGCTGATGTGGTTGAGATCCTGAACTGTGAGATGGAGATTGTAGAGTCCCATATTACGACACCTGACAACGAATATGTGGTGGACTCCGGTACCAATTTTCACATGTGTAATTCTCTAGAGCACATGACGCACTACGCAGCATTCCACCAGTCACGCAAAGTGAGATTGGGAGGTTCCCGGACCCTGAGAGCTCCTGGGTCCGGAACTGTTTACGTGACACTCATTCAAGAGGGAAAGCCAGTGACAATCCAGCTGAATGAGGTGCTGTACGTTCCGAAACTCCGCCGAAACCTCATATCGGTCTCGAAGCTCGCAGATGACAACTTTGAGATCAGGATCTCCCGGAATTCTATCTTCATGACCAGAGGGAAGACGTCCATTCAAGCAACAAGGAAGAATGGCCTTTACCCCCTTTATGCCGTGGACTCCGCCGAAGAATACAACGCCGAAGACATCAAACCGAAGAAAAAGGTCAGCCTCACTAAAATGCACCGGAATTTCGCTCATTTCAACGCCGGACGGCTCAAGTCAATGTTACAACGTCAAGGATATGACGTAATCAAAGATTTCCTCAGCTTTGATAGCTACGTCAAAGGAAAAATGCCCAGAGCTAGCTATCGGCCGGAACTCAGCAGCTCACTTGCCCCTCGTAACGGATGGATCAAGAGCGATGTCTGTTTCGTCAGTACGCCTTCCTGCGGCAGACATAACGCTTTCAAGACATTGACCGATAATCATAGCCGATTCCGAGAAACCTACTTCCTCCAGAATAAGCTAGAAGTCTTCGATCGGGTACGGGAATTCCCCAAGAGGTTCAAGCGAATATCAACGGGCCTCCTATGGATGAAGAAAAAGAACAGGAAGCGGATCCCTCACCCAACGACACCAGTGAGCCAGACAGCACCGGTGATGACGACAACTTGGAAGAAGAAAGGAACGTAGACGACGAGCGAGCCATCGCATCGGGTTCGGTACCCGGCGATGAAGCCTCTCCTGCCAGAGAACCGCGCGGACGCACCAGAAACCAGAGCTCGGCAAGGATGGAGGGACAAATCGAGGGAAGCAAGTACAATTTAAGAGACAAAGGTACCTTAAAGAAGCCGAACCATTTTGAGGCAGGGATAGCCTACAATGTAATAAGTAGTACTACAACCAAATGAAACTAGCGACCCCCTAGGCAGGTTCAACTCACAGGCAGACGTGCCTCTTAACCTAGCGGACGTGTATCGCTCAAAGTATAAAAATGAATGGTTTGCGGCAAGGGCATTGGAACTATAGTCCTTCAGAACTAATCAGGTTTTCAAACTCGTGGACCCGAACGCGGACAAAATGTCCTGACGAATTGATGGGTATTCTCGTTGATAACTGATAAGGACAATAGCATAATCAAGAGGAAGGCCAGGCCCGTGGTAAGAGGATATAAACAAAGAGCTGGAATTGACTGTGATAGTCTGTTTAGCCCTGTGGCGAAGTTTGACACGATTATGGCAGTACTGTCAATCGCTGCACAGGAGCGTCTCCGTTTGAACCACACGGATATGTGCACGTCCTTCTCGTCTGCGCCATCAGACGAAAGACTCTTTATGAAACAGCTAGCTGGTTTGGACAACGGTACCAACAGAGTCTATGAACTATTGAAGGCGTGGTATTGGATACTCCAGGCTCCTAAAATGTTTAACCAGAAATTGAGCAACACATTGTTGAGTCTCAATATGGTCGAGTTGACCAGAAGCAAGTTGGACTCTTGCTTGTACTTTCCAAATCCTCCGACTCGAGTTTTTGTTCTGATATACGTTGATGATGGCCTGATAGGCTCCAACGATGAACAAATGAATCGAAGAATAATAAAGGAACTAGAGAAAACCTTTAAACTTACCACGGCGCCGCTCGAGTTTTTATTGGGATTGAGGATTGCGATCTCTCCCGACGGAGGTAGGATCCATTAGGATCAAGCCCAGTATGTTACCGAGCTACTAGATCGTTTCCGGATGTCAGATTGGAACGTGTCTTCTGTACCAATCGACTCAACGTCGAAATCTGCATTTGAAGGAAGAATCGATCTTACTCTGATGTATAGAGAGCTCGAAGGGGTTTTGAGGTTCGTGGCGGTGGGAACTAGAGGATATAGTTCCTACGCTGTTGGACTAAAGTCAAGATACGTAGACAAGCCAACACGCCACCTATGGAACGTCGGTCTAAAAACGTTGAGGTTTCCATCAGAAACCCGGAACCACGGTCCCACGTATACTGGCGGTGCTCACGCCCAGATTGATGCCTGCTGTAATGTGCTTGCAGAAACACTCGGTGCAGTACCAGTGGAGCAGCTCAAATGTTTGGTGGAGCGCCAGTATGTTGGTCTTCAAGAAGCCAAAGCTGTATAACGCTTCCATCCCATTTGAAAGCAATATCGTGGAATGCATTGAAATGAGTAAGACCTGTTTGGGGCTGAGAAGGCTGTTACAGAAAGTCGGACATCAAATCACTCCGACTCTCCACGTGGACAACACAAGTTGCATCCAACTGTTGACAGAAGCCCAGGAATCTGAACGTTACAAAACGTTACAATACAGCCATATGATACTTCTGGCTCAAGGAACGGAGAGAAGATGGCATTACAGATAATGCAGTTCGCTCTCCTCCTGGTAGCGGCAAAAGCGGCTGCGTCCTCCCAGTGCGAGGATGATTGCCTCCCGCAGTGCAACCGACAGAGACAACCCTGTATGAGATCCGTACTGAACATCGATTATTTCCCATGCGATTGCTTGATAAGCGATCAAATCTGCATTGAGAGAGCATCTTCTGTTGCGGCTCTCCCGTTGCCAAATGGAACAACATTTGGAGGAGTCGATATCTTTATCGAATCCTATAACTATACACATGAGAAACCACCAGCACCTACACCTGTTTCATCAAGTGGAACAAAATTCCTCCAGGTCCACGCAACTGTGATCACTACACTTGTTGTGATGTAAGTCTGCTCAAAAGGCATAACCTGCTCGATTCAATCAGGGCAGCGTAGACAGTACCAGCGATGGGTGAAATCCTGCCTTCTGCAGGTTAACACCCGACGGGACCCGAGTCACCACACCAATCCACTGTAGAAGATGAATGAGAGGCTGATATTGAGACTTCCCATTCACAAAATAAATAATTGAATCTATGATGATCGGATTTGATCCTAAGCATAAGAACTTCACCAGGTCAGTACTTGATCTCTGAGATTTGGCATGCTCCGAGGGTGATGCGAACTCTTCGGTCTCATCATACCGGAGCACATGGATCTCAGGCCTCAAAGCAGTAGATCGGTGGACAAACACACATTTCCTGTCCAACACTGACTGGTGAATCCGATTGTATTCAAAAGTGATACATTTGTATCTTCTGGTAGAAATGGGAAGGCTCTTAGACCGTACCTCGGTGGTGGTGGTGTAATCAGCCGAAGCGCTGGTGGCTGTGTCTGTGACGCTGAGTTCTGTGGTGCCGTCATCCGATGCCGGAGTGGTGTTGCTGAAGTCTCAGTAGGCTCTCAGAACTGCTCGGCACGGCTAGATCAGAAGCTTCAGTTGTGTTTGAAGACAGAGAGAAAGTGCTGGACGGAGGGGCTGAAGTGGTACTCGAACCGACTGACGCTGGCTTCGACTCATCGACGTCCTGGTCCGGCTCAGTCCCAATAGCAAGAACTCGCACGACCCACTCATGACTGTTGTTGTTGAATGCTGAAGCCACGAATTGGGCTAACGGTCATGACTGGTACAAGTTGGGAAACAAACGAGATGTTAAGACCGGCTGAAGTACAGCAGTCTCAAATAATGTAGTAGCAGTGGGAAAAGGTTGAAACAAAATGAGTAGGAAATCAAAGATTTAGACCAGACATAGTGAGAATCCGTTAAGCGATCTCACCGGCTCTCTAACCTGACAATGACACCGAGGAAAGGGACGAAGGTACTGAGTCAGGGAGGGTAGATGTCAAAAGAACAATCGGTTTGATCATCGACTGAGACATCCTCGTGATAATCTCGGGCAGATATCCCGTCGTTCTTGAAAGGCTTGGAGTTCGAGTGAATGACTTTTGAGAAACTGGTCTTTCCGAACTGGAGTGTATGTTATCCCATTCAGACATGAATCTGGAGAAAATCGGGCTCACGTGGAAAGTGAACGCTCGTGAGTGGCGCGGCCACAAAGCATGAAGTACGAGTTGGACTGATATGAACAGGGGTTGTTAATAAGTCCTTTTCGGCCGGTGCACTAAACAGCGGGGTGAGTGATGGTGAGACCACACTCTGGGAAACAGAAGAAGATTTGGGAATTGGTTCAAAAGTAACCTCCCTCGGAACGAACACTGGAGTCGACTCGATGAGATAAAATGACTCGTGTTCTGATCATGAAATACATGAATGGCGGGAAGGATGAAAACCTGGCTATGCCCTTCCACCGGATGATCGAAGATTGGACACTTTGAGCATCAGAAGCACAGCTGCCGATGCAGGTGGATGGAGCCAATCTTGCTTACGACATCCAGGTCCAGAATTGCTTGGAAGCATTCGGACAGAGAATCCCGAGACTCCTAAGATGGCAATGGCACTAAGAAAGCCTCCAGTGCACCATAGAAACTTGGAAGCCATGATGAGAGTCAGGACCGGAACCAAAGAATGCTGATCCGTAGTAATGATCGAAGCATTCCAGGGATCCTCATATTCAAAAGGGAGAGTGCTGATTGCTAATGACACTCTGACCCGGAAAAAAAAAGAAAAGCACCATGATCAAATAAGCCAGATCATGTAGTAACACTCGAATAAGAACAACTGCCCAGGAAACAAATACATTTGGAGTGAGAACAAATTGGCAAAGCTGCCCATGCCCGCTAGAGGCGGACGGCGACGGACAAGATCAAGTACGTCTACAGTGACGGGTGTATCCGTCTGGACCACATGGATTGGATGCTGCCCTAAGACGAACATACAACGTATGATGGAACCCCAGAGGGTCCATCGATGAGCAGGCATTCTAATCCCAAGTGGTGGCGGCATTTCCAGCCCATTTCAACGCGAGAGTACCAACATGCCCTGGCTGAGATAAGTCGGCTTGGAAGAGTTGGACCGATGGTGAGAGTCGTTGTCGATATAGGAGTGGAGCTTCCTTCATCCTCAGAAGACCACTCAGCAGTGGTTCGGTAGATCTTGAAAACCGAGTGACGGTCAATGGACTGCAGTGGAACTGCGACCAGCAAAGGTACCCCAGTCTCACTTGGAATGATGAACCATAAGACTCCTCCTGAAAACAATCAAGACAACTTTAAGACTCACCATCACACAGAAAGAAAAAAAGAGAGCTTGATAACCAATACAGGCAAAAGCGGTAAGAAATCGACTCACCGATAAAGAGCACGGCAAAGATGGCGAGCAGCACCCATTTTCGCTTGGGAAGCATGGCCGCCACTTGGCCAACAAAGGCCTGAACTAAAGAGAAAACGTTGGACTAAACAGGATGATCAAAATCCCTAGTCCTGACATCCTCTACAGACGAGTGGACTCTCGTCTTGGCAGGCTGATCCGAAGAAGAGCTCACCCTTCCGACAGCCGTTGTCAAAAGAAACCTGATCCAATAGATCAGTAAGTATCTTGATCTTGGATTCGAACGATTTGAACGAGGCTTCAGGATCCTTGACGTTACCATGTTCCCCTGGAGGTTGGTAACGGTGCTGTTGGATGACACAGCTGTAGCGGACACTTCGGTCGGAAGTTGGTCGATTCTCTGTTGAGGTATGTTCACCTCGAAACGGAGGCTCTGAAGATGACGAGCCTGACCAAATTGATACCATATTACCAGCAAGGTAATCCCGACGTAGATCGAGCCCCTGCTGCTCTTCCTTGGCCAAGTGGAGTAAGTTTTCCGGCTCATCTACAGTCCTTCTCATCTGATCAAACGCTATAATGACTTCCGTTACCACTGAGGTTTGGACCACAGACTTCGCGAACAGATTGAGCTGTGCTAAGAGCTTAGCATCGTTGTCAGCAAATTTCCCCTGCTGAACGCCCAACCGCTGAACAGTGCCGAATAATTCCCAGACAAGTTGGAATCCTGCGGTACGACTGAGTGAGACTCCTCGACACAAAGCCAGACACATCACTGTGCACATCACTCAAAAATTAAGATCCATGACCAGCTTCCCGTAGTTTGCGGCAAGCTGGGATTCCTGAACATTCACCACGACCAGACTCCCATCAGAAACTCGACCGCTGTTGGTAGGAGCTACCTCAGCGCTGGTTCGATGAACCAGTTCTTTCCTCTTCCCTGCTGTTGCGAAAGATGAAAGATAGAATACCTTTGGTGGTATGACAAAGTCTGGATGGGTACTGTGTCCTCGGAGGACAACAACAGGAATGAGCTAGAACATCTAAGATGATAAGTTCCTTGACCCTCGCAGGAGTTAGAAAAGAAAAGCAACTCAAGCCAAACAGGAAAGATCAAATTTGCTGTGGAAGAAAGCAAGTTCTTGAACAAACTCAAGTGTGACGATCAAATGCGCTTTCGAAGCAATGCAACTCAGAAAGCTAGATCGCGAGAAAGTTCCAAAGGTCCTCCTTTAGAGGAGACCTCTTAAAGGCGGAAAAAAAAAGGACTAATGACACGCGAACAACATATCGTTGGGAATCACAGTCGAAGTTGGACACAAAGACTGAATGGATACCCCAAAGCCGAGTTCGTGTCTGATCCCTAATTGGAATCGTATGCACGCCAAGAAGCTGAAGAGCGCTTGGATGCGTGGGAGCTAGATGGAGATCTTCCTGGTTGTCAATAGGAAGAGAAATCGCCCCGGAGGAGAAAACTCGAAAAGTTATGGATAGCGCCTCCCCTCGACTGGATGGTCACACGGGTCGGATCAACTCCCTCGCCACGCTTGGGATTCACTTGCCATCTCAGAACAACAGAAACCATCAACGGTTCATAGTGTTGTTCAGACCCCAGAAAAAGTACTAACAAGTTTCACGTGAACAACGTAAGAATGGAACCTCAGCAAAGCTGAAACAAGGTGAAAGTGAACTAAACCAGAGCACTCGAGGTTTTCCCATACACGGCAAGGTGCTAAACCAATAATAAGGAAGGACCTTGAGAGACGACAAGCACAGGATGGCGACAATCGTCTCAGGATCCCTGCTGTCGCACCTCAGGTCAAATGAGTTCAAACAGTTTAACGAGAACTATTACGATGTGTTTATGTAGCAGTCGGGCAACCCCGACCTGTACCAAACGGTGAGAAAGAACCCTGGTACACCTAGGAGTTCCACAGAACATTGTGTATTAATAACTCCACTAACTGCATGGGAAAGTTGAGTCCAGATTTGACCGAAGCCTGTGAATTATTGCTGATTGCAATCATGATCATCTGGTTGTAAAAAGAGACTGTTTCATCTAAGGGAGGGTGCTGAGAAATATCGTTACACTTCAGTATCTGAAACATGTCTCAACTACCCACACCCGTAACGGGAACAAGGACAAGCCGTGTGCGTGATTACGCCACGGGATTGCAGCACCGGGCTTAGACACTTAGATTTGGCCGCGGTCAGCTCACGCTTTCCCGCCAAGTATAAATACTGCAATAAAGAAGTTTCGCTCTTGAGGAGCTACGCATTCCCTAACCGGAACTCTGTCTGTTTATTTCGTGCCGTGATCTTCCAGCTTCCAGAGAACTTCCAGATCGGTGTCTGCCGACTGACTTCAGGGAACGAATATCCAACAGAGCATTACTTCCCAACTCTGGAGGAGTGATTCCGGGGCAAATCTGAGCATTACTACCCAACTCTGGAGGGGTGATTCTGAGACCAATCTGAGCATTACTTTCCAACTCTGGAAGGGTGATTCCGAGACCAATCTGAGCTTTACTCCCCAACTCTGGAGGAGTGATTCCGGGGTCAATCTGAGCATTACTTCCCGACTCTGGAGGAGTGATTCCGGGGTCAATCTGAGCATTACTTCCCAACTCTGGAGGAGTGATTCCGGGGTCAATCTGAGCATTACTTCCCGACTCTGGAGGAGTGATTCCGGGGTCAATCTGAGCATTACTTCCCGACTCTGGAGGAGTGATTCCGGGGTCAATCTGAGCATTACTTCCCAACTCTGGAGGAGTGATTCCGGAACCGATCTGAGCATTGCTTCCCAACTCTGGAGGAGTGATTCCGGAACCGATCTGAGCATTACTTCCCAACTCTGGAGGAGTGATTCCGGGGCAAATCTGAGCATTACTACCCAACTCTGGAGGGGTGATTCTGAGACCAATCTGAGCATTACTTTCCAACTCTGGAAGGGTGATTCCGAGACCAATCTGAGCTTTACTCCCCAACTCTGGAGGAGTGATTCCGGGGCAAATCTGAGCATTACTTCCCGACTCTGGAGGAGTGATTCCGGGGTCAATCTGAGCATTACTTCCCAACTCTGGAGGAGTGATTCTGGGGTCAATCTGAGCATTACTTCCCGACTCTGGAGGAGTGATTCCGGGGTCAATCTGAGCATTACTTCCCGACTCTGGAGGAGTGATTCCGGGGCAAATCTGAGCATTACTTCCCAACTCTGGAGGAGTGATTCCGAAACCAATCTGAGCATTACTTTCCAACTCTGGAGGAGTGATTCCGGGGTCAATCTGAGCATTACTTCCCAACTCTTGAGGGGTGATTCTCAGACCAATCTGAGGATTACTTTCCAACTCTGGAGGGGTGATTCCGAGACCAATCTGAGCATTACTTTCCAACTCTGGAGGGGTGATTCCGAGACCAATCTGAGCATTACTTTCCAACTCTGGAGGAGTGATTCCGGGGTCAATCTGAGCATTACTTCCCAACTCTTGAGGGGTGATTCCGGGGTCAATCTGAGCATTACTTCCCGACTCTGGAGGAGTGATTCCGGGGCAAATCTGAGCATTACTTCCCAACTCTGGAGGAGTGATTCCGAAACCAATCTGAGCATTACTTTCCAACTCTGGAGGAGTGATTCCGGGGTCAATCTGAGCATTACTTCCCAACTCTTGAGGGGTGATTCTCAGACCAATCTGAGGATTACTTTCCAACTCTGGAGGGGTGATTCCGAGACCAATCTGAGCATTACTTTCCAACTCTGGAGGAGTGATTCCGGGGCAAATCTGAGCATTACTTCCCGACTCTGGAGGAGTGATTCCGGGGTCAATCTGAGCATTACTTCCCAACTCTGGAGGAGTGATTCCGGGGTCAATCTGAGCATTACTTCCCGACTCTGGAGGAGTGATTCCGGGGTCAATCTGAGCATTACTTCCCGACTCTGGAGGAGTGATTCCGGGGCAAATCTGAGCATTACTTCCCAACTCTGGAGGAGTGATTCCGAAACCAATCTGAGCATTACTTTCCAACTCTGGAGGAGTGATTCCGGGGTCAATCTGAGCATTACTTCCCAACTCTTGAGGGGTGATTCTCAGACCAATCTGAGGATTACTTTCCAACTCTGGAGGGGTGATTCCGAGACCAATCTGAGCATTACTTTCCAACTCTGGAGGGGTGATTCCGAGACCAATCTGAGCATTACTTTCCAACTCTGGAGGAGTGATTCCGGGGTCAATCTGAGCATTACTTCCCGACTCTGGAGGAGTGATTCCGGGGTCAATCTGAGCATTACTTCCCGACTCTGGAGGAGTGATTCCGGGGCAAATCTGAGCATTACTTCCCAACTCTGGAGGAGTGATTCCGAAACCAATCTGAGCATTACTTTCCAACTCTGGAGGAGTGATTCCGGGGTCAATCTGAGCATTACTTCCCAACTCTTGAGGGGTGATTCTCAGACCAATCTGAGGATTACTTTCCAACTCTGGAGGGGTGATTCCGAGACCAATCTGAGCATTACTTTCCAACTCTGGAGGGGTGATTCCGAGACCAATCTGAGCATTACTTTCCAACGCTGGAGGGGTGATTCTCAGACCAATCTGAGCATTACTTTCCAACGCTGGAGGGGTGATTCGCAGACCAATCTGAGGATTACTTTCCAACTCTGGAGGGGTGATTCCGAGACCAATCTGAGCATTACTTTCCAACGCTGGAGGGGTGATTCTCAGACCAATCTGAGGATTACTTTCCAACTCTGGAGGGGTGATTCCGAGACCAATCTGAGGATTACTTTCCAACTCTGGAGGGGTGATTCCGAGACCAATCTGAGCATTACTTTCCAACGCTGGAGGGGTGATTCTCAGACCAATCTGAGGATTACTTTCCAACTCTGGAGGGGTGATTCCGAGACCAATCTGAGCATTACTTTCCAACGCTGGAGGGGTGATCCTCAGACCAATCTGAGCATTACTTCCCAACTCTGGAGGGGTGATTCCGAGACCAATCTGAGCATTACTTTCCAACTCTGGAAGGGTGATTCCGAGACCAATCTGAGCTTTACTCCCCAACTCTGGAGGAGTGATTCCGGGGCAAATCTGAGCATTACTTCCCGACTCTGGAGGAGTGATTCCGGGGTCAATCTGAGCATTACTTCCCAACTCTGGAGGAGTGATTCCGGGGTCAATCTGAGCATTACTTCCCGACTCTGGAGGAGTGATTCCGGGGTCAATCTGAGCATTACTTCCCGACTCTGGAGGAGTGATTCCGGGGCAAATCTGAGCATTACTTCCCAACTCTGGAGGAGTGATTCCGGGGCAAATCTGAGCATTACTTCCCAACTCTGGAGGAGTGATTCCGAGACCAATCTGAGCTTTACTTCCCAACTCTGAAGGAGTGATTCCGGGGTCAATCTGAGCATTACTTCCCGACTCTGGAGGAGTGATTCCGGGGCAAATCTGAGCATTACTTCCCAACTCTGGAGGGGTGATTCCGAGACCAATCTGAGCATTACTTTCCAACTCTGGAAGGGTGATTCCGAGACCAATCTGAGCATTACTTCCCAACTCTGGAGGAGTGATTCCGGGGAAAATCTGAGCATTACTTCCCAATTCTGGAGGGGTGATTCCGAGACCAATCTGAGCATTACTTTCCAACTCTGGAGGAGTGATTCCGGGGCAAATCTGAGCATTACTTCCCAACTCTGGAGGAGTGATTCCGGGGCAAATCTGAGCATTACTTACCAACTCTGGAGGAGTGATTCCGGGGAAAATCTGAGCATTACTTTCCAACTCTGAAGGGGTGATTCCGAGACCAATCTGAGCATTACTTTCCAACTCTGGAGGGGTGATTCCGAGACCAATCTGAGCATTACTTTCCAACTCTGGAGGGGTGATTCCGAGACCAATCTGAGCATTACTTTCCAACGCTGGAGGGGTGATTCTCAGACCAATCTGAGCATTACTTTCCAACGCTGGAGGGGTGATTCGCAGACCAATCTGAGGATTACTTTCCAACTCTGGAGGGGTGATTCCGAGACCAATCTGAGCATTACTTTCCAACTCTGGAGGAGTGATTCCGGGGTCAATCTGAGCATTACTTCCCAACTCTTGAGGGGTGATTCTCAGACCAATCTGAGGATTACTTTCCAACTCTGGAGGGGTGATCCCGAGACCAATCTGAGCATTACTTTCCAACTCTGGAGGGGTGATTCCGAGACCAATCTGAGCATTACTTTCCAACGCTGGAGGGGTGATTCTCAGACCAATCTGAGCATTACTTTCCAACGCTGGAGGGGTGATTCGCAGACCAATCTGAGGATTACTTTCCAACGCTGGAGGGGTGATTCTCAGACCAATCTGAGGATTACTTTCCAACTCTGGAGGGGTGATTCCGAGACCAATCTGAGGATTACTTTCCAACTCTGGAGGGGTGATTCCGAGACCAATCTGAGCATTACTTTCCAACGCTGGAGGGGTGATTCTCAGACCAATCTGAGGATTACTTTCCAACTCTGGAGGGGTGATTCCGAGACCAATCTGAGCATTACTTTCCAACGCTGGAGGGGTGATCCTCAGACCAATCTGAGCATTACTTCCCAACTCTGGAGGGGTGATTCCGAGACCAATCTGAGCATTACTTTCCAACTCTGGAAGGGTGATTCCGAGACCAATCTGAGCTTTACTCCCCAACTCTGGAGGAGTGATTCCGGGGCAAATCTGAGCATTACTTCCCGACTCTGGAGGAGTGATTCCGGGGTCAATCTGAGCATTACTTCCCAACTCTGGAGGAGTGATTCCGGGGTCAATCTGAGCATTACTTTCCAACGCTGGAGGGGTGATTCTCAGACCAATCTGAGGATTACTTTCCAACTCTGGAGGGGTGATTCCGAGACCAATCTGAGGATTACTTTCCAACTCTGGAGGGGTGATTCCGAGACCAATCTGAGCATTACTTTCCAACGCTGGAGGGGTGATTCTCAGACCAATCTGAGGATTACTTTCCAACTCTGGAGGGGTGATTCCGAGACCAATCTGAGCATTACTTTCCAACGCTGGAGGGGTGATCCTCAGACCAATCTGAGCATTACTTCCCAACTCTGGAGGGGTGATTCCGAGACCAATCTGAGCATTACTTTCCAACTCTGGAAGGGTGATTCCGAGACCAATCTGAGCTTTACTCCCCAACTCTGGAGGAGTGATTCCGGGGTCAATCTGAGCATTACTTCCCGACTCTGGAGGAGTGATTCCGGGGTCAATCTGAGCATTACTTCCCAACTCTGGAGGAGTGATTCCGGGGTCAATCTGAGCATTACTTCCCGACTCTGGAGGAGTGATTCCGGGGTCAATCTGAGCATTACTTCCCGACTCTGGAGGAGTGATTCCGGGGTCAATCTGAGCATTACTTCCCAACTCTGGAGGAGTGATTCCGGAACCGATCTGAGCATTGCTTCCCAACTCTGGAGGAGTGATTCCGGAACCGATCTGAGCATTACTTCCCAACTCTGGAGGAGTGATTCCGGGGCAAATCTGAGCATTACTACCCAACTCTGGAGGGGTGATTCTGAGACCAATCTGAGCATTACTTTCCAACTCTGGAAGGGTGATTCCGAGACCAATCTGAGCTTTACTCCCCAACTCTGGAGGAGTGATTCCGGGGCAAATCTGAGCATTACTTCCCGACTCTGGAGGAGTGATTCCGGGGTCAATCTGAGCATTACTTCCCAACTCTGGAGGAGTGATTCTGGGGTCAATCTGAGCATTACTTCCCGACTCTGGAGGAGTGATTCCGGGGTCAATCTGAGCATTACTTCCCGACTCTGGAGGAGTGATTCCGGGGCAAATCTGAGCATTACTTCCCAACTCTGGAGGAGTGATTCCGAAACCAATCTGAGCATTACTTTCCAACTCTGGAGGAGTGATTCCGGGGTCAATCTGAGCATTACTTCCCAACTCTTGAGGGGTGATTCTCAGACCAATCTGAGGATTACTTTCCAACTCTGGAGGGGTGATTCCGAGACCAATCTGAGCATTACTTTCCAACTCTGGAGGGGTGATTCCGAGACCAATCTGAGCATTACTTTCCAACTCTGGAGGAGTGATTCCGGGGTCAATCTGAGCATTACTTCCCAACTCTTGAGGGGTGATTCCGGGGTCAATCTGAGCATTACTTCCCGACTCTGGAGGAGTGATTCCGGGGCAAATCTGAGCATTACTTCCCAACTCTGGAGGAGTGATTCCGAAACCAATCTGAGCATTACTTTCCAACTCTGGAGGAGTGATTCCGGGGTCAATCTGAGCATTACTTCCCAACTCTTGAGGGGTGATTCTCAGACCAATCTGAGGATTACTTTCCAACTCTGGAGGGGTGATTCCGAGACCAATCTGAGCATTACTTTCCAACTCTGGAGGAGTGATTCCGGGGCAAATCTGAGCATTACTTCCCGACTCTGGAGGAGTGATTCCGGGGTCAATCTGAGCATTACTTCCCAACTCTGGAGGAGTGATTCCGGGGTCAATCTGAGCATTACTTCCCGACTCTGGAGGAGTGATTCCGGGGTCAATCTGAGCATTACTTCCCGACTCTGGAGGAGTGATTCCGGGGCAAATCTGAGCATTACTTCCCAACTCTGGAGGAGTGATTCCGAAACCAATCTGAGCATTACTTTCCAACTCTGGAGGAGTGATTCCGGGGTCAATCTGAGCATTACTTCCCAACTCTTGAGGGGTGATTCTCAGACCAATCTGAGGATTACTTTCCAACTCTGGAGGGGTGATTCCGAGACCAATCTGAGCATTACTTTCCAACTCTGGAGGGGTGATTCCGAGACCAATCTGAGCATTACTTTCCAACTCTGGAGGAGTGATTCCGGGGTCAATCTGAGCATTACTTCCCGACTCTGGAGGAGTGATTCCGGGGTCAATCTGAGCATTACTTCCCGACTCTGGAGGAGTGATTCCGGGGCAAATCTGAGCATTACTTCCCAACTCTGGAGGAGTGATTCCGAAACCAATCTGAGCATTACTTTCCAACTCTGGAGGAGTGATTCCGGGGTCAATCTGAGCATTACTTCCCAACTCTTGAGGGGTGATTCTCAGACCAATCTGAGGATTACTTTCCAACTCTGGAGGGGTGATTCCGAGACCAATCTGAGCATTACTTTCCAACTCTGGAGGGGTGATTCCGAGACCAATCTGAGCATTACTTTCCAACGCTGGAGGGGTGATTCTCAGACCAATCTGAGCATTACTTTCCAACGCTGGAGGGGTGATTCGCAGACCAATCTGAGGATTACTTTCCAACTCTGGAGGGGTGATTCCGAGACCAATCTGAGCATTACTTTCCAACGCTGGAGGGGTGATTCTCAGACCAATCTGAGGATTACTTTCCAACTCTGGAGGGGTGATTCCGAGACCAATCTGAGGATTACTTTCCAACTCTGGAGGGGTGATTCCGAGACCAATCTGAGCATTACTTTCCAACGCTGGAGGGGTGATTCTCAGACCAATCTGAGGATTACTTTCCAACTCTGGAGGGGTGATTCCGAGACCAATCTGAGCATTACTTTCCAACGCTGGAGGGGTGATCCTCAGACCAATCTGAGCATTACTTCCCAACTCTGGAGGGGTGATTCCGAGACCAATCTGAGCATTACTTTCCAACTCTGGAAGGGTGATTCCGAGACCAATCTGAGCATTACTTTCCAACTCTGGGGGAGTGATTCCGGGGTCAATCTGAGCATTACTTCCCAACTCTTGAGGGGTGATTCCGGGGTCAATCTGAGCATTACTTCCCGACTCTGGAGGAGTGATTCCGGGGCAAATCTGAGCATTACTTCCCAACTCTGGAGGAGTGATTCCGAAACCAATCTGAGCATTACTTTCCAACTCTGGAGGAGTGATTCCGGGGTCAATCTGAGCATTACTTCCCAACTCTTGAGGGGTGATTCTCAGACCAATCTGAGGATTACTTTCCAACTCTGGAGGGGTGATTCCGAGACCAATCTGAGCATTACTTTCCAACTCTGGAGGAGTGATTCCGGGGCAAATCTGAGCATTACTTCCCGACTCTGGAGGAGTGATTCCGGGGTCAATCTGAGCATTACTTCCCAACTCTGGAGGAGTGATTCCGGGGTCAATCTGAGCATTACTTCCCGACTCTGGAGGAGTGATTCCGGGGTCAATCTGAGCATTACTTCCCGACTCTGGAGGAGTGATTCCGGGGCAAATCTGAGCATTACTTCCCAACTCTGGAGGAGTGATTCCGAAACCAATCTGAGCATTACTTTCCAACTCTGGAGGAGTGATTCCGGGGTCAATCTGAGCATTACTTCCCAACTCTTGAGGGGTGATTCTCAGACCAATCTGAGGATTACTTTCCAACTCTGGAGGGGTGATTCCGAGACCAATCTGAGCATTACTTTCCAACTCTGGAGGGGTGATTCCGAGACCAATCTGAGCATTACTTTCCAACTCTGGAGGAGTGATTCCGGGGTCAATCTGAGCATTACTTCCCGACTCTGGAGGAGTGATTCCGGGGTCAATCTGAGCATTACTTCCCGACTCTGGAGGAGTGATTCCGGGGCAAATCTGAGCATTACTTCCCAACTCTGGAGGAGTGATTCCGAAACCAATCTGAGCATTACTTTCCAACTCTGGAGGAGTGATTCCGGGGTCAATCTGAGCATTACTTCCCAACTCTTGAGGGGTGATTCTCAGACCAATCTGAGGATTACTTTCCAACTCTGGAGGGGTGATTCCGAGACCAATCTGAGCATTACTTTCCAACTCTGGAGGGGTGATTCCGAGACCAATCTGAGCATTACTTTCCAACGCTGGAGGGGTGATTCTCAGACCAATCTGAGCATTACTTTCCAACGCTGGAGGGGTGATTCGCAGACCAATCTGAGGATTACTTTCCAACTCTGGAGGGGTGATTCCGAGACCAATCTGAGCATTACTTTCCAACGCTGGAGGGGTGATTCTCAGACCAATCTGAGGATTACTTTCCAACTCTGGAGGGGTGATTCCGAGACCAATCTGAGGATTACTTTCCAACTCTGGAGGGGTGATTCCGAGACCAATCTGAGCATTACTTTCCAACGCTGGAGGGGTGATTCTCAGACCAATCTGAGGATTACTTTCCAACTCTGGAGGGGTGATTCCGAGACCAATCTGAGCATTACTTTCCAACGCTGGAGGGGTGATCCTCAGACCAATCTGAGCATTACTTCCCAACTCTGGAGGGGTGATTCCGAGACCAATCTGAGCATTACTTTCCAACTCTGGAGGAGTGATTCCGGGGCAAATCTGAGCATTACTTCCCGACTCTGGAGGAGTGATTCCGGGGTCAATCTGAGCATTACTTCCCAACTCTGGAGGAGTGATTCCGGGGTCAATCTGAGCATTACTTCCCGACTCTGGAGGAGTGATTCCGGGGTCAATCTGAGCATTACTTCCCGACTCTGGAGGAGTGATTCCGGGGCAAATCTGAGCATTACTTCCCAACTCTGGAGGAGTGATTCCGGGGCAAATCTGAGCATTACTTCCCAACTCTGGAGGAGTGATTCCGAGACCAATCTGAGCTTTACTTCCCAACTCTGAAGGAGTGATTCCGGGGTCAATCTGAGCATTACTTCCCGACTCTGGAGGAGTGATTCCGGGGCAAATCTGAGCATTACTTCCCAACTCTGGAGGGGTGATTCCGAGACCAATCTGAGCATTACTTTCCAACTCTGGAAGGGTGATTCCGATACCAATCTGAGCATTACTTCCCAACTCTGGAGGAGTGATTCCGGGGAAAATCTGAGCATTACTTCCCAATTCTGGAGGGGTGATTCCGAGACCAATCTGAGCATTACTTTCCAACTCTGGAGGAGTGATTCCGGGGCAAATCTGAGCATTACTTCCCAACTCTGGAGGAGTGATTCCGGGGCAAATCTGAGCATTACTTACCAACTCTGGAGGAGTGATTCCGGGGAAAATCTGAGCATTACTTTCCAACTCTGAAGGGGTGATTCCGAGACCAATCTGAGCATTACTTTCCAACTCTGGAGGGGTGATTCCGAGACCAATCTGAGCATTACTTTCCAACTCTGGAGGGGTGATTCCGAGACCAATCTGAGCATTACTTTCCAACGCTGGAGGGGTGATTCTCAGACCAATCTGAGCATTACTTTCCAACGCTGGAGGGGTGATTCGCAGACCAATCTGAGGATTACTTTCCAACTCTGGAGGGGTGATTCCGAGACCAATCTGAGCATTACTTTCCAACTCTGGAGGAGTGATTCCGGGGTCAATCTGAGCATTACTTCCCAACTCTTGAGGGGTGATTCTCAGACCAATCTGAGGATTACTTTCCAACTCTGGAGGGGTGATCCCGAGACCAATCTGAGCATTACTTTCCAACTCTGGAGGGGTGATTCCGAGACCAATCTGAGCATTACTTTCCAACGCTGGAGGGGTGATTCGCAGACCAATCTGAGGATTACTTTCCAACTCTGGAGGGGTGATTCCGAGACCAATCTGAGCATTACTTTCCAACGCTGGAGGGGTGATTCTCAGACCAATCTGAGGATTACTTTCCAACTCTGGAGGGGTGATTCCGAGACCAATCTGAGGATTACTTTCCAACTCTGGAGGGGTGATTCCGAGACCAATCTGAGCATTACTTTCCAACGCTGGAGGGGTGATTCTCAGACCAATCTGAGGATTACTTTCCAACTCTGGAGGGGTGATTCCGAGACCAATCTGAGCATTACTTTCCAACGCTGGAGGGGTGATCCTCAGACCAATCTGAGCATTACTTCCCAACTCTGGAGGGGTGATTCCGAGACCAATCTGAGCATTACTTTCCAACTCTGGAGGAGTGATTCCGGGGCAAATCTGAGCATTACTTCCCGACTCTGGAGGAGTGATTCCGGGGTCAATCTGAGCATTACTTCCCAACTCTGGAGGAGTGATTCCGGGGTCAATCTGAGCATTACTTCCCGACTCTGGAGGAGTGATTCCGGGGTCAATCTGAGCATTACTTCCCGACTCTGGAGGAGTGATTCCGGGGCAAATCTGAGCATTACTTCCCAACTCTGGAGGAGTGATTCCGGGGCAAATCTGAGCATTACTTCCCAACTCTGGAGGAGTGATTCCGAGACCAATCTGAGCTTTACTTCCCAACTCTGAAGGAGTGATTCCGGGGTCAATCTGAGCATTACTTCCCGACTCTGGAGGAGTGATTCCGGGGCAAATCTGAGCATTACTTCCCAACTCTGGAGGGGTGATTCCGAGACCAATCTGAGCATTACTTTCCAACTCTGGAAGGGTGATTCCGATACCAATCTGAGCATTACTTCCCAACTCTGGAGGAGTGATTCCGGGGAAAATCTGAGCATTACTTCCCAATTCTGGAGGGGTGATTCCGAGACCAATCTGAGCATTACTTTCCAACTCTGGAGGAGTGATTCCGGGGCAAATCTGAGCATTACTTCCCAACTCTGGAGGAGTGATTCCGGGGCAAATCTGAGCATTACTTACCAACTCTGGAGGAGTGATTCCGGGGAAAATCTGAGCATTACTTTCCAACTCTGAAGGGGTGATTCCGAGACCAATCTGAGCATTACTTTCCAACTCTGGAGGGGTGATTCCGAGACCAATCTGAGCATTACTTTCCAACTCTGGAGGGGTGATTCCGAGACCAATCTGAGCATTACTTTCCAACGCTGGAGGGGTGATTCTCAGACCAATCTGAGCATTACTTTCCAACGCTGGAGGGGTGATTCGCAGACCAATCTGAGGATTACTTTCCAACTCTGGAGGGGTGATTCCGAGACCAATCTGAGCATTACTTTCCAACTCTGGAGGAGTGATTCCGGGGTCAATCTGAGCATTACTTCCCAACTCTTGAGGGGTGATTCTCAGACCAATCTGAGGATTACTTTCCAACTCTGGAGGGGTGATCCCGAGACCAATCTGAGCATTACTTTCCAACTCTGGAGGGGTGATTCCGAGACCAATCTGAGCATTACTTTCCAACGCTGGAGGGGTGATTCTCAGACCAATCTGAGCATTACTTTCCAACGCTGGAGGGGTGATTCGCAGACCAATCTGAGGATTACTTTCCAACGCTGGAGGGGTGATTCTCAGACCAATCTGAGGATTACTTTCCAACTCTGGAGGGGTGATTCCGAGACCAATCTGAGGATTACTTTCCAACTCTGGAGGGGTGATTCCGAGACCAATCTGAGCATTACTTTCCAACGCTGGAGGGGTGATTCTCAGACCAATCTGAGGATTACTTTCCAACTCTGGAGGGGTGATTCCGAGACCAATCTGAGCATTACTTTCCAACGCTGGAGGGGTGATCCTCAGACCAATCTGAGCATTACTTCCCAACTCTGGAGGGGTGATTCCGAGACCAATCTGAGCATTACTTTCCAACTCTGGAAGGGTGATTCCGAGACCAATCTGAGCTTTACTCCCCAACTCTGGAGGAGTGATTCCGGGGCAAATCTGAGCATTACTTCCCGACTCTGGAGGAGTGATTCCGGGGTCAATCTGAGCATTACTTCCCAACTCTGGAGGAGTGATTCCGGGGTCAATCTGAGCATTACTTTCCAACGCTGGAGGGGTGATTCTCAGACCAATCTGAGGATTACTTTCCAACTCTGGAGGGGTGATTCCGAGACCAATCTGAGGATTACTTTCCAACTCTGGAGGGGTGATTCCGAGACCAATCTGAGCATTACTTTCCAACGCTGGAGGGGTGATTCTCAGACCAATCTGAGGATTACTTTCCAACTCTGGAGGGGTGATTCCGAGACCAATCTGAGCATTACTTTCCAACGCTGGAGGGGTGATCCTCAGACCAATCTGAGCATTACTTCCCAACTCTGGAGGGGTGATTCCGAGACCAATCTGAGCATTACTTTCCAACTCTGGAAGGGTGATTCCGAGACCAATCTGAGCTTTACTCCCCAACTCTGGAGGAGTGATTCCGGGGCAAATCTGAGCATTACTTCCCGACTCTGGAGGAGTGATTCCGGGGTCAATCTGAGCATTACTTCCCAACTCTGGAGGAGTGATTCCGGGGTCAATCTGAGCATTACTTCCCGACTCTGGAGGAGTGATTCCGGGGTCAATCTGAGCATTACTTCCCGACTCTGGAGGAGTGATTCCGGGGCAAATCTGAGCATTACTTCCCAACTCTGGAGGAGTGATTCCGGGGCAAATCTGAGCATTACTTCCCAACTCTGGAGGAGTGATTCCGAGACCAATCTGAGCTTTACTTCCCAACTCTGAAGGAGTGATTCCGGGGTCAATCTGAGCATTACTTCCCGACTCTGGAGGAGTGATTCCGGGGCAAATCTGAGCATTACTTCCCAACTCTGGAGGGGTGATTCCGAGACCAATCTGAGCATTACTTTCCAACTCTGGAAGGGTGATTCCGAGACCAATCTGAGCATTACTTCCCAACTCTGGAGGAGTGATTCCGGGGAAAATCTGAGCATTACTTCCCAATTCTGGAGGGGTGATTCCGAGACCAATCTGAGCATTACTTTCCAACTCTGGAGGAGTGATTCCGGGGCAAATCTGAGCATTACTTCCCAACTCTGGAGGAGTGATTCCGGGGCAAATCTGAGCATTACTTACCAACTCTGGAGGAGTGATTCCGGGGAAAATCTGAGCATTACTTTCCAACTCTGAAGGGGTGATTCCGAGACCAATCTGAGCATTACTTTCCAACTCTGGAGGGGTGATTCCGAGACCAATCTGAGCATTACTTTCCAACTCTGGAGGGGTGATTCCGAGACCAATCTGAGCATTACTTTCCAACGCTGGAGGGGTGATTCTCAGACCAATCTGAGCATTACTTTCCAACGCTGGAGGGGTGATTCGCAGACCAATCTGAGGATTACTTTCCAACTCTGGAGGGGTGATTCCGAGACCAATCTGAGCATTACTTTCCAACTCTGGAGGAGTGATTCCGGGGTCAATCTGAGCATTACTTCCCAACTCTTGAGGGGTGATTCTCAGACCAATCTGAGGATTACTTTCCAACTCTGGAGGGGTGATCCCGAGACCAATCTGAGCATTACTTTCCAACTCTGGAGGGGTGATTCCGAGACCAATCTGAGCATTACTTTCCAACGCTGGAGGGGTGATTCTCAGACCAATCTGAGCATTACTTTCCAACGCTGGAGGGGTGATTCGCAGACCAATCTGAGGATTACTTTCCAACTCTGGAGGGGTGATTCCGAGACCAATCTGAGCATTACTTTCCAACGCTGGAGGGGTGATTCTCAGACCAATCTGAGGATTACTTTCCAACTCTGGAGGGGTGATTCCGAGACCAATCTGAGGATTACTTTCCAACTCTGGAGGGGTGATTCCGAGACCAATCTGAGCATTACTTTCCAACGCTGGAGGGGTGATTCTCAGACCAATCTGAGGATTACTTTCCAACTCTGGAGGGGTGATTCCGAGACCAATCTGAGCATTACTTTCCAACGCTGGAGGGGTGATCCTCAGACCAATCTGAGCATTACTTCCCAACTCTGGAGGGGTGATTCCGAGACCAATCTGAGCATTACTTTCCAACTCTGGAAGGGTGATTCCGAGACCAATCTGAGCTTTACTCCCCAACTCTGGAGGAGTGATTCCGGGGCAAATCTGAGCATTACTTCCCGACTCTGGAGGAGTGATTCCGGGGTCAATCTGAGCATTACTTCCCAACTCTGGAGGAGTGATTCCGGGGTCAATCTGAGCATTACTTCCCGACTCTGGAGGAGTGATTCCGGGGTCAATCTGAGCATTACTTCCCGACTCTGGAGGAGTGATTCCGGGGCAAATCTGAGCATTACTTCCCAACTCTGGAGGAGTGATTCCGGGGCAAATCTGAGCATTACTTCCCAACTCTGGAGGAGTGATTCCGAGACCAATCTGAGCTTTACTTCCCAACTCTGAAGGAGTGATTCCGGGGTCAATCTGAGCATTACTTCCCGACTCTGGAGGAGTGATTCCGGGGCAAATCTGAGCATTACTTCCCAACTCTGGAGGGGTGATTCCGAGACCAATCTGAGCATTACTTTCCAACTCTGGAAGGGTGATTCCGAGACCAATCTGAGCATTACTTCCCAACTCTGGAGGAGTGATTCCGGGGAAAATCTGAGCATTACTTCCCAATTCTGGAGGGGTGATTCCGAGACCAATCTGAGCATTACTTTCCAACTCTGGAGGAGTGATTCCGGGGCAAATCTGAGCATTACTTACCAACTCTGGAGGAGTGATTCCGGGGAAAATCTGAGCATTACTTTCCAACTCTGAAGGGGTGATTCCGAGACCAATCTGAGCATTACTTTCCAACGCTGGAGGGGTGAATCTCAGACCAATCTGAGCATTACTTCCCAACTCTGGAGGAGTGATTCCGGGGTCAATCTGAGCATTACTTCCCGACTCTGGAGGAGTGATTCCGGGGCAAATCTGAGCATTACTTCCCAACTCTGGAGGAGTGATTCCGGGGCAAATCTGAGCATTACTTCCCAACTCTGGAGGAGTGATTCCGAGACCAATCTGAGCATTACTTTCCAACGCTGGAGGGGTGAATCTCAGACCAATCTGAGCATTACTTCCCAAATCTGGAGGAGTGATTCCGGGGTCAATCTGAGCATTACTTTCCAACGCTGGAGGGGTGAATCTCAGACCAATCTGAGCATTACTTCCCAACTCTGGAGGAGTGATTCCGAGACCAATCTGAGCATTACTTTCCAACGCTGGAGGGGTGAATCTCAGACCAATCTGAGCATTACTTCCCAACTCTGAAGGGGTGATTCCGAGACCAATCTGAGCATTACTTTCCAACGCTGGAGGGGTGAATCTCAGACCAATCTGAGCATTACTTCCCAACTCTGGAGGAGTGATTCCGAGACCAATCTGAGCATTACTTTCCAACGCTGGAGGGGTGAATCTCAGACCAATCTGAGCATTACTTCCCAACTCTGAAGGGGTGATTCCGAGACCAATCTGAGCATTACTTTCCAACGCTGGAGGGGTGAATCTCAGACCAATCTGAGCATTACTTCCCAACTCTGGAGGAGTGATTCCGGGGTCAATCTGAGCATTACTTCCCGACTCTGGAGGAGTGATTCCGGGGCAAATCTGAGCATTACTTCCCAACTCTGGAGGAGTGATTCCGGGGCAAATCTGAGCATTACTTACCAACTCTGGAGGAGTGATTCCGGGGAAAATCTGAGCATTACTTTCCAACTCTGAAGGGGTGATTCCGAGACCAATCTGAGCATTACTTTCCAACGCTGGAGGGGTGAATCTCAGACCATTCTGAGCATTACTTCCCAACTCTGGAGGAGTGATTCCGGGGTCAATCTGAGCATTACTTCCCGACTCTGGAGGAGTGATTCCGGGGCAAATCTGAGCATTACTTCCCAACTCTGGAGGAGTGATTCCGGGGCAAATCTGAGCATTACTTCCCAACTCTGGAGGAGTGATTCCGAGACCAATCTGAGCTTTACTTCCCAACTCTGAAGGAGTGATTCCGGGGTCAATCTGAGCATTACTTCCCGACTCTGGGGGAGTGATTCCGGGGCAAATCTGAGCATTACTTCCCAACTCTGGAGGGGTGATTCCGAGACCAATCTGAGCATTACTTTCCAACTCTGGAAGGGTGATTCCGAGACCAATCTGAGCATTACTTCCCAACTCTGGAGGAGTGATTCCGGGGAAAATCTGAGCATTACTTCCCAATTCTGGAGGGGTGATTCCGAGACCAATCTGAGCATTACTTTCCAACTCTGGAGGAGTGATTCCGGGGCAAATCTGAGCATTACTTCCCAACTCTGGAGGAGTGATTCCGGGGCAAATCTGAGCATTACTTACCAACTCTGGAGGAGTGATTCCGGGGAAAATCTGAGCATTACTTTCCAACTCTGAAGGGGTGATTCCGAGACCAATCTGAGCATTACTTTCCAACGCTGGAGGGGTGAATCTCAGACCAATCTGAGCATTACTTTCCAACTCTGGAGGGGTGATTCCGAGACCAATCTGAGGATTACTTTCCAACTCTGGAGGGGTGATTCCGAGACCAATCTGAGCATTACTTTCCAACGCTGGAGGGGTGATTCTCAGACCAATCTGAGGATTACTTTCCAACTCTGGAGGGGTGATTCCGAGACCAATCTGAGCATTACTTTCCAACTCTGGAGGGGTGATTCCGAGACCAATCTGAGCATTACTTTCCAACGCTGAAGGGGTGATTCTCAGACCAATCTGAGCATTACTTTCCAACTCTGGAGGGGTGATTCCGGGGCCAATCTGAGCATTACTTCCCAACTCTGGAGGGGTGATTCCGGGGCCAATCTGAGCATCTCATTCCAAAGCTGGAGGGGTGATTCCGGGGCCAATCTGAGCATTACTTCCCAACTCTGGAGGGGTGATTCCGGGGCCAATCTGAGCATGACTTTCCAACCCTGGAGGGGTGATTCCGGGGCAAATCTGAGCATGACTTTCCAACTCTGGAGGGGTGATTCCGGGGCCAATCTGAGCATTACTTTCCAACTCTGGAAGGTGATTCCGGGCCAAATCTGAGCCTTTCTTTCCAACTATGGAGGGGTTATTCCGAGACGAATCTGACCATATTTTTCGAAATCAGAATGGTGAACCAGTGAAGGGAGAGAAAAGAGCCTCGATGGCAGGGAGCGCCGTCCAACCGCGCGCAGCGCGGCCGACTCCAGTCGGCCAAAGGCCGGCTGGTCTCTAACAATCCTCTCGATCTGCTACTGACAAATGAACCAGACCTCGTGCAGAATCTTCGAGTCATCCCTTCTCATGTACGGAGTGATCATTCTGCTATCTCCTTCTCAATCGAATGTCATTCAGAGAACACGATCTTGGAGTCGCGACCCGATTTCTTCAGGGGACGTTACGACCTGATGTGTGATGCTCTCGCTGAGTTTGATTGGACTAATCTTTTTCATCATTGTGCTGATGTGGAGGACATGCAGAGCAGACTGTGTGACCTTCTACGTAGTCTCGTTGATGAATTCGTCCCACGCAGACCGTCGGGTACCAGTTACCCGAATCCCAGTTACCTGAATCCCAGTTACCCGAATCCAAATTACCCTCTCTCACCACTAAATCCTCATGCGCTGAACTCCATGTCCGATTCGCGCGTCGACAGAACTTCGGAAGTTCAAGTCAGCCAATACTGCCTCTTTCCAAGGATGACGTTACCCAAGAGTTCCAGTCTCCTATCCCGATTGAAGTTCACGATATTTCTAGTAGGTCTCCGTGGAGACGTCCTTCACAAAGAGGTATCGTTTTTATTATTCTTATCTTGATACTTTTTCGTTAATTTACTTGTTTAGAATGGTTAAGAAGGTGGTAAAGAATTGAATGCCACCAAGTGTACATACTGGATGAGGGTAATCTCTCGGGACTCGTACTGTTCTGTAAATTTTATGATGTTCTCATTGATTCTTTCGTATTTCGGGTCCGGCTTTGGTGCATCCTGCCCGTTACGAAGCAACAACATCTGTGCCCGGTAGATGTGTTCTTTGAGTCGATTTATGATCTCGAAGATGTTCACGTGTTTTTTCCCTACCAGCGAGTTGAAACCGGAATGCCATCCCTCTATATGGTTTGTGGTACGAACTCCGTAGTTGCGGTAGTGATTCCACATCGCGCGGGGGAAAACGGTCTCGTTTTCGAGCCACGTATCCACGACATAGTCTTTGAAAGCTTCCGCGGCCCCATAGGCTGGATGATTCACGTCGGGCGAGCGCGCATTTATTTCCAACCAAGCCTCATGCAGCTGCTGGAGGGGGACCATGGACAACGCTGTACAAGAGCGCCGTAGTTTTTTGATTTCACTGTCGTCGTTGAACTGACTGAGGCCCAACTGTTGAGCTTTGCGCCAGATACATTGGGCAAAGTGAAATCTACAACCCCTGATGGCGGCCGAGGGAAACGTTTCTTGGATCGCCCTGATGGTCGCGATTTCGAAGTCGATTTGTAAAGTTCTCGGACTGAAAACTATATCGATGGTCATCGCGTGCTGCCTCAACAAGGAAAACATTCTACAATATGTCTCTTTCGTCTTGTCGGGTAGCAAGAAGTGAGCGAACGGAATCATCTGTCCCTTATAGAAGCCGTGGAGCGTATAAAGTTGGAGGAGCAAGGTTGGCACGACTTTGAAGGTTCCATCCATGAAGACCGCGTCGGTGTCACAGAGAGCGTCAATCAGCTCCCTCGTCGAGAAACCGAGGATTCGATCGTCCGCACCATCATCGAATAGCAGAAATATTTCCCCGCTCGTTGTTCTTCGCCAATCATTCTCGAGCACAATTTCGGCTCGGGATTTCGGCAGCGTCGGTCTCACAGTTGCACGATGACGGTGAAGAATGCTTCGGGCAGCACGGAAACTCGGAATCGCAACTCCAAGTTGCTCGTCCGCGAACTCGGTTTGCAGGCTTGACACCGTTGCGGGCGAAACTTCCTTGTAGGCTTGTTTCACACCCTTCTCAGGTCTTTCGAGGACCGCCTCTTTTATTTTCTCGAGTGCCGTGAGTTTGACGCAGCGATCGTCGTCCGCCTCGTGATTATGCTCCCGATCCTGCTTGAGCAGCCTGAGTCGAGGTTCCTTCAGAGGAGAATGAAGATTGCATCAGCTAACAAGCAACGAAGGGAATAGCCCCAAATATCGCGCGTTACTGTAAATGACGACAGCAAGATAGACAGAGAAGTTGTCTTACTTTCGTGATGATTGCTCTGGCCGGACAGTTCCCTTGTCTTTTATGAGTATAACGGCAATACATTCTGCCGTTATGCGACTTCTCCACTTCGTACAAGAACCCATTGACGCGGTACAATGGTTTGTCTTTGGTTGAGAGCACAACTTTCACCTCCGTGATAAAATTCTCAAAGATCCGCACACTCGCAGAGACCAGTAATTCGTTCGAACACAAAATTGAACACCAGCAATGCCTGGTCGCTATGAGAAGCCGGTGGCTAAACGGAAGAAGGTCGATGAGAAAGCTCTCTTCGTAAGGGAAGTTAGTCAGCGTACAGCCACAACGAAAGCGCTCGATCAACGAAAGTTGAACGTCAGTGAGAACACTCAGATGTGTGAGTCGCTCGCTGACCAGAACAGCGCGCACGTGAGCCGAACAGCACAGTCGCGTCAACAGTGCCATCGCCTGCTCTGCTGCGCGCGCTTTTCCGGAAATCCGGCCACATACCGGAGGACCTAGTGGATCCCCGCGAGTTTCAGTCGTGGGTTTCCATGATTCTCAAGCCATATTTGTATCTCGCACGTCACATCTGAGGCTGGAGATTTTTGGAAATACACTGTACCCAGCACTGTACTTCACTGCACGAACACGACTTTGAATAATCTCTTTGGATATCTCTTTCAGTCAGTTCCTATGCTTCTCCTAGGGATCCGTCGTGACTCTAGACCTAGACTCTAGAGCGTGAGGATTTGGCGGTGAGAGAGGGTAATTTGGAGTCGGGTAACTGGGATAGGACGCACGCAGACTCCCTGGTTCACACCGTCCGAGCGTTCTTGATTCCCATATTGAGGCCATCAACCGCAAGCTCATGACAACCACTGATACGTGGTCCGTTCAACGACTGAAGACAAAACTCTCCAAGGCAGTCAAGCGTCAACGTATTCTATCGGAATCCAAACTATCCATCACCAACGCGAAGGAATTCTATCAATATGTCAACAAGCGCCTCAAGGGTCGGAACACCGTCTCCACTCTTCGATGTGGATCCGAAGTTATAACGGAACCCTCCGCCCAAGCTGCCATCTTCCGCAACTTCTTCGCCGAGGTTTTTAACCCACCTTCCGTCCGACCGTTATATGATTCTCCGGTGTAGGAAAGGCGTCCACCGTTAGTTTTCTCTGAGGAGAATGTTGCTGAAATGTCTCTCCAGACTCCATTGACCTCCCTCGAATTGTAAATCTTCATGAGAATGCTGACATCAACATGCTCAAGAAAATCATACGCGCCGATAAACTTCAGCGGTATTTTTTAGTTACGTCGAACAACAAGAGATCGGGCATACACCTTAAGTCAAAGTGTGTCGCACGCTCCGAAAGAGTCAACAACCTCTACTCCTAGCGTCTTTCCAGAAAGCCAGACTTGTATAAACCTTTATTTCACGAATGAAAAGATCTGAACCATGAACCATGAGTCTGAGACCATACTCCGTATTACCGTACTACGGTACGGTCCGCATCAATAACGCGGTCCGTAGCGCCGTTTAACAGTACGGACCCTATTATGAAAACGGTCCGTATTACCGTGATACGGTACGTTCCATATTATAATACGGACCGTATTTTGGAAAATCAGCCGTATTGCGTACTGCGTAGTGCAGGGTCTATCCAGGTCCTTCTCATTCAGGGGAACTCGCAGTGTCACACTTCTGGACAATTTATGCACAGTGCTCAAGTTTCCGCTGTATTATACCAGTTTTCCCCACTGCGGAGGAAATAGTTACATGTTGATGCCGGAGAGCTGTAAACAATTCGTTGAGTGTCTGAAGATGTCGTCCACAGACAGTCAAGCCGTTGCACCTTTCCATATCGCGGAATTGATCGAATGGATGCGACTGGCTATGGAAGTATGATCGGACCGAGACGGAGTCATTCTCTGAGTACGGTCAGAACGTGGGAAAATTATCTTTTGGTCCCACTCTGCACCTCATCCTTAGCCGCAAGTTCTAAGGAAGATCTAGGATGAGACTGGAATTTCTGGGGACATTAGTGTTTTCCGGATTGGAGGCGCTCCCCATCAGCATCTATAAATATTTAGGAAGGCTCGGAAACCTCGCGATCGCAGATCCTCAGGGAGAACGAGTTTACACTGATTTTCGGGGCACGGTATCACAAGACTGCTGTCACAAGGTGTTCGCCATGGGGCTGATTCTGAGAACCACCGGCATCGATTCCCGTATCTCCTCCCCTCGCTTTGCAGCACAGTTATGCGAGCACCCCTGGTTCTCACTGCTGGTTATTTTCCCCCAGCTGGGGGCAGCTGGCGCCGTGCTTGAATTCAGTTCGCTGAATCACGATTCTATCTTTGAAGTTCGGATTACCGTCACTGGCGACGCAATCTCACAGGGACAAAGGGCGAATCTAGTAACGCCTGATGTTACTCCTGTGCGGATTCCATGACCCGAATCATGATCGCCTAGTTTGAGTTCCTGATCTTGGGCCATCGGGATGCCCACGTTCACGAAATGCTCTCAACACTGCTCTCTCTAGTCTGCCCACGTTTTCAACTGCCGTTACGGAATCATCGGCACTCGAGAAGATGTGGAGGAGGAGATACCGTAGTGTTTGCCTGTGGTTCTCAGGATAAGCTCCACTGCAAACACCGGTAACTCGAACATTCCTTTAAACCCGTCTCTGCTGAGGATCGACGCTGCGTCGTTCGCCAACGTGGGCTTGAGACTCACAGCCCCCGAAAAATCCTAGATGCTGGTTAGGAGCTCATTCCAATACAGGGAAACACAGATGTCTCCGGAGGGTTCGACTTCTAGCTCCGACGCCCACACAGGTGTGGTGGAGAACTGTGATCTCAGATCCTTGGTTCAACGATTGCAAGCAGAAGTCGTTCCGGGAAGGCTCAAGGGCTCACCCGAGATCCGATGCTTCGCAGCAAATCACACAGATCAAAAGCACAGTATCTCGGCTATCCCGCGAGTCTCGGGGCGACTTGCTGATTGTCGCTCGAGACCAGACTCTCCGTTAGACGGAATATACGGAGAACGCCCTGAAGTCTGCCTCATAGACTCATTAAATATTACGGGGTATTATCCGTACTACGGAGAATGAGGTCTACTCTGTGAGTATATCGACATGGAAACTGCAATCGAAATCGCTGATGGTCTGACGTGCGGCTCTCTGTGATTCTGCCTTGCGCGAACAACGCCCTCATCTGCGACCGCTGAATGGAAGGTTGATAATTTTTCCGATGATCGGCCAAACGGACCATCGGGTTCTGGGGCTGAGCGCGATATTTCTCCGGGCGGTTTTAGACATAAGATCTACGTCCTACATTTTCTCCTATTCAACAGCAGGAACCCCCTCGCTTCCTTGTGAGTCCGTCGCTGTGTTCGGTCGCTGAGCATCTTTGGGATGAGCTGTGCCGTCCTCTGCGAATTGCCCGAGTGATGTTCAACTCGAGCCTCCAGCTCTCTGGGTTCTTCCAAAAAGGCTGTCCGCATTGATGAATCAATTCCTGTCAAATCGCGGAGAGTTTGCCTAATCGAGATCCCCCACCGGCAGCCCATGAGCAATTGCGGTCGACGGATGACCCAGAGCATGGAGCCCAATCATTCTAGCTCTGTTGTCGAGCTTGGCCAGGTTGACACTCTTCGAAGGGCCTGCCGGGATAACATGGGCGGCATCGTCCCCACCAAGAAAAATCGATTTTGGGAAACTTAAAATGCTCATATCTGGAGAACCAGTGGAGCTACAGCGCCGATAACAAAAAACCGTTGTGAAGCTCTTTCCCAAGGGCTGTCGGATGCTATAGGCAGCAGGGGTCGCGGAGACCTCTCCTTCAGTCGAGGAAATTGAGAAACTCGCTGGTTCAACCGGAAGCAGAAGGCTGACCACCTTCTCGGACGTCGGTGTAAGTACCCCTCTTCAATCGGCTCGGGTCCCAGTCACCCGAATCCAAATCACTCTCTCTCTCTCCGCTAAATCCTCATGTGTTGAAGCTCCTTGTGCATGGCGACTCGCGTGCGACTTTGCGGGGCCGAAAAATCAACAGCTGAACACAGGCGGTGAAACGTGTTTTCCCCAGATAGATCCCGGAATCTCCCCACCAGAAATGGAAAAGTATGCTCCGATTGGTGCCGGAATTTTTTTTGATTGGGTTCGTATCCTAGAAGGACCTTCGTTCTTTCCTTGCGACTTGATGAGTTTAGTTCACCGGGAGCAGTCTCTGGGAAATCTACCAAGCTTGATGTGGTTTTCGGCTCGCCCCACTGCCGGCCTCTGACGATGACGATACTGATGCTTCCGATTCAGAAAATGTTGGAGAAGAATCTATCGACGAAGACCAAACGAACGAAATCAAGATGAAGAAGTTTTTCGCTACGCGCCGTTCCGGTTGACTTTTCCCATTTCCATTGGTGTATTGATTAGGACGTCTCCAGTCCGCGGCCTCGAACACGAATTTTGCCCCACACTCGCCCTCCTCGGTGTGGGCTCGCCTTCGACTCGGCTGTTCGGTCGTTTGCCTCCCCTTCTCTGTTCCGGAATTCAATGCTCTGGCTTGCATGCTCTCCATGTGGACCCGGAGAAGCCACCTAGTCTTACCTGGGGCCTCTAGTCGTGGAGCGTTCGTTTTGGTGAATCTTCCTCGAGTTCAGGAGGGAGACTTCAGCATGATCATTCTCCTCGTTACAATGTTCCATTGTTCACTTTGGTCACCGCAGGGGCCGGATCTCTCCTTTCTGGAAGACCCATCTCCATCTCTCGAAGAATAGCTCGGATTTTCAGGACAATTCATTCTCCGAGGTCCTCCGCCGAGGCCTCTCTGGCGAACTGTTTCAGATTTCTGATCTCATCCTCAACCCCGTGTTGTTTCGGATATAAACACCCCGTCTTGAGGAACACTGAATCTACTTCTCGATGAGTTTCTGCATCGCCGGAAACCCGATTCCTCAGCTACCGGAGATCCGCGCAGTCCGCCACGTTCGCTGGAAAAAAAATTTCGTCCGACGCCGACGGGCTGATGCGAAGAAGAAATACGCTCATAATCCGTTCTCAGTCCTACCCAGAGAATTTGTCGAGTGGATGAGGTCGGCGACCGAACGATGACGACACAGTCATCAGTGGCGGGAGGGTATCATAATCAGAGTGATTTTTTCTTATTGCGGATCAGAAGCGACGAAACACTCAGTCAGAGCTATGCTCCGCAGGACGCGAGCGAATCAGGGGTTGCACGTTCTTGAAGCGTGTTCCGCAGTAAGCATGGGGTTGTGGTTGTTCTTGAGAGTATGCGGTGTTCGGCGCAAACAAAGTTTCGTTGGAAGGCTTCTTATTCTTCTATCAACAAACAAATCCATTATCCGAATTCACGATCGACTCTCTTGTTCGTCGACCAGTGGTTCTCAAAGAGGTCGACGGTCGACCCCCAGGGGGTCGATGGCCGATCTCCGATTTACAGAGGTGATGCCGAGGTGGATTTGACCATACTTCTTGGCGTCCACGTATGTGGATCAAGGGTCGACGGTCGACCCCTTGGGGGACGGCAGTCCATAAACTTCAACGAAGTCGCCAAGGGGGTCGATGGGTCAACGGAGTTTGAGAACCACTGGTCTACACATTCCTTCGTCTGCCATCTAGAACTTTCCGCCTCACTGGGATCCTCGCTGAAAAATATCCAAGTTTTCACCCAGGTCGAAGAAACGAAAGCATCCCTCAGTACGGTTCAATCACCGGCGGGCGGGGCGCGAAGACCCGGTTCTCGCCGCAATGAAAGTTCAATGGCGGCGCCCTTTGCGAAGCTTGTTGGGTCGGGCTAGGGAACGAAACAGTCGGTCGAGAAGCTTCGAGTCGAGCTCCAGACACCCAGCTTTCTCTTGGGGTCTGAATTCGAGATCGTGAAGCGGACGAAAAGACACCAGATACATGATTCTCGCTGAGCATCCCGAGCTTGCGACACCGGAATCAGACACCAGGATATCGATTCGTTAGGATTTTGTTCTGAACATCCGAGAGCTAAGGGAATCAAGCGCCTCGATTGACATCTGAGACTTTCCAATGTTTTGAGAACCGAATTTCGCTTGAGGAATTCATATGCTATGTATCACTCACTCCAAAAAAATGCTTCGCGGTCGGTGGTTCTTTTTCGGAGCTCTTTGCGCCAGCTTCCATCAGGCAAGGCAGGCGGAGGGCATTCCGTCAAATGCGAATGCGAGTATCGCAGTTTTCTTCGTCGAAAACTTAGTGCATGTTTTGATTTTTGGTTCCTGTTCCGAAATCTGGGCTTCTCCGCACGCAGAAATGTTCGGCGACTACGCGCATCGATCAACTGGAGTGGCAGAAGCTAGCGTTCCTTCAAATTTTCCAGAATGTTCCAGCGGAATACGAAGAGTGCCCCCACCAGTTCTTCGAAGTTTGACTGGCTAGTTTTGAAGCAAATGATTCAGCCCGATCCGATTCAATAACATTCGATCGATGAAGCCCGCGACCGCAGTGGCATTCGCTGAAGCGGCACCCTTGCATACGTTTGGGAGTTAAGCCTCGAATTTGAGTTTCGCATTCCCTCGAATATCATTCTGCAAGAGGCGAGGAGGAGCTCGACGGCTCTACATAAAGATGTGATCTTCAGTTCAGATAGTACTTCCCATCGTGTACTGTGCTAGAGAAGCAGGAAGAGAACCACCTTATTATCATGTCTTTCAACGCTGGAGATAGGAATGGTGTCGAGAAAACCGATGGACCCAGCCGGAAGCGAAGGGAGACCACCCCGGATGTCGAGATCACGGATATCAATCAACCGGGGCCATCTTCCAGGTGAGTAACGAGGGCTTAAGTCCAGTTCTGCGATGAATTCCGAACTCTCAAACGCGTTTCGTTATGTGCTGCATTGCTCGTTATCATGAGTAAGATCCTCTTCATGTTCCAGGGAGCCCCCGAGTAATCTAAACAAGAGACGGAGGAGAGCCACACGAGTGGAAGCCTAATGTTCAAGGAATGTTGTGTCAGACCACAGTGGCTCGTCTTCCAGGACCCCTGCGAAGCGGCGACGAAGGAATCTTGACGAAATAGGTAGAACTGTGTTACTCACGGTGTTGGGAGGGAAAACTGTTGCTGACGGAAAGTGAAATAAAGAAGGAATGAAGCAGCGTAGGAAAAAGTTTCATTCTCATTTCTGGCCATGGGAACTTAATCCGGAATCGCTGATGGTATGGCGTGCGGTTCTCTCATGCACGAATAGCACGCTCATCGGTGAGCGCTGAGTGAGAGGTTGACCATTTTCTCGATGATCAGCCTGATGAACCGCTGGGCTCTGGGGCCGAGCGCAATATCTCTTCGGGCACTTCTCAAGTTGCGAGCAGTGTTCTGCAGTTTCTCCTATTCAACAGCTGGAACCCCATCGGTTCCCTGTGAATCCGTCTCTTTGTACGGTCGCTGAGCATCTCAAGAATGAGCTGTGCCGCCTCCTGGAATCACTTGAGTCGAAACCCGTTGGTCTACTCGAGGCTTCGGCTCCCTGGCTTCCTCCGAAAGGAATGTGCGCGTTCACGAACCGAATCCTCGAGATCAATCCCTGTCAAATCGCGAGCCTCGATGTCCGCGCTAAGGAAATGCGCCGGTGCGACCCCGCAGCTGGCTCGTCAATATATACTTGATGCGAGAGGAACCGATCTATCATTGATTCAGGATGCAAGCTCGGAGGTGACCGTTGTGTGTGCGTGAACTCTGAAACGAGAGCCTTCCCAAGCGTCTTGACCCACGGTGACTCGATCGTTCCAAGCAGACGCTACAAGGAACCTCTCTTCTGTCTGGACGTCGCGCACCAGAGTGTAGAGGAATGTTGTGAACCTCGAATAGTTCCCTCACCTTCCATCGCTTGGAAGGGTCGCGTGATATCTGTCATTTTGGAACGACTGCCCTGACATTCGCTCAGGAGAATGATGGAGATTCCGTTCAGAGGCTCAGGAACCTTCGTATCGCTAGATGTGTTTTGGGAGTCGAATAGACGCATTAACCCCGATTGGAGGAAGGGCTGGGCGGAACTCGAAGTGAACGAGAGGATGTGTGATTTCTGCAAGCCTCCGAATATTGTGACAAAGTCGATGCAAGTTGATTAGAAGGAAGCTCCCATGCATATCACGGTTTTCAACTCATTCTGGAGATCTCTAGAGTTCCCAGTCTTCCAACAACCACAACGCCACATGCATCAAGACAACACTCAATATGCAGGGTGTGTCCTCTAAGCTGCAACATTTTCGTTGCCTTCTTGTTTTGAGCTGTATTTCGGCCAAATTTCATCCGATCTGGGATTTTTCGATCGGAAGCTCTTGAAGAGACGCATCTTTTCGCATTTTTATTTTTGAGGACCAGATCACTCACGTTTTCCAGAGCTTGTCGAAGTTTTCCTCAATTCAATCCATGGCCCCAACAAGAACCTACCAGGGAATCACCGAATCTCAACCAATTTCGGCAGATAAAAAATGGAATACGGGATAAAACGGATAAAAGAGCTTCCGATCCAGAAAAAAATCCCAGATCGGATAATATTTGGCCGAAGTACAGCTCAAAACAGAAAAACCACGAAAATGTTGCAGCTTAGAGGACACACCCTGTATACCGGTTGATCAGAAAGCAATCAGTATCCGTCTCGCTGGCACGACCATGGACAGGCTATCTCGGGAAGGAATTGACCTCCCGATAACAGTCGACCTCAGGAACCACCCGGAGACCTGCAAGCGGAAAAACGAGGGTATCGACACCACTCCGTTCGCCTGTCCGGCGATGGAAGAGAGATGGAAACTGTCTAGCTGCACGAACCGGCACCGCCTCTCACGAGGAGCGGTTGATGGTTTTCACCGCATTCGATACAAGAGAAAGAACGGACACGATGAGCCGATGAAATGAGGAGCCCGTTTCTTGCTTGGATGTGGACCTCCTTTTTCAGTCGTCGACGGACAGCGAGGTGCGAGCTCCTTTCCTCGTCGGCTTGGATGTCCACGTCGCCTGGGGTTGTGTCGCGGTCGTTGACCTCCCCTGCCTGGCCGTCTGCTACGACTTTGGCCCCCGAGCCCTGCCTCTGGAATGACGAAGTATCTCTTTTCGCGATTTCTGACCAAGTCTTCTGAAGGCGACTCTTCATCGTTCGGGAGCGTGTAAAGTGAAGTTATCTCCTTTGGGTAACGGTATAGTTATCGTTTTCGTCGCGTGAGCTCTCCTGGAACAGGTCCATGATGAATCGCGGTGCTGCCTCTTTTTTTCCAATGATTTCGGCTCAAGGGGCCATCGAAGGTGTCGATAAGCTCGACAGAGATTTAGCAACGCGACAGAGATGCTCTCGCGTTCGGTGTCGACCCTTCCGATGTTCCATTCGAGCTCCGCCCAAGCAACGTTGTTCCATAGTCAGCATCTGGAAATGAGAGGGCCTGAATCAAAGCTTTTGGCTCGCATCTCAAAGCTTCGAAATCAGAAACCGGCACGGCTGTTGCACGGATTCCAATCGGATCGGCGGCTGCCGACTTGATCCCCATGAGCTCATTCACTTGTTTTCGGTCCTTCGTTCGGATAGGTCGCAAGGTTTCCCATGATAGTCCGGAGGAAAGGAAACTCAGAGCTGGAGGGCGTCGTTGTGGACTTCACAGCGAGAACAGATCTTGGTCACGGCACAATATGTTGACAACAAGAAGCGAAGCCTATCTGGCGTTCGACTGCGGATGCTGGATACACGAAATCAGTTCACATGCAGTGGTTTTGATAGAAAAATAAAGAGAGCTCTTTCCGGGTGGGATATCTCAGTGGAGCTCTCGTATCACGGATGCTCTCCACTATTGCTTATCTTCCTTGGCGCTACAATATGCGACGCCGGGCTTGGATTCAACGGGCTCGGAGTACTACAAATACTTCTGTAGAATGGACAACCACCATGGTAAGCCTCGCCTTTCCCCTCGCCTGCCGCTCTGTCCATTCGCAATCGCGGCCTTCCGAGGTTGGGCTCGTAAAGTTAGACGGCCTGTTCGACACATTTCAACGCTCACTGACAAGCTATTCGCAGATCCAGACTGGACCTGAAGGCATCCTGATCGAGGGCACCCGCAAAGAGCAGTACAACGCCAGAAGGGCGGAGATGCTCCAGAAATATGTTCCGGCTTGTCAAGTTCTCAACAGGAAGAGAGGCGAAACCGAACGGCGCTCGATGAAGTACCCGCGCGTGATCCTCGACAGGCAGACTATCAGAATCGATCGCTCGGCGACTCCTCGCCATGACGAATTTCATGTCGACCGAAGTCGACTGACACTCTGCGGTCGGAGAAATTGTCTCTGGGAATAAACTAACAATGAGGGATTTCGATGAGCAGCTGCGTCATGGCGGTCAGTGGATGGGGAATTCCTGGTGACGAAACTCTGCCGCATTCATAGCTCAAGACCCCGACGAGTGATCGGCATCGGATCTTACATCTGAGTCGTCGAATGCGGCTCGAGTTATCGACTCCAGGAGACATAAATATCGCAGCTGTTTGCCGTATGAAGAGCCGAGCGCATTCATTCAACGATTTGAATCGACGTTCCCATGGAGACGATTTCAGCGGCTCGGATGACGACTTTGAATACCGAACTCTGAAGTAGTTTCATTTCCTCCGCGATAAATCGAAACCAGGAGTCACAGCGACTCCCCAACCTAGCACACCTCTGACTTCAGCAACTTTCGTGGAGTCACTGTGAGCTATTTTGTGGAGTTCTCGCATGGACGGGAACGATAAACTCCGTATCGGGTGTGAGAACACGGAATCTATGAGACATGATGGTCCAAACTCTGACGTCGAGCGAGCGGACGCAGTTACGAGCTGCGATTTACTTTTCCGCTCAGTGTGCGCCATCGTCGGTCTTCAGATCAGTAAGAACAAGAAGCGTTGGCTTAGGTTTCTCTCATTCGCGATTTGGCTCTCGATCCATTCGTTCGGTGTGGTGATCTTGGTCACGCACTTCCAGAATGACGGCTGGCAACTCGTAAGTTTTTCGAGTTTCGCCTACTTCGCCAGGTCACTGACACTCGTCGGTGCGGCTCTGTTCTCTTTCATCCAGTTTTCCCTCATGCATGATGCCATTGAATCAACGATGCAGGGGAATGGGAGATTTCTTGGTTCATTTCACCTGCCCGGCCTTTCTCGCTCTGAAGTACATTCGTTTATCAGCATCCGGGACACACGCCATGTTGCTGAGAGCTTACTCCGGTTCGCGTGGGTGCTCGCTCTCTATCATTTGCGAATATTCATGTCAGCGGTCCGCGCTGTGAACGATTTGCTCCACATGGAGAGAACTTGGTGCACCGTCATCAGTTTAATCATGGAGCACTCCGCTGTGTTAATTCAACTGCTCGAGCTCGCCAGAAAGAGCACGATGCTACGGCGTTCGTGTCTCGAAGTTGAGCGAAGATTGTCGAACGGGAGTCGCATGATCGTCGGAAAGAGAATGGATGAGATCCTCTCGGTTTCACGTTTCCACGAAGATTTATACGTCCTACGCAACGGCTGCTACCCTTTGGAGATTGGGAACTCCCTTAGCTTCCTCACGACTTCTGCCACAGGCGCCGCCGTCGTCCTCCAATTCGATTTCCAGATAGTGCGAACTCTCTCTACTCTCGGCGGGACGACGCCGTGATTTATTCCAGAGGTGTTCCTGTGGAATTGAGCTTCTCGTCCTCTCTGATTTCTCCAGCCCGAGATGAATAGCTCCCCACTGTTCGGGCAGAAACTTATCAACGATCCTACGCCCAGGCAGCTTAGTCTCCTGATTCTGATGGCCTCAAGATTTCATTTTCCCTATAGATCATTTTGTCTCCATTTCGTCCGATATGAGTTCAGGTCTCAAGACCTTGAGACTTGACATTCACAGCACGGCGTCTGACATGTCGATCGTATTCAGTTTATCTCATCCAATCCCGAAATTCGGCCGCGAGAGTCGCGTTGGAAAGGTGGGAGAGAACAGTACTTAACCATGTAATTCGCACCTTCCTGAGTTATTCGTTTATATGGGGAAAAACACCCTTAGTTGGGGAAGCTCATGTCCACTAAGAACTCAAAGAAAATATGATAACCAGGGGGGAATCGCTTGAGCGAAGGTCTGCGGAGATCCTTGCTCTCCTACGAGTTCAATGCAACCATTTGGGTATTCTCCTTTTTTTTTCATTGCGAGTCGTTATTGAGGTCTTTCCACCAGAAAGTTTCAATTTAGATCAGATGAAAAACGTCGCTACGCTCAATCATACTTTACGCATTTTGATTCAGTAGTCTTGGAGCTCAGTATTGCAGCCGGTTTGATGATCTCGGCGAGGAAAAACGCGTTGGATAGATAGTAAATGGCGGCAGCTTCATGAGAATAGCAGCCCACCGTGCGAGCTCCGTTTTTACACTCGTAATAGTGACGCCGGATTGCTTTGTATCCAGTGGAGTCCGGGATGTAGTCGATTTAGCATCGGTATTGTTTCGCCCCCACATTACGCAACTGAACTAGGAGTTCGAGGAACAGGTTGTCGTCGCGGTGGTACTCAGCGTACGGTTGGAGACGGGACTGCTTGTGACAGCTGATACGTGCGTGTGAACGAAATCTTCAGGTCACCCTCCTTCAGTTCCGGAAAGTCATCAATCAAGTGGCAGTTAATGCCCATCCACGGCCGCTGGGCTGAATACCATTTCTTCGCTTTAACCTCAACTTGCAGGGAATAGGAAATGCTTCTCATCTCTTTCATGCGCTCCAAGACTTCATCGAACATGCTCTGGTCGGACGTCAGACGCTCCCCGAAGCGCTTGTTCGAGTACCATGCGATCCGGAACATAGTTCCGATTTTCGGGAGCAAGTTATTTTCAACTCTATGATCGAAAATCCTGTACTTCTGCTTGAGGATACTGTGAACAGCTTCCTTAGCCCACCGGATTCTCGTCACAAACCGAGACGCGTCAGCCTCATCGGCTGTCAGCTGCTCTTCAGGAGACATCCAGATCGGCATAAGCACCGTGAGACCTCTCTCGTTCCAAGTGATCTTCACGTCCATGAATCCGCGGTCGAGGAAGCAAACGTCACCTCTTTCAAGGAAACCGCCGAGTTCTGTGTTGGTGTTCTCATGTAGCTGCCGCCATCTACTCTACCCCTCCCACTCTCTACCCCTACTTGGTGCGGATATGGTGTATATTACCATTAGGGGGCAAGCAAGTATCCTATGGGAGTAGCGAAACGATTTTTGAAGGAGCTCGATCTCTCTCCTGGAGCTCCCTATGGAATACTCCATGGAATTCTCAGGGAAGCCAATCTGGCCATTACTCTCCTACTCTGGAGGGGTGATTCTGAGACCGATCTTGCCATTACTCTCCTACTCTGGAGGGGTGATTCCAGGAACAATCTGACAATACTTTCCCGAGTCCGGGAGGGTGCTTCCTAGACGAATCTGACCGTACTTTCCAAAACCTGGAGGGGTGATTCCGTCTCCAATCTGACCATTACTTTCCGAGTTTGGAGGAGTGATCGCGGGACCAATCTGACTATACTTTTCCAAGTCTGGAGGGGTGATTCCGAGACCAATCTGACCATTACTTCTCGAAACCTTAATGCTGACCCAGTGAAGAGAGGGAAAAGTGCCTCGATCCCAGGTCAGAATCCTATCGAGAATCGGTGGCCACCCCCGAAGGTGTCCCGATGACACCACATGTTAGGCAAGGTGTGTCTGTCAGCAGTAGACTCCCGAAGCAAGGGACGGGCCAGCCAGCGTAGTCGGCCGAAGGCCGGCTAGTTATATATATAATATATGTCGCAGACACCGAATCGGTGATATAAATGAAATTATATATGTTACCAGTCGGCCGCGCTGTGGGCGGTTGAACAGCGTTCCCTGGCATCGAGGCACTTTTCTCTCTCTTCACTGGGTCAGCATTCAGCATCATGGTTTCAAAAAGTATCGTCAGATTGGTTTCGTGATCACCCTTCCAGAGTTGAAAAGTAATGGTAAGATTGGTCTCGGAATCACCCCTCCAGAGTTAGAAAGGAATGGTCAGATTGGTCCCGGTATCACCCCTCCAGAGTTGGAAAGTAATTCTTAGATTGGTTCCGGAATCACCCCTCCAGAGTTGAAAAGTAATGCTCAGATTGGTCTCGGAATAACCTCTCCTGGTTTCGAAGAGTATGGTCAGATTGGTATCGTCAGATTGGTCTCGGAATCAGCCCTCCAACTTTTGAGAAGAATGATCAAATTGGTCTCGGAATAATCTCTCCTGGCTTCCAAGAGTATGGTCAGATTCGTTTCGGAATCACCCCTCTAGACTCGGAAAACGCTCTCACGTCGGGAAGGGAAGTGTGATCATACCATTCCCTGAAGATGTCACTCGTCATCCAAGCCTTCTTCTGGCCCTTGTTAACCACTGGAACACTCGTTCCCCGGAAGCATCTCGGATTCTGTGATTTTCCAATAACGAACATTGGAATTTTATGATTCCCAGTCATGTTAGCGCACACCATGGCAGTGATCCGCTCCTTGCTACTTTCGTGCCTTGGAACAGATTGTTCTCGACGAGATGCCAGGGATTTGCTTGGCAACGCTTTGTAGACCAGTCCAGTTTCATCTGCGTTGAAGACAAAACCAGGATCATACCCCTCAGATGCTACGAACGCTCTGAAGTCGTTTCAAAATGACTCAGCTGCTTCTGCGTTCGCAGAAATTCTTTCACCTTCGAGTCCCCGTTGGCGTATCCCATGTCGTTGCTTGAACTTTCCCAACCAACCCTGGCTCGCCTTGAAATTAGGGTCTCCTCCGAGTCGTTGATCCAGGCTCAATGCTTTCTCACAGATAACATAGCCCGACACAGGGAATCCGAGCCTCCGTTTCTGTTCGAACCATATGATCAAGGCTGCATCCAGAACTTCATTCTTAGGTTTCTTCATAGCCTTAGCATTGGCGCGTCCACGATGTTCGTTTACTGCCTCCGCGTAATTCTTCAGGCTTTGCGCATCCTTCTTCATTCGCGAAATGGCAGAAACGGAGACATTGTACCTCGTGGCTAGGACTCCAACCTGTGTGCTTTCTTGCAGAGATTGGATGATGGCCAATTTATCTTGAATGCTCAATATCGTTCTGGGCTTTCTTTGAGACATAGTCTCCACGCACCAGAACTCGATGACTGAAGAGGCAAGAGCACGATGCGTGTTGTCACTCCGGATGCTCGAAACGCAATGCGACAAAAGCAATCTCGACATGCCGTCACATTCATGAAGCTTTCTCGAAGCTATCTCAAAGCTCGGGCTCGGAGCCCTTGCGAAAGAGTTGTGTTGACAAGACAAAATTATTTTATTATTCATTCAACTGCATTCCGCTAAACCTATATACTCTTTCGAATATTTTATGAACGATCCGAAGGACTTTAGATCCAGGAAAGGCCCGAAGAATCTTATTCTGTTTGGAGCATGCTGTACCTCAAAACCTCGATTATATCAACTCCGATGAATGAACCTCGATCATATCAAAACCTCTATTATATCAAACCTCGATTAACTCAACGAATTCTGACATCCATTATTGATATCATCGAGGTTTTACTCTTTATATATAAGGGTCATACGAATTTCATAGGGCCCTGTTCGTGCTTTGTGAGAGAAGCCCATTCCATTGACCGCCGATGTCTCTGAGACACTGCAACGTCAGATGGAACGAATCGTGCAATCAAGCAAACGGAACATGGGGAAAACTGATGATAACGAACTTATCGACGCCAATTTCAGCAACGAACGATCAAGTTGCCGTCCGGGGCAGCTTTTTCTCTGTGAAAAATGAACTCGGACACTCCCCGGTGCTCACCCACCTGGTATGGCCCTCGCGGGTCATACCAGAGTACAGTCCCGTGGTTGGTACCCTCACTTTTGCGCATAAATTCGCCTTCTCGATTCATCGTAACGACTCATGACAGGGGAGCCTCTTCCTGCGTCCTGTATGACGCATTGCCTTCCCCTAACGGCCACATGAAGCTCCGAGGTACTCGAACGCTATTCGGACTTACTTCGTCGAATTGTATCTGGAGCCCTCAGTGAAATCGGCCTCTTCCACGTTGAATGAGTTTATGAGTTTATTCCCTTCACTTGAAGGTATCAGATAGCCCATACATGAATGTAATAAAATTATTTAGTTCATCGCGACCGGAACAGATCAGCCAACGGGACTCAGACGAGACACTTACGATCCCGCTCAGTCCTTCGGATCTAGCCGGATAAGTTAGGTTTAGGTGCCCCACCTCGACGGATCTTCTTGAAAACGACAGGATCGTGTTCTCTATGTGGAAGAACGTATTCCTGAAGTTTTCAGCCTTTTCCGTTACCTAGATCCAAATCTATTAACATTAATTGAAAATAGTTCAATTAAATCCGCATGGTCAAGAGCAAACTTAAAATCGTTATATCTAGAGAACCGCTGGGCGTACAGCGTCGAACGACAACTTTTTGGAAAGCTTTGGATCAGATCGCATGATTTCGAAGGCATCAAAAATCGAGGGTTTCCCAATTTAAAGGGTTGATACCCTTCCCGTGGCAGGCCAATCGGAGAAAACCAGAATGTAGCCCCGAGTACCCTCTTCCTACTCAAGAAGTTTCATCCAAATCGGAGCTTAGCCTCCGGAATTATCGCTCCGAGTAGGTAACCGACCAGACCCCTCTCTCACTTTGGAGTCCGGACTTTTTTCCTTGGACTCTCCCTCCCCCCCGCGGCTTACAGCCGTTGCTAGACATGCCTTACCGCGCCGCGGAAAGCGAAAATTATTCCCGCTCTCCCCAGAGCGGAAAATCACATTTCCGCTTCGGTCGGCGCGGGAATCGATTGGAATTATTCTTGATGAGCATTCCTTGAGCCGAGGGTTCCTCAAAGCAATTATACCGAATACGTACTTGTTAGAGCCGGCCTCATGCATTCGACGTGCCTCAATGCCCATGTACGCGGTCGACTCGCCCTAACAGATCATCAGCTCGAGGAGTCATCAGCGTATAGGCCGGAAAATAATTTTCGCGGTCATGGGAAAGGAAGTAAGAATCGCCGCTACGAGTGTAATAGAACTCGTTTCTGATCTCGGGCTTCCGACTGGGCCCTTCGCAGTTTTTTTTTCTGCCTTGGATTGGCTGGGAGACTGTCCACGTGAAGCCTGGATTACCAGCAAGCCGTGGATGAAGGACTCTATAAGCTAGTTTCGAGGAGCGATGCCTCCCGGCAGAGCACAGCATGACCAAAACCATGATCGTCGTCGGAGCAGAGTCTTGCTATTTGGGAGCGCAAGCAAGATGCTTGCAACGAAAACAAGTGTTGTAACGGGATAAATTGTCTCCGGCCGATGCGAGTCTATTGGGCCATAGAAAAGGCAAGAGACGGTTCCGGTGATCCGAGCCCCCGATCGCGGGATTCCCGCTCCCTTATCGAGATCATGGACCGGACAAGAGCAACAGCGTACATGCAGAAAATATGAGGTTCGTTGGGGTTCGAGGCAAAGGTTCGTTCCATGCTTGCTTTAATGGAGCTCATAGGGCCTGATTTCCGTACTTGAAAGTCTTTGCCATTTCTATCACTGTGCGATTTTCTCTCTCACTTGCGCCATTCTGTTAGGGTCAGAAGGGAGCCGTCAACCTCTGAAAGATCCCAGCACTTGCTAGGATTCTTCCGACCTCTGAGTTGTCGATCCCCCCTCCATTATCGCTGAGAAACTCTGTGACCTTCTGTCCCATGGTATTTGCGTGAGCTAGTACAGCCTTTAGTGCTTCAGACACCTCTCACTTGTGTTTCAAGAAAAAACCATACTCGAAACGTGTGAAGTCATCCTTGAAGATGACAACGAACCTGTTCTTGGCCAGTGACCCATCGAAACGACCCACGACATCTGCTGACACAAGTTCTCCCGGCTTGACCGACCTTTTCCTGGTACCAAACTTTAACCGACGAAACTTTCCGTAAATACACGGCTCACACGGCTCTTTGTCCAACTTGACCTCCATGCCGAGCTCCCTTCTCAGAAGATTTCTCACATGCCTTTTATCTTGATGACCCCATCTTTCATGGTATAGTTGCAACATATCTCTCTCCTCAACTACGTGAGAGTTGACTTGACATGTACTCCGAGTACGCACAGACTCCAAGTGCGCTTCATACAACGAACCGCTTTTTTTACGGTACCCACGAACATTCACTTGACCATAAATTTCGAAATTGCAAAATTCTGACTCCGACACAAACTTGCTGTTAGCTTTTCGATCATGTGCAGCAAGTACAGAGAAGAGGTTTTTCGAAACTCTCGGTACATGCCAGACATCATGGAGCATGATCACCTCTCCAGCATGTGTGCGAACGGGAATGACACCTCTACCAACTGCTTGGAGCAATTCTCCTCCAGCAGCTTTCACACAGACTGAAACGATCCAACGTATCAAAACTGAACGAGAATTCAATAAGGTTTTGGTCTGATACTCCAATTGAGTCACTAACTCTGGATTCGTTAACCGTTAAGAGCCATTAATAGTCTGGAAGCCTTGTGAGCAAACTTGTTGTAGATACAGGTTCCTGGTTTCAGAACAGTTGAGGAGACATATGTTCATGTCACCCCTCAATGCGCTCTCCGAGACACCACCCAGCCACTTCAAGATCCCGACGAGGTCTTCGTTTATGAAGGTGTCCAACTTAGAGATAGCCGGGCTCGGTGATCGGTAGACACAGGCCAGACGGGTCCTATTCCTGCCAACCATCATTTCCACCAGGACCAGGTCGCATGCCTTTGTCCCCCAGTCGATCTTTACAGACTGGTATTCTTCCCTCACCATTATCGCCACACCGCCGGCCCTGTAGCAGTCGTTGGAAGCAAAGTGGGCTCTATGTCCCGGCAACGAGATGAGACTTTCCGAGTTTGTCGACAGCCATGTTTCCGTAAGTAATACAATACCCGTGCTTGACTTTAAGAGGGTACCTACAAACAAGTCAAAGTTCTTTTTAGCACTTTTTATGTTAATCATTTGAACACCGATACCACCAGGGATCTAACCAGCCGCATCCCCCCCAGGATAACTGGTAACATTCAGCATTTGTGTCGGAATACGCTCGTCCGATCGCACTAGAGATCACGAGGAAATCCGTTATAGATGTTGAGATGACAACTTTCATAACGAACTGTGAGTTGACACCATGGTCTTGGGTGATCACCCACGGGACGGGTCTCGTTGACTATTTCAGTCGTTGAACGTCTTCTTCGCACGAAATCATAATAGTTGGGTCTCCTTGTTTCTTTCTTAGGAAAAGCCTTCCTGACTTGCTGATCCAACAGAAGTCGTAGTTAAGGGCAGTTGTTTTTTGCATAGGCCAGCAATCTCAATAGTTTGAGTTCTCTTTGAATCCTTCGTGAGATATAGATTGGAGTTTGCTGTTCAACTCTCGAGCTGATCATTTTTGTGTTCAGATCCTTGTTCGCTTTGAAGAGATTCTTCATACGCTCAAAAAAAGCGTCGCAGGTGTCCGGCCGTAGGAACTCAGCAACTAGTGTTTGCGTGCTGACGCCGTTCTTCGCTTTAGGGAGGCCAATCTTGTAAGCCGAGTAGAGCATGTCTTCCGAAATTTCCATTCCCGCCACTTTGGCAAGTCGGGTCACCACTTCTTTCTTCGCTATTTTAGGTTCAGTTGGCACTCCACTTATCTCGATTTGATTCCTGAATGCAGTTGATTTAAGTTGAATCAGTCGACTGCTTAGTTTCCTGTTCTCTTCCCTCAGCGACGTGAGTTCTCTGGAGATCGGCTCCATTCTGTCATCCACGTGAGATGTGATTTCCGCGACCATTACCTTGAGCTTCGTGTCAAACAGGGAATTGAGCTGCTTTCTGACTCGATCTTTGATGAGATGTTGACAATGGCGTCCGTGAAGGACTTTCCTTCGCGGACGGGTGCAGCTTTCCACCTGATAAATAAACCCTGAATGAGGAACTGCTCGGGGAGCTACATGATTCTAACACCGAACCTCTGTCTCGTTATTCCGTGCCGTGATCTTTCAGACTCACAGCGTACTTCCAGATCGTGTCCACCATCTGACCCCGGTGGGTTATTCCCAACAATGGTTCCGCCTGTATGTATGATGCAAGTTCAGACTATGAATGATATCATACTCATCTGTTCCGAATCATCTTCCTCAATGAAGAAACTCGATTGAACGGGTCCGCTTCATTTCATGTGTGTCATCATCATCCATTTTCCAGCAAAAATGTAGTTCAGCCATGGCTCCGAGATACCGGAGTCTGGCTGCGTAATCGATGCATCAAATCGTACCGTGTAGGGCATTCTTTTGAATCTCGGGGAGTCCTTCAGAGGACTAGGTACAGTATTCCCCAATTCGACCCCCTACCTCTCATGAAGAAGAGCGTAGAATATGAGCGGACCCGGCGGAAAATCCTGGTTGCGCCACTGCCTGCGGCACCTGAGGGATGCACGCCTCTGATTGCGGGATACTGGTTAAGGTTAGAATAGGGAGCCGGAGAGCGGGTCGACGCAGAGCAAGCGCACCAGGAACAGTGCAGAAAAACTGGTTGAGGTTAGGTTTAGGACCCGGGCGAGTGAGCCAAGCGATGCGAGGGGACCGTCAGCAAGCGAACTCGCAACAGTGCGGAGAGACGGATTCTAATCCGTGTGGGTTGAATCGCCTTGATTGTATCGCAGTTGAACCCCTGGTGACCCGAAGGGATCTCGACTCCTAGGGGGCAGACCCCTGCCATCCTATCGCCCTTCTCATAGCTACCACTCTTCCCCGCAAATGAAATTTACCCGTGTTTTCACCCGCGCACTCATTCTACTTGAGTTCTGGTAGAAGGGGGCAAGAGATCGTCTCGATGGCGATCGCACGAAACGCCGTTCTGGCGACTCGGCTCTGCCGGAAGCGAAACCAAAAAACATCCGTGTAGGCAGTGCTGCTGCACTGCTGTGAATTTCGCGTGAAAACGTTGTTCTCTCTGTGTGCATGCGATGTCAGGAGAGGGTGTCAGCTTCATGATGGTGATACGGTTGTTGATTGATAGATTGATTGTTTTTTGACCATCTTCATGCTGTATTTTCATTCCAAATATAGCTGAAGACCCTTAATACGGGGCGATGACTCAGCTGGTCGACGGTGCGGTTATTATTTTTTTTTCGGGCATACGGTCTGGGTCATTTTTCCGTTCCCACTTCTCAAGTATTCTCTTGGTGTCGAATATCATTCTTGGTGTGCTCTCTTCGTGTAGTCCTAGTCTTTACTGTATTGTACACTCAGCATCTGGGATTTATTCGCATTCAAGAAGCACATGCTCCATAGTTTCGTCCTCCCTTCCGCACCGTTGGCAGATCGCTTCGATGTCTATGTATCTTGACCTGTATTTCCTAGTCTGTAGACATCCCGCTCTGGCATTCGCGAGCAGTCGACTGTTATCATATATGTGTTCGATATATATTTCCTCGAGCTTTTTTGAAATGGCGATATCGGTCAAGCGCTCTCTTTTCCGACGTACCCTTTCGCCATTCCTTATCCAGCTTGTTATTCAGCGTCTCTTCAACATATTTCTTGTAGCTTCTGAGACCCATCCTTACCTCGCTGGTCGATAGTTCTTTCAATTCCTGGCATTTGGATCGTTTCTTGACTTGGTCAATTCTTTTCTTTAGTGAGGTTTCCGTCTTCGTGATCTCCAGCATGGTATGGATCGCTTTTGGCCACCTGGCTTCTTTCATTTCGCGTTGTTTGTGGGTGGCAGCGTGTGAGATCGCCAGCTCTTTGTTGGTTGAATTTGTCATTGTTGTCGATTTCGGTCAAGCCTATTCTATCTGACGGAGGCTGATGTTGATTAAGATTGTTCACTTGCAGATGAGTCGCACATACATACAGTGGTATGGAAATATGATTGGTGGGACATCCATGTTTCTGTCAAAACCAAGGAATCCGGTCGGGACAAAATCGGATCTGTCGCAACATCATCCGCGTGCGCTGCTAGGCTTGCACATTGATATTGACAAATTTGCTTTTCCATCGTCTGCTGAGAATATTTTTACATCTGTTGTTATGGTCGGGAGGCGGTGAGCTTCTTGTCTCGCATATTGGTTCCGGGCTTCTTGAACTGTTGGACTCTCGGAACTTTGTGAATGAGAAGAAACGAATTTATCGATTGCATTCGTGAGGAAAGGCCTTGAAGCGACGTCACACTACTGAGAGCCGCGTAAAATAGTTGTTGCCTATGATTATCTTCGTAGTCATAAACGATTTCATCGAAGGTTCCTCCTCACGTCTTATGGGTTGTTAGTGCGCTAGCTGACAAGAGCGGGAATTGGAGTCGGCTACATTTTATTCTAGTTTGTACTTTTATACTTGCTGATCGTAGTTCGATTGGTAGCCATTGCTCTTTGAGAACTTCTGATTTGGAACGGATATGGGGTCTGTATTTCGACCGTTTCAGACGTCCTATATAGTCCGTGTCGAATTCTAGCCATACGCGTTTCGACCTGAGTCGTCGCACGAACTTGGAAAATTTTCAACGTGACGTCGCTTGCCTATAGCTACGTTTACCAATCCATCTTCCACGTATATGTTCATTGTTAGAATGTATGGAGAGCCATCAGTGAATGTGATACTGTCCGGCAGATTGCCTGTGTTTTGAAATTTCATGCGATGCACCCCGACCCGTACCCCGTGTAAGAATCCGACGTAATGCTCATCTCTCAAGTTGGTGTGGTAGGAACCGCGTTTCGGGAATACAGTACAACCTCGATTATTTCAACTTTGATTATTTCAACGTTTCGCATTCCAACCTCGAATATTTCAACTCTGTGGAACAGGCCGAAGGATGTCGACCGGAAGCGTATTTCAATGTGGAAGAAGAATCCATCGTTCAGAATCTTCCATCGTCAATATACAGTACAACCTCGATTATTTTAACTAATTGATGAAAAAAAAGTTGAAATAATCGAACGCGGAAGTCTTACAACTCATGCATAAGAGGGATGCACTTCTGAAGAAGTACCATCGACACAAGAGAAGAGACAGCAACCCAGCGGTCATGAACTACCCGACGATGAAGTACAATGCCCTCAGAAATGAATGTGTCAAGCGGCTGAGGAGGGCGAAAAGGAAATACGCGGAGATGTGTTCGAAGAGATCAGCGAAGGAGGGCCAGAGTCCGTGGAAGTTCCTCAAGAGACTAAATCAAACAGATGCTGCCACACTTCCAGCGTCGCTAGAGGTGAATTCGGTGCGAGTGACCGGGAGAGATCGAGCGATGGTCCTGAACGAATACTTAACTGAGTGCGCGGACTTCTACTCGAAGAAGGTACCGAATGTGAATGAAGTGGTAAAGTGCATAGCGAGAGGAACGCATGCTGAATTCGGCTTCCAAAGAACCAGTCAGGAGGTGATCGAGGAGATCACTAGCGGCTTCGGCAACCCAGCTGCTGGACAAGACGGAATATCTGCTCACGTCCTAAAGTGTATCTCCAAAGGGATACTGCCCGCGCTCACTAGGATAGTCAATACCATTATAGACTCCCCCGTGTACCCAGAGGCCTTCAAGGTTGCCAGAGTAGTCCCAATTTCAAAAGTCAAAACCCCAAAGTCCCCATGCGACTTCAGACCAATCTCGGTTCTCCCGACCATGAACAAAGTGGTCGAGAAAGTATTGGTCACGCAGCTCAAAGACTTTGTGGAGACCAACAATATTATTTATGAAAATCAGTTCGGCTATCGAAGAAATCGGAGCACAGTGCACGCTGTCGTCAAGACAGTTGAGCACATCAGAAGCGGACTCGAAAGGGGTAAGGTATCTGGAGCCCTTCTGATTGATATGAAAAAAGCTTTTGACTCAGTGAAAAAGGAGATCCTATTGGCGAAACTGGGCGCGTATGGCGTCAACCGCCAAGCGTTGAGTCTGATGGACTCCTACCTCACAGACCGAAAACAATACATCGAACTAGAGGGAGTCTCAACTCCACCTCTTAACGTCAAACTAGGTCTGCCCCAAGGGGGTATCTTCGGCCCAGTAGGATTCTTGGTGATAATTAATGACCTTCCGTCTGTATGCTGCGGTAGTGTAAACATATTTGCGGACGATACCAGTGTCATATACGGAGCGAACAACTACTCGGAACTGGAGAAAATTATGCAAAATGATCTCACGAGCATAGACAAATGGTGTTCGGCGAATCACCTCAAACTAAACGCCAGTAAAACTCAACACATGTTGTTCTCCAGGCGAAAAGATGAACCTCCCGAACTAAATGTAGTGGTAGATGGTAGGCGTATAGACAAAGTTACCCATACAAAGTTCTTAGGCTGCATAGTGGATTCGAGACTGTTGTTGTCGGCGCACGTCGAGGAGCTAAGCAAAAAGCTCCAAAAAGCGACTTTCCTTTGTGAAAACCTCTGTGAACAAGCTGGTTACGATACAGCTAAACTTGTTTACAACGCTTACTTCCACTCGCATCTCAACTACTGCACGGCTTTTTGGTGTATGGTACCGAAGGCCCAGCTCAAGAAACTATTCACACTCCAAAGAAGAGCTCTCAGAGCGTTATCACGCCCAGAAAGAAGAATACACGCATTCAAAGATCTGAACGTCCTCCCCCTGCCGTCGGCCTTGACCTTCAATGTGTGCAACTTCCTGCACGAACAGATAACCAAGCAGGGACCTGTGGTTTTGGATCTAAAGCTACTGGGGACTGGAAGGAATACAAGGGCAGAGGGTTCGAGACTAATCAAACTCGAAAGAAGAATCACGAAACTGGGTAGAGATTCCTACTACGTGAGGGCAGCCAACCTCTGGAACTCTTCACCTGAAGAAATACGGAAGATCAACTCTAGACAATTATTCAAGAGAAAGCTCAAGTCACTCCTGGCGGAGGACACGAATGTTAGACTGCGGTTTTTCTGACTGTAGGACACTTAGTTGTGTATATAAGACATAAGCAAACGCTGGGATTCCGCTGGACAGGAACTATCCCTTACGGATAATGTTCGCTCCATTTCCCATCCCCCGGTCTCAAATAGAGCCTCTCGAGGCGAGCCATTATACTGAGAATAAATCAAGATGTTTTTGGTTATCAAAAAAAATATATTCGAGAGATGACATAATCACCCACATTCTTGGACTCCGCAACCGATTCGGGAATGAGAGTCCGAGTTCGAACGCTAACCGCTCCAGAATGATACGAGATACATAGACGATGGAAGATTCTGAACGATGGACTCGTCTTCCACATATAAATGCGCTTCCGGTCGACATCCTTCGGCCTGTTCCGCAGAGTTGAAATAATCGAGGTTGAAATGCGAAAGGTTGAGATAATCAAAATTGAAATGATTGGGGCTGACATAATCGAGGTTGTACTGTATTTCGTCTCGGATCACACATTTAACGTTTTGCAGTAGATGGCGATGGTTTTGGAGCACTGCATTGGGAAGTTGCGCCGTTTGTCTCGATGGAGTGAGCCGGAAAGCGGCATGAACAGTTACTCCGTTTATCCCGACCGCTGCTTTGCCCGTTTTTTCTGTCGCTATGTATGCATTATTCAATGAATTAGGCTGATGAGTATAGCGATTGTATGTTTACATAAAAGCTTTCAAAGTGAATGTTTTTCCACACCCCGCGGGACCTGTGAGAAAAATTTGGATCGGTTCCCGGCTTGGATCGTGTGGGCGATGTATGACTTCCATTATGAGTTCGCGTTGCTCGGCATTGGTTTGACGCATCAAGGCGCATTAGTCCTCTTCGCTCATGCAATCACATCTGTGCCTTGTCGCGCTCACAGAAATTGGGATTGTACGGTCATTCAGATCATCATTATTCGCTGGTAACGAGCAGTTTACGAAGTCCTCGTTTTCCTCAGGAAATCGGTGACAATTTCTTCGTTCATGGAGCACATTTCTTCAATTTCACGTAGAATTGTTTCGATGTTGATGTTGCTCTCGAATTATTTCCGCCTTTCTTGTATCTCAAGTTTTCTTGCTTGAAGTTTTTGAGTCTAGATAGACACGTCGAGATCCTCGATCGCGTTCCGTGTTCTTCACGGAATGACACGTGGAGAATGACCAACTATTGTATGTAATCTTCGATGTTGTTTCTGTCGTAGCTGCGGTATCTTCATGGTTCATGGTTCATTGGATCTGATATTTTGTATTTGTAAATAAACTTTTCAATTCAAGCGCGAGCATGCTCAGCGGATCCTTTCTTGTTGCGTTCCCATTCTTCGAGAAGTCGCTTAGTCTTGTTCACCAATGAGTGATTCAGCTCGCTGCTTAGGCCGAGGCGAGCTACGAGGTCTTCTTTGGTATAGTAGAATTCATTGCATCTGAAGATCACGTGTGCGATTGTTTCGGGGTGAACTCCACATCGGTCGCAGAATGTGTCTGGGGCAGCTTGGAAGATGGTATCATGACATTTTGTTGGGAGGGTTCCAGCTCTCGCCAGGGCTAGCAGGGAGGATCCTCCACCATTGTCATATATGTGGGTGATTGCGGTCCTTGACTCTTTGTGGGCTCGGTACAGCTCGAGAGTGGACCTTTTTTCCATCCCGTCTTCCCAGGCCTTATCCTGTGCGGTCTTAACTTTTTCGCATAGCTTCCGGTAGTAAACTCTCGTAGGTAGGCTTTCGTTTTGTTTGTTCGTAGCTCAACTGCATCAAGTAGCATTTTGGGCCATCTCGAGTCCGGCATTGCGCGGATCCTCGCGAAATTCCTGAGCTTACTTTTGGCTCCTATGATTTTGGATCTTTTATGTCGTTTGACACCGCGATAGTCATCTACAGGTTCGTCGTCATCCATCGTTCGAGCGCGAGCTTACCCGTCTCGGGTTTATTCCCCCAGCATCTTCATCGTTTCCTTCATTCTCGTTGGATTTTTCCCCAGGGCTATACCACGCTGCGAATCGCGCCAGCGTGATACTTTCAATGCCACTCTGCTCATGAGCTGAGTTTGATCGAATTCTGGATCCGCTTCATGTATCATTGTCAGTTCTCGATGCAATTGACTTATTCCTCGATTGGATTTCTTGACATACTCAACAACGTGGGTGTCACAGGTATACGGATCGAGCAGATCGATTTGCAGATCCATGTTCGAATCGAGCACGGACGCTATATAAGGCTTGAATGTGTTCACGTAGATTTGAGTCATATCTCTGTTGAACATCATAGATGGGCGCTTCAAGCTTGATCTCATCAAGTCATGAATCGCGACGTAGGCTTTTGTTTCTAGTAAAATGCGGGCGTTAGCCACTTCGTTCTTGAGAATATCCAACCGTTGGTCCTGTTTGTGCAAAGGCATCAGTACTCTCAATTGAAACATGGACCAATAGGGGATATTGGTTCCGGAATCACCCCCCCCCCAGAGTTGGAAAGTGATGCTCAGATAGGTCCCGGAATCACCCCTCCAGAGTTGGGAAGTAATGCTCAGATTGGTCCTGGAATCACCCCTCCAGAGTTGGAGAGCAATGCTAAGATTGGTCTCGGAATCACCACTCCAGACTTGAGAAAGTATGGTCAGATTTGTCCCGGAATCACCCCTCCAGGCTTGGAAAGTAATGGTCAGATCGGCTCCGAAATAACCCCTCCACGTTCCGAAAAGGATGTTCAAATAGGTTCCTGTTGGATTTTCGTTCCCTGAAATCAGTCGGTAGACACCGATCTGGAAGGTTCTCTGGAAGCTCGAAGATCACGGCACCAAATAAACAGACAGAGTTCCGGTTAGGGAATGCGTAGCTCCTCGGGAGCGAAGCTTCTTTATTAGCAGTATATATACCAGTAGGGAAAGCGTGAGCAGACCGGGGCCCGGCTCGAAGCGGGTAGCCTTCGAGCCGAGGCCACACGTCTTAGCCCGGCGCTGAAAACTCGTGTCGTAATCACGCACACGACTTGTCCTTGTCCCCGTTACGGGTGTGAGCAATTGGGACATGTTTCAGATACTGAAGTGCAACGATATTTCTCAACACCCTCCCTTAGATGAAACAGTCTCATTCCAGGGGTAACAATTACTGGTGGTTAGTAACGATTCGTATCGGTGTCCTGCTCTCATGTATTTATCAGCAGTACATAAGTATGTGGGGTGTTATTGCCAGGTGAAACACTGGCCCCGAATTTCCTGGGGAATGGCTCTGTAGCCGTCAAACCCAACCCTGATACCATACGTATGTCTTATGCTCTGGAGTAACACCATGTCAGTTTCACTTTTCAGTGACTCTGAGTGGTGTTCAGATACATAGTCGGTTATCCTTGACATAAGATCTGATAACAATACTCCTCTAACCATAGCCATAAAGTCTTTCTTGTATCTAGGGGTTGTATTTTCCCACATTTTATCTAGCACCTTTGAGTGTATAATTCCTTTGTGACGCCAGTTCTTGACCTCGTGAATTTGTTGGCGGAATGCTTGCATTACCAATTCGTCGAACTGGGGCCCGGAATCTGCATATATCGGCTCCCTGATGAGTGTGTGGTAGGCCTCCTTCACTGCACTGGTCGTCTTTGGGCGGCTGATATACCTAGTGCGGAGGTTTACATACCCAAAGCAGGGTATGACCCAAGTTGGTCCGCCGAAGCCAGGGTGACGTCTGAGCCTGCTTGGGTGCATCCTGGTCACTCTGCTGCAATCACTGCAGCTTTCGTCCAGGCAGGGGAGTGACCAGTGATCAATACTTATAATTGAGGAATGGTGTGGTGATTTCAAGAAATGTTCCAGGCTGGCCGTGTGATATAAATCCGTGTAGGGAAATACCAGCGTAGCTCTGGCATGGAGCACTAACTGTTCACGGCTCATCTTCTCCAAGTCCAGCATGATGCACTACGGTTGTTGTTGTTCGGGCACAAGAGCACTCTGATGCATCAGTTGTCTTCTTTGTGTTCATGCCACAAGTGTTTCAGAAAAAAACAGAAAACCGGTGGTGAGGGATGTGAACCACTTCCATGTGACCCCTTATTCACCGGACCGTCATCCACCACTCTTTGTTGAGAGGAATCATCTCATTTGTTCCTCAGCGGGGTTGATCGAAATTCGACCCCTACATCTTTCTACGCTTTACAGCCTTTGCTGTCTACATGTGGCTTTGATCAAGGTGGATACAACGTGCTCGATTCCAATTGTATCATGCTGAGTTCTTGTGAACTCTGCTGGAGCTTTCTCAGGAGTCAGTTTCTTGCTTCAAGTGCTTCTCACACTTCTATGATCATAATTTTCCAAGTTCATTCTGGATTTTGTTTAGTCTGTCTCTGTAGACTTTGTCACCTGTTGTCTTGGAAGATGTCCTCAGAGTTTCTCAATCGAGATTCTCTCTCAGCTCGTGGATATTTAAGGTCGCACTCGTCTTTTCGAGTTCATTCTTCCTTCTTAGTCTTGCCGCGACTATTCACCTCCAGTTCCTCGCCGCCACCTCAGGTATCTTAAATTGCACCGCCCTGTTGTCATGGAAGACAAAAAGTTTGAACTTGTTCCTAGGCCTCCATCTGAGGTGGTAGCGCCGGCGGTCCCCCGACCGCCGGATGGGAACCTGGTCATGGTGAACGTCCAGGAATCTGCCTTGGCTGCTAACTACGGCAAGCTGGTGTTAGATCGAATCGTGAACGTTGAAAACAGCCTTGAGCTGTGTCGTGAAGAGTCTCTGCAGCGCTCTTCTGAGCTTCAACGAGTGTACGACTTGTTTGGTAAAGTTCATCAGCTGAGTTCCCAGCAAGAGGTGTTTACTGAGAACTACACAAATCTGTTGGCACAACTCAACCTTTTTGCGAAGTCGGTTGTTCAAACTCCCGTGGTCACGGGTGTCATCGAGTCTCTGGAGTCGATGAAAGCCACCCTGGAGGAACAGAAAGCCACACTCCGCCTGACTCAGCAAGATCAGGCCGGACTGGGCCTTCGTCAGGATTTCATTGCCGGGAGTATGGTCTCCCACGATCAGGCCCGTCACCTGCAAAGTCTCATCTCAGAGCTTCGTCAGGAGGTGACCGAGCTCCAGCTCAAAGTCAGTCATCGAGCGACTGAAACTCCCACCTCGGTTCCCTCAACCAAGTACGCGCTTTCGGGCGATATGGACAACATAAAAGATCTAGTTCATAAGATCGATGGCAAAGTCCGTCGGCTGGAAGAGACGGTGAAGAAAAACTTCTCCTCCACTGCCGATCGCGCAGTTGACCTGGAGTCAACGTTCAAGTCCTTTGAATCAAACATCAAGGTCCTAACCGACCAACTGGACCTGAAGTTCCAGTTTCAGGACACCCTCAATCAGGAGTTGAAAGCAAAAATTTCAAGGAACTCAGCCAACGTCAACCATCTTTCCCATGAAATCGATATCATCAAGTCAGATCAAATCAAGATTTCGTCCGTGGTTGCTAAGGTGAGCTCGTCCACCGATCCACCAACTGAGATTTCACCTCACTCTCAGGAGGGAGAGTCCGCACCTTGGGACTCGATCCCTTCAGGTGCGCGTGGCTTCCGGGCCGCGACTCAGGCCTTCTTCACTCGATTGGTGGCCTCTACGTATCGATGGAGGTGGATGCTGTTGATTCTTGCAGCATCCCTCCTGTTTGGTGAGTTTTACTTTAACCATTTTTCCTCCATTGCAGTATTATCAGCGTGGTCAGATGGGGTTCATATTCTTTTGGGTTGTTTCCAGGAGGACTCATCTGGGCACTCGCCTCGAGTGGATCGATAGGATCCCAAACTTCTACCCGCCTCACTCCCGGTTCTACAACCGAAACCAATGCCAGTGGCAGACAGGGCCTCACCCCTGCTCCTACCACTCCCGCTCCGTCTTCGGAGGATGATGACGTTACCACTCCATCTCCAACGGTCTCATCGACTACTTCAACCACTCCTCCACGCTTCACCATTTCCACCAGAGCATATTGGTGTGCTCGCTTTGATGAGGGGTGGAAATGTCGCCATCGTATTGGCTCGGAGTGCCTGCTTGTTGATGGAAATCATCCGGTTCCATCACAAGTATCGTGTTCTGCCCGAGAGGCATCCAGGGAATGTGGTGATGGAGGGTCGGTTCGTTATTGTAAACGAACTTGATCGATCTGCCGCAGTTTCTGCGTTTCTAGGCATTACAGCCCATGGAGTCAAACTGTTTTGGCTTTCTGGGCAATTATTTTGCTTTTCTCTTCTTTCCGAATAAAGATAAACAATTCGGCTTATTTGATCATGGTGTTTCTTATTTCTGGGGTCAGAGTGTCAATACCATTTTACACTCTCCTATTTAAACCGAGATTATGTCCGGAGTGATATGATCACTTCATTTCGCATTTGCAACTCATCGGACATTGTTGCTCTCGTGATGTTTCCTCGTGTTTTCTACGGTGTCGGGGGTTTTGTTAGTGCTTTGGTGGTTGTGGTCATCTTGACCACTCTAGCCCATGTTTTCCAGGGGCTCTCATTCACCTGGTCCTCCGCTCACCAGTTTGAGCACCTTCCATGTTCAAGCCATTCAGCAGAGAGCATCCACGGCGCTCAATCAATGCTGGCTCCATGGACCGACACCTCCCCGCTTGAGACAAGCCATGTCTCTCCATCGTTTTTACACCGTCAGCAATCTTCTTCTTCTGTCTCTGTCGTGACACCTGTACTTCTTTCTAGCGAGGCTTTCCTCGAGCTATCGTTTGATTCTTCCTCTGTCATTCAAAGAGTGGTTTCCTCTGGGTTGCCACTCACTCCACTTTACGGTGCTTCTTCCGAGAGTGACGGTGTTCCGACCCCTGTTCTCATTAGTCCGACTCGAACGTTGCGATCCGCATCCACATCGCTTTCAAATTCACTTTCTCGTCATGAATCGGTTTCTCTTCAATCCTCCCGTGATGCAGCACTCGAGGCATACATCCGGGATAACGAATTCTTTCTCGGATGGAGTCGGGTCGTGCAGGGGCATATTGATTTCACATCAAGGCTCCATGCCGACTTAGCCAAGTTCCGCTCTGGCGCGAGTACGGCTACAGTCCGAGCGTCTTCTACTCGGACTCCGATCCAATCTCGAACAACGGACTATCAACCCGAGCGCATCACCGAGGTGCCTCTGTCAATAATCAAACCTGTTGTTCTTCCGACCATCTCCCTCCCTGAGTTGATCTCCTCATCTCTTCCAACTCTGGAGTCCTCAGGAGTTTCCTCAACGGGAGAGTCGGTGAGTTTTCTTAATAGTTTTGAATAGTGAGATTCTATGTTTTTTTTTTTTCCTTTGCTATGTGACTCTTCTACTTTTTGTTTTCCAGATTTTTCCTGCTGTCATCTTGGTTTCCTCCACCGTTGTCCCTGGATCAGTCCTGAGTTCTCAGGTGCTGTTACCCACTCTCAGCACGGCCATCATCCCAACGGAGGTATCTGCTGATGACACTCCTCACTACGAATGGATTGAGCAAGCCGTTGCCGAGGAGGCCGATTTGGATCTGAGTGTCGAGGAATCGAAACCGAAGCGATTCAACACGAGCACTACACCAGCACCTCCTTCAAGCACCCTTTCGACCTCCACAACCACAACTGATCCCACTACTCCAACTCCAACTGACGCCACTGAGTCTCTGACAACAGAGTCCGACAGCAGCAGCTCTTCGCCGGACGACGACAGCACCTCCGGGTTCAGTGCCCCGGACGCAGTTACCGACCCACCGACTGATGACGTCACCACCACGGAAGTTTGGTCCATGAGACTTCCCATTCCCACCAGAAGGTACCGGTGTGCCATATTAGAGTACAATCGACTCTGCAAGTCAGTGCTGGACAGAAAGTGTATTCTAGTCCAGAGATCCACTCCTTTGCGGCTTGAACTTCTCGTATACCAGTATGTTGGAAACGAGGAGTTCGCCGCTGCGTCAGAGCATACGAAATTTCAAGGATCATGCACTGGATTTACATGGTTCTTTGCTTAGTAATAAAATCGAATGCCAGCACCTTAGGGGTTCGGATTGGAAGTCTTTATTTGGCATTTAGGAGCCAATTCTTAGAGATTCAAATGTTCTCAACCGTGGACTGATATGGTGTCCCGACGCCACCTGGGCGATCATCCGCGGTGGGTTGTGTTCTACTCAACTGCTGGTACTGCCTCCGCCGCCATGTTTGGATCAGACATGTGATGCTGTTGGAGCAGGCATACATCACAACAAGTGTAGTGAGTGATGCCGCATAGATCAGGAGGAAGTTTGTTCTTTCTGATGGAACGGGTGCCGGTGCTGGTGGTATTTGATGTGTATAGTTATAGAAGTCAATCCAGATACTGGTTCCGCCAAACGTTGTTCCATTCGGTAACAGACAGGCTACACCAGGGGACGCTTTCTCAATGCAGGTCTGGTTGCTCATCAAGCAGTCACACGGGAAGAATTCGGGACTCATTTCGGATATAGTGCAGGGTTGTCTCTCTCGGATGCACTGTGGTAGACAGTTATCCTTGTACTGGAAGTATGCGGCCACTCTTGCCGCTACCATGAGGAGGGCGAACTGTATCATCTGTGATACCTGCAAGTGTTCGCAGTCGGAGAAACTGAGGTTCTGGTAAGGCTTTCGTTTCGAGATCAGCCAAGTTTAGTTGTGATGGGCAATGGGTGATTTTGAACTCACCCTCTTCGATTCGTTCCTTCAGCCAAAAGTAACGTATGGCAATATGTTTAGAACGTTTTGATACCTGGGCTTCAGTTAGCAATTGGATGCAACCAGTGTTGTCCACATGAAGTGTCGGAGTAACTTGGTATCCGACCTCCTGAATCAGTCTGCTAAGCCACAAACAGGTTTTTCCCATTTCGCTGCAAGCCACTATTTCACTTTCAAGGGTGGAAAGAGTGATACAGTTCTGCCGTCTGGAAGACCAGCAAACTGGTGCTCCGCCAAACATTAGCACAGCGCCACTGGTACTGCAACGAGTACTCCTGCAACCGCCCCAGTCGGCGTCGCAGTAGGCGTCAATTTTGGCTTGAGCCCCACCAGTATAAGTTGGACCATGGTTCCGGGTTCCTGACAGATACCTCAGTATTCTCAATCCTATGTTCCATAGATGGCGTGTTGGCTTATCCAAGTATCTGGACATCAGCCCAACCGCGTAGGAAATATCTCCTCTCGTTCCCACAGAAACGAACATCAAAGCCCCCACAAGCTCTCTATACTTAAGAGTAAGATCAACTTCTCCCTCAAATGCAGATTTCGACGTTGAGTCGATTGGTACTGGAGACACTTTGCAATCTGCCATCTGGAATCGATCTAGTAGCTCGGTGATATATTGGGCTTGATCCAAGTGGATCCTACCTCCGTCGGGAGAGATTGCAATTCTCAATCCCAAGAAAAACTCGAGTGGCCCTGTGGTAAGTTTGAAAGTTTTCTCTAATTCCTTTATTATCCTTTGATTCATTTGTTCTGAGTTGGAGCCTATCAGGCAATCGTCAACATAGATGAGAACAAAGACTCGAGTCGGAGGGTTGGAGAAGTACAAGCACGGATCCAACTTGCTTCTGGACAATCTGACTGTACTGAGGCTCAACAAAGTGTTGCTCAATTTCTGATTGAACATCTTCGGAGCTTGGACTGTTCCATAGCACGCCTTAAGTAGCTCGCAAACCCGGTTTGTGCCATCCTCAAAGCCAGCGGGTTGTTTCATAAAGAGCCTCTTGTCCAAAGGCGCCGACAAAAAGGCCGTGCATATGTCCGTATGGTTCAAACGGAGATGCTCCTGGGCGGCAATCGACAGTACTGTCCTAATAGTATCGAACTTCGCCACAGGGCTGAACAGACTATCATAGTCAATGCCAGGTCTTTGTTTATATCCTCTTACCACGAGCCTAGCCTTCCTTTTGATTATGTTATTGTCCTTATCAGTTTTTAACGAGAAAACCCACTTGTTCGTCAGAACGTTCTGTCCGCGTTCTGGGTCTACCAGTTTGTAGACCTGATTGGTTCTAAAGGACTCCAATTCTAATGCCATTGCCGCAAGCCATTCATTTTTATGCTTTGAGCGATATACGTCCGCTAGGTTAAGAGGCACGTCTGCCTGTGAGTTGAACCTGCCTAGGGGGTCGCTATTTTCATGATTTGTAGTACTACTTGTTGCATTGTAGGCTATTCCTGCCTCAAACTGGCTCGGCTTCTGTAAGGTACTCCTATCTCTAAGGTTGTACCTGCGTCCCTCGGTTTGTGCCTCCATCCGTGCCTGGTTCTGGTCATTGGTGCGTGCGCGCGCTTCTCTGGCCGGAGGGGCTGCTTCGCTGGGTCTCGTGCCCGGAGCGATGCCTAGCTCATCGTCTACATTTCTTTCTCTCTCCCATGTGTCGTCATCACCAGCGCTGTCTGGCTCGCTGGCGCCGTCGGGTGTTGGTTGAACTTCTCCTTCTTCTTCTTCTTCATCACCCGTCGGGGATCCGTTGATGTCGGCTCGGGCGGCATCTCGTGGTGCTGGCGGGAGCTTGTTCTCGTCATCGAACAGCGGTGGTGTATCCTTTACCTGGATATCCCGGATCCTGTGTACTCGCGTTGTTCCTAGCTCCAGGACTCGGTAACTCAGACCGTCCTCGTCTATTCCGCATACTGCACCAGCGATGGCCCGCGTATCCAATTTCCCTTTCCCGGGCTGGATGTTGTAGAACCAGCACCTGGTTCCAAATCTCAGGATTCTGTTCAGGTATGGCTTGTGGCCAGTGATCAACTCGAAAGGGGACTTCCCAGTTGGCTTATGCTCCTTGGTGGCGTTGAGACAGAAAGTCCCGAAATTTATCGCCTCAGCCCATACTCCTTTTCCGAGGTTGCTGTCAAGGATCATTGTCCTTGCAAGGTTGAGCAACGTGCGATTCAGACGCTCGCTTACAGCGTTATGCATAGGAGTGTACGGGGCACTGTAGGAGTAATCACATCCTGTTGATGCAAAGAGTGCCTGTAGCCTCTTGTTTTGAAACTCAGAGCCGCCATCCGAGTGAAAATGGTATACCTGCTGTCCTGATCTCAGCCTGAACCACTTGAGGAAATCCCGGATCCGATCAAAGACCTCAGCTTTGTTGTGGAGGAAGTAGACTTTTCGGAATCGGCTATAATCGTCAGTCAATGTCAGGAAAGCGTTGTGTCTGCCGTAGGAAGGCGTACTGACGAAACAGACATCGCTGTTGATCCATCCAATACGAGGGGCGCGTGAGCTGCTGGGTTTCGGCCGAAAGCTAGCTCTTGGCATTTTTCCTTTTACACAGCTATCACAGCCGAGGAAATCTTGGATCACGTCATATCCTTGACGCTGCAGCATTGACTTAAGCCATCCGATGTTGATATGAGCGAAATTCCGGTGCATGTTAGTGAGGCTGATCTTCTTCTTCGGCTTATCGTTTTCGGCGTTGTTTCCCTCAGCAAAATCTTCGGCATACAGGAGGTAGAGACCATTCTTTCTTGTTGCATAAATGGTCATCTCTCCTTGAGTCATACGGATTGTCCTTCTGGAGATCCTGATCTCGAAATCCTCATCAGTGAGTTTCGAGACTGATATGAGGTTTCGACGGAGTTTCGGAACGTACAGTACCTCATTCAGTTGGACTGTTATCGGCTTTCCTTCCTGAATGAACGTCACATGGACGGTTCCGGTCCCAGGAGCGCTCAGGGTTCGGGAACCTCCTAGTCTTACTTGACGTGGTTGTTCAAATGGTACGTAGTCAGACATGTGCTCGCGAGAATTACACATGTGGTAATTTGTTCCGGAGTCCACCACATATTCGTTGTCAGGTGTCACAATGTGGGACTCTGCACTCTTCGTTTCACAGTTCAGGATCTCGACTACATCAGCTTCTGTGTGATGTGCCCTTGCGTGTTGTGGACGTTGGCGGTTGAAAGGTCTCCTTCCACCGCGCCGAGATTGCTGGTTTCGCCTGGGTGGCTGCGAAGATTGAGAGCGATTCGGGTGTTGCTGTTGGACTCTTCCTTGGTTTTCACTTCCTTGCGGAGTACGGCACTGTGCGCGTACATGACCTGGGCGACCACATCCATAGCAGACCTTGGTTGGCGTGCTAGTTTGCATCCTGCCTCCTCTGGGTCTGTTGTTGAACGTCCTTCGGGTGGGTCGTCTACCTGACGGGCCCCGAAGTCGCGAGAATAGAGCTGTTACTTCACTCGTATCGAATTTTCCTCTTCGAATTGCTTCCATCTCAATGGCTGATGTTAAGTGGACGAGAGATTGAGCTGTCTCGTCTCTGGCAGTAAAGCTCTGTTTGAACGATTCCCAGTTTGGTGGCAGACTTGAAAGAAGAATCGTGATTTTCAAGTCAGAGGGCAGGGGAACTCCTAGGGCTTCACAGCGGCTCAATATCTTGTTGAACCTGAGCAGATTTTCACCAGCGCTTTTGTTGGTCAAGTATCTGTAGGTGGTGAATTTCGACAGTGCCACTCTCTTCAGACCTCCATTCGCACTGTTGAACCGTCCGGTGATGTCTCTCCACATTTCAGGGGCATCAACCGTCTCTGCGTTGGCATGGAACAGCGAGACCGCTAGATCAGATTGGAGAGAAGCAAACAGGGTACAGCGTGCAGCACGGTTTCCTGCCTCGAATTTCCTCTTCTGGATTTTTGCGGCTGCACTCTTCGCCGTGGCTGGTGGTGGTATTAGATTACCCATCGTCACGTCCAGGGCGAAGGGATCAGCGTCCAGTGCTGCGGAAATCATTACTCGCCATTCGGTGTAGTTTGCTCCATCCAATTTCAACTTTACAAGATCTCTTGCTCGGTGTCTTGCGCCCATATTGAAGTCGTTCAAGTCCTTGTCAGTGTCGTCCGTGGTCCCACTGGTCTTCAGGCTGAAGTCCAACGCCTCATCACCCGTTTTTGAAGAATGTCCTGGCATTTCTTCTCCAACCTCACTAAAGCCGTGGGAGCTGCTGGAATCTTCTAGTGTTCGTTGACTCTCGACTGGATCCATCTTCTTGTCGCACCTTGTAGTACCTTCACCGGCAGGTCACTTTACACGAGAGTCACACACACTCACTTCACAGTGTTCACTTCCAAACGACAGTGTCCACAGAGTCGTATCGTGCGCAATAACGATTGTTGGATTTTCGTTCCCTGAAATCAGTCGGTAGACACCGATCTGGAAGGTTCTCTGGAAGCTCGAAGATCACGGCACCAAATAAACAGACAGAGTTCCGGTTAGGGAATGCGTAGCTCCTCGGGAGCGAAGCTTCTTTATTAGCAGTATATATACCAGTAGGGAAAGCGTGAGCAGACCGGGGCCCGGCTCGAAGCGGGTAGCCTTCGAGCCGAGGCCACACGTCTTAGCCCGGCGCTGAAAACTCGTGTCGTAATCACGCACACGACTTGTCCTTGTCCCCGTTACGGGTGTGAGCAATTGGGACATGTTTCAGATACTGAAGTGCAACGATATTTCTCAACAGTTCCGGAATCACCCCTCCAGCTTTCGAAAAGTATAGTCAGACTCGTACCGGAATCACCTCTCCAGACTCGGGAGAGTATGTTCAGATTGGTCCCGAAATCACTTTCATGTCTTCCAGAAAAAGTGCGGACAAACTGACAAACGGACAGACTGAGCCGATTGAATATAGTAAGGATGGTTAGATTGGTCTTGGAATCAACCCTCCAGCTTTTGAAAAGTATGGTCAGACTGGTCCTGGATTCACCCCTCCAGACTTGGATGAGTATGGTCAGACTCTTTAAGGGGGTGGGGAAGGATATCAGATGACGATGAGGCCTAGGAGGCTGGCTGGCGTCGTATCGGGGCGATGCACCTTATTGTCAGGATTTGCATGCAGGTAAAAGTTTGGAGGGGGTCAGAGTTGTGGTAAATGGCGAGGGGATAGGGTGGGTGGCCTATGTCCTTCGCAGTGAGCCGCCCTACATCACGCAGTTTGTTCCAATTCGAACCGATCAATACCGCATTCGGAGCAGTCGAGTGCCTCTACTATAAGTGCGATGATTCCTCGTTCTTTTTGAAACCACAATATCGGTCAAGAGTTTCTTTTCCGACGAACCCTTCCACCATTCCTTATCGAGCTCATTGCTCAGCGTATCCACATATTTCTAGTAGCTTCTGAGACCCATCCTTGCCTCGCTGGTTGATAGTTCTTTCAACTCTTTGCATTTGAATCGTTTCCTGACCCGTTCAATTCCTTTCTTCGAAGATGTTTCTGTCCTTGTGATCTCCGCCAAGGCATGGTTCGCTTCTGGCCCCTGGCTTCATACCTTCCGCTCAGTGTGGCAGAACTTATGAGTTTCGCTTTCGTTCCGCGTGCTTCGGAGGATTACCATCCTAATTCTCCGTTCATGAATTCCGATAGGCTCAAATCTATTGAATCTCCACAGCGGCTCCGCATGCATTTGTCTGATCACTTTCTCTGCTCTTTCCTCCCAGATTCTTCTCTGTTCTTGGAGATGGTGTTTCTTGTTACACAGGTTGATTCCTAGGTTTTCTTATTGGTCGAGTTCTGGTATCAGTTGGATCTCTATTCGGAGTGTTGCCTCTGAGTTTGAGTCTATTACTTTTGCAAATTCTACAAGCGCGCTCTTATCGACGTTGAATCGGAGTCCCATTCCTTCTCCGAATTACGATACAATCTACAGTGGCTTCTCTATATTTTTCATTGATTGTGCCATCAGCAAATAATAGGCCACTTATATTCAGGTTTTTTGGTTGTTGTAGGTCGAAGATATTCCCCCTCGTCCTAACCTTCAATCCAGCTTAGGTTTGCTCAAACCTTTTTTTCAGTTCGGATTTTATTGATGAAGGCTCTTGAAGTTTCGTTGTTCGTCGAGCATTTTTCAGTGGGAAGTGGCCGTTTTGAAGGATCGCGAAAAGCAGTTCGGTCCTTTGTCAAGCTTTCTCGAGAGCGTTCGCCCCTGTGCTGATACAATCCATACAGGAGCAATCCTGCACTCCCTGAATGAACTCTTCGTTTTCGGAGAATATCCGTTTCGCTCCTTCCGGTGAAGTTACAGAGCTTGGCAGTGGAAATATGGCCACAGACCTCCCGTAATCTTCTCCGTTTGTCATCTTCTCGCACCCCAACAGAATATCGACCCATTCCAGGCTTCTACCGTCTTGATTCATGATCAGGAACATTGCTTCCGTGAGGCACTTCAAATCGATGGCTGGTCAATTCGAGAGACGTGGAGAGCGCGGGGTTTCTGAGAGAACCGATGCCACGTGGAGTTATTCGACGTGTCCTTGTACCAATAATTCGCATTGGAGTTGTTTGAGCCGGATGGTTCGCTGGGATCGTTCTGGCTGCTCTGCGATTGACGATGTTGGTTTCCCTGTCGGAAGTTGAAAGGAGGTTCGGACACCGAGCTCTTGGCGATTAGCGTCTCTATTATGCTAGATTCTGATTCCAGGAAGGACATTAAGGCTTCGAGCTTGTTCGTGGTCGTGCTTTCGAACTCATCCCTGTATGTTTCCATAATTTTGACCCTTGTGTTCCACCCGAGGTTTCCGATCACCTTGTGGGCGTATGCGGGTGTAAGAGTTGTGTATGTGTCTCCCAGAAATATAAAGCCTAGGATGGGTTGAGAAATCGAATTGGCAAAGCGGGGTGACTTATCGTTGCGAATTCCACCTCCGGATGACAGTATAGGATCCATGGGACGTAGGTTAACGCTGTCTTTCGCGGGGCTCTCTCTCTTCCGGATTGCTTTGCCAGCAGTTGTTCGGTCGGGAGGCAGTTTTCGGCTCTGAGATTCAGCTGTTTGACACTGTGATAGGCTCTACCCGACAAGGACTCATGGAGCAAGATCATCTCCTGGGGTTCGGAGATCTGACGTTCGTGAACGAATGTGTTGAAAGTGTTCATGAATTTTCGAAACTGTTTGACGTCTCCGCTGAAGGTTGGCAGTTTAAATTTCTTGGATAGCTTTTGAATGGAATCCTCTGGACTATCCACCGGGTCTGCGGGGCTCTAGTCAGATAGAGCCTGAGTCGAGCAATTTTGTGACTCGCTGGGAACGCTGGGTGCAGCTTCGGTAGCAGACATGCCGGTGTGCAGCGTTCGGCTTCCGTCCGCTGAGATGCCGTGATCAAGAGCGGAGGGGGCGCAGACAGGTAAATATCCGGCTCTGTTTGATTCGTCTTCCGAGCCGCTGGTTGGGGCTTGGATGAATGCCATCCTTGATGGTTCAACGGTTCAACCACGGTACGGTCCGCATCAATAACACGGTCCGTAGCGCCGTTGTACAGTGATTATTATGAGTACGGTCCGTATTATAATACGGACCGTATTATAATACGGACCGTATTCTGGAAAATAAGCCGTATTTCTTACTACGCAGTGCAGGGTCTATCCAGGTCCTTCTCATTCACGGGAACTCGCAGTATCACACTTCTGGACAATTTATGCACAGTGCTCAAATTCTCGCTGTATGATAACAGTTTTCCCCTCTGCGGAGGGAATAGTTACATGTTGATGCCGGAGAGCTGTGAACAATTCGTTGAGTGTCTGAAGATGTCGACCACCGACAGTCAAGCCGTTGCACCCATTTCATATCGCTGTTAATTCAACTGCTCGAGCTCGCCAGAAAGAGCACGATGCTACGGCGTTCGTGTCTCGAAGTTGAGCGAAGATTGTCGAACGGGAGTCGCATGATCGCCGGAAAGAGAATGGATGAGATCCTCTCGGTTTCACGTTTCCACGAAGATTTATACGTCCTACGCAACGGCTGCTACCCTTTGGAGATTGGGAACTCCCTTAGCTTCCTCACGACTTCTGCCACAGAAGCCGCCGTCGTCCTCCAATTCGATTTCCAGATAGTGCGAACTCTCTCTACTCTCGGCGGGACGACGCCGTGATTTATTCCAGAGGTGTTCCTGTGGAATTGAGCTTCTCGTCCTCTCTGATTTCTCCAGCCCGAGATGAATAGCTCCCCACTGTTCGGGCAGAAACTTATCAACGATCCTACGCCCAGGCAGCTTAGTCTCCTGATTCTGATGGCCTCAAGATTTCATTTTCCCTATAGATCATTTTGTCTCCATTTCGTCCGATATGAGTTCAGGTCTCAAGACCTTGAGACTTGACATTCACAGCACGGCGTCTGACATGCCGATCGTATTCAGTTTATCTCATCCAATCCCGAAATTCGGCCGCGAGAGTCGCGTTGGAAAGGTGGGAGAGAACAGTACTTAACCATGTAATTCGCACCTTCCTGAGTTATTCGTTTATATGGGGAAAAACACCCTTAGTTGGGGAAGCTCATGTCCACTAAGAACTCAAAGAAAATATGATAACCAGGGGGGAATCGCTTGAGCGAAGGTCTGCGGAGATCCTTGCTCTCCTACGAGTTCAATGCAACCATTTGGGTAGTCTCCTTTTTTTTTCATTGCGAGTCGTTATTGAGGTCTTTCCACCAGAAAGTTTCAATTTAGATCAGATGAAAAACGTCGCTACGCTCAATCATACTTTAAGCATTTTGATTCAGTAGTCTTGGAGCTCAGTATTGCAGCCGGTTTGATGATCTCGGCGAGGAAAAACGCGTTGGATAGATAGTAAATGGCGGCAGCTTCATGAGAATAGCAGCCCACCGTGCGAGCTCCGTTTTTACACTCGTAATAGTGACGCCGGATTGCTTTGTATCCAATGGAGTCCGGGATGTAGTCGATTTAGCATCGGTATTGTTTCGCCCCCACATTACGCAACTGAACTAGGAGTTCGAGGAACAGGTTGTCGTCGCGGTGGTACTCAGCGTACGGTTGGAGACGGGACTGCTTGTGACAGCTGATACGTGCGTGTGAACGGAATCTTCAGGTCACCCTCCTTCAGTTCCGGAAAGTCATCAATCAAGTGGCAGTTAATGCCCATCCACGGCCGCTGGGCTGAATACCATTTCTTCGCTTTAACCTCAACTTGCAGGGAATAGGAAATGCTTCTCATCTCTTTCATGCGCTCCAAGACTTCATCGAACATGCTCTGGTCGGACGTCAGACGCTCCCCGAAGCGCTTGTTCGAGTACCATGCGATCCGGAACATTGTTCCGATTTTCGGGAGCAAGTTATTTTCAACTCTATGATCGAAAATCCTGTACTTCTGCTTGAGGATACTGTGAACAGCTTCCTTAGCCCACCGGATTCTCGTCACAAACCGAGACGCGTCAGCCTCATCGGCTGTCAGCTGCTCTTCAGGAGACATCCAGATCGGCATAAGCACCGTGAGACCTCTCTCGTTCCAAGTGATCTTCACGTCCCTGAATCCGCGGTCGAGGAAGCAAACGTCACCTCTTTCAAGGAAACCGCCGAGTTCTGTGTTGGTGTTCTCATGTAGCTGCCGCCATCTACTCTACCCCTCCCAGGCATGATTCCTCGCAGAGATCATCAAACCGGGAACTGACCTTTTGAGCCCGAAGACATTTAGAGCCCGAGTACATTTGAGCCCGAGGACACCAAGAGCCCAGGAGCATTTAGAGCCCAAGGACGTTTTGAGCCCAGCGTTCATGAAGGGTTTTCGCGGAGTCCGGTTTTTCAACATAGTTCAGATATTGGAAGAGCTCGTGGTCGGGAAGAGGCAATGGAAAACTTCCTTCATGGATTCCATTTCTCCATTAGTTCTTTCTTGAGAATAGTGTCCGCTGTGTGCGAACTTGGAACTTGGAAATTAAAATTCGAGCACACCGCGAAGGACGCTTCAGTTGATTTGGTGCGGACATGGTGTATATTACCATTAGGGGTCAAGCAAGTATCCTATGGGAGTAGCGAAACGATTTTTGAAGGAGCTCGATCTCTCTCCTGGAGCTCCCTATGGAATACTCCATGGAATTCTCAGGGAAGTCTACTGCCACTGAGTTGACGTATGAATGGCAACGTAACCCTGTTCTCAACATAATTATTTATTGCGAATCGTATCACCTTTCTGGGTTTTCGCGTCTCATTTGAAATATATGTTGTGGGCGACGGACTCGATGTAGGAGAGCCTTCGGGTATTCGAGAAGGAGAGCATCAATTGACGTAGCCTCCGCTGGCGCTCCCGATAAGATTTCTTCGACGTTGACGCGGCTCCCTGGGCGAGAGTGTTCCTGATGCAAAACTCTGTGAGGCCCTGTTCTTCTTTGAGTTTCCATACAAGCGTGGAGAAAGGAGGATGACTGGTTCCCACTCTCTTGGCGAAAGCGGAATGCCATGCTTCCACCTCGTTATTGGTCCGGGCCAAGCTGGCCAATGTTGGCGTGTAGGCATCCCACCATGTTGCTTTCATCTGAGCAGCACTCCAATCGCGACCGATCCACGTCGTTTCGAAATATTCGGCGAAGTTGGTCAGTATATAGTTGTTCTCAAGTACGAAGTCGGAAGCGAGGGGCTCCACGAAAGCAGGGCGGATCTCAGAAATCGGTACGAACGCCAGTGCAGCAAACATGCGGACGTGAAGTGCGAAGTCGTGGTCCTGGAGGTACATATCTCGGAGAATACCGTCTCTCTGTATATGCTTCCAGATGCACTGGTTAAAGTGGAAATTGCACCCAATGATTTGGGCCGTTGAGTAGAAGCTCTCTAGCTCCTTAATTATCGCTACTTCGAAGTCCACATGGATTGATTCGGGTTGCGCGTGATCTATCACGGCACTGACTGTGTTCAGCAGTCTGCGGTAGGCCGAGGAAGATTTCTCGTGGAGGAAAGCAAAGAGCACCGGTACCACCTTGCCAGCCGGTGATCTCACATGTATGGTGTAGAGCTGATAGAATATCAAGGGACAGACCTTGAAGGTGCCGTCTACAAGCCATTCGACACTCTCTCTGAGGAGATTCACATTCTCAGATGTTCCGTATATGATGAGCCTTTCGGCGTCGCCCTCTCCGGAGTCATGAAGGAGGAACGCTTCTTGTTGATCACCTGCTTCGACGAAATCGTTTCAAAAGGGAATCAGTGGTACCGTTTCCATTCCCATCGTTCAGTTCCAAAATTACCTTCAAACTGTCCGGGATTATAAGCAACTCGCGCCGCCGCGGATCCGTCGGAACTACGGGCCCGGCACGTTTGCGCGCGCACGTAACCTGTCGCCGGAGAAGCTGCGTGCTCGGCATCCTTCCGTGGATCGCGGACGAACTGATGCCCCCCACAACTTCTGCGACAACAGCCATTGAAGGCGCCAACGTATCTCGGATGGCCGAGTCTCTCAGATGATTTAACTGCCGACGCACATCGAGACCAATGGTGTCCGGATTGTGGAAGTGCTCCTGTTCTGCCTGGAAAGAACCTCGTATTACGATGAGCCTCCTTTCTCAATTATAAGTATCGAGGGTGCACGAACCGATCTCTTGTGATATTCGTTTCATCCGATGCGCAGTTCCACGACTGCAGATTCGGGTGTCCTTATTGTCGGCCTCGTGAGCTGGACGTTGAGATGGCTGTTTCGATACCAGCTATGATAATGAATAACATATGAGTACAACACTTACACCGTGTGAATCTCCTGCTGTGGTTATGCGTACGTCGCAGGTCTTGTCAACGCATCGCCAAGTCGTTGCATAGGGAGTCCTTGACTCTTTGTGGGCTCGGTACAGCTCGAGAGGGGACCTTTTTTCCATCCCGTCTTCCCAGGCCTTATCCTGTACGGTCTTAACTTTTTCGCATAGCTTCCGGTAGTAGACTCTCGTAGGTAGGCTTTCGTTTCGTTTGTTTGTAGCTCAACTGCATCAAGTAGCATTTTGGGCCATCTCGAGTCCGGCATTGAGCGGATCCTCGCGAAATTCCTGAGCTTACTTTTGGCTCCTATGATTTTGGATCTTTTATGTCGTTTGACACCGCGATAGTCATCTACAGGTTCGTCGTCATCCATCGTTCGAGCGCGAGCTTATCCGTCTCGGGTTTATTCCCCCAGCATCTTCATCGTTTCCTTCATTCTCGTTGGATTTTCCCCAGGGCTATACCACGCTGCGAATCGCGCCAGCGTGATACTTTCAATGCCACTCTGCTCATGAGCTGAGTTTGATCGAATTCTGGATCCGCTTCATGTATCATTGTCAGTTCTGGATGCAATTGACTTATTCCTCGATTGGATTTCTTGACATAGTCAACAACGTGGGTGTAACAGGTATACGGATCGAGCATGATTTGCAGATCCATGTTCAAATCGAGCACGGACGCTATCCTAGGCTTGAATGTGTTCACGTAGATTTGAGTCATATCTCTGTTGAACATCATAGATGGGCGCTTCAAGCTTGATCTCATCAAGTCATGAATCGCGACGTAGGCTTTTGTTTCTAGTAAAATGCGGGCGTTAGCCACTTCGTTCTTGAGAAGATCCAACCGTTGGTCCTGTTTATGCAAAGGCATCAGTACTCTCAATTGAAACATGGGCCAATAGGGGATATTGGTTCCGGAATCCCCCCCCCTTCCCCCCAGAGTTGGAAAGTGATGCTCAGATAGGTCCCGGAATCACCCCTCCAAAGTTGGGAAGTAATGCTCAGATTGGTCCTGGAATCACCCCTCCAGAGTTGGAGAGCAATGCTCAGATTGGTCTCGGAATCACCACTCCAGACTTGAGAAAGTATGGTCAGATTTGTCCCGGAATCACCCCTCCAGGCTTGGAAAGTAATGGTCAGATCGGCTCCGAAATAACCCCTCCACGTTCCGAAAAGGATGTTCAAATAAGTTCCGGAATCACCCCTCCAGCTTTCGAAAAGTATAGTCAGACTCGTACCAGAATCACCTCTCCAGACTCGGGAGAGTATGTTCAGATTGGTCCCGAAATCACCTTCATGTCTTCCAGAAAAAGTGCGGACAAACTGACAAACGGACAGACTGAGCCGATTAAATATAGTAAGGATGGTCAGATTGGTCTTAAAATCAACCCTCCAGCTTTTGAAAAGTATGGTCAGACTGGTTCTGAAAATACCCCCTCCCCCCCCGGCTTTTGAAAAGTATGGTCAGACTGGTCCTGGAATCACCCCTCCAGACTTGGATGAGTACGGTCAGACTCTTTAGGGGGGTGGGGAAGGATATCAGATGACGATGAGGCCTAGGAGGCTGGCTGGCGTCGTATCGGGGCGATGCACCTTATTGTCAGGATTTGCATGCAGGTAAAAGTTTGGAGGGGGTCAGAGTTGTGGTAAATGGCGAGGGGATAGGGTGGGTGGCCTATGTCCTTCGCAGTGAGCCGCCCTACATCACGCAGTTTGTTCCAATCCGATCCGATCAATACCGCATTCGGAGCAGTCGAGTGCCTCGACTATAAGTGCGATGATTCCTCGTTCTTTTTGAAACCACAATATCGGTCAAGAGTTCCTTTTCCGACGAACCCTTCCACCATTCCTTATCGAGCTCATTGCTCAGCTTCTGAGACCCATCCTTGCCTCGCTGGTTGATAGTTCTTCCAACTCTTTGCATTTGAATCGTTTCTTGACCCGTTCAATTCCTTCCTTCGAAGATGTTTCTGTCCTTGTGATCTCCGCCATGGCATGGTTTGATTCTGACCCCTGGCTTCATTCCTTCCGCTCAGTGTGGCAGAACTTATGAGCTTCGCTTTCGTTCCGCGTGCCTCGGAGGATTACCATCCTAATTCTCCGTCCATGAATTCCGATAGGCTCAAATCTATTGAATCTCCACAGCGGCTCCGCATGCATTTGTCTGATCACTTTCTCTGCTCTTTCCTCCCAGATTCTTCTCTGTTCTTGGAGATGGTGTTTCTTGTTACACAGGTTGATTCCTAGGTTTTCTTATTGGTCGAGTTCTGGTATCAGTTGGATCTCTATTCGGAGTGTTGCCTCTGAGTTTGAGTCTATTACTTTTGCGAATTCTTCAAGCGCGCTCTTATCGACGTTGAATCGGAGTCCCATTCCTTCTCCGAATTACGATACAATCTACAGTGGCTTCTCTATATTTTTCATTGATTGTGCCATCAGCAAATAATAGGCCACTTATATTCAGGTGTTTTGGTTGTTGTAGGTCGAAGATATTCCCCCTCGTCCTGACCTTCAATCCAGCTTAGGTTTGCTCAAACCTTTTTTTCAGTTTGGATTGTATTGATGAAGGCTCTTGAAGTTTCGTCGTTCGTCGAGCATTTTTCAGTGGGAATTGGCCGTTTTGAAGGATCGCGAAAAGCAGTTCGGTCTTTTGTCAAGCCTTCTCGAGAGCGTTCGCCCCTGTGCTGATACAATCCATACAGGAGCAATCCTGCACTCCCTGAATGAACTCTTCGTTTTCGGAGTATATCCGTTTCGCTCCTTCCGGTGAAGTTACAGAGCTTGGCAGTGGAAATATGGCCACAGACCTCCCGAACTTGTAATCTTCTCCGTTTGTCATCTTCTCGCACCCCAACAGAATATCGACCCATTCCAGGCTTCTACCGTCTTGAATCATGATCAGGAACATTGCTTCCGTGAGGCACTTCAAATCGATGGCTGGTCAATTCGAGAGACGTGGAGAGCGCGGGGTTTCTGAGAGAACCGATGCCACGTGGAGTTATTCGACGTGTACCAATAATTCGCATTGGAGTTGTTTGAGCCGGATGGTTCGCTGGGATCGTTCTGGCTGCTCTGCGATTGACGATGTTGGTTTCCCTGTCGGAAAGGAGGTTCGGACACCGAGCTCTTGGCGATCAGCGTCTCTATTATGCTAGATTCTGATTCCAGGAAGGACATTAAGGCTTCGAGCTTGTTCGTGGGCGTGCTTTCGAACTCATCCCTGTATGTTTCCATAATTTTGACCCTTGTGTTCCATCCGAGGTTTCCGATCACCTTGTGAGCGTATGCGGGTGTGAGAGTTGTGTATGTGTCTCCCAGAAATATAAAGCCCAGGATGGGTTGAGAAATCGAATTGGCAAAGCGGGGTGACTCATCGTTGCGAATTCCACCTCCGGATGACAGTATATGATCCATGGCACGTAGGTTAACGCTGTCTTTCGCGGGGCTCTCTCTCTTCCGGATTGCTTTGCCAGCAGTTGTTTCGTCTGGAGACAGTTTTCGGCTCTGAGATTCAGCTGTTTGACACTGTGATAGGCTCTACCCGACAAGGACTCATGGAGCAAGATCATCTCCTGGGGTTCGGAGATCTGACGTTCGTGAACGAATGTGTTGAAAGTGTCCATGAATTTTCGAAACTGTTTGACGTCTCCGCTGAAGGTTGGCAGTTTCAAATTCTTGGATAGCTTTTGAATGGAATCCTCTGGACTATCCACCGGGGCTGCGGGGCTCTAGTCAGCTAGAGCCTGAGTCGAGCAATTTTGTGACTCGCTAGGAACGCTGGGTGCAGCTTCGGTAGCAGACATGCGGGTGTGCAGCGTTCGGCTTCCGTCCGCTGAGATTCCGTGATCACGAGCGAAAGGGGGCGCAGACAGGTAAATATCCGGCTCTGTTTGATTCGTCTTCCGAGCCGCTGGTTGCGGCTTGGATGAATGCCATCCTTGATGGTTCAACGTTGGTAGGTCCATCGGAGTATGAGTAGAATGCACTGATCCTTGAGCTGACAGCCCGCCTCGGAATCCAAACGTCGAATCCGTGACTGTTGATAGTCTGTTGTTGAAAATGAGCGTTCTGAGATTACTGAGGTAACTTCCGCAGATTGCAAACTCCCCTTTGATTGCAACAAAGTCGTTGAGAGGGGAGTCTTGAGGCTGACTCGAGCATCCCGCTCGTTAACTTTGCCGACTCTGGGAGCACTTTTCCGAGATGGTTGAGATACTGGGTCATCCGAATGGCAACCCTGAAATCGAGGTCTCCGTTGTAGAATGAATTTGCTCTTGTTGTGTGAGCCTTCACTCTGGGGGTGGCTCCCTGGTTGAGAGACTCTGCTCCTTCGACTCGGAATGTGTCTGTGTTACAGCTGCTCCGGTAATTTCCTTGAGGATTTCCGGGAGCTGGTGGTGGGGCTGTTTTAGGAACCGTTGATGCTGTTCCGGCTGTAGAGGTCGACGCTAGATTACTCTGTGGGCTTGCTTGATCCTCGTGAATTCGCTGAGATCTCCCTGCTGGGTGCAAGTTGACTTGTCTTCGATGACAACGCTTTTGCGGCCTGCTGTACTGGGGTCGTTGATCTGCTTGTTCAGAAGTTCCCCGAGTTCCAGGATTTTCTGGCTCCTACTCCGGAGCTGCTACTGCTCGCACTGGACATTTTGTGATTGAACGCTAATTCAGTCTACCGAGGACGGTCTTGCCTAAACTGCTTGCTCTACCACGCTTGGGCGTGATCAGATTTCTGACGGCCTGCTAGTCAATCCGCGATTCACTGTTGTTGCTTCGACTTTGAGGGTCCGCCAACTTGAATTCGAGTCTTGAACTGAGCACTGCACTTGAACGTTGGTGGGCGACATGCCGGGTCGGTGGGCCTAGTGGCGCTGATCGGATGAGATGGGAATAGCACTCGTGGAACTTGTCCGCGCACGGTAAAGGGTTGTTCTCGTGGTACGCACCCATTCGCCTGAAATCCTATTGGCCTGAAAACCCATTCGCCTGAAGTCCTATTGGCCCGAATTCTTCGAGAGCTTTCCAAGCGAGAGCGAAGCTTCTACGCGCAGCGCGGAGCCGTCGCGCTATCAAGCGACATCTCGTTCCCTCCAGATAGCTTGCTCTACGTGACAATACTGACGAGAGCTGAGACGCTTATACGAAACTGTGTGAGATGACTGCATACACTGCATCCAAGGAGTAATCCGGAGCCCGATTCTTACGCATAAACCCCCAACCATGCTCTGGGTATCAGACTGGTATACATGCGAATGGTTGATAGCCTACTTGTCCATTCCAACGTCTGAAATCTGAAACAACATCCGTATTCAGACGGTATGTGCATCAGAGAAACGATCATTCTGTTGTCCCACATAGAAGACCAAGATGGTATGCTTCATTCTATCACTGAAAGTCTTTATTACAATTTCACGCTTCCATTCACCGAGCAAACCTACAATTGTATCCTGTTCTCTGTTGTTCCATGGAACGCTACAGCCGTAAAATTAATTCGAATTTCACACTTGTGCAGAGAATCGGGAGTTTACCTACGAGCGGACATCGATTTCCGGATTTCCCAAATGCATTTCCAGAACACTCTTAAGTTCCAATCCCAATTTTCCGAGAGTTCGAAATCCTCAAGTCCGGAAATTCGTGTCTATTTGTCTACCTGTCTGCCGGATCAGCGCTGCGCGTAGAAGCCTTGCTAGCCCACTCTCTGAATTTCCGGGCAAGCCGGTTTTGTGGCCAACGGGTTTTCAGGTCAATGGCTCTTTGAGGCCAATGGGTATTCAGGCGAATGGGATTTCAGGCCAATGGGCTGTAATCGTTCTCGTCTGCCCGGTCGGCGATCACGAGAGAGCATCTCCGCGGCGTCGATTCCGGCGGAGTCCGTATGACGTTATGACCGCCAACCGAGGCGCGTGCTAGATGAACCGATATTTTATTGATTTGAAGCAGCCTCGGATCTCCCGTGGCAGGATACATCGACATACAGAAGAATATGAGAGAGAACTGGAGACAGGGACGAGTACCACATCATGAATACAACGGATAGATAACCAAAAACACACCATGGGACAAGGGTCCCCTGGACGAGCTGCCGAGGAAAACTTGGATACCGGTGCTTGAGCCGCGTAGATGAGAGAAAGACTTCCTCTCCGAGTTCAGCCTAGGACTCTGGCTGCGATTTGATGTCGAATCTTTTTTTGAGTTGCCTCGGTGAGAGCAAGCTGGAACTCTGCCATGAAAGGATCTTCGACCCGACCGTGGGCAAGTCGATCCACCATTGACTCAGCTGTGAAGTAGGCATCCATATTTGAACGAAGCTGTATCGGGTGTTCGATGATTCTTTCTTTTACGTTCGCACCGAGCTCCAGGTCTAGGCCCTGCACTCCGTAGTACGGAATACAGCTGATTTTCGAAAATACGGTCCGTACCGTATTACGGTAATACGAACCGTACACATTTTACGGTCCGTACTGTGATACGGCGCTACGGACCGTATTATTGATGCGGAGCGTGCCGTAGTCCGGTAATACGGAGTACGGTCTCAGATTCGAATGCCTGGAAAGCCCCGACCAGCGCAGGAGATGACTCACGGGATCATTCTCGTGAGTCATGTGCTCGCTCTTCGCTCAGCATTCCCTGATATGACAATGACGATTCACGAAGTTCAATGTCAGTCGGAACATAAGTTCCCCAGATCAGGAATCAGAACTCTATCGGTCCAAAAAGCATACAGTTACGAATTTGATTGGACCATTCAGAATCCGTATTTGGTCCGGAATTCTTTGAGTTGTTTGCTTTGAGCGTAGGAGTTCGTTAAGAATAGATGATCGGAGAAATGAACGTCGTCAAGACTGTTTTGGCCATAGCGACGGGCGTGCCGCGCCCGGCTGGAAGAGCGTTCCGAGGGAGCGCTTGTAGGCTGCAATGTTTCCATGGTTGCAACAAGTAATATCGGCAAAGTTTCGAAACGCGGCTCTAATGAATTCATCAACATCCGTGGTGTTATTGTGGCGTTGATTCGGCTTCTTCGTTTCCTGAGTAGCGAAGCTTGGAAAGAATCGAGAGGTGTCTCGGATGGCTCCAGCGGGGTAGTAGGCGGCCGATCGACGCCGTCAGTCACGATCAGAGTCATAGTGAAGTAAGCAATGGAGCTCAAGGGCGTTCAGAGGAATTTTGTAAGCAACCTCATCATCTAAAGATCTACTCTGCAGCTAGTCCTTATTCGACATTTACAATTTGGCTTACAAAGCTGCATTTGGACCGATGGAGTTCTGATTCCTGATCTGGTGAACCTATGTTGAGAATGATCTCGTGAGTCATCACCTGCGCTGGTCGGGGCTTTCCAGTCATTCGAGTCCTGGCGATCTCCAGGCATGTTGCCGCCGTTTAACATGACGTCCCTCGGTTGCTTCCTCTGTCGGCTCCCCGGCTCTTGTGCACCGGTGAATGTAATAACCTGTGTCACTTGGGGTGTACATCCTCGGACGACGATGGAACACCCGATGTCAAACCTACATGCCCTTCCTGCAAGACTGTGAGCAAAGTTCTGGACAGCCACATCTACAAGCGGCTTGGAGGTATGTTCGCTGTCATGATGGAACAGCAGCTCAAAACTCAGCAAGTTCTCGCTGAAAACTTCAAACGCTTGCGTTAGAACGCATCAATGCAGGAAAGAATCCTGCTTCTGGAGTCCCGGCCCCATGAACTCCTGGGGGAAGGATCCTGCGCGGGGCGATCAGATGGCCCGGCCGTATCGGTGAAAAAGCATCATCAATCTGCCCTTCCGCGGGTTAGTGGAAAGGGAGCAACAGCACCGGCCAAATGTAAGCAGAAACCTCTGCTTCGTGGATCGGCTCGGGAGCCTACTGTCGTGACGCATTGTGTGGTGACACCTGTCACTCACAAGCCGAAGCCTTCTAATCGTGGAACGGCTGGGGTGCCCGCCGATGTGTCACGTGGTTCCGTCAGTTGTAATGCGTTCGATGGAACAGAAGGCACGACGGCCCGCCTCCACTGGTACGGTTAGAGCTTCCCTTCCATACGGAGCGGCGCCAAAGAGGAAACGTGAGTAGGTGTCGATAATCTTCGTTTTGGGCGTTGAGCGATCGGTCACCGCGGCACAGATGCTCGACTATTGCATGACGATTTCTGCAGATTTCATGCAAGTCTCGAGCTTCAGGGCCAAGAGTGAGAACCAGACCTACTCATCATTCGTGATCAAGGTTCCGCGTCAAAAGTCTGATCTTTTCCTCAGTTCGGACAAATGGGCGGTCGACATCATCTAGAAACCCTTCACGAGAAATCTGGACCCTTCAAAGCTGGTTGAGACAGTTGGAGGACCGCCTGGAGCCATCCTCTCGGGTGTCATCATCCCAGGATGCCCTTCCGTCGCACTCACGGATTCCGAATGACTCGGCCATAGTTATGAACGTGACTGCTGTCAGAACGTTTCCGACTCGACGGAGTCGCCTATCCGCAAACTCAACTGTGTATTCCTCAATGCTGCAAATCTCGCCAAGAACGGTGCGCTGGACGATCTCAGAGTACGGGCGATCTTAGGTGGAATCGACGTCATTTGCGTCTGTGAGACATTTACTCACGATGGTGTCCCCTCAGGTGAGCTCTCACTTGATGGCAAGTAGGAGGTTCTCCGTCGAGATCGTGTTGGCTCCAGGGGAGGAGGCGTATGCGTGTTAGTTCGTAAGCCTTTGCTTTGCTCTCATGTCGACTCTCCCTCCTCCGCTGAGGTCTCAGCTGTTGACTTTCTTCTTGATGATCTCTCGTTCCGACTTGTGCGTGCCTATATCTCACCTTCCGGGTCGGCATCATATGCGAGAGATGCAGTTGAAAGCATCTGCCGTGAGCTTGAGCGACTGTGCCAGGTGCCGCAGCCGTCACTCATCGTTGGTGATTTTAATATTCCCAATATGAATTGGCTTCATAAGACTTCCCCTGGCAACGAAAACAAGGAGCAGATCTTCCTTGGTTTCTGCATTGTCAATGGCCTTCATCAGATGATCGAGGAGCCCACTCGTCTCATCTCTAACAATCCTCTCGATCTGCTACTGACAAATGAACCAGACCTCGTGCAGAATCTTCGAGTCATCCCTCCTCCTGTACGGAGTGATCATTCTGCTATCTCCTTCTCAATCGAGTGTCATTCAGAGAACACGATCTTGGAGTCGCGACCCGATTTCTTCAGGGGACGTTACGACCTGATGTGTGATGCTCTCGCTGAGTTTGATTGGACTGATCTTTTTCATCATTGTGCTGATGTGGAGGACATGCAGAGCAGACTGTGTGACCTTCTACATAGTCTCGTTGATGAATTCGTCCCACGCAGACTCCCTGGTTCACACCGTCCGAGCGTTCTTGATTCCCATATTGAGGCCATCAACCGCAAGCTCATGACAACCACTGATACGTGGTCCATTCGACGACTGAAGACAAAACTCTCCAAGGCAGTCAAGCGTCAACGTATTCTATCGGAATCCAAACTATCCATCACCAACGCAAAGGAATTCTATCCATATGTCAACAAGCGCCTCAATGGTCGGAACACCGTATCCATTCTTCGATGTGGATCCGAAGTTATAACGGAACCCTCCGCCCAAGCTGCCATCTTCCGCAACTTCTTCGCCGAGGTTTTTAACCCACCTCCCGTCCGACCATTATATGATTCTCCGGTGTAAGAAAGGCGTCCACCGTTAGTTTTCTCTGAGGAGAATGTTGCTGAAATGTCTCTCCAGACTCCATTGACCTCCCTCGAATTGTAAATCTTCATGAGAATGCTGACATCAACATGCTCAAGAAAATCATACGCGCCGATAAACTTCAGCGGTATTTTTTAGTTACGTCGAACAACAAGAGATCGGGCATACACCTTAAGTCAAAGTGTATCGCACGCTCCGAAAGGGTTAGGGTCCGACAAGCCGAAAATTCGAACCCGAAAGGCATGAAGCCGAAAAATCGAGCCCGAAAATCCGAGCCCGAAAAGCATGAAGCCGGAAACCTCCTCTCCCAACGGCGTAGTGTTAGGGACTGGTTTGGCGGGATGGGATTTCTGTATCGTTTCGTCGATCTGTACCTTTGTGAGACTCGTTCGGAACGACTGGGAGACGTTCTCGGATGAAATGATGACAACGGCTCAGTATTACTCCAGAGCACGGCAAAACGATGAAAGAACCTTTTTCCCGATTCGCTCTCTGATATAGAACATTTCGCACGAGCGCTTTCCATCAGCGTGTCCATTTACGGGAATGGGTCATTCTTCTAGGCGCGCGAAGCGCCCCTGCGCGCTCATCCTGGGTTTGAGTGTTGTCCTTGGTCAGGGGCGCCTCCATCTCATCATCGTCAAATCATTGACGCCATAGGAACTGACCGTCCGTTTAATAGGATCGTATGACTCGTCTGCCGGAGTGCGGGCGATCTTCGTAGATGTTCTAGGGACTGATCGTACTACTGCGAGTGTAGCTGACAAACGCGGATTCCGGTTCAGTCGAGTTCATCTAAGCCTTCAACAGGCAGCGGATGTACTGTGACTGCGGAAGAGGGTTTCCATGCCGGTTTTCCCTTTTCGGTGGGAGAGAACAAGGTGTTGTGACAGCGTATTCTGCGAATAGTACTCGAGCTGGAGGTGAAGATTCCTCTTCAGCTCTAGCGAGTTGACCTCGGAAACTTCAAGATTCGCGTTCAGCAGATTGCTTCCCGTAGCAGCTACACCTTTGGTCAGTTCGAACTAGGGACCGTAGATGCGGAACAGCGAGGACGTAAGCGAGGCAGAAGAAGTAGGTAGGCTGAGCATAACGAAGGTGCAATTCCTCCCCGCTAAGCCAGTATCGACCGCTCCGCTGTTGGGAGAGGAGGTTTTCGGCTTCACGCTCTTCAACTTCATGCCTTTCGGCTTCGTGCTTTTCGGGCTCGATTTTTCGGCTTCATGCATTTCTGGCTCGATTTTTCGGCATCCAGGGTATACACCCTCCGAAAGAGTCAACAACCTCTACTCCTAGCGTCTTCCCAGAAATCCAGACTCGTATAAACCTTCATTTCACGAATGAAGAGATCTGAACCATGAACCATGAGTCTGAGACCGTACTCCGTATTACCGTACTACGGTTCGGTCCGCATCAATAACACGGTCCGTAGCGCCGTTTTACAGTACGTTCCATATTATAATACGGACCGTATTTTGGAAAATCAGCCGTATTCCGTACTGCGTAGTGCAGGGTCTATCCAGGTCCTTCTCATTCACGGGAACTCGCAGTGTCACACTTCTGGACAATTTATGCACAGTGCTCAAGTTTCCGTTGTATTATACCAGTTTTCCCCTCTGCGGAGGAAATACTTACATGTTGATGCCGGAGAGCTGTAAACAATTCGTTGAGTGTTTGAAGATGTCGGCCACAGACAGTCAAGCCGTTGCACCTTTTCATATCGCGGAATTGATCGAATGGATGGCTATTGGCGCTGAAAGTCACGATCTCATTCCGAAGCTCGGGAAGTCTGGTTCAATCTGACCCAGCTTCTTGGGATCTATAGAGGTGATATCGGGGTCGATCCGAACAAACTTCTAGACGTCCATGGCGGTGACCCCGAGAACGATCTGCAGTTTCACTGGGGTCCATGGACGTGATCATATATGCTCAAACCGATCTCGGAATCATCTTCAGGGACCTCTAAGTGTGCGATCAGATCGACCCCGGAATAAGCTTCTTGGACCCCAAAAAGAATGGTCTCATCGAGGCGGAATCATCTCAAGAGCATGTAGAGAACGACGGGGAAGTATGATCGGACCGGGACGGAGTCATTCTCAAAGTCGTGGCTTGAAAAGCAACGACTCGAATCGGTGGCGTTGCTGTATTTCGATATACAGGTAGCTTTTATCTCAATGTCCGTGGATTTCATGTATACATGTGTTTCGAGAGAAGTTCCTGCATCAGTCGGAGATTCACGCGAATATGGGCGATCGGGTACAAGTTTGATGAACAAGGTATTCTAAACGGCCCGGGCCAAGAAACCGAAATTGCTTCAGCTCCATCGTGTTTGAAGCCGAGATTCCACAGAGCTCTTGCGGTCTCAGTTCAAACCCAATCAGTAGTCTTACTCTCTAAGAGAGAGAACCAGTGCTGGCGCTCTAGAAGACCTTCCTGGGGGGTGGTGTTCCTGACGGCCGCCGATTCAGAGGACCAATCAAAACGACCATCACCTCTCCCAAACAACCCCTGCAGAACTATAAAGCATAATCTCGGCGAGCGCAAAGCACAGAACTCAACATTTGACCTCTGTACTGACATCGTCTCACACCTAGACTGAAGATGAACAGCAACGACCAAACCATGTCGGAAACATCGGCTTCACCTGAGGAGCCCGTGGTCTTCTACGACCACCTTGAGAGCCTCGACATCGTTCTTGACGTGGAAGTTGAGACCTCCGAGGTTCTGGCCGAGCAGGAACTGTCCTCGGACGAAGATGACGACGAACCGCAGCTCACACCAGAGGTCGAAGAAGTGTTCGGCTATCTCATAGTGGTCGACCCAAGGCTCTTGCAACAGAGCGTTCACTGGCCTGATGAGTCGAGCGACAGCTCGGACTCAGAGATGGAGAGCGATTCCGACAGCGACAGTGAGCCCATGTCGGTTTGTGCCACGGGCAGCGCGTCGCCGAGCTCAAACGAGCCCAAAGTTCTAGTCCAGAGACTCCATTATTAGGACGTCAAAGTGCTGGAGACGCTGCTCGATTGTGTGAACGGAGATAGCCACCCGTGTTTCAGATGCGAGTATGCGTCTTTGAATGATTTTGCCTCATTGAATAAACTATGTGAATTACCAGTTTCGTTAAAACCCCTGTGTCCTGTTGTGTTTCCATGGTGAATCAGACGGTCCGCCGCCGTCAGCTCTTGACTCGCTTTCCATGAATAAATCGGTAGTTTAGATTTCAGAGGTTCTTGGGTGAATGCTTGACCCTGATACAAACCCTGAGGAGTTGAGAGAATTTTTCGGGGACGTAGTATACATGGGCCTTTAAGAATATCCTAGTATTGAGCTTCATTGGAGCACGAGCTGTTTCTATGAGAATTACGTAGTGATTCGAAACATGAGCCGGAACGGGTTCCAATCACTGCTTCGGTTCGTGCACTTTTCTAGTTAAATCTTCCCTCGAACGTAGTGCTGGAGCTAGCCGAGCCATATTTCGATGAGGGACGAACCCCAATTCACCTCTGTTACTCTCGCGAGAGAAACTCTACGACGAAGTACACATCTTGTCGGTACTGTGCGTAAGAACGGGGAGCATCTGCCGCGATGCGTCGTGGACGCTCAATCCCGCCGAAATCAAATTATTCGCAAGGCATCGACCGACGGAATAGTTGCCGGTAAATGGAAGGATGAACGGGATACCTCCTTCCTGCCTACGAAGCATGATCCACGCATGGTGGAATCTGGGAATTTGAGGAGAGATGGCTCTCGAAAATCACACCCAGTGTCATCCTTGAGTATGACAAGACAAAGCAAGGCGAAGACTTGTCAGATCAGCTGGCGAGCTTCTGTTCGCCCCCTAAGGAACACAATCCGGTGGTATCACAAGATCGTGTTCAAACCAATCCTGGATACAGCTGTGGTGAACTCGAGAATTCCAAGAGAATCCAAGAAACTCACGGGGAACGATGGAGCACTTTTGGGAAGCGACTCTGGCGCACTCACAACCGTTCGACCAGGTCTCGCTCGATACGTACTAGGCGTGTGACTGCGCACGTGAAGAGGTTTTCACTTCTCCCTCGAGGTACGCTTCCTGCATCATTCTGATGAGTTGAGATTGAGCTGTTAGCATTCCATCGACGTCCATAATGTTGGCCTATATTCCTTCGATTTCGGCTTTGACACTTGAGAGTCGGCGATTCTTGCTCTGGTCTCTAGGGCTTTGGTTCTTGGTCGGTTCATGAAAGCTTGGTAACCCAATGTTTTCAGCCATGACGAGAAATATTCCGTGAAGTCTATCGGTTCTCCAGGGCGACAAGCAAGTCGAGATCGACGGTTTCTTCTCCGCTTCGAACTGTCAAGATTTTTTGTTGTCAGGGCTTTCGAGAGGTGGTGTGGGTGGGATTAGTTCTCGATTTTTTGGGCAGTCCGGTCTTTCTCGCCAAAGTCTCCCTAGGATTAAGCCTGAGATATACGTTGCTGCTCGTGTGCTGAGATCAGCAGGATTGTGTTCCGATTTCACCCATTCGAACCTTGCTCCTTCCAGGTCGTGGATGCGGCGGATTCTGTTGGCGATGCCGGCTTTCCACTTGTCGTGTCTTGAACTGACCCGGCCGAGCACGCTCACGTTGTAGATAAGGCAGGAGTCTGCCTTGGAGTCTAGAGTTATTTCCAGGAGATTTAACATTCTTTCGCTGGTCTGGCCTTCCGGGAGCTCAAGGCGATGCACCGTCATCGGCCTGACTGGGGCTACTCTGAACTCCGCCATCAGGGAATTAATTCTCGGCTCTGAATATTGACAGAATTCTCGTAGAAATCCTACCTGTCCGTAAGTCTGAAGAATGGCATCGATGAAAATGAATACAGTGGTACCTGTCCAGACTGGCCACCTGCCGTGCCTCCAGAACTGCTGTTTGAAGTCCTGGATGATTCCTTGATCTAATGGCTGCAGCTTACTCGTGACGTTTGGCGGCAGGAACGAAAGACTCAAATGGCTCATGATGCGACGCCCGTGACAAGGGGCGTAGTCGAGCATGAGTAGAACCTTCCTGTATTCGCGTTGCATGCGCTCGTTGAACTCAGTGAGCCAACGTTCAGAAATGGAGCGAGGATTCAGGGATTCGAGCGAAGCTGTATCGGGTGTTCGATGATTCTTTCTTTTACGTTCGCGCCGAGCTCCAGGTCTAGGCCCTGCACTCCGTAATTACGGGATACGGCTGATTTTCGAAAATACGGTCCGTACCGTATTACGGTAATACGAACCGTACACATTTTACGGTCCGTACTGTGATACGGCGCTCCGGACCGTATTATTGATGCGGACCGTACCGTAGTACGGTAATACGGAGTACGGTCTCAGATTCGAATGCCTGGCAAGCCCCGACCAGCGCAGGAGATGACTCACGGGATCATTCTCGTGAGTAATGTGCTCGCTCTTCGCTCAGCATTCCCTGATATGACAATGACGATTCACGAAGTTCAATGTCAGTCGGAACATAAGTTCCCCAGATCAGGAATCAGAACTCTATCGGTCCAAAAAGTATACAGTGACGAATTTGATTGGATTATTCAGAATCCGTATTTGGTCCTGAATTATTTGAAATGTTTGCTTTGTGCGTAGAAGTTCGTTAAGAATAGATGATCGGAGAAATGAACGTCGCCAAGACTGTTTTGGCTATAGCGACGGGCGTGCCGCGTCTGGCTGGAAGAGCGTTCCGAGGAAATGCTTGTAGGCTGCAATGTTTCCATGGTTGCAACAAGTAATCTCAGCAAAGTTCTGAAACCCTGCTCGAATGAATTCATGAACATCCGAGGTGTTATTGCGGCGTTGATTCGGCTTCTTCGTTTCCTGAGTAGCGAAGCTTGGAAAGAATCGAGAGGTGTCTCGGATCGCTCCAGCGGGGTAGTAGGCGGCCGATCGATGCCGTCAGTTACGATCAGAGTCACAGTGAAGTCAGCAATGGAGCTGAAGGGCGTTCAAGTGGATATTTTGTGAGCAAAATCATCATCCAAAGATCTACTCTGCAGCTAGTCCTTATTCGACATTTACAATTTGGCTCACAAAGCTGCATTCCGACCGATGGCGTTCTGATTCCTAATCTGGTGAACCTATGTCCCGACTGACATCAAACTTCGTTTATCGTCTAGGATGTCATATCAGGGAATGCTGAGCGAAGAGCAAGTACACTACGCACGAGAATGATCTCGTGAGTCATCTCCTGCGCTGGCCGGGGCTTTCCAGGCATTCGAGTTTGAGACCGTACTCCGTATTACCGTACCACGGTACGGTCCGCATCAATAACACGGTCCGTAGCGCCGTTGTACAATGATTATTATGAGTACGGTCCGTATTATAATACGGACCGTATTTTGGAAAATAAGCCGTATTTCGTACTACGCAGTGCAGGGTCTATCCAGGTCCTTCTCATTCACGGGAACTCGCAGTATCACACTCCTGGACAATTTATGCACAGTGCTCAAATTCTCGCTGTATGATAACAGTTTTCCCCTCTGCGGAGGGAATAGTTACATGTTGATGCCGGAGAGCTGTAAACAATTCGTTGAGTGTCTGAAGATGTCGACCACCGACAGTCAAGCCGTTGCACCCGTTTCATATCGCGGAATTGATCGAATGGATGCTACTGGCTATTGGCGCTGAAAGTCACGATCTCATTGCGAAACTCGGAAAGTCTGGTTCAATCTGACCCAGCTTCTGGGGATCCATAGAGGTGATATCGGGGTCGATCCGAACAAACTTCTGGACGTCCATGGCGGTGACTCCGAGAACGATCTGCAGTTTCACTGGGGTCCATGGACGTGATCAAATATGCGCAAACCGATCTCGGAATCATCTTCAGGGAGTGTGCGGTCAGATCGACCCCGGAATCAGCTTCGTGGACCCAAAAAGAATGGTCTCATTGAGGCGGAATCATCTCAAGAGAACGACGGGGAAGTATGATCGGACCCAGATGGAGTCTTTCTCAAAGTACGGTCAGAACGAGGGAAAATCATCTTTTGGTCCCACTCTGCACCTCATCCTTAGCCGCAAGTTCTAAGAAAGATCTAGGATGAGACTGGAATTTCTGGGGACATTAGTGTTTTCCGGATTGGAGGCGCTCCCCATCAGCTACTATAAATATTTAGGAAGGCTCGGAAACCTCGCGATCGCAGATCCTCAGAAAGAACGAGTTTACACTGATTTTCGGGGCACGGTATCACAAGACTGCTGTCACAAGGTGTTCGCCATGGGGCTGATTCTGAGAACCACCGGCATCGATTCCCGTATCTCCTCCCCTCGCTTTGCAGCACAGTTATGCGAGCACCCCTGGTTCTCACTGCTGGTTATTTTCCCCCAGTTGGGGGCAGCTGGCGCCGTGCTTGAATTCAGTTCGCTGAATCACGATTCTATCTTTGAAGTTCGGATTACCGTCACTGGCGACGCAATCTCACAGGGACAAAGGGCGAATCTAGTAACGCTTGATGTTACTCCTGTGCGGATTCCATGACCCGAATCATGATCGCCTAGTTTGAGTTCCTGATCTTGGGCCATTGGGATGCCCACGTTCACGAAATGCACTCAACACTGCTCTCTCTAGTCTGCCCACGTTTTCAACTGCCGTTACGGAATCATCGGCACTCGAGAAGATGTGGAGGAGGAGATACCGTAGTGTGTGCCTGTGGTTCTCAGGATAAGCTCCACTGCGAACACCGTGTGATAACAACACGAGAACCCGAATCGGTAACTCGATCATTCCTTTAAACCCGTCTCTGCTGAGGATCGACGGTGCGTCGTTCGCCAACGTGGGCTTGAGACTCACAGCCCCCGAAAAATCCTAGATGCTGGTTAGGAGCCCATTCCAATACAGGGAAACACAGATGTCTCCGGAGGGTTCGACTTCTAGCTCCGACGCCCACACAGGTGTGGTGGAGAACTGTGATCTCAGATCCTTGGTTCAACGATTGCTGTTCACATCGGTGACGCGAAGAACTTTCCCGCTGGAGAGAACCAAACCAAGCAGGAGTCGTTCCGGGAAGGCTCAAGGGCTCACCCGAGATCCGATGCTTCGCAGCAAATCACGCAGATCAAAAGCACAGTATCTCGGCTATCCCGCGAGTCTCGGGGTCGACTTGCTGATTGTCGCTCGAGACCAGACCAGACTCTCCGTTAGACGGAATATACGGAGAACGCCCTGAAGTCTGCCTCATAGACTCATTAAATATTACGGGGTATTATCCGTACTACGGAGAATGAGGTCTACTCGGTGAGTATATCGACATGGAAACTGCAATCGAAATCGCTGATGGTCTGACGTGCGGCTCTCTGTGATTCTGCCATGCGCGAACAACGCCCTCACCTGCGACCGCTGAATGGAAGGTTGATAATTTTTCCGATGATCGGCCAAACGGACCATCGGGTTCTGGGGCTGAGCGCGATATTTCTCCGGGCGGTTCTAGACATAAGATCTACGTCCCAGTCACCCGAATCCAAATCACTCTCTCTCTCACCGCTAAATCCTCATGCGTTGAAGCTCCTTGTGCATGGCGACTCGCGTGCGACTTTGCGGGGCCGAAAAATCAATAGCTGAACACAGGCGGTGAAACGTGTTTTCCCCAGATAGATCCCGGAATCTCCCCACCAGAAGTGAAAAAGTATGCTCCGATTGGTGCCGGAATTTTCTTTGATTGGGTTCGTATCCTAGAAGGACCTTCGTTCTTTCCTTGCGACTTGATGAGTTTAGTTCACCGGGAGCAGTCTCTGGGAAATCTACCAAGCTTGATGTGGTTTTCGGCTCGCCCCACTGCCGGCCTCTGACGATGACGATACTGATGCTTCCGATTCAGAAAATGTTGGAGAAGAATCTATCGACGAAGACCAAACGAACGAAATCAAGATGAAAAAGTTTTTCGCTACGCGCCGTTCCGGTTGACTGTTCCCATTTCCATAGGTGTATTGATTAGGACGTCTCCAGTCGGCCTCGAACACGAATTTTGCCCCACACTCGCCCACCTCGGTGTGGGCTCGCCTTCGACTCGGCTGTTCGGTCGTTTGCCTCCCCTTCTCTGTTCCGGAATTCAATGCTCTGGCTTGCATGCTCTCCATGTGGACCCGGAGAAGCCACCTAGTCTTACCTGGGGTCTCTAGTCGTGGAGCGTTCGTTTTGGTGAATCTTCCTCGAGTTCAGGAGGGAGACTTCAGCATGATCATTCTCCTCGATACAATGTTCCATTGTTCACTTTGGTCACCGCAGGGGCCGGATCTCTTCTTTCTGGAAGACCCATCTCCATCTCTCGAAGAATAGCTCGGATTTTCAGGACAATTCATTCTCCGAGGTCCTCCGCCGAGGCCTCTCTGGCGAACTGTTTCAGATTTCTGATCGCATCCTCAACCCCGTGTTGTTTCGGATATAAACACCCCGTCTTGAGGAACACTGAATCTATTTCTCGATGAGTTTCTGCATCGCCGGAAACCCGATTCTTCAGCTACCGGAGATCCGCGCAGTCCGCCACGTTCGCTAGAAAATAAATTTCGTCCGACGCCGACGGGTTGATGCGATGAAGAAATACGCTCATAATCCGTTCTCAGTCGTACCCAGAGAATTTGTCGAGTGGATGAGGTCGGCGACCGAACGATGACGACACAGTCATCAGTGGCGGAAGGGTATCATAATCAGAGTGATTTTTCTTATTGCGGATCAGAAGCGACGAAACACTCAGTCAGAGCTATGCTTCGCAGGACGCGAGCGAATCAGGGGTTGCACGTTCTTGAAGCGTGTTCCGCAGTAAGCATGGGGTTGTGGTTGTTCCTGAGAGTATGCGGTGTTCGGCGCAAACAAAGTTTCGTTGGAAGGCTTCTTATTCTTCTACCCACAAACAAATCCATTATCCGAATTCACGATCGACTCTCTTGTTCGTCGACCAGTGGTTCTCAAAGTGGTCGACGGTCGACCCCCAGGGGGTCGATGGCCGATCTCCGATTTACAGAGGTGATGCCGAGGTGGATTTGACCATACTTCTTGGCGTCCACGTATGTGGATCAAGGGTCGACGGTCGACCCCTTGGGGGACGGCAGTCCATAAACTTCAACGAAGTCGCCAAGGGGGTCGACGGGTCAGTGGAGTTTGAGAACCACTGGTCCTGGTACACATTCCTTCGTCTGCCATCTAGAACATTCCGCCTCACTTGGATTCTCGCTGAAAAATATCCAAGTTTTCACCCGGGTCGAATAAACGAAAGCATCCGTCAGTACGGTTCAATCACTGGCGGGCGGGGCGCGAAGACCCGGTTTTCGCCGCAATGAAAGTTCAATGGCGGCGCCCTTTGCGAAGCTTGTTGGGTCGGGCTAGGGAACGAAACAGTCGGTCGAGAAGCTTCGAGTCGAGCTCCAGACACCCAGCTTTGTCCTGGGGTCTGAATCCGAGGTCGTAAAGCGGACGAGGAGCCACCAGGTACATGATTCTCGCTGAGCATCCCGAGCTTGCGACACCGGAATCAGACACCAGGATATCGATTCGTTAGGATTTTGCTCTGAACATCCGAGAGCTAAGGGAATCAAGCGCCTCGATTGACATCTGAGACTTTCCAATGTTTTGAGAACCGAATTTCGCTTGAGGAATTCATATGCTATCTATCACTCACTCCAAAAAAATGCTTCGCGGTCGATGGTTCTTTTTCGGAGCTCTTTGCGCCAGCTTCCATCAGGCAAGGCAGGCGGAGGGCATTCCGTCATATGCGAATGCGAGTATCGCAGTTTTCTTAGTGCATGTTTTGATTTTTGGTTTCTGTTCCGGAATCTGGGCTTCTCCGCACGCAGAAATGTTCGGCGACTACGCGCATCGATCAACTGGAGTGGCAGAAGCGAGAGTTCCTTCACATTCTCCAGAATGCTCCAGCGGAATACGAAGAGTGCCCCCACCAGTTCTTCGAAGTTTGACTGGCTAGTTTTGAAGCAAATGATTCAGCCCGATCCGATTCAATAACATTCGATCGATGAAGCCCGCGACCGCAGTGGCATTCGCTGAAGCGGCACCCTTGCATACAGTTGGGAGTTAAGCCTCGAATTTGAGTTTCGCATTCCTTCGAATATCATTCTGCAAGAGGCGAGGAGGAGCTCGACGGCTCTACATAAAGATGTGATCTTCAGTTCAGGTAGTACTTCCCATCGTGTATTGTGCCAGAGAAGCAGGAAGAGAACCACCTCATCATCATGTCTTTTAACGCTGGAGATAGGAGTGGTGTCGAGAAAACTGATGGAGCCAGCCGGAAGCGAAGGGAGACCACCCCGGATGTCGAGATCACGGATATAAATCAACCGGGGCCATCGTCCAGGTGAGTAACGAGGGCTCAAGTCCAGTTCTGCGATGAATTCCGAACTCTCGAACGAGCACAGAGTCGCTTCGTTATGTGCTGCATTGCTCGTTATCATGAGTAAGATCCTCTCCATGTTCCAGGGAGCCCCCGAGTAATCTAAACAAGAGACGGAGGAGAGCCACCCGAGTGGAGGCATAATGTTCAAGGAATGTTGTGTCAGACCACAGTGGCTCGTCTTCCAGGACCCCTGCGAAGGGGCGACGAAGGAATCTTGACGAAATGGGTAGAACTAGTTTACTTACGGTGTTGGGAGGGAAAATTGTTGCTGACGGAAAGCAGAATAAAAAAGGAATGAAGCAGCGTAGGAAGAAGTTTCATTCTCATTTCTGACCATGGGAACTTAATCCGGAATCGCTGATGGTATGGCGTGCGGTTCTTTGCGATTCTCTCATGCACGAATAGCACGCTCATCTGTGAGCGCTGAGTGAGAGGCTGACCATTTTTTCGATGATCAGCCTGATGAACTGCCGGGCTCTGGGGCCGAGCGTAATATCTCTTCGGGCACTTCTCGAGTTGCGAGCAGTGTTCTGCAGTTTCTCCCATTCAACAGCTGGAAGCCCCTCGGTTCCTTGTGAATCCGTCGCTTTGTACGGTCGTTGAGCATCTTAAGAATGAGCTGTGCCGCCTCCTGGAATCACTCGAGTCGAAACCCGTTGGTCTACTCGAGGCTCCGGCTCCCTGGCTTTCTCCGAAAGGAATGTTCGCGTTCACGAACCGAATCCTCGAGATCAATCCCTGTCAAATCGCGAGCTTCGATGTCCGCGCTAAGGAAATGCGCCGGTGCGACCCCGCAGCTGGCTCGTCAATATATACTTGATGCGAGAGGAAGACCCGATCTATCATTGATTCCGGATGCAAGCTCGGAGGTGACCGTTGTGTGTGCGTGAACGCTGAAACGAGAGCCTTCCCAAGCGTCTTGATCCACGGTGACTCGATCGTTCAAAGCAGACGCTCCAAGGAACCTCTCTTCTGTCTGGACGTCGCGCACCAGAGTGTAGAGGAATGTTGTGAACCTCGAATAGTTCCCTCACCTTCCATCGCTTGGAAGGGTCGCGTGATATCTGTCATTTTGGAACGACTGCCCTGACATTCGCTCAGGAGAATGATGGAGATTCCGTTCAGAGGCTCAGGAACCTTCGTATCGCTAGATGTGTTTTGGGAGTCGAATAGACGCATTAACCCCGATTGGAGGAAGGGCTGGGCGGAACTCGAAGTGAACGAGAGGATGTGTGATTTCTGCAAGCCTCCGAATATTGTGACAAAGTCGATGCAAGTTGATTAGAAGGAAGCTCCCATGCATATCACGGTTTTCAACTCATTCTGGAGATCTCTAGAGTTCCCAGTCTTCCAACAACCACAACGCCACATGCATCAAGACAACACTCAATATGCAGGGTGTGTCCTCTAAGCTGCAACATTTTCGTTGCCTTCTTGTTTTGAGCTGTATTTCGGCCAAATTTCATCCGATCTGGGATTTTTCGATCGGAAGCTCTTGAAGAGACGCATCTTTTCGCATTTTTATTTTTGAGGACCAGATCACTCACGTTTTCCAGAGCTTGTCGAAGTTTTCCTCAATTCAATCCATGGCCCCAACAAGAACCTACCAGGGAATCACCGAATCTCAACCAATTTCGGCAGATAAAAAATGGAATACGGAATAAAACGGATAAAAGAGCTTCCGATCCAGAAAAAAATCCCAGATCGGATAATATTTGGCCAAAGTACAGCTCAAACCAGAAAAACCACGAAAATGTTGCAGCTTAGAGGACACACCCTGTATACCGGTTGATCAGAAAGCAATCAGTATCCGTCTCGCTGGCACGACCATGGACAGGCTATCTCGGGAAGGAATTGACCTCCCGATAACAGTCGACCTCAGGAACCACCCGGAGACCTGCAAGCGGAAAAACGAGGGTATCGACACCACTCCGTTCGCCTGTCCGGCGATGGAAGAGAGATGGAAACTGTCTAGCTGCACGAACCGGCACCGCCTCTCACGAGGAGCGGTTGATGGTTTTCACCGCATTCGATACAAGAGAAAGAACGGACACGATGAGCCGATGAAATGAGGAGCCCGTTTCTTGCTTGGATGTGGACCTCCTTTTTCAGTCGTCGACGGATAGCGAGGTGCGAGCTCCTTTCCTCGTCGGCTTGGATGTCCACGTCGCCTGGGGTTGTGTCGCGGTCGTTGACCTCCCCTGGCTGGCCGTCTGCTACGACTTTGGCCCCCGAGCCCTGCCTCTGGAATGACGGAGTATCTCTTTTCGCGATTTCTGACCAAGTCTTCTGAAGGCGACTCTTCATCGTTCGGGAGCGTGTAAAGTGAAGTTATCTCCTTTGGGTAACGGTATAGTTATCGTTTTCGTCGCGTGAGCTCTCCTGGAACAGGTCCATGATGAATCGCGGTGCTGCCTCTTTTTTTCCAATGATTTCGGCTCAAGGGGCCATCGAAGGTGTCGATAAGCTCGACAGAGATTTAGCAACGCGACAGGGATGCTCTCGCGTTCGGTGTCGACCCTTCCGATGTTCCATTCGAGCTCCGCCCAAGCAACGTTGTTCCATAGTCAGCATCTGGAAATGAGAGGGCCTGAATCAAAGCTTTTGGCTCGCATCTCAAAGCTTCGAAATCAGAAACCGGCACGGCTGTTGCACGGATTCCAATCGGATCGGCGGCTGCCGACTTGATCCCCATGAGCTCATTCACTTGTTTTCGGTCCTTCGTTCGGATAGGTCGCAAGGTTTCCCATGATAGTCCGGAGGAAAGGAAACTCAGAGCTGGAGGGCGTCGTTGTGGACTTCACAGCGAGAACAGATCTTGGTCACGGCACAATATGTTGACAACAAGAAGCGAAGCCTATCTGGCGTTCGACTGAGGATGCTGGATACACGAAATCAGTTCACATGCAGTGGTTTTGATAGAAAAATAAAGAGAGCTCTTTCCGGGTGGGATATCTCAGTGGAGCTCTCGTATCACGGATGCTCTCCACTATTGCTTATCTTCCTTGGCGCTACAATATGCGACGCCGGGCTTGGATTCAACGGGCTCGGAGTACTACAAATACTTCTGTAGAATGGACAACCACCATGGTAAGCCTCGCCTTTCCCCTCGCCTGCCGCTCTGTCCATTCGCAATCGCGGCCTTCCGAGGTTGGGCTCGTAAAGTTAGACGGCCTGTTCGACACATTTCAACGCTCACTGACAAGCTATTCGCAGATCCAGACTGGACCTGAAGGCATCCTGATCGAGGGCACCCGCAAAGAGCAGTACAACGCCAGAAGGGCGGAGATGCTCCAGAAATATGTTCCGGCTTGTCAAGTTCTCAACAGGAAGAGAGGCGAAACCGAACGGCGCTCGATGAAGTACCCGCGCGTGATCCTCGACAGGCAGACTATCAGAATCGATCGCTCGGCGACTCCTCGCCATGACGAATTTCATGTCGACCGAAGTCGACTGACACTCTGCGGTCGGAGAAATTGTCTCTGGGAATAAACTAACAATGAGGGATTTCGATGAGCAGCTGTTTGCCGTATGAAGAGCCGAGCGCATTCATTCAACGATTTGAATCGACGTTCCCATGGAGACGATTTCAGCGGCTCGGATGACGACTTTGAATACCGAACTCTGAAGTAGTTTCATTTCCTCCGCGATAAATCGAAACCAGGAGTCACAGCGACTCCCCAACCTAGCACACCTCTGACTTCAGCAACTTTCGTGGAGTCACTGTGAGCTATTTTGTGGAGTTCTCGCATGGACGGGAACGATAAACTCCGTATCGGGTGTGAGAACACGGAATCTATGAGACATGATGGTCCAAACTCTGACGTCGAGCGAGCGGACGCAGTTACGAGCTGCGATTTACTTTTCCGCTCAGTGTGCGCCATCGTCGGTCTTCAGATCAGTAAGAACAAGAAGCGTTGGCTTAGGTTTCTCTCATTCGCGATTTGGCTCTCGATCCATTCGTTCGGTGTGGTGATCTTGGTCACGCACTTCCAGAATGACGGCTGGCAACTCGTAAGTTTTTCGAGTTTCGCCTACTTCGCCAGGTCACTGACACTCGTCGGTGCGGCTCTGTTCTCTTTCATCCAGTTTTCCCTCATGCATGATGCCATTGAATCAACGATGCAGGGGAATGGGAGATTTCTTGGTTCATTTCACCTGCCCGGCCTTTCTCGCTCTGAAGTACATTCGTTTATCAGCATCCGGGACACACGCCATGTTGCTGAGAGCTTACTCCGGTTCGCGTGGGTGCTCGCTCTCTATCATTTGCGAATATTCATGTCAGCGGTCCGCGCTGTGAACGATTTGCTCCACATGGAGAGAACTTGGTGCACCGTCATCAGTTTAATCATGGAGCACTCCGCTGTGTTAATTCAACTGCTCGAGCTCGCCAGAAAGAGCACGATGCTACGGCGTTCGTGTCTCGAAGTTGAGCGAAGATTGTCGAACGGGAGTCGCATGATCGTCGGAAAGAGAATGGATGAGATCCTCTCGGTTTCACGTTTCCACGAAGATTTATACGTCCTACGCAACGGCTGCTACCCTTTGGAGATTGGGAACTCCCTTAGCTTCCTCACGACTTCTGCCACAGGCGCCGCCGTCGTCCTCCAATTCGATTTCCAGATAGTGCGAACTCTCTCTACTCTCGGCGGGACGACGCCGTGATTTATTCCAGAGGTGTTCCTGTGGAATTGAGCTTCTCGTCCTCTCTGATTTCTCCAGCCCGAGATGAATAGCTCCCCACTGTTCGGGCAGAAACTTATCAACGATCCTACGCCCAGGCAGCTTAGTCTCCTGATTCTGATGGCCTCAAGATTTCATTTTCCCTATAGATCATTTTGTCTCCATTTCGTCCGATATGAGTTCAGGTCTCAAGACCTTGAGACTTGACATTCACAGCACGGCGTCTGACATGTCGATCGTATTCAGTTTATCTCATCCAATCCCGAAATTCGGCCGCGAGAGTCGCGTTGGAAAGGTGGGAGAGAACAGTACTTAACCATGTAATTCGCACCTTCCTGAGTTATTCGTTTATATGGGGAAAAACACCCTTAGTTGGGGAAGCTCATGTCCACTAAGAACTCAAAGAAAATATGATAACCAGGGGGGAATCGCTTGAGCGAAGGTCTGCGGAGATCCTTGCTCTCCTACGAGTTCAATGCAACCATTTGGGTATTCTCCTTTTTTTTTCATTGCGAGTCGTTATTGAGGTCTTTCCACCAGAAAGTTTCAATTTAGATCAGATGAAAAACGTCGCTACGCTCAATCATACTTTACGCATTTTGATTCAGTAGTCTTGGAGCTCAGTATTGCAGCCGGTTTGATGATCTCGGCGAGGAAAAACGCGTTGGATAGATAGTAAATGGCGGCAGCTTCATGAGAATAGCAGCCCACCGTGCGAGCTCCGTTTTTACACTCGTAATAGTGACGCCGGATTGCTTTGTATCCAGTGGAGTCCGGGATGTAGTCGATTTAGCATCGGTATTGTTTCGCCCCCACATTACGCAACTGAACTAGGAGTTCGAGGAACAGGTTGTCGTCGCGGTGGTACTCAGCGTACGGTTGGAGACGGGACTGCTTGTGACAGCTGATACGTGCGTGTGAACGAAATCTTCAGGTCACCCTCCTTCAGTTCCGGAAAGTCATCAATCAAGTGGCAGTTAATGCCCATCCACGGCCGCTGGGCTGAATACCATTTCTTCGCTTTAACCTCAACTTGCAGGGAATAGGAAATGCTTCTCATCTCTTTCATGCGCTCCAAGACTTCATCGAACATGCTCTGGTCGGACGTCAGACGCTCCCCGAAGCGCTTGTTCGAGTACCATGCGATCCGGAACATAGTTCCGATTTTCGGGAGCAAGTTATTTTCAACTCTATGATCGAAAATCCTGTACTTCTGCTTGAGGATACTGTGAACAGCTTCCTTAGCCCACCGGATTCTCGTCACAAACCGAGACGCGTCAGCCTCATCGGCTGTCAGCTGCTCTTCAGGAGACATCCAGATCGGCATAAGCACCGTGAGACCTCTCTCGTTCCAAGTGATCTTCACGTCCATGAATCCGCGGTCGAGGAAGCAAACGTCACCTCTTTCAAGGAAACCGCCGAGTTCTGTGTTGGTGTTCTCATGTAGCTGCCGCCATCTACTCTACCCCTCCCAGGCATGATTCCTCGCAGAGATCATCAAACCGGGAACTGACCTTTTGAGCCCGAAGACATTTAGAGCCCGAGTACATTTGAGCCCGAGGACACCAAGAGCCCAGGAGCATTTAGAGCCCAAGGACGTTTTGAGCCCAGCGTTCATGAAGGGTTTTCGCGGAGTCCGGTTTTTCAACATAGTTCAGATATTGGAAGAGCTCGTGGTCGGGAAGAGGCAATGGAAAATTTCCTTCATGGATTCCATTTCTCCATTAGTTCTTTCTTAAGAATGGTGTCCGCTGTGTGCGAACTTGGAACTTGGAAATTAAAATTCGAGCACACCGCGAAGGACGCTTCAGTTGATTTGGTGCGGATATGGTGTATATTACCATTAGGGGGCAAGCAAGTATCCTATGGGAGTAGCGAAACGATTTTTGAAGGAGCTCGATCTCTCTCCTGGAGCTCCCTATGGAATACTCCATGGAATTCTCAGGGAAGCCAATCTGGCCATTACTCTCCTACTCTGGAGGGGTGATTCTGAGACCGATCTTGCCATTACTCTCCTACTCTGGAGGGGTGATTCCAGGAACAATCTGACAATACTTTCCCGAGTCCGGGAGGGTGCTTCCTAGACGAATCTGACCGTACTTTCCAAAACCTGGAGGGGTGATTCCGTCTCCAATCTGACCATTACTTTCCGAGTTTGGAGGAGTGATCGCGGGACCAATCTGACTATACTTTTCCAAGTCTGGAGGGGTGATTCCGAGACCAATCTGACCATTACTTCTCGAAACCTTAATGCTGACCCAGTGAAGAGAGGGAAAAGTGCCTCGATCCCAGGTCAGAATCCTATCGAGAATCGGTGGCCACCCCCGAAGGTGTCCCGATGACACCACATGTTAGGCAAGGTGTGTCTGTCAGCAGTAGACTCCCGAAGCAAGGGACGGGCCAGCCAGCGTAGTCGGCCGAAGGCCGGCTAGTTATATATATATGTCGCAGACACCGAATCGGTGATATAAATGAAATTATATATGTTACCAGTCGGCCGCGCTGTGGGCGGTTGAACAGCGTTCCCTGGCATCGAGGCACTTTTCTCTCTCTTCACTGGGTCAGCATTCAGCATCATGGTTTCAAAAAGTATCTTCAGATTGGTTTCGTGATCACCCTTCCAGAGTTGAAAAGTAATGGTAAGATTGGTCTCGGAATCACCCCTCCAGAGTTAGAAAGGAATGGTCAGATTGGTCCCGGTATCACCCATCCAGAGTTGGAAAGTAATTCTTAGATTGGTTCCGGAATCACCCCTCCAGAGTTGAAAAGTAATGCTCAGATTGGTCTCGGAATAACCTCTCCTGGTTTCGAAGAGTATGGTCAGATTGGTATCGTCAGATTGGTCTCGGAATCAGCCCTCCAACTTTTGAAAAGAATGATCAAATTGGTCTCGGAATAATCTCTCCTGGCTTCCAAGAGTATGGTCAGATTCGTTTCGGAATCACCCCTCTAGACTCGGAAAACGCTCTCACGTCGGGAAGGGAAGTGTGATCATACCATTCCCTGAAGATGTCACTCGTCATCCAAGCCTTCTTCTGGCCCTTGTTAACCACTGGAACACTCGTTCCCCGGAAGCATCTCGGATTCTGTGATTTTCCAATAACGAACATTGGAATTTTATGATTCCCAGTCATGTTAGCGCACACCATGGCAGTGATCCGCTCCTTGCTACTTTCGTGCCTTGGAACAGATTGTTCTCGACGAGATGCCAGGGATTTGCTTGGCAACGCTTTGTAGACCAGTCCAGTTTCATCTGCGTTGAAGACAAAACCAGGATCATACCCCTCAGATGCTACGAACGCTCTGAAGTCGTTTCAAAATGACTCAGCTGCTTCTGCGTTCGCAGAAATTCTTTCACCTTCGAGTCCCCGTTGGCGTATCCCATGTCGTTGCTTGAACTTTCCCAACCAACCCTGGCTCGCCTTGAAATTAGGGTCTCCTCCGAGTCGTTGATTCAGGCTCAATGCTTTCTCACAGATAACATAGCCCGACACAGGGAATCCGAGCCTCCGTTTCTGTTCGAACCATATGATCAAGGCTGCATCCAGAACTTCATTCTTAGGTTTCTTCATAGCCTTAGCATTGGCGCGTCCACGATGTTCGTTTACTGCCTCCGCGTAATTCTTCAGGCTTTGCGCATCCTTCTTCATTCGCGAAATGGCAGAAACGGAGACATTGTACCTCGTGGCTAGGACTCCAACCTGTGTGCTTTCTTGCAGAGATTGGATGATGGCCAATTTATCTTGAATGCTCAATATCGTTCTGGGCTTTCTTTGAGACATAGTCTCCACGCACCAGAACTCGATGACTGAAGAGGCAAGAGCACGATGCGTGTTGTCACTCCGGATGCTCGAAACGCAATGCGACGAAAGCAATCTCGACATGCCGTCACATTCATGAAGCTTTCTCGAAGCTATCTCAAAGCTCGGGCTCGGAGCCCTTGCGAAAGAGTTGTGTTGACAAGACAAAATTATTTTATTATTCATTCAACTGCATTCCGCTAAACCTATATACTCTTTCGAATATTTTATGAACGATCCGAAGGACTTTAGATCCAGGAAAGGCCCGAAGAATCTTATTCTGTTTGGAGCATGCTGTACCTCAAAACCTCGATTATATCAACTCCGATGAATGAACCTCGATCATATCAAAACCTCTATTATATCAAACCTCGATTAACTCAACGAATTCTGACATCCATTATTGATATCATCGAGGTTTTACTCTTTATATATAAGGGTCATACGAATTTCATAGGGCCCTGTTCGTGCTTTGTGAGAGAAGCCCATTCCATTGACCGCCGATGTCTCTGAGACACTGCAACGTCAGATGGAACGAATCGTGCAATCAAGCAAACGGAACATGGGGAAAACTGATGATAACGAACTTATCGACGCCAATTTCAGCAACGAACGATCAAGTTGCCGTCCGGGGCAGCTTTTTCTCTGTGAAAAATGAACTCGGACACTCCCCGGTGCTCACCCACCTGGTATGGCCCTCGCGGGTCATACCAGAGTACAGTCCCGTGGTTGGTACCCTCACTTTTGCGCATAAATTCGCCTTCTCGATTCATCGTAACGACTCATGACAGGGGAGCCTCTTCCTGCGTCCTGTATGACGCATTGCCTTCCCCTAACGGCCACATGAAGCTCCGAGGTACTCGAACGCTATTCGGACTTACTTCGTCGAATTGTATCTGGAGCCCTCAGTGAAATCGGCCTCTTCCACGTTGAATGAGTTTATGAGTTTATTCCCTTCACTTGAAGGTATCAGATAGCCCATACATGAATGTAATACAATTATTTAGTTCATCGCGACCGGAACAGATCAGCCAACGGGACTCAGACGAGACACTTACGATCCCGCTCAGTCCTTCGGATCTAGCCGGACAAGTTAGGTTTAGGTGCCCCACCTCGACGGATCTTCTTGAAAACGACAGGATCGTGTTCTCTATGTGGAAGAACGTATTCCTGAAGTTTCCAGCCTTTTCCGTTACCTAGATCCAAATCTATTAACATTAATTGAAAATAGTTCAATTAAATCCGCATGGTCAAGAGCAAACTTAAAATCGTTATATCTAGAGAACCGCTGGGCGTACAGCGTCGAACGACAACTTTTTGGAAAGCTTTGGATCAGATCGCATGATTTCGAAGGCATCAAAAATCGAGGGTTTCCCAATTTAAAGGGTTGATACCCTTCCCGTGGCAGGCCAATCGGAGAAAACCAGAATGTAGCCCCGAGTACCCTCTTCCTACTCAAGAAGTTTCATCCAAATCGGAGCTTAGCCTCCGGAATTATCGCTCCGAGTAGGTAACCGACCAGACCCCTCTCTCACTTTGGAGTCCGGACTTTTTTCCTTGGACTCTCCCTCCCCCCCGCGGCTTACAGCCGTTGCTAGACATGCCTTACCGCGCCGCGGAAAGCGAAAATTATTCCCGCTCTCCCCAGAGCGGAAAATCACATTTCCGCTTCGGTCGGCGCGGGAATCGATTGGAATTATTCTTGATGAGCATTCCTTGAGCCGAGGGTTCCTCAAAGCAATTATACCGAATACGTACTTGTTAGAGCCGGCCTCATGCATTCGACGTGCCTCAATGCCCATGTACGCGGTCGACTCGCCCTAACAGATCATCAGCTCGAGGAGTCATCAGCGTATAGGCCGGAAAATAATTTTCGCGGTCATGGGAAAGGAAGTAAGAATCGCCGCTACGAGTGTAATAGAACTCGTTTCTGATCTCGGGCTTCCGACTGGGCCCTTCGCAGTTTTTTTTTCTGCCTTGGATTGGCTGGGAGACTGTCCACGTGAAGCCTGGATTACCAGCAAGCCGTGGATGAAGGACTCTATAAGCTAGTTTCGAGGAGCGATGCCTCCCGGCAGAGCACAGCATGACCAAAACCATGATCGTCGTCGGAGCAGAGTCTTGCTATTTGGGAGCGCAAGCAAGATGCTTGCAACGAAAACAAGTGTTGTAACGGGATAAATTGTCTCCGGCCGATGCGAGTCTATTGGGCCATAGAAAAGGCAAGAGACGGTTCCGGTGATCTGAGCCCCCGATCGCGGGATTCCCGCTCCCTTATCGAGATCATGGACCGGACAAGAGCAACAGCGTACATGCAGAAAATATGAGGTTCGTTGGGGTTCGAGGCAAAGGTTCGTTCCATGCTTGCTTTAATGGAGCTCATAGGGCCTGATTTCCGTACTTGAAAGTCTTTGCCATTTCTATCACTGTGCGATTTTCTCTCTCACTTGCGCCATTCTGTTAGGGTCAGAAGGGAGCCGTCAACCTCTGAAAGATCCCAGCACTTGCTAGGATTCTTCCGACCTCTGAGTTGTCGATCCCCCCTCCATTATCGCTGAGAAACTCTGTGACCTTCTGTCCCATGGTATTTGCGTGAGCTAGTACAGCCTTTAGTGCTTCAGACACCTCTCACTTGTGTTTCAAGAAAAAACCATACTCGAAACGTGTGAAGTCATCCTTGAAGATGACAACGAACCTGTTCTTGGCCAGTGACCCATCGAAACGACCCACGACATCTGCTGACACAAGTTCTCCCGGCTTGACCGACCTTTTCCTGGTACCAAACTTTAACCGATGAAACTTTCCGTAAATACACGGCTCACACGGCTCTTTGTCCAACTTGACCTCCATGCCGAGCTCCCTTCTCAGAAAATTTCTCACATGCCTTTTATCTTGATGACCCCATCTTTCATGGTATAGTTGCAACATATCTCTCTCCTCAACTACGTGAGAGTTGACTTGACATGTACTCCGAGTACGCACAGACTCCAAGTGCGCTTCATACAACGAACCGCTTTTTTTACGGTACCCACGAACATTCACTTGACCATAAATTTCGAAATCGCAAAATTCTGACTCCGACACAAACTTGCTGTTAGCTTTTCGATCATGTGCAGCAAGTACAGAGAAGAGGTTTTTCGAAACTCTCGGTACATGCCAGACATCATGGAGCATGATCACCTCTCCAGTATGTGTGCGAACGGGAATGACACCTCTACCAACTGCTTGGAGCAATTCTCCTCCAGCAGCTTTCACACAGACTGAAACGATCCAACGTATCAAAACTGAACGAGAATTCAATAAGGTTTTGGTCTGATACTCCAACTGAGTCACTAACTCTGGATTCGTTAACCGTTAAGAGCCATTAATAGTCTGGAAGCCTTGTGAGCAAACCTGTTGTAGATACAGGTTCCTGGTTTCAGAACAGTTGAGGAGACATATGTTCATGTCACCCCTCAATGCGCTCTCCGAGACACCACCCAGCCACTTCAAGATCCCGACGAGGTCTTCGTTTATGAAGGTGTCCAACTTAGAGATAGCCGGGCTCGGTGATCGGTAGACACAGGCCAGACGGGTCCTATTCCTGCCAACCATCATTTCCACCAGGACCAGGTCGCATGCCTTTGTCCCCCAGTCGATCTTTACAGACTGGTATTCTTCCCTCACCATTATCGCCACACCGCCGGCCCTGTAGCAGTCGTTGGAAGCAAAGTGGGCTCTATGTCCCGGCAACGAGATGAGACTTTCCGAGTTTGTCGACAGCCATGTTTCCGTAAGTAATACAATACCCGTGCTTGACTTTAAGAGGGTACCTACAAACAAGTCAAAGTTCTTTTTAGCACTTTTTATGTTAATCATTTGAACACCGATACCACCAGGGATCTAACCAGCCGCATCCCCCCCAGGATAACTGGTAACATTCAGCATTTGTGTCGGAATACGCTCGTCCGATCGCACTAGAGATCACGAGGAAATCCGTTATAGATGTTGAGATGACAACTTTCATAACGAACTGTGAGTTGACACCATGGTCTTGGGTGATCACCCACGGGACGGGTCTCGTTGACTATTTCAGTCGTTGAACGTCTTCTTCGCACGAAATCATAATAGTTGGGTCTCCTTGTTTCTTTCTTAGGAAAAGCCTTCCTGACTTGCTGATCCAACAGAAGTCGTAGTTAAGGGCAGTTGTTTTTTGCATAGGCCAGCAATCTCAATAGTTTGAGTTCTCTTTGAATCCTTCGTGAGATATAGATTGGAGTTTGCTGTTCAACTCTCGAGCTGATCATTTTTGTGTTCAGATCCTTGTTCGCTTTGAAGAGATTCTTCATACGCTCAAAAAAAGCGTCGCAGGTGTCCGGCCGTAGGAACTCAGCAACTAGTGTTTGCGTGCTGACGCCGTTCTTCGCTTTAGGGAGGCCAATCTTGTAAGCCGAGTAGAGCATGTCTTCCGAAATTTCCATTCCCGCCACTTTGGCAAGTCGGGTCACCACTTCTTTCTTCGCTATTTTAGGTTCAGTTGGCACTCCACTTATCTCGATTTGATTCCTGAATGCAGTTGATTTAAGTTGAATCAGTCGACTGCTTAGTTTCCTGTTCTCTTCCCTCAGCGACGTGAGTTCTCTGGAGATCGGCTCCATTCTGTCATCCACGTGAGATGTGATTTCCGCGACCATTACCTTGAGCTTCGTGTCAAACAGGGAATTGAGCTGCTTTCTGACTCGATCTTTGATGAGATGTTGACAATGGCGTCCGTGAAGGACTTTCCTTCGCGGACGGGTGCAGCTTTCCACCTGATAAATAAACCCTGAATGAGGAACTGCTCGGGGAGCTACATGATTCTAACACCGAACCTCTGTCTCGTTATTCCGTGCCGTGATCTTTCAGACTCACAGCGTACTTCCAGATCGTGTCCACCATCTGACCCCGGTGGGTTATTCCCAACAATGGTTCCGCCTGTATGTATGATGCAAGTTCAGACTATGAATGATATCATACTCATCTGTTTCGAATCATCTTCCTCAATGAAGAAACTCGATTGAACGGGTCCGCTTCATTTCATGTGTGTCATCATCATCCATTTTCCAGCAAAAATGTAGTTCAGCCATGGCTCCGAGATACCGGAGTCTGGCTGCGTAATCGATGCATCAAATCGTACCGTGTAGGGCATTCTTTTGAATCTCGGGGAGTCCTTCAGAGGACTAGGTACAGTATTCCCCAATTCGACCCCCTACCTCTCATGAAGAAGAGCGTAGAATATGAGCGGACCCGGCGGAAAATCCTGGTTGCGCCACTGCCTGCGGCACCTGAGGGATGCACGCCTCTGATTGCGGGATACTGGTTAAGGTTAGAATAGGGAGCCGGAGAGCGGGTCGACGCAGAGCAAGCGCACCAGGAACAGTGCAGAAAAACTGGTTGAGGTTAGGTTTAGGACCCGGGCGAGTGAGCCAAGCGATGCGAGGGGACCGTCAGCAAGCGAACTCGCAACAGTGCGGAGAGACGGATTCTAATCCGTGTGGGTTGAATCGCCTTGATTGTATCGCAGTTGAACCCCTGGTGACCCGAAGGGATCTCGACTCCTAGGGGGCAGACCCCTGCCATCCTATCGCCCTTCTCATAGCTACCACTCTTCCCCGCAAATGAAATTTACCCGTGTTTTCACCCGCGCACTCATTCTACTTGAGTTCTGGTAGAAGGGGGCAAGAGATCGTCTCGATGGCGATCGCACGAAACGCCGTTCTGGCGACTCGGCTCTGCCGGAAGCGAAACCAAAAAACATCCGTGTAGGCAGTGCTGCTGCACTGCTGTGAATTTCGCGTGAAAACGTTGTTCTCTCTGTGTGCATGCGATGTCAGGAGAGGGTGTCAGCTTCATGATGGTGATACGGTTGTTGATTGATAGATTGATTGTTTTTTGACCATCTTCATGCTGTATTTTCATTCCAAATATAGCTGAAGACCCTTAATACGGACGATGACTCAGCTGGTCGACGGTGCGGTTATTATTTTTTTTTCGGGCACACGGTCTGGGTCATTTTTCCGTTCCCACTTCTCAAGTATTCTCTTGGTGTCGAATATCATTCTTGGTGTGCTCTCTTCGTGTAGTCCTAGTCTTTACTGTATTGTACACTCAGCATCTGGGATTTATTCGCATTCAAGAAGCACATGCTCCATAGTTTCGTCCTCCCTTCCGCACCGTTGGCAGATCGCTTCGATGTCTATGTATCTTGACCTGTATTTCCTAGTCTGTAGACATCCCGCTCTGGCATTCGCGAGCAGTCGACTGTTATCATATATGTGTTCGATATATATTTCCTCGAGCTTTTTTGAAATGGCGATATCGGTCAAGCGCTCTCTTTTCCGACGTACCCTTTCGCCATTCCTTATCCAGCTTGTTATTCAGCGTCTCTTCAACATATTTCTTGTAGCTTCTGAGACCCATCCTTACCTCGCTGGTCGATAGTTCTTTCAATTCCTGGCATTTGGATCGTTTCTTGACTTGGTCAATTCTTTTCTTTAGTGAGGTTTCCGTCTTCGTGATCTCCAGCATGGTATGGATCGCTTTTGGCCACCTGGCTTCTTTCATTTCGCGTTGTTTGTGGGTGGCAGCGTGTGAGATCGCCAGCTCTTTGTTGGTTGAATTTGTCATTGTTGTCGATTTCGGTCAAGCCTATTCTATCTGACGGAGGCTGATGTTGATTAAGATTGTTCACTTGCAGATGAGTCGCACATACATACAGTGGTATGGAAATATGATTGGTGGGACATCCATGTTTCTGTCAAAACCAAGGAATCCGGTCGGGACAAAATCGGATCTGTCGCAACATCATCCGCGTGCGCTGCTAGGCTTGCACATTGATATTGACAAATTTGCTTTTCCATCGTCTGCTGAGAATATTTTTACATCTGTTGTTATGGTCGGGAGGCGGTGAGCTTCTTGTCTCGCATATTGGTTCCGGGCTTCTTGAACTGTTGGACTCTCGGAACTTTGTGAATGAGAAGAAACGAATTTATCGATTGCATTCGTGAGGAAAGGCCTTGAAGCGACGTCACACTACTGAGAGCCGCGTAAAATAGTTGTTGCCTATGATTATCTTCGTAGTCATAAACGATTTCATCGAAGGTTCCTCCTCACGTCTTATGGGTTGTTAGTGCGCTAGCTGACAAGAGCGGGAATTGGAGTCGGCTACATTTTATTCTAGTTTGTACTTTTATACTTGCTGATCGTAGTTCGATCGTAGGTCGACCGTTTCAGACGTCCTATATAGTCCGTGTCGAATTCTAGCCATACGCGTTTCGACCTGAGTCGTCGCACGAACTTGGAAAATTTTCAACGTGACGTCGCTTGCCTATAGCTACGTTTACCAATCCATCTTCCACGTATATGTTCATTGTTAGAATGTATGGAGAGCCATCAGTGAATGTGATACTGTCCGGCAGATTGCCTGTGTTTTGAAATTTCATGCGATGCACCCCGACCCGTACCCCGTGTAAGAATCCGACGTAATGCTCATCTCTCAAGTTGGTGTGGTAGGAACCGCGTTTCGGAAATACAGTACAACCTCGATTATTTCAACTTTGATTATTTCAACGTTTCGCATTCCAACCTCGAATATTTCAACTCTGTGGAACAGGCCGAAGGATGTCGACCGGAAGCGTATTTCAATGTGGAAGAAGAATCCATCGTTCAGAATCTTCCATCGTCAATATACAGTACAACCTCGATTATTTTAACTAATTGATGAAAAAAAAGTTGAAATAATCGAACGCGGAAGTCTTACAACTCATGCATAAGAGGGATGCACTTCTGAAGAAGTACCATCGACACAAGAGAAGAGACAGCAACCCAGCGGTCATGAACTACCCGACGATGAAGTACAATGCCCTCAGAAATGAATGTGTCAAGCGGCTGAGGAGGGCGAAAAGGAAATACGCGGAGATGTGTTCGAAGAGATCAGCGAAGGAGGGCCAGAGTCCGTGGAAGTTCCTCAAGAGACTAAATCAAACAGATGCTGCCACACTTCCAGCGTCGCTAGAGGTGAATTCGGTGCGAGTGACCGGGAGAGATCGAGCGATGGTCCTGAACGAATACTTAACTGAGTGCGCGGACTTCTACTCGAAGAAGGTACCGAATGTGAATGAAGTGGTAAAGTGCATACCGAGAGGAACGCATGCTGAATTCGGCTTCCAAAGAACCAGTCAGGAGGTGATCGAGGAGATCACTAGCGGCTTCGGCAACCCAGCTGCTGGACAAGACGGAATATCTGCTCACGTCCTAAAGTGTATCTCCAAAGGGATACTGCCCGCGCTCACTAGGATAGTCAATACCATTATAGACTCCCCCGTGTACCCAGAGGCCTTCAAGGTTGCCAGAGTAGTCCCAATTTCAAAAGTCAAAACCCCAAAGTCCCCATGCGACTTCAGACCAATCTCGGTTCTCCCGACCATGAACAAAGTGGTCGAGAAAGTATTGGTCACGCAGCTCAAAGACTTTGTGGAGACCAACAATATTATTTATGAAAATCAGTTCGGCTATCGAAGAAATCGGAGCACAGTGCACGCTGTCGTCAAGACAGTTGAGCACATCAGAAGCGGACTCGAAAGGGGTAAGGTATCTGGAGCCCTTCTGATTGATATGAAAAAAGCTTTTGACTCAGTGAAAAAGGAGATCCTATTGGCGAAACTGGGCGCGTATGGCGTCAACCGCCAAGCGTTGAGTCTGATGGACTCCTACCTCACAGACCGAAAACAATACATCGAACTAGAGGGAGTCTCAACTCCACCTCTTAACGTCAAACTAGGTCTGCCCCAAGGGGGTATCTTCGGCCCAGTAGGATTCTTGGTGATAATTAATGACCTTCCGTCTGTATGCTGCGGTAGTGTAAACATATTTGCGGACGATACCAGTGTCATATACGGAGCGAACAACTACTCGGAACTGGAGAAAATTATGCAAAATGATCTCACGAGCATAGACAAATGGTGTTCGGCGAATCACCTCAAACTAAACGCCAGTAAAACTCAACACATGTTGTTCTCCAGGCGAAAAGATGAACCTCCCGAACTAAATGTAGTGGTAGATGGTAGGCGTATAGACAAAGTTACCCATACAAAGTTCTTAGGCTGCATAGTGGATTCGAGACTGTTGTTGTCGGCGCACGTCGAGGAGCTAAGCAAAAAGCTCCAAAAAGCGACTTTCCTTTGCAAAAACCTCTGTGAACAAGCTGGTTACGATACAGCTAAACTTGTTTACAACGCTTACTTCCACTCGCATCTCAACTACTGCACGGCTTTTTGGTGTATGGTACCGAAGGCCCAGCTCAAGAAACTATTCACACTCCAAAGAAGAGCTCTCAGAGCGTTATCACGCCCAGAAAGAAGAATACACGCATTCAAAGATCTGAACGTCCTCCCCCTGCCGTCGGCCTTGACCTTCAATGTGTGCAACTTCCTGCACGAACAGATAACCAAGCAGGGACCTGTGGTTTTGGATCTAAAGCTACTGGGGACTGGAAGGAATACAAGGGCAGAGGGTTCGAGACTAATCAAACTCGAAAGAAGAATCACGAAACTGGGTAGAGATTCCTACTACGTGAGGGCAGCCAACCTCTGGAACTCTTCACCTGAAGAAATACGGAAGATCAACTCTAGACAATTATTCAAGAGAAAGCTCAAGTCACTCCTGGCGGAGGACACGAATGTTAGACTGCGGTTTTTCTGACTGTAGGACACTTAGTTGTGTATATAAGACATAAGCAAACGCTGGGATTCCGCTGGACAGGAACTATCCCTTACGGATAATGTTCGCTCCATTTCCCATCCCCCGGTCTCAAATAGAGCCTCTCGAGGCGAGCCATTATACTGAGAATAAATCAAGATGTCTTGGTTATCAAAAAAAATATATTCGAGAGATGACATAATCACCCACATTCTTGGACTCCGCAACCGATTCGGGAATGAGAGTCCGAGTTCGAACGCTAACCGCTCCAGAATGATACGAGATACATAGACGATGGAAGATTCTGAACGATGGACTCGTCTTCCACATATAAATGCGCTTCCGGTCGACATCCTTCGGCCTGTTCCGCAGAGTTGAAATAATCGAGGTTGAAATGCGAAAGGTTGAGATAATCAAAATTGAAATGATTGGGGCTGACATAATCGAGGTTGTACTGTATTTCGTCTCGGATCACACATTTAACGTTTTGCAGTAGATGGCGATGGTTTTGGAGCACTGCATTGGGAAGTTGCGCCGTTTGTCTCGATGGAGTGAGCCGGAAAGCGGCATGAACAGTTACTCCGTTTATCCCGACCGCTGCTTTGCCCGTTTTTTCTGTCGCTATGTATGCATTATTCAATGAATTAGGCTGATGAGTATAGCGATTGTATGTTTACATAAAAGCTTTCAAAGTGAATGTTTTTCCACACCCCGCGGGACCTGTGAGAAAAATTTGGATCGGTTCCCGGCTTGGATCGTGTGGGCGATGTATGACTTCCATTATGAGTTCGCGTTGCTCGGCATTGGTTTGACGCATCAAGGCGCATTAGTCCTCTTCGCTCATGCAATCACATCTGTGCCTTGTCGCGCTCACAGAAATTGGGATTGTACGGTCATTCAGATCATCATTATTCGCTGGTAACGAGCAGTTTACGAAGTCCTCGTTTTCCTCAGGAAATCGGTGACAATTTCTTCGTTCATGGAGCACATTTCTTCAATTTCACGTAGAATTGTTTCGATGTTGATGTTGCTCTCGAATTATTTCCGCCTTTCTTGTATCTCAAGTTTTCTTGCTTGAAGTTTTTGAGTCTAGATAGACACGTCGAGATCCTCGATCGCGTTCCGTGTTCTTCACGGAATGACACGTGGAGAATGACCAACTATTGTATGTAATCTTCGATGTTGTTTCTGTCGTAGCTGCGGTATCTTCATGGTTCATGGTTCATTGGATCTGATATTTTGTATTTGTAAATAAACTTTTCAATTCAAGCGCGAGCATGCTCAGCGGATCCTTTCTTGTTGCGTTCCCATTCTTCGAGAAGTCGCTTAGTCTTGTTCACCAATGAGTGATTCAGCTCGCTGCTTAGGCCGAGGCGAGCTACGAGGTCTTCTTTGGTATAGTAGAATTCATTGCATCTGAAGATCACGTGTGCGATTGTTTCGGGGTGAACTCCACATCGGTCGCAGAATGTGTCTGGGGCAGCTTGGAAGATGGTATCATGACATTTTGTTGGGAGGGTTCCAGCTCTCGCCAGGGCTAGCAGGGAGGATCCTCCACCATTGTCATATATGTGGGTGATTGCGGTCCTTGACTCTTTGTGGGCTCGGTACAGCTCGAGAGTGGACCTTTTTTCCATCCCGTCTTCCCAGGCCTTATCCTGTACGGTCTTAACTTTTTCGCATAGCTTCCGGTAGTAAACTCTCGTAGGTAGGCTTTCGTTTTGTTTGTTCGTAGCTCAACTGCATCAAGTAGCATTTTGGGCCATCTCGAGTCCGGCATTGCGCGGATCCTCGCGAAATTCCTGAGCTTACTTTTGGCTCCTATGATTTTGGATCTTTTATGTCGTTTGACACCGCGATAGTCATCTACAGGTTCGTCGTCATCCATCGTTCGAGCGCGAGCTTACCCGTCTCGGGTTTATTCCCCCAGCATCTTCATCGTTTCCTTCATTCTCGTTGGATTTTTCCCCAGGGCTATACCACGCTGCGAATCGCGCCAGCGTGATACTTTCAATGCCACTCTGCTCATGAGCTGAGTTTGATCGAATTCTGGATCCGCTTTATGTATCATTGTCAGTTCTGGATGCAATTGACTTATTCCTCGATTGGATTTCTTGACATAGTCAACAACGTGGGTGTCACAGGTATACGGATCGAGCATGATTTGCAGATCCATGTTCAAATCGAGCACGGACGCTATCCTAGGCTTGAATGTGTTCACGTAGATTTGAGTCATATCTCTGTTGAACATCATAGATGGGCGCTTCAAGCTTGATCTCATCAAGTCATGAATCGCGACGTAGGCTTTTGTTTCTAGTAAAATGCGGGAGTTAGCCACTTCGTTCTTGAGAAGATCCAACCGTTGGTCCTGTTTATGCAAAGGCATCAGTACTCTCAAATGAAACATGGGCCAATAGGGGATATTGGTTCCGGAATCCCCCCCCTTCCCCCCAGAGTTGGAAAGTGATGCTCAGATAGGTCCCGGAATCACCCCTCCAGAGTTGGGAAGTAATGCTCAGATTGGTCCTGGAATCACCCCTCCAGAGTTGGAGAGCAATGCTAAGATTGGTCTCGGAATCACCACTCCAGACTTGAGAAAGTATGGTCAGATTTGTCCCGGAATCACCCCTCCAGGCTTGGAAAGTAATGGTCAGATCGGCTCCGAAATAACCCCTCCACGTTCCGAAAAGGATGTTCAAATAGGTTCCGGAATCACCCCTCCAGCTTTCGAAAAGTATAGTCAGACTCGTACCGGAATCACCTCTCCAGACTCGGGAGAGTATGTTCAGATTGGTCCCGAAATCACTTTCATGTCTTCCAGAAAAAGTGCGGACAAACTGACAAACGGACAGACTGAGCCGATTGAATATAGTAAGGATGGTTAGATTGGTCTTGGAATCAACCCTCCAGCTTTTGAAAAGTATGGTCAGACTGGTCCTGGATTCACCCCTCCAGACTTGGATGAGTATGGTCAGACTCTTTAAGGGGGTGGGGAAGGATATCAGATGACGATGAGGCCTAGGAGGCTGGCTGGCGTCGTATCGGGGCGATGCACCTTATTGTCAGGATTTGCATGCAGGTAAAAGTTTGGAGGGGGTCAGAGTTGTGGTAAATGGCGAGGGGATAGGGTGGGTGGCCTATGTCCTTCGCAGTGAGCCGCCCTACATCACGCAGTTTGTTCCAATTCGAACCGATCAATACCGCATTCGGAGCAGTCGAGTGCCTCTACTATAAGTGCGATGATTCCTCGTTCTTTTTGAAACCACAATATCGGTCAAGAGTTTCTTTTCCGACGAACCCTTCCACCATTCCTTATCGAGCTCATTGCTCAGCGTATCCACATATTTCTAGTAGCTTCTGAGACCCATCCTTGCCTCGCTGGTTGATAGTTCTTTCAACTCTTTGCATTTGAATCGTTTCCTGACCCGTTCAATTCCTTTCTTCGAAGATGTTTCTGTCCTTGTGATCTCCGCCAAGGCATGGTTCGCTTCTGGCCCCTGGCTTCATTCCTTCCGCTCAGTGTGGCAGAACTTATGAGTTTCGCTTTCGTTCCGCGTGCTTCGGAGGATTACCATCCTAATTCTCCGTCCATGAATTCCGATAGGCTCAAATCTATTGAATCTCCACAGCGGCTCCGCATGCATTTGTCTGATCACTTTCTCTGCTCTTTCCTCCCAGATTCTTCTCTGTTCTTGGAGATGGTGTTTCTTGTTACACAGGTTGATTCCTAGGTTTTCTTATTGGTCGAGTTCTGGTATCAGTTGGATCTCTATTCGGAGTGTTGCCTCTGAGTTTGAGTCTATTACTTTTGCAAATTCTACAAGCGCGCTCTTATCGACGTTGAATCGGAGTCCCATTCCTTCTCCGAATTACGATACAATCTACAGTGGCTTCTCTATATTTTTCATTGATTGTGCCATCAGCAAATAATAGGCCACTTATATTCAGGTTTTTTGGTTGTTGTAGGTCGAAGATATTCCCCCTCGTCCTAACCTTCAATCCAGCTTAGGTTTGCTCAAACCTTTTTTTCAGTTCGGATTTTATTGATGAAGGCTCTTGAAGTTTCGTTGTTCGTCGAGCATTTTTCAGTGGGAAGTGGCCGTTTTGAAGGATCGCGAAAAGCAGTTCGGTCCTTTGTCAAGCTTTCTCGAGAGCGTTCGCCCCTGTGCTGATACAATCCATACAGGAGCAATCCTGCACTCCCTGAATGAACTCTTCGTTTTCGGAGTATATCCGTTTCGCTCCTTCCGGTGAAGTTACAGAGCTTGGCAGTGGAAATATGGCCACAGACCTCCCGTAATCTTCTCCGTTTGTCATCTTCTCGCACCCCAACAGAATATCGACCCATTCCAGGCTTCTACCGTCTTGATTCATGATCAGGAACATTGCTTCCGTGAGGCACTTCAAATCGATGGCTGGTCAATTCGAGAGACGTGGAGAGCGCGGGGTTTCTGAGAGAACCGATGCCACGTGGAGTTATTCGACGTGTCCTTGTACCAATAATTCGCATTGGAGTTGTTTGAGCCGGATGGTTCGCTGGGATCGTTCTGGCTGCTCTGCGATTGACGATGTTGGTTTCCCTGTCGGAAGTTGAAAGGAGGTTCGGACACCGAGCTCTTGGCGATTAGCGTCTCTATTATGCTAGATTCTGATTCCAGGAAGGACATTAAGGCTTCGAGCTTGTTCGTGGTCGTGCTTTCGAACTCATCCCTGTATGTTTCCATAATTTTGACCCTTGTGTTCCACCCGAGGTTTCCGATCACCTTGTGGGCGTATGCGGGTGTAAGAGTTGTGTATGTGTCTCCCAGAAATATAAAGCCTAGGATGGGTTGAGAAATCGAATTGGCAAAGCGGGGTGACTTATCGTTGCGAATTCCACCTCCGGATGACAGTATAGGATCCATGGGACGTAGGTTAACGCTGTCTTTCGCGGGGCTCTCTCTCTTCCGGATTGCTTTGCCAGCAGTTGTTCGGTCGGGAGGCAGTTTTCGGCTCTGAGATTCAGCTGTTTGACACTGTGATAGGCTCTACCCGACAAGGACTCATGGAGCAAGATCATCTCCTGGGGTTCGGAGATCTGACGTTCGTGAACGAATGTGTTGAAAGTGTTCATGAATTTTCGAAACTGTTTGACGTCTCCGCTGAAGGTTGGCAGTTTAAATTTCTTGGATAGCTTTTGAATGGAATCCTCTGGACTATCCACCGGGTCTGCGGGGCTCTAGTCAGATAGAGCCTGAGTCGAGCAATTTTGTGACTCGCTGGGAACGCTGGGTGCAGCTTCGGTAGCAGACATGCGGGTGTGCAGCGTTCGGCTTCCGTCCGCTGAGATGCCGTGATCAAGAGCGGAGGGGGCGCAGACAGGTAAATATCCGGCTCTGTTTGATTCGTCTTCCGAGCCGCTGGTTGGGGCTTGGATGAATGCCATCCTTGATGGTTCAACGGTTCAACCACGGTACGGTCCGCATCAATAACACGGTCCGTAGCGCCGTTGTACAGTGATTATTATGAGTACGGTCCGTATTATAATACGGACCGTATTCTGGAAAATAAGCCGTATTTCTTACTACGCAGTGCAGGGTCTATCCAGGTCCTTCTCATTCACGGGAACTCGCAGTATCACACTTCTGGACAATTTATGCACAGTGCTCAAATTCTCGCTGTATGATAACAGTTTTCCCCTCTGCGGAGGGAATAGTTACATGTTGATGCCGGAGAGCTGTGAACAATTCGTTGAGTGTCTGAAGATGTCGACCACCGACAGTCAAGCCGTTGCACCCATTTCATATCGCTGTTAATTCAACTGCTCGAGCTCGCCAGAAAGAGCACGATGCTACGGCGTTCGTGTCTCGAAGTTGAGCGAAGATTGTCGAACGGGAGTCGCATGATCGCCGGAAAGAGAATGGATGAGATCCTCTCGGTTTCACGTTTCCACGAAGATTTATACGTCCTACGCAACGGCTGCTACCCTTTGGAGATTGGGAACTCCCTTAGCTTCCTCACGACTTCTGCCACAGAAGCCGCCGTCGTCCTCCAATTCGATTTCCAGATAGTGCGAACTCTCTCTACTCTCGGCGGGACGACGCCGTGATTTATTCCAGAGGTGTTCCTGTGGAATTGAGCTTCTCGTCCTCTCTGATTTCTCCAGCCCGAGATGAATAGCTCCCCACTGTTCGGGCAGAAACTTATCAACGATCCTACGCCCAGGCAGCTTAGTCTCCTGATTCTGATGGCCTCAAGATTTCATTTTCCCTATAGATCATTTTGTCTCCATTTCGTCCGATATGAGTTCAGGTCTCAAGACCTTGAGACTTGACATTCACAGCACGGCGTCTGACATGCCGATCGTATTCAGTTTATCTCATCCAATCCCGAAATTCGGCCGCGAGAGTCGCGTTGGAAAGGTGGGAGAGAACAGTACTTAACCATGTAATTCGCACCTTCCTGAGTTATTCGTTTATATGGGGAAAAACACCCTTAGTTGGGGAAGCTCATGTCCACTAAGAACTCAAAGAAAATATGATAACCAGGGGGGAATCGCTTGAGCGAAGGTCTGCGGAGATCCTTGCTCTCCTACGAGTTCAATGCAACCATTTGGGTAGTCTCCTTTTTTTTTCATTGCGAGTCGTTATTGAGGTCTTTCCACCAGAAAGTTTCAATTTAGATCAGATGAAAAACGTCGCTACGCTCAATCATACTTTAAGCATTTTGATTCAGTAGTCTTGGAGCTCAGTATTGCAGCCGGTTTGATGATCTCGGCGAGGAAAAACGCGTTGGATAGATAGTAAATGGCGGCAGCTTCATGAGAATAGCAGCCCACCGTGCGAGCTCCGTTTTTACACTCGTAATAGTGACGCCGGATTGCTTTGTATCCAATGGAGTCCGGGATGTAGTCGATTTAGCATCGGTATTGTTTCGCCCCCACATTACGCAACTGAACTAGGAGTTCGAGGAACAGGTTGTCGTCGCGGTGGTACTCAGCGTACGGTTGGAGACGGGACTGCTTGTGACAGCTGATACGTGCGTGTGAACGGAATCTTCAGGTCACCCTCCTTCAGTTCCGGAAAGTCATCAATCAAGTGGCAGTTAATGCCCATCCACGGCCGCTGGGCTGAATACCATTTCTTCGCTTTAACCTCAACTTGCAGGGAATAGGAAATGCTTCTCATCTCTTTCATGCGCTCCAAGACTTCATCGAACATGCTCTGGTCGGACGTCAGACGCTCCCCGAAGCGCTTGTTCGAGTACCATGCGATCCGGAACATTGTTCCGATTTTCGGGAGCAAGTTATTTTCAACTCTATGATCGAAAATCCTGTACTTCTGCTTGAGGATACTGTGAACAGCTTCCTTAGCCCTCCGGATTCTCGTCACAAACCGAGACGCGTCAGCCTCATCGGCTGTCAGCTGCTCTTCAGGAGACATCCAGATCGGCATAAGCACCGTGAGACCTCTCTCGTTCCAAGTGATCTTCACGTCCCTGAATCCGCGGTCGAGGAAGCAAACGTCACCTCTTTCAAGGAAACCGCCGAGTTCTGTGTTGGTGTTCTCATGTAGCTGCCGCCATCTACTCTACCCCTCCCAGGCATGATTCCTCGCAGAGATCATCAAACCGGGAACTGACCTTTTGAGCCCGAAGACATTTAGAGCCCGAGTACATTTGAGCCCGAGGACACCAAGAGCCCAGGAGCATTTAGAGCCCAAGGACGTTTTGAGCCCAGCGTTCATGAAGGGTTTTCGCGGAGTCCGGTTTTTCAACATAGTTCAGATATTGGAAGAGCTCGTGGTCGGGAAGAGGCAATGGAAAACTTCCTTCATGGATTCCATGTCTCCATTAGTTCTTTCTTAAGAATGGTGTCCGCTGTGTGCGAACTTGGAACTTGGAAATTAAAATTCGAGCACACCGCGAAGGACGCTTCAGTTGATTTGGTGCGGACATGGTGTATATTACCATTAGGGGTCAAGCAAGTATCCTATGGGAGTAGCGAAACGATTTTTGAAGGAGCTCGATCTCTCTCCTGGAGCTCCCTATGGAATACTCCATGGAATTCTCAGGGAAGTCTACTGCCACTGAGTTGACGTATGAATGGCAACGTAACCCTGTTCTCAACATAATTATTTATTGCGAATCGTATCACCTTTCTGGGTTTTCGCGTCTCATTTGAAATATATGTTGTGGGCGACGGACTCGATGTAGGAGAGCCTTCGGGTATTCGAGAAGGAGAGCATCAATTGACGTAGCCTCCGCTGGCGCTCCCGATAAGATTTCTTCGACGTTGACGCGGCTCCCTGGGCGAGAGTGTTCCTGATGCAAAACTCTGTGAGGCCCTGTTCTTCTTTGAGTTTCCATACAAGCGTGGAGAAAGGAGGATGACTGGTTCCCACTCTCTTGGCGAAAGCGGAATGCCATGCTTCCACCTCGTTATTGGTCCGGGCCAAGCTGGCCAATGTTGGCGTGTAGGCATCCCACCATGTTGCTTTCATCTGAGCAGCACTCCAATCGCGACCGATCCACGTCGTTTCGAAATATTCGGCGAAGTTGGTCAGTATATAGTTGTTCTCAAGTACGAAGTCGGAAGCGAGGGGCTCCACGAAAGCAGGGCGGATCTCAGAAATCGGTACGAACGCCAGTGCAGCAAACATGCGGACGTGAAGTGCGAAGTCGTGGTCCTGGAGGTACATATCTCGGAGAATACCGTCTCTCTGTATATGCTTCCAGATGCACTGGTTAAAGTGGAAATTGCACCCAATGATTTGGGCCGTTGAGTAGAAGCTCTCTAGCTCCTTAATTATCGCTACTTCGAAGTCCACATGGATTGATTCGGGTTGCGCGTGATCTATCACGGCACTGACTGTGTTCAGCAGTCTGCGGTAGGCCGAGGAAGATTTCTCGTGGAGGAAAGCAAAGAGCACCGGTACCACCTTGCCAGCCGGTGATCTCACATGTATGGTGTAGAGCTGATAGAATATCAAGGGACAGACCTTGAAGGTGCCGTCTACAAGCCATTCGACACTCTCTCTGAGGAGATTCACATTCTCAGATGTTCCGTATATGATGAGCCTTTCGGCGTCGCCCTCTCCGGAGTCATGAAGGAGGAACGCTTCTTGTTGATCACCTGCTTCGACGAAATCGTTTCAAAAGGGAATCAGTGGTACCGTTTCCATTCCCATCGTTCAGTTCCAAAATTACCTTCGAACTGTCCGGGATTATAAGCAACTCGCGCCGCCGCGGATCCGTCGGAACTACGGGCCCGGCACGTTTGCGCGCGCACGTAACCTGTCGCCGGAGAAGCTGCGTGCTCGGCATCCTTCCGTGGATCGCGGACGAACTGATGCCCCCCACAACTTCTGCGACAACAGCCATTGAAGGCGCCAACGTATCTCGGATGGCCGAGTCTCTCAGATGATTTAACTGCCGACGCACATCGAGACCAATGGTGTCCGGATTGTGGAAGTGCTCCTGTTCTGCCTGGAAAGAACCTCGTATTACGATGAGCCTCCTTTCTCAAATATAAGTATCGAGGGTGCACGAACCGATCTCTTGTGATATTCGTTTCATCCGATGCGCAGTTCCACGACTGCAGATTCGGGTGTCCTTATTGTCGGCCTCGTGAGCTGGACGTTGAGATGGCTGTTTCGATACCAGCTATGATAATGAATAACATATGAGTACAACACTTACACCGTGTGAATCTCCTGCTGTGGTTATGCGTACGTCGCAGGTCTTGTCAACGCATCGCCAAGTCGTTGCATAGGGAGTCCTTGACTCTTTGTGGGCTCGGTACAGCTCGAGAGTGGACCTTTTTTCCATCCCGTCTTCCCAGGCCTTATCCTGTACGGTCTTAACTTTTTCGCATAGCTTCCGGTAGTAGACTCTCGTAGGTAGGCTTTCGTTTTGTTTGTTTGTAGCTCAACTGCATCAAGTAGCATTTTGGGCCATCTCGAGTCCGGCATTGAGCGGATCCTCGCGAAATTCCTGAGCTTACTTTTGGCTCCTATGATTTTGGATCTTTTATGTCGTTTGACACCGCGATAGTCATCTACAGGTTCGTCGTCATCCATCGTTCGAGCGCGAGCTTATCCGTCTCGGGTTTTTTCCCCCAGCATCTTCATCGTTTCCTTCATTCTCGTTGGATTTTTCCCCAGGGCTATACCACGCTGCGAATCGCGCCAGCGTGATACTTTCAATGCCACTCTGCTCATGAGCTGAGTTTGATCGAATTCTGGATCCGCTTTATGTATCATTGTCAGTTCTGGATGCAATTGACTTATTCCTCGATTGGATTTCTTGACATAGTCAACAACGTGGGTGTCACAGGTATACGGATCGAGCATGATTTGCAGATCCATGTTCAAATCGAGCACGGACGCTATCCTAGGCTTGAATGTGTTCACGTAGATTTGAGTCATATCTCTGTTGAACATCATAGATGGGCGCTTCAAGCTTGATCTCATCAAGTCATGAATCGCGACGTAGGCTTTTGTTTCTAGTAAAATGCGGGCGTTAGCCACTTCGTTCTTGAGAAGATCCAACCGTTGGTCCTGTTTATGCAAAGGCATCAGTACTCTCAATTGAAACATGGGCCAATAGGGGATATTGGTTCCGGAATCCCCCCCCTTCCCCCCAGAGTTGGAAAGTGATGCTCAGATAGGTCCCGGAATCACCCCTCCAGAGTTGGGAAGTAATGCTCAGATTGGTCCTGGAATCACCCCTCCAGAGTTGGAGAGCAATGCTCAGATTGGTCTCGGAATCACCACTCCAGACTTGAGAAAGTATGGTCAGATTTGTCCCGGAATCACCCCTCCAGGCTTGGAAAGTAATGGTCAGATCGGCTCCGAAATAACCCCTCCACGTTCCGAAAAGGATGTTCAAATAAGTTCCGGAATCACCCCTCCAGCTTTCGAAAAGTATAGTCAGACTCGTGCCGGAATCACCTCTCCAGACTCGGGAGAGTATGTTCAGATTGGTCCCGAAATCACCTTCATGTCTTCCAGAAAAAGTGCGGACAAACTGACAAACGGACAGACTGAGCCGATTGAATATAGTAAGGATGGTCAGATTGGTCTTAAAATCAACCCTCCAGCTTTTGAAAAGTATGGTCAGACTGGTTCTGAAAATACCCCCCCCCCCCCGGCTTTTGAAAAGTATGGTCAGACTGGTCCTGGAATCACCCCTCCAGACTTGGATGAGTACGGTCAGACTCTTTAGGGGGGTGGGGAAGGATATCAGATGACGATGAGGCCTAGGAGGCTGGCTGGCGTCGTATCGGGGCGATGCACCTTATTGTCAGGATTTGCATGCAGGTAAAAGTTTGGAGGGGGTCAGAGTTGTGGTAAATGGCGAGGGGATAGGGTGGGTGGCCTATGTCCTTCGCAGTGAGCCGCCCTACATCACGCAGTTTGTTCCAATCCGATCCGATCAATACCGCATTCGGAGCAGTCGAGTGCCTCGACTATAAGTGCGATGATTCCTCGTTCTTTTTGAAACCACAATATCGGTCAAGAGTTCCTTTTCCGACGAACCCTTCCACCATTCCTTATCGAGCTCATTGCTCAGCTTCTGAGACCCATCCTTGCCTCGCTGGTTGATAGTTCTTCCAACTCTTTGCATTTGAATCGTTTCTTGACCCGTTCAATTCCTTCCTTCGAAGATGTTTCTGTCCTTGTGATCTCCGCCATGGCATGGTTTGCTTCTGACCCCTGGCTTCATTCCTTCCGCTCAGTGTGGCAGAACTTATGAGCTTCGCTTTCGTTCCGCGTGCCTCGGAGGATTACCATCCTAATTCTCCGTCCATGAATTCCGATAGGCTCAAATCTATTGAATCTCCACAGCGGCTCCGCATGCATTTGTCTGATCACTTTCTCTGCTCTTTCCTCCCAGATTCTTCTCTGTTCTTGGAGATGGTGTTTCTTGTTACACAGGTTGATTCCTAGGTTTTCTTATTGGTCGAGTTCTGGTATCAGTTGGATCTCTATTCGGAGTGTTGCCTCTGAGTTTGAGTCTATTACTTTTGCGAATTCTACAAGCGCGCTCTTATCGACGTTGAATCGGAGTCCCATTCCTTCTCCGAATTACGATACAATCTACAGTGGCTTATCTATATTTTTCATTGATTGTGCCATCAGCAAATAATAGGCCACTTATATTCAGGTGTTTTGGTTGTTGTAGGTCGAAGATATTCCCCCTCGTCCTGACCTTCAATCCAGCTTAGGTTTGCTCAAACCTTTTTTTCAGTTTGGATTGTATTGATGAAGGCTCTTGAAGTTTCGTCGTTCGTCGAGCATTTTTCAGTGGGAATTGGCCGTTTTGAAGGATCGCGAAAAGCAGTTCGGTCTCTTGTCAAGCTTTCTCGAGAGCGTTCGCCCCTGTGCTGATACAATCCATACAGGAGCAATCCTGCACTCCCTGAATGAACTCTTCGTTTTCGGAGTATATCCGTTTCGCTCCTTCCGGTGAAGTTACAGAGCTTGGCAGTGGAAATATGGCCACAGACCTCCCGAACTTGTAATCTTCTCCGTTTGTCATCTTCTCGCACCCCAACAGAATATCGACCCATTCCAGGCTTCTACCGTCTTGAATCATGATCAGGAACATTGCTTCCGTGAGGCACTTCAAATCGATGGCTGGTCAATTCGAGAGACGTGGAGAGCGCGGGGTTTCTGAGAGAACCGATGCCACGTGGAGTTATTCGACGTGTTCTTGTACCAATAATTCGCATTGGAGTTGTTTGAGCCGGATGGTTCGCTGGGATCGTTCTGGCTGCTCTGCGATTGACGATGTTGGTTTCCCTGTCGGAAAGGAGGTTCGGACACCGAGCTCTTGGCGATCAGCGTCTCTATTATGCTAGATTCTGATTCCAGGAAGGACATTAAGGCTTCGAGCTTGTTCGTGGGCGTGCTTTCGAACTCATCCCTGTATGTTTCCATAATTTTGACCCTTGTGTTCCATCCGAGGTTTCCGATCACCTTGTGAGCGTATGCGGGTGTGAGAGTTGTGTATGTGTCTCCCAGAAATATAAAGCCCAGGATGGGTTGAGAAATCGAATTGGCAAAGCGGGGTGACTTATCGTTGCGAATTCCACCTCCGGATGACAGTATATGATCCATGGCACGTAGGTTAACGCTGTCTTTCGCGGGGCTCTCTCTCTTCCGGATTGCTTTGCCAGCAGTTGTTTCGTCTGGAGACAGTTTTCGGCTCTGAGATTCAGCTGTTTGACACTGTGATAGGCTCTACCCGACAAGGACTCATGGAGCAAGATCATCTCCTGGGGTTCGGAGATCTGACGTTCGTGAACGAATGTGTTGAAAGTGTCCATGAATTTTCGAAACTGTTTGACGTCTCCGCTGAAGGTTGGCAGTTTCAAATTCTTGGATAGCTTTTGAATGGAATCCTCTGGACTATCCACCGGGGCTGCGGGGCTCTAGTCAGCTAGAGCCTGAGTCGAGCAATTTTGTGACTCGCTAGGAACGCTGGGTGCAGCTTCGGTAGCAGACATGCGGGTGTGCAGCGTTCGGCTTCCGTCCGCTGAGATTCCGTGATCACGAGCGAAAGGGGGCGCAGACAGGTAAATATCCGGCTCTGTTTGATTCGTCTTCCGAGCCGCTGGTTGCGGCTTGGATGAATGTCATCCTTGATGGCTCAACGTTGGTAGGTCGATCGGAGTATGAGTAGAATGCACTGATCCTTGAGCTGACAGCCCGCCTCGGAATCCAAACGTCGAATCCGTGACTGTTGATAGTCTGTTGTTGAAAATGAGCGTTCTGAGATTACTGAGGTAACTTCCGCAGATTGCAAACTCCCCTTTGATTGCAACAAAATCGTTGAGAGGGGAGTCTTGAGGCTGACTCGAGCATCCCGCTCGTTAACTTTGCCGACTCTGGGAGCACTTTTCCGAGATGGTTGAGATACTGGGTCATCCGAATGGCAACCCTGAAATCGAGGTCTCCGTTGTAGAATGAATTTGCTCTTGTTGTGTGAGCCTTCACTCTGGGGGTGGCTCCCTGGTTGAGAGACTCTGCTCCTTCGACTCGGAATGTGTCTGTGTTACAGCTGCTCCGGTAATTTCCTTGAGGATTTCCGGGAGCTGGTGGTGGGGCTGTTTTAGGAACCGTTGATGCTGTTCCGGCTGTAGAGGTCGACGCTAGATTACTCTGTGGGCTTGCTTGATCCTCGTGAATTCGCTGAGATCTTCCTGCTGGGTGCAAGTTGACTTGTCTTCGATGACAACGCTTTTGCGGCCTGCTGTACTGGGGTCGTTGATCTGCTTGTTCAGAGGTTCCCCGAGTTCCAGGATTTTCTGGCTCCTACTTCGGAGCTGCTACTGCTCGCACTGGACATTTTGTGATTGAACGCTAATTCAGTCTACCGAGGACGGTCTTGCCTAAACTGCTTGCTCTACCACGCTTGGGCGTGATCAGATTTCTGACGGCCTGCTAGTCAATCCGCGATTCACTGTTGTTGCTTCGACTTTGAGGGTCCGCCAACTTGAATTCGAGTCTTGAACTGAGCACTGCACTTGAACGTTGGTGGGCGACATGCCGGGTCGGTGGGCCTAGTGGCGCTGATCGGATGAGATGGGAATAGCACTCGTGGAACTTGTCCGCGCACGGTAAAGGGTTGTTCTCGTGGTACGCACCCATTCGCCTGAAATCCTATTGGCCTGAAAACCCATTCGCCTGAAGTCCTATTGGCCCGAATTCTTCGAGAGCTTTCCAAGCGAGAGCGAAGCTTCTACGCGCAGCGCGGAGCCGTCGCGCTATCAAGCGACATCTCGTTCCCTCCAGATAGCTTGCTCTACGTGACAATACTGACGAGAGCTGAGACGCTTATACGAAACTGTGTGAGATGACTGCATACACTGCATCCAAGGAGTAATCCGGAGCCCGATTCTTACGCATAAACCCCCAACCATGCTCTGGGTATCAGACTGGTATACATGCGAATGGTTGATAGCCTACCTAGGATGATAACAACATCCGTATTCAGACGGTATGTGCATCAGAGAAACGATCATTCTGTTGTTCCACATAGAAGACCAAGATGGTATGCTTCATTCTATCACTGAAAGTCTTTATTACAATTTCACGCTTCCATTCACCGAGCAAACCTACAATTGTATCCTGTTCCCTGTTGTTCCATGGAACGCTACAGCCGTAAAATTAATAATCGGGAGTTTACCTACGAGCGGACATCGATTTCCGGATTTCCCAAATGCATTTCCAGAACACTCTCAAGTTCCAATCCCAATTTTCCGAGAGTTCGAAATCCTGAAGTCCGGAAATTCGTGTCTATTTGTCTACCTGTCTGCCGGATCAGCGCTGCGCGTAGAAGCCTTGCTAGCCCACTCTCTGAATTTCCGGGCAAGCCGGTTTTCAGGCCAACGGGTTTTCAGGTCAATGGCTCTTTGAGGCCAATGGGTATTCAGGCGAATGGGATTTCAGGCCAATGGGCTGTAATCGTTCTCGTCTGCCCGGTCGGCGATCACGAGAGAGCATCTCCGCGGCGTCGATTCCGGCGGAGTCCGTATGACGTTATGACCGCCAACCGAGGCGCGTGCTAGATGAACCGATATTTCATTGATTTGAAGCAGCCTCGGATCTCCCGTGGCAGGATACATCGACATTCAGAAGAATATGAGAGAGAACTGGAGACAGGGACGAGTACCACATCATGAATACAACGGATAGATAACCAAAAACACACCATGGGACAAGGGTCCCCCGGACGAGCTGCCGAGGAAAACTTGGATACCGGTGCTTGAGCCGCGTAGATGAGAGAAAGACTTGGAAAGGCGAACAGAATAAACTCCGGAGCTACACACTTGAGATGGGTCATCTATCGCCGACCCGTGTCTCTTCGATCCTTATGCTGGTGTTTCTATTGTGTGGTGACTGTGTAATGATCTGCTCCAAGCACTCCGCACATTGGCTCCGCTGCCGGCTCGGATTCCTCTCCGAGTTCAGCCTAGGACTCTGGCTGCGATTTGATGTCGAATCTTTTTTTGAGTTGCCTCGGTGAGAGCAAGCTGGAACTCTGCCATGAAAGGATCTTCGACCCGACCGTGGGCAAGTCGATCCACCATTGACTCAGCTGTGAAGTAGGCATCCATATTTGAACGAAGCTGTATCGGGTGTTCGATGATTCTTTCTTTTACGTTCGCACCGAGCTCCAGGTCTAGGCCCTGCACTCCGTAGTACGGAATACAGCTGATTTTCGAAAATACGGTCCGTACCGTATTACGGTAATACGAACCGTACACATTTTACGGTCCGTACTGTGATACGGCGCTACGGACCGTATTATTGATGCGGAGCGTGCCGTAGTCCGGTAATACGGAGTACGGTCTCAGATTCGAATGCCTGGAAAGCCCCGACCAGCGCAGGAGATGACTCACGGGATCATTCTCGTGAGTCATGTGCTCGCTCTTCGCTCAGCATTCCCTGATATGACAATGACGATTCACGAAGTTCAATGTCAGTCGGAACATAAGTTCCCCAGATCAGGAATCAGAACTCTATCGGTCCAAAAAGCATACAGTTACGAATTTGATTGGACCATTCAGAATCCGTATTTGGTCCGGAATTCTTTGAGTTGTTTGCTTTGAGCGTAGGAGTTCGTTAAGAATAGATGATCGGAGAAATGAACGTCGTCAAGACTGTTTTGGCCATAGCGACGGGCGTGCCGCGCCCGGCTGGAAGAGCGTTCCGAGGGAGCGCTTGTAGGCTGCAATGTTTCCATGGTTGCAACAAGTAATATCGGCAAAGTTTCGAAACGCGGCTCTAATGAATTCATCAACATCCGTGGTGTTATTGTGGCGTTGATTCGGCTTCTTCGTTTCCTGAGTAGCGAAGCTTGGAAAGAATCGAGAGGTGTCTCGGATGGCTCCAGCGGGGTAGTAGGCGGCCGATCGACGCCGTCAGTCACGATCAGAGTCATAGTGAAGTAAGCAATGGAGCTCAAGGGCGTTCAGAGGAATTTTGTAAGCAACCTCATCATCTAAAGATCTACTCTGCAGCTAGTCCTTATTCGACATTTACAATTTGGCTTACAAAGCTGCATTTGGACCGATGGAGTTCTGATTCCTGATCTGGTGAACCTATGTTGAGAATGATCTCGTGAGTCATCTCCTGCGCTGGTCGGGGCTTTCCAGTCATTCGAGTCCTGGCGATCTCCAGGCATGTTGCCGCCGTTTAACATGACGTCCCTCGGTTGCTTCCTCTGTCGGCTCCCCGGCTCTTGTGCACCGGTGAATGTAATAACCTGTGTCACTTGGGGTGTACATCCTCGGACGACGATGGAACACCCGATGTCAAACCTACATGCCCTTCCTGCAAGACTGTGAGCAAAGTTCTGGACAGCCACATCTACAAGCGGCTTGGAGGTATGTTCGCTGTCATGATGGAACAGCAGCTCAAAACTCAGCAAGTTCTCGCTGAAAACTTCAAACGCTTGCGTTAGAACGCATCAATGCAGGAAAGAATCCTGCTTCTGGAGTCCCGGCCCCATGAACTCCTGGGGGAAGGATCCTGCGCGGGGCGATCAGATGGCCCGGCCGTATCGGTGAAAAAGCATCATCAATCTGCCCTTCCGCGGGTTAGTGGAAAGGGAGCAACAGCACCGGCCAAATGTAAGCAGAAACCTCTGCTTCGTGGATCGGCTCGGGAGCCTACTGTCGTGACGCATTGTGTGGTGACACCTGTCACTCACAAGCCGAAGCCTTCTAATCGTGGAACGGCTGGGGTGCCCGCCGATGTGTCACGTGGTTCCGTCAGTTGTAATGCGTTCGATGGAACAGAAGGCACGACGGCCCGCCTCCACTGGTACGGTTAGAGCTTCCCTTCCATACGGAGCGGCGCCAAAGAGGAAACGTGAGTAGGTGTCGATAATCTTCGTTTTGGGCGTTGAGCGATCGGTCACCGCGGCACAGATGCTCGACTATTGCATGACGATTTCTGCAGATTTCATGCAAGTCTCGAGCTTCAGGGCCAAGAGTGAGAACCAGACCTACTCATCATTCGTGATCAAGGTTCCGCGTCAAAAGTCTGATCTTTTCCTCAGTTCGGACAAATGGGCGGTCGACATCATCTAGAAACCCTTCACGAGAAATCTGGACCCTTCAAAGCTGGTTGAGACAGTTGGAGGACCGCCTGGAGCCATCCTCTCGGGTGTCATCATCCCAGGATGCCCTTCCGTCGCACTCACGGATTCCGAATGACTCGGCCATAGTTATGAACGTGACTGCTGTCAGAACGTTTCCGACTCGACGGAGTCGCCTATCCGCAAACTCAACTGTGTATTCCTCAATGCTGCAAATCTCGCCAAGAACGGTGCGCTGGACGATCTCAGAGTACGGGCGATCTTAGGTGGAATCGACGTCATTTGCGTCTGTGAGACATTTACTCACGATGGTGTCCCCTCAGGTGAGCTCTCACTTGATGGCAAGTAGGAGGTTCTCCGTCGAGATCGTGTTGGCTCCAGGGGAGGAGGCGTATGCGTGTTAGTTCGTAAGCCTTTGCTTTGCTCTCATGTCGACTCTCCCTCCTCCGCTGAGGTCTCAGCTGTTGACTTTCTTCTTGATGATCTCTCGTTCCGACTTGTGCGTGCCTATATCTCACCTTCCGGGTCGGCATCATATGCGAGAGATGCAGTTGAAAGCATCTGCCGTGAGCTTGAGCGACTGTGCCAGGTGCCGCAGCCGTCACTCATCGTTGGTGATTTTAATATTCCCAATATGAATTGGCTTCATAAGACTTCCCCTGGCAACGAAAACAAGGAGCAGATCTTCCTTGGTTTCTGCATTGTCAATGGCCTTCATCAGATGATCGAGGAGCCCACTCGTCTCATCTCTAACAATCCTCTCGATCTGCTACTGACAAATGAACCAGACCTCGTGCAGAATCTTCGAGTCATCCCTCCTCCTGTACGGAGTGATCATTCTGCTATCTCCTTCTCAATCGAGTGTCATTCAGAGAACACGATCTTGGAGTCGCGACCCGATTTCTTCAGGGGACGTTACGACCTGATGTGTGATGCTCTCGCTGAGTTTGATTGGACTGATCTTTTTCATCATTGTGCTGATGTGGAGGACATGCAGAGCAGACTGTGTGACCTTCTACATAGTCTCGTTGATGAATTCGTCCCACGCAGACTCCCTGGTTCACACCGTCCGAGCGTTCTTGATTCCCATATTGAGGCCATCAACCGCAAGCTCATGACAACCACTGATACGTGGTCCATTCGACGACTGAAGACAAAACTCTCCAAGGCAGTCAAGCGTCAACGTATTCTATCGGAATCCAAACTATCCATCACCAACGCAAAGGAATTCTATCCATATGTCAACAAGCGCCTCAATGGTCGGAACACCGTATCCATTCTTCGATGTGGATCCGAAGTTATAACGGAACCCTCCGCCCAAGCTGCCATCTTCCGCAACTTCTTCGCCGAGGTTTTTAACCCACCTCCCGTCCGACCATTATATGATTCTCCGGTGTAAGAAAGGCGTCCACCGTTAGTTTTCTCTGAGGAGAATGTTGCTGAAATGTCTCTCCAGACTCCATTGACCTCCCTCGAATTGTAAATCTTCATGAGAATGCTGACATCAACATGCTCAAGAAAATCATACGCGCCGATAAACTTCAGCGGTATTTTTTAGTTACGTCGAACAACAAGAGATCGGGCATACACCTTAAGTCAAAGTGTATCGCACGCTCCGAAAGGGTTAGGGTCCGACAAGCCGAAAATTCGAACCCGAAAGGCATGAAGCCGAAAAATCGAGCCCGAAAAGCATGAAGCCGAAAAGCATAGGGGACTGGTTTGGCGGGATGGGATTTCTGTATCGTTTCGTCGATCTGTACCTTTGTGAGACTCGTTCGGAACGACTGGGAGACGTTCTCGGATGAAATGATGACAACGGCTCAGTATTACTCCAGAGCACGGCAAAACGATGAAAGAACCTTTTTCCCGATTCGCTCTCTGATTTAGAACATTTCGCACGAGCGCTTTCCATCAGCGTGTCCATTTACGGGAATGGGTCATTCTTCTAGGCGCGCGAAGCGCCCCTGCGCGCTCATCCTGGGTTTGAGTGTTGTCCTTGGTCAGGGGCGCCTCCATCTCATCATCGTCAAATCATTGACGCCATAGGAACTGATCGTCCGTTTAATAGGATCGTATGACTCGTCTGCCGGAGTGCGGGCGATCTTTGTAGATGTTCTAGGGACTGATCGTACTACTGCGAGTGGAGCTGACAAACGCGGATTCCGGTTCAGTCGAGTTCATCTAAGCCTTCAACAGGCAGCGGATGTGCTGTGACTGCGGAAGAGGGTTTCCATGCCGGTTTTCCCTTTTCGGTGGGAAAGAACAAGGTGTTGTAACAGCGTATTCTGCGAATAGTACTCGAGCTGGAGGTGAAGATTCCTCTTCAGCTCTATCGAGTTGACCTCGGAAACTTCAAGATTCGCGTTCAGCAGATTGCTTCCCGTAGCAGCTACACCTTTGGTCAGTTCGAACTAGGGACCGTAGATGCGGAACAGCGAGGACGTAAGCGAGGCAGAAGAAGTAGGTAGGCTGAGCATAACGAAGGTGCAATTCCTCCCCGCTAAGCCAGTATCGACCGCTCCGCTGTTGGGAGAGGAGGTTTTCGGCTTCACGCTCTTCAACTTCATGCCTTTCGGCTTCGTGCTTTTCGGGCTCGATTTTTTGGCTTCATGCATTTCTGGCTCGATTTTTCGGCATCCAGGGTATACACCCTCTGAAAGAGTCAACAACCTCTACTCCTAGCGTCTTCCCAGAAAGCCAGACTTATATAAACCTTTATTTCACGAATGAAGAGATCTGAACCATGAACCATGAGTCTGAGACCGTACTCCGTATTACCGTACTACGGTTCGGTCCGCATCAATAACACGGTCCGTAGCGCCGTTTTACAGTACGTTCCATATTATAATACGGACCGTATTTTGGAAAATCAGCCGTATTCCGTACTGCGTAGTGCAGGGTCTATCCAGGTCCTTCTCATTCACGGGAACTCGCAGTGTCACACTTCTGGACAATTTATGCACAGTGCTCAAGTTTCCGTTGTATTATACCAGTTTTCCCCTCTGCGGAGGAAATACTTACATGTTGATGCCGGAGAGCTGTAAACAATTCGTTGAGTGTCTGAAGATGTCGGCCACAGACAGTCAAGCCGTTGCACCTTTTCATATCGCGGAATTGATCGAATGGATGGCTATTGGCGCTGAAAGTCACGATCTCATTCCGAAGCTCGGGAAGTCTGGTTCAATCTGACCCAGCTTCTGGGGATCTATAGAGGTGATATCGGGGTCGATCCGAACAAACTTCTAGACGTCCATGGCGGTGACTCCGAGAACGATCTGCAGTTTCACTGGGGTCCATGGACGTGATCATATATGCTAAAACCGATCTCGGAATCATCTTCAGGGACCTCTAAGTGTGCGATCAGATCGACCCCGGAATAAGCTTCTTGGACCCCAAAAAGAATGGTCTCATCGAGGCGGAATCATCTCAAGAGCATGTAGAGAACGACGGGGAAGTATGATCGGACCGGGACGGAGTCATTCTCAAAGTCGTGGCTTGAAAAGCAATGACTCGAATCGGTGGCGTTGCTGTATTTCGATATACAGGTAGCTTTTATCTCAATGTCCGTGGATTTCATGTATACACGTGTTTTGAGAGAAGTTTCTGCAGCAGTCGGAGATTCACGCGAGTATGGGCGATCGGGTACAAGTTTGATGAACAAGGTATTCTAAACGGCCCGGGCCAAGAAACCGAAATTGCTTCAGCTCGATCGTGTTTGAAGCCGAGATTCCACAGAGCTCTTGCGGTCTCAGTTCAAACCCAATCAGTAGTCTTACTCTCTAAGAGAGAGAACCAGTGCTGGCGCTCTAGCAGACCTTCCTGGGGGGTGGTGTTCCTGACGGCCGCCGATTCAGAGGACCAATCAAAACGACCATCACCTCTCCCAAACAACCCCTGCAGAACTATAAAGCATGCTCTCGGCGAGCGCAAAGCACAGAACTCAACATTTGACCTCTGTACTGACATCGTCTCACACCTAGACTGAAGATGAACAGCAACGACCAAACCATGTCGGAAACATCGGCTTCACCTGAGGAGCCCGTGGTCTTCTACGACCACCTCGAGAGCCTCGACATCGTTCTTGACGTGGAAGTTGAGACCTCCGAGGTTCTGGCCGAGCAGGAACTGTCCTCGGACGAAGATGACGACGAACCGCAGCTCACACCAGAGGTCGAAGAAGTGTTCGGCTATCTCATAGTGGTCGACCCAAGGCTCTTGCAACAGAGCGTTCACTGGCCTGATCAGTCGAGCGACAGCTCGGACTCAGAGATGGAGAGCGATTCCGACAGCGACAGTGAGCCCATGTCGGTTTGTGCCACGGGCAGTGCGTCGCCGAGCTCAAACGAGCCCAAAGTTCTAGTCCAGAGACTCCATTATTAGGGCGTCAAAGTGCTGTAGACGCTGCTCGATGGTGTGAACCGAGATGGCCACCCGTGTTTCCGATGCGAGTATGCGTCTTTGAATGATTTTGCCTCATTGAATAAACTATGTGAATTACCAGTTTCGTTAAAACCCATGTGTCCTGTTGTGTTACCATGATGAATCAGACGGTCCGCCGCCGTCAGCTCTTGAGTCGCTTTCCATGAATAAATCGGTAGTTCAGATTTCAGAGGTTCTTGGGTGAATGCTTGACCCTGATACAAACCCTGAGGAGTTGAGAGAATTTTTCGGGGACGTAATATACATGGGCCTTTAAGAATATCCTAGTATTGAGCTTCATTGGAGCACGAGCTGTTTCTATGAGAATTACGTAGTGTTTCGAAACATGAGCCGGAACGGGTTCCAATCACTGCTTCGGTTCGTGCACTTTTCGAGTTAAATCTTCCCTCGAACGTAGTGCTGGAGCTAGCCAAGCCATATTTCGATGAGGGACGAACCCCAATTCACCTCTGTTACTCTCGCGAGAGAAACTCTACGACGAAGTACACATCTTGTCGGTACTGTGCGTAAGAACGGGGAGCATCTGCCGCGATGCGTCGTGGACGCTCAATCCCGCCGAAATCAAATTATTCGCAAGGCATCGACCGACGGAATAGTTGCCGGTAAATGGAAGGATGAACGGGATACCTCCTTCCTGCCTACGAAGCATGATCCACGCATGGTGGATTCTGGGAATTTGAGGAGAGATGGCTCTCGAAAATCACACCCAGTGTCATCCTTGAGTATGACAAGACAAAGCAAGGCGAAGACTTGTCAGATCAGCTGGCGAGCTTCTGTTCGCCCCCTAAGGAACACAATCCGGTGGTATCACAAGATCGTGTTCAAACCAATCCTGGATACAGCTGTCGTGAACTCGAGAATTCCAAGAGAATCCAAGAAACTCACGGGGAACGATGGAGCACTTTTGGGAAGCGACTCTGGCGCACTCACAACCGTTCGACCAGGTCTCGCTCGATACGTACTAGGCGTGTGACTGCGCACGTGAAGAGGTTTTCACTTCTCCCTCGAGGTACGCTTCCTGCATCATTCTGATGAGTTGAGATTGAGCTGTTAGAATTCCATCGACGTCCATAATGTTGGCCTATATTCCTTCGTTTTCGGCTTTGACACTTGAGAGTCGGCGATTCTTGCTCTGGCCTCTTGGGCTTTGGTTCTTGGTCGGTTCATGAAAGCTTGGTATCCCAATGTTTTCAGCCATGACGAGAAATATTCCGCGAAGTCTATCGGTTCTCCAGGGCGACAAGCAAGTCGAGATCGACGGTTTCTTCTCCGCTTCGAACTGTCAAGATTTTTTGTTGTCAGGGCTTTCGAGAGGTGGTGTGGGTGGGATTAGTTCTCGATTTTTTGGGCAGTCCGGTCTTTCTCGCCAAAGTCTCCCTAGGATTAAGCCTGAGATATACGTTGCTGCTCGTGTGCTGAGATCAGCAGGATTGTGTTCCGATTTCACCCATTCGAACCTCGCTCCTTCCAGGTCGTGGATGCGGCGGATTCTGTTGGCGATGCCGGCTTTCCACTTGTCGTGTCTTGAACTGACCCGGCCGAGCACGCTCACGTTGTAGATAAGGCAGGAGTCTGCCTTGGAGTCTAGAGTTCTTTCCAGGAGATTTAACATTCTTTCGCTGGTCTGGCCTTCCGGGAGCTCAAGGCGATGCACCGTCATCGGCCTGACTGGGGCTACTCTGAACTCCGCCATCAGGGAATTAATTCTCGGCTCTGAATATTGGCAGAATTCTCGTAGAAATCCTACCTGTCCGTAAGTCTGAAGAATCGCATCGATGAAAATGAATACAGTGGTACCTGTCCAGACTGGCCACCTGCCGTGCCTCCAGAACTGCTGTTTGAAGTCCTGGATGATTCCTTGATCTAATGGCTGCAGCTTACTCGTGACGTTTGGCGGCAGGAACGAAAGACTCAAATGGCTCATGATGCGACGCCCGTGACAAGGGGCGTAGTCGAGCATGAGTAGAACCTTCCTGTATTCGCGTTGCATGCGCTCGTTGAACTCAGAGAGCCAACGTTCAGAAATGGAGCGAGGATTCAGGGATTCGAGCGAAGCTGTATCGGGTGTTCGATGATTCTTTCTTTTACGTTCGCACCGAGCTCCAGGTCTAGGCCCTGCACTCCGTAGTACGGAATACGGCTGATTTTCGAAAATACGGTCCGTACCGTATTACGGCGCTACGGACCGTATTATTGATGCGGAGCGTGCCGTAGTCCGGTAATACGGAGTACGGTCTCAGATTCGAATGCCTGGAAAGCCCCGACCAGCGCAGGAAATGACTCACGGGATCATTCTCGTGAGTAATGTGCTCGCTCTTCGCTCAGCATTCCCTGATATGACAATGACGATTCACGAAGTTCAATGTCAGTCGGAACATAAGTTCCCCAGATCAGGAATCAGAACTCTATCGGTTCAAAAAGCATACGGTGACGAATTTGATTGGACCATTCAGAATCCCTATTTGGTCCTGAATTCTTTGAGATGTTCGCTTTGAGCGTAGAAGTTCGTTAAGAATAGATAATCGGAGAAATGAACGTCGCCAAGACTGTTTTGGCTATAGCGACGGGCGTGCCGCGTCTGGCCGGAAGAGCGTTCCGAGGGAACGCTTGTAGGCTGCAATGTTTCCATGGTTGCAACAAGTAATCTCAGCAAAGTTCTGAAACCCTGCTCGAATGAATTCATGAACATCCGTGGTGTTATTGCGGCGTTGATTCGGCTTCTTCGTTTCCTGAGTAGCGAAGCTTGGAAAGAATCGAGAGGTGTCTCGGATCGCTCCAGCGGGGTAGTAGGCGGCCGATCGATGCCGTCAGTCACGATCAGAGTCACAGTGAAGTCAGCAATAGAGCTGAAGGGCGTTCAAGTGGATATTTTGTGAGCAAAATCATCATCCAAAGATCTACTCTGCAGCTAGTCCTTATTCGACATTTACAATTTGGCTCACAAAGCTGCATTCCGACCGATGGAGTTCTGATTCCTAATCTGGTGAACCTATGTCCCGACTGACATCAAACTTCGTTAATCGTCTAGGATGTCATATCAGGGAATGCTGAGCGAAGAGCAAGTACACTACGCACGAGAATGATCTCGTGAGTCATCTCCTGCGCTGGCCGGGGCTTTCCAGGCATTCGAGTTTGAGACCGTACTCCGTATCAATAACACGGTCCGTAGCGCCGTTGTACAGTGATTATTATGAGTACGGTCCGTATTATAATACGGACCGTATTTTGGAAAATGAGCCGTATTTCGTACTACGCAGTGCAGGGTCTATCCAGGTCCTTCTCATTCACGGGAACTCGCAGTATCACACTTCTGGACAATTTATGCACAGTGCTCAAATTCTCGCTGTATGATAACAGTTTTCCCCTCTGCGGAGGGAATAGTTACATGTTGATGCCGGAGAGCTGTAAACAATTCGTTGAGTGTCTGAAGATGTCGACCACCGACAGTCAAGCCGTTGCACCCATTTCATATCGCGGAATTGATCGAATGGATGCTACTGGCTATTGGCGCTGAAAGTCACGATCTCATTGCGAAACTCGGAAAGTCTGGTTCAATCTGACCCAGCTTCTGGGGATCCATAGAGGTGATATCGGGGTCGATCCGAACAAACTTCTGGACGTCCATGCCGGTGACTCCGAGAACGATCTGCAGTTTCACTGGGGTCCATGGACGTGATCAAATATGCGCAAACCGATCTCGGAATCATCTTCAGGGAGTGTGCGGTCAGATCGACCCCGGAATCAGCTTCGTGGACCCAAAAAGAATGGTCTCATTGAGGCGGAATCATCTCAAGAGAACGACGGGGAAGTATGATCGGACCGAGATGGAGTCTTTCTCAAAGTACGGTCAGAACGAGGGAAAATCATCTTTTGGTCCCACTCTGCACCTCATCCTTAGCCGCAAGTTCTAAGAAAGATCTAGGATGAGACTGGAATTTCTGGGGACATTAGTGTTTTCCGGATTGGAGGCGCTCCCCATCAGCTACGATAAAAATTTAGGAAGGCTCGGAAACCTCGCGATCGCAGATCCTCAGAAAGAACGAGTTTACACTGATTTTCGGGGCACGGTATCACAAGACTGCTGTCACAAGGTGTTCGCCATGGGGCTGATTCTGAGAACCACCGGCATCGATTCCCGTATCTCCTCCCCTCGCTTTGCAGCACAGTTATGCGAGCACCCCTGGTTCTCACTGCTGGTTATTTTCCCCCAGCTGGGGGCAGCTGGCGCCGTGCTTGAATTCAGTTCGCTGAATCACGATTCTATCTTTGAAGTTCGGATTACCGTCACTGGCGACGCAATCTCACAGGGACGAAGGGCGAATCTAGTAACGCTTGATGTTACTCCTGTGCGGATTCCATGACCCGAATCATGATCGCCCAGTTTGAGTTCCTGATCTTGGGCCATTGGGATGCCCACGTTCACGAAATGCACTCAACACTGCTCTCTCTAGTCTGCCCACGTTTTCAACTGCCGCTACGGAATCATCGGCACTCGAGAAGATGTGGAGGAGGAGATACCGTAGTGTTTGCCTGTGGTTCTCAGGATAAGCTCCACTGCAAACACCGTGTGATAACAACTCGAACATTCCTTTAAACCCGTCTCTGCTGAGGATCGACGCTGCGTCGTTCGCCAACGTGGGCTTGAGACTCACAGCCCCCGAAAATCCTAGATGCTGGTTAGGAGCCCATTCCAATACAGGGAAACACAGATGTCTCCGGAGGGTTCGACTTCTAGCTCCGACGCCCAAACAGGTGTGGTGGAGAACTGTGATCTCAGATCCTTGGTTCAACGATTGCAAGCAGAAGTCGTTCCGGGAAGGCTCAAGGGCTCACCCGAGATCCGATGCTTCGCAGCAAATCACACAGATCAAAAGCACAGTATCTCGGCTATCCCGCGAGTCTCGGGGTCGACTTGCTGATTGTCGCTCGAGACCAGACCAGACTCTCCGTTAGACGGAATATACGGAGAACGCCCTGAAGTCTGCCTCATAGACTCATTAAATATTACGGGGTATTATCCGTACTACGGAGAATGAGGTCTACTCGGTGAGTATATCGACATGGAAACTGCAATCGAAATCGCTGATGGTCTGACGTGCGGCTCTCTGTGATTCTGCCATGCGCGAACAACGCCCTCACCTGCGACCGCTGAATGGAAGGTTGATAATTTTTCCGATGATCGGCCAAACGGACCATCGGGTTCTGGGGCTGAGCGCGATATTTCTCCGGGCGGTTCTAGACATAAGATCTACGTCCCAGTCACCCGAATCCAAATCACTCTCTCTCTCACCGCTAAATCCTCATGCGTTGAAGCTCCTTGTGCATGGCGACTCGCGTGCGACTTTGCGGGGCCGAAAAATCAACAGCTGAACACAGGCGGTGAAACGTGTTTTCCCCAGATAGATCCCGGAATCTCCCCACCAGAAGTGAAAAAGTATGCTCCGATTGGTGCCGGAATTTTCTTTGATTGGGTTCGTATCCTAGAAGGACCTTCGTTCTTTCCTTGCGACTTGATGAGTTTAGTTCACCGGGAGCAGTCTCTGGGAAATCTACCAAGCTTGATGTGGTTTTCGGCTCGCCCCACTGCCGGCCTCTGACGATGACGATACTGATGCTTCCGATTCAGAAAATGTTGGAGAAGAATCTATCGACGAAGACCAAACGAACGAAATCAAGATGAAAAAGTTTTTCGCTACGCGCCGTTCCGGTTGACTGTTCCCATTTCCATAGGTGTATTGATTAGGACGTCTCCAGTCGGCCTCGAACACGAATTTTGCCCCACACTCGCCCACCTCGGTGTGGGCTCGCCTTCGACTCGGCTGTTCGGTCGTTTGCCTCCCCTTCTCTGTTCCGGAATTCAATGCTCTGGCTTGCATGCTCTCCATGTGGACCCGGAGAAGCCACCTAGTCTTACCTGGGGTCTCTAGTCGTGGAGCGTTCGTTTTGGTGAATCTTCCTCGAGTTCAGGAGGGAGACTTCAGCACGATCATTCTCCTCGATACAATGTTCCATTGTTCACTTTGGTCACCGCAGGGGCCGGATCTCTTCTTTCTGGAAGACCCATCTCCATCTCTCGAAGAATAGCTCGGATTTTCAGGACAATTCATTCTCCGAGGTCCTCCGCCGAGGGCTCTCCGGCGAACTGTTTCAGATTTCTGATCGCATCCTCAACCCCGTGTTGTTTCGGATATATACACCCCGTCTTGAGGGACGCTGAATCTATCCCTCGATGAGATCCTGCATCGCCGGAAACCCGATTCTTCAGCTACCGGAGATCCGCGCAGTCCGCCACGTTCGCTAGAAAAAAAATTTCGTCCTACGCCGACGGGTTGATGCGATGACGAAATACGCTCATAATCCGTTCTCAGTCGTACCCAGAGAATTTGTCGAGTGGATGAGGTCGGCGACCGAACGATGACGACACAGTCATCAGTGGCGGAAGGGTATCATAATCAGAGTGATTTTTCTTATTGCGGATCAGAAGCGACGAAACACTCAGTCAGAGCTATGCTTCGCAGGACGCGAGCGAATCAGGGGTTGCACGTTCTTGAAGCGTGTTCCGCAGTAAGCATGGGGTTGTGGTTGTTCCTGAGAGTATGCGGTGTTCGGCGCAAACAAAGTTTCGTTGGAAGGCTTCTTATTCTTCTACCCACAAACAAATCCATTATCCGAATTCACGATCGACTCTCTTGTTCGTCGACCAGTGGTTCTCAAAGTGGTCGACGGTCGACCCCCAGGGGGTCGATGGCTGATCTCCGATTTACAGAGGTGATGCCGAGGTGGATTTGACCATGCTTCTTGGCGTCCACGTAGGTGGATCAAGGGTCGACGGTCGACCCCTTGGGGGACGGCAGTCCATGAACTTCAACGAAGTCGCCAAGGGGGTCGATGGGTCAGTGGAGTTTGAGAACCACTGGTCCTGGTACACATTCCTTCGTCTGCCATCTAGAACATTCCGCCTCACTTGGATTCTCGCTGAAAAATATCCAAGTTTTCACCCGGGTCGAATAAACGAAAGCATCCGTCAGTACGGTTCAATCACTGGCGGGCGGGGCGCGAAGACCCGGTTTTCGCCGCAATGAAAGTTCAATGGCGGCGCCCTTTGCGAAGCTTGTTGGGTCGGGCTAGGGAACGAAACAGTCGATCGAGAAGCTTCGAGTCGAGCTCTAGACACCCAGCTTTGTCCTGGGGTCTGAACCCGAGGTCGTAAAGCGGACGAGGAGCCACCAGGTACATAATTCTCGCTGAGCATCCCGAGCTTGCGACACCGGAATCAGACACCAGGATATCGATTCGTTAGGATTTTGTTCTGAACATCCGAGAGCTAAGGGAATCAAGCGCCTCGATTGACATCTGAGACTTTCCAATGTTTTGAGAACCGAATTTCGCTTGAGGAATTCATATGCTATCTATCACTCACTCCAAAAAAATGCTTCGCGGTCGATGGTTCTTTTTCGGAGCTCTTTGCGCCAGCTTCCATCAGGCAAGGCAGGCGGAGGGCATTCCGTCATATGCGAATGCGAGTATCGCAGTTTTCTTAGTGCATGTTTTGATTTTTGGTTTTTGTTCCGAAATTTGGGCTTCTCCGCACGCAGAAATGTTCGGCGACTACGCGCAGCGATCAACTGGAGTGGCAGAAGCGAGAGTTCCTTCACATTCTCCAGAATGCTCCAGCGGAATACGAAGAGTGCCCCCACCAGTTCTTCGAAGTTTGACTGGCTAGTTTTGAAGCAAATGATTCAGCCCGATCCGATTCAATAACATTCGATCGATGAAGCCCGCGACCGCAGTGGCATTCGCTGAAGCGGCACCCTTGCATACAGTTGGGAGTTAAGCCTCGAATTCGAGTTTCGCATTCCCTCGAATATCATTCTGCAAGAGGCGAGGAGGAGCTCGACGGCTCTACATAAAGATGTGATCTTCAGTTCAGATAGTACTTCCCAACGTGTACTGTGCCAGAGAAGCAGGAAGAGAACCACCTCATCATCATGTCTTTTAACGCTGGAGATAGGAGTGGTGTCGAGAAAACTGATGGAGCCAGCCGGAAGCGAAGGGAGACCACCCCGGATGTCGAGATCACGGATATAAATCAACCGGGGCCATCGTCCAGGTGAGTAACGAGGGCTCAAGTCCAGTTCTGCGATGAATTCCGAACTCTCGAACGAGCACAGAGTCGCTTCGTTATGTGCTGCATTGCTCGTTATCATGAGTAAGATCCTCTTCATGTTCCAGGGAGCCCCCGAGTAATGTAAACAAGAGACGGAGGAGAGCCACCCGAGTGGAGGCATAATGTTCAAGGAATGTTGTGTCAGACCACAGTGGCTCGTCTTCCAGGACCCCTGCGAAGCGGCGACGAAGGAATCTTGACGAAATAGGTAGAACTAGTTTACTTACGGTGTTGGGAGGGAAAATTGTTGGTGACGAAAAGCAGAATAAAAAAGGAATGAAGCACCGTAGGAAGAAGTTTCATTCTCATTTCTGACCATGGGAACTTAATCCGGAATCGCTGATGGTATGGCGTGCGGTTCTTTGCGATTCTCTCATGCACGAATAGCACGCTCATCTGTGAGCGCTGAGTGAGAGGCTGACCATTTTTTCGATGATCAGCCTGATGAACTGCCGGGCTCTGGGGCCGAGCGCAATATCTCTTCGGGCACTTCTCGAGTTGCGAGCAGTGTTCTGCAGTTTCTCCCATTCAACAGCTGGAACCCCATCGGTTCCCTGTGAATCCGTCGCTTTGTACGGTCGTTGAGCATCTTAAGAATGAGCTGTGCCGCCTCCTGGAATCACTCGGGGCGAAACCCGTTGGTCTACTCGAGGCTCCGGCTCCCTGGCTTTCTCCAAAAGGAATGTTCGCGTTCACGAACCGAATCCTCGAGATCAATCCCTGTCAAATCGCGAGCCTCGATGTCCGCGCTAAGGAAATGCGCCGGTGCGACCCCGCAGCTGGCTCGTCAATATATTGTAGGATTGTAAATGATCTCGCCCCGTGTAGCTCCAGCCCTAGGTACCGCTCATTGTTCCCGCCTCCGCTAGAGAGCGCCCCAGCCATCTCGGAGAAGATGGTGCGAGGGCGGAATTGGAAAGGAGAATTAGAGGCTGATCGTAGAGAGAGAACAGAGAATCACTTTTTCGGCACGCGCGTTCGAGATTGATCGCAACAGCGATACCCAATCAACGACAGAAGAGCCAGCGAATAAACTGAGTGAAATCCCCGACCCTGCAACCTTACAATATACTTGATGCGAGAGGAAGACCCGATCTATCATTGATTCCGGATGCAAGCTCGGAGGTGACCGTTGTGTGTGCGTGAACGCTGAAACGAGAGCCTTCCCAAGCGTCTTGATCCACGGTGACTCGATCGTTCAAAGCAGACGCTCCAAGGAACCTCTCTTCTGTCTGGACGTCGCGCACCAGAGTATAGAGGAATGTTGTGAACCTCGAATAGTTCCCTCGCCTTCCATCGCTTGGAAGGGTCGCGTGATATCTGTCATTTCGAAACGACTGCCCTGACATTAGCTCAGGAGAATGATGGAGATTCCGTTCAGAGGCTCAGGAACCTTCGTATCGCTAGATGGTGCTACTCGATTTGAGCGCGGATCGATATGAACGCAGCATAGATTTGAGCGCAGTTGATTTGAGCGAGGTCGATCTAAGCGCAGTTGATTTGAGCGCAACGAATTCATTCGCACTGCTGTGAGTGTGGAGTGTGACATAGAGGAAGAGTGAAATCCCCCACCTATCCTTCGATTGCAGACTACTCGACCAACAAACAAAGTACGGTTGCTCGGTGGAATATGGAGAGGAGAAACCTAACCTAGCCTAACCTCATCAAAAACATTTCTCCTTCTCGAGCCAAGCTATGTTCCTTCGTCTGATTCATCGAGGGAATGTCGTCACCGAGGTATCTCATGCCGTCGTCTCGATTCTCCTCTCCATATTACCCCGAGCAACCGTACTTTCTCTGTTCATCGAGTAGTCTGCAATCGGCGGAAAGGTGAGGGATTTTCCTCTTCCTCCATATCATACCCTACATACACGGCAGCGCGAGTGAATTCGTTGCGCTCAAATAAAGTGCGCTCAAATCGACTGCGCTCAAATCGGCTGCGCTCCAATCAACTGCGCTCAAATCAACTGCGCTCAAATCGATCCTGCGCTCGAATCGATCCGCGCTCAAATCGACTGACACGCGCTAGATGTGTTTTGGGAGTCGAATAGACGCATTAACCCCAATTGGAGGAAGGGCTGGGCGGAACTCAAAGTGTACGAGAGGATGTGTGATTTCTGCAAGCCTCCGAGGAATGTGACAAAGTCGATGCAAGTTGATTAGAAGGAAGCCCCCATTGCATATCATGGTTTACAACTCATTCTGGAGATCTCTGGAGTTCCCAGTCTTCCAACAAACACAACGCCACATGCATCAAGACAACACTCAATATACAGGGTGTGTCCTCTAAGCTGCAACATTTTCGTTGCCTTCTTGTTTTGAGCTGTATTTCGGCCAAATTTCATCCGATCTGGGATTTTTCGATCGGAAGCTCTTGAAGAGACACATGTTTTCGCATTTTCATTTTTGAGGACCAGATCAGTCACGTTTTCCAGAGCTTGTCGAAGTTTTCCTCAATTCAATCCATGGCCCCAACAAGAACCTACCAGGGAATCACCGATCCTCAACCAATTTCGGGAGATAAAAAATGGACTACGGAATAAAACGGATAAACGAGCTCCCGATCCAGAAAAAAATCCCAGATCGGATAAAATTCGGCCGAAATACAGCAAAAACAAAAAGGCCACGAGAATGTTGCAGCTTAGAGGACACACCCTGTATACCGGTTGATCAGAAAGCAATCAGTATCCGTCTCGCTGGCACGACCATGGACAGGCTATCTCGGGAAGGAATTGACCTCCCGATAACAGTCGACCTCAGAAACCACCTGGAGACCTGCAAGCGGAAGAACGAGGGTATCGACACCACTTTCTTCGCCTGTCCGGCGATGGGAGAGAGATGGAAACTGTCTAACTGCACGAACCGGCACCGCCTCTCACGAGGAGCGGTTGATGGTTATCAACGATCCTACGCCCAGGCAGCTTAGTCTCCTGATTCTGATGGCCTCAAGATTTCATTTTCCCTAGTGATCATTTTGTCTCCATTTCGTCCGATATGAGTTCAAATCTCAAGACCTTGAGACTTGACAGTCACAGCACGGCGTCTGACACGCCGATCGTATTCAGTTTATCTCATCCAATACCGAAATTCGGCCGCGAGAGTCGCGTTGGGAAGCTGGGAGAGAACAGTACTCAACCATGTAATTCGCACCTTCCTGAGTTAATCGTTTATATTGGGAAAAACACCCTTAGTTGGGGAAGCTCATATCCACTAAGAACTCAAAGAAAATATGATAACCAGGAGGGAATCGCTTGAGCGAAATTCTGCGGAGATCCTTGTTCTCCTACAAGCTCAATGCAACCATTTGGGTATTCTCCTTTTTTTTCATTGCGAGTCGTTATTGAGGTCTTTCCACCAGAAAGTTTCAATTTAGATCAGATGAAAAACATCGCTACGCTCAATCATACTTAACGCATTTTGATTCAGTAGTCTTGGAGCTCTGTATTGCAGCCGGTTTGATGATCTCGGCGAGGAAAAACGCGTTGGATAGATAGTAAATGGCGGCAGCTTCATGAGAACAGCAGCCCACCGTGCGAGCTCCGTTTTTACACTCGTAATAGTGACGCCGGATTGCTTTGTATCCAATGGAGTCCGGGATGTAGTCGATTTAGCATCGGTATTGTTTCGCCCCCACATTACGCAACTGAACTAGGAGTTCGAGGAACAGGTTGTCGTCGCGGTGGTACTCAGCGTACGGTTGGAGACGGGACTGCTTGTGACAGCTGATACGTGCGTGTGAACGAAATCTTCAGGTCACCCTCCTTCAGTTCCGGAAAGTCATCAATCAAGTGGCAGTTAATGCCAATCCACGGCCGCTGGGCTGAATACCATTTCTTCGCTTTAACCTCAACTTGCAGGGAATAGGAAACGCTTCTCATCTCTTTCATGCGCTCCAAGACTTCATCGAACATGCTCTGGTCGGACGTCAGACGCTCCCCGAAGCGCTTGTTCGAGTACCATGCGATCCGGAACATTGTTCCGATTTTCGGGAGCACGTTATTTTCAACTCTATGATCGAAAATCCTGTACTTCTGCTTGAGGATACTGTGAACAGCTTCCTTAGCCCACCGGATTCTCGTCACAAACCGAGACGCGTCAGCCTCATCGGCTGTCAGCTGCTCTTCAGGAGACATCCAGATCGGCATAAGCACCGTGAGACCTCTCTCGTTCCAAGTGATCTTCACGTCCCTGAACCCGCGGTCGAGGAAGCAAACGTCACCTCTTTCAAGGAAACCGCCGAGTTCTGTGTTGGTGTTCTCATGTAGCTGCCTCCATCTACTCTACCCCTCCCAGGCATGATTCCTCGCAGAGATCATCAAACCGGGAACTGACCTTTTGAGCCCGAAGACATTTAGAGCCCGAGTACATTTGGAGCCCAAGGACGTTTTGAGCCCAGCGTTCATGAAGGGTTTTCGCGGAGTCCGGTTTTTCAACATGGTTCAGATATTGGAAGAGCTCGTGGTCGGGAAGAGGCAATGGAAAATTTCCTTCATGGATTCCATTTCTCCATTAGTTATTTCTTAAGAATGGTGTCCGCTGTGTGCGAACTTGGAACTTGGAAATTAAAATTCGAGCACACCGCGAAGGGCGCTTCAGTTGATTTTGTGCGGATATGGTGTATATTACCATTAGGGGGCAAGCAAGTATCCTATGGGAGTAGCGAAACGATTTTTGAAGGAGCTCGATCTCTCTCCTGGAGCTCCCTATGGAATACTCCATGGAATTCTCAGGGAAGTCTACTGCCACTGAGTTTACGTATGAATGGCAACGTAACCCTGTTCTTAACATAATTATTTATTGCGAATCGTATCACGTTTCTGGATTTTCGCGTCTCATTTGAAATATATGTTGTGGGCGACGGACTCGATGTAGGAGAGCCTTCGGGTATTCGAGAAGGAGAGCACCAATTGACGTAGCCTCCGCTGGCGCTCCCGATAAGATTTCTTCGACGTTGACGCGGCTCCCTGGGCGAGAGTGTTCCTGATGCAAAACTCTGTGAGGCCCTGTTCTTCTTTGAGTTTCCATACAAGCGTGGAGAAAGGAGGATGACTGGTTCCCACTCTCTTGGCGAAAGCGGAATGCCATGCTTCCACCTCGTTATTGGTCCGGGCCAAGCTGGCCAATGTTGGCGTGTAGGCATCCCACCATGTTGCTTTCATCTGAGCAGCACTCCAATCGCGACCGATCCACGTCGTTTCGAAATATTCGGCGAAGTTGGTCAGTATATAGTTGTTCTCACGTACGAAGTCGGAAGCAAGGGGCTCCACGAAAGCAGGGTGGATCTCAGAAATCGGTACGAACGCCAGTGCAGCAAACATGCGGACGTGAAGTGCGAAGTCGTGGTCCTGGAGGTACATATCTCGGAGAATACCGTCTCTCTGTATATGCTTCCAGATGCACTGGTTAAAGTGGAAATTGCACCCAATGATTTGGGCCGTTGAGTAGAAGCTCTCTAGCTCCTTAATCATCGCTACTTCGAAGTCCACATGGATTGATTCGGGTTGCGCGTGATCTATCACGGCACTGACTGTGTTCAGCAGTCTGCGGTAGGCCGAGGAAGATTTCTCGTGGAGGAAAGCAAAGAGCACCGGTACCACCTTGCCAGCCGGTGATCTCACATGTATGGTGTAGAGCTGATAGAATATCAAGGGACAGACCTTGAAGGTGCCGTCTACAAGCCATTCGACACTCTCTCTGAGGAGATTCACATTCTCAGATGTTCCGTATATGATGAGCCTTTCGGCGTCGCCCTCTCCGGAGTCATGAAGGAGGAACGCTTCTTGTTGATCACCTGCTTCGAAGAAATCGTTTCAAAAGGGAATCAGTGGTACCGTTTCCATTCCCATCGTTCAGTTCCAAAATTACCTTCGAACTGTCCGGGATTATAAGCAACTCGCGCCGCCGCGGATCCGTCGGAACTACGGGCCCGGCACGTTTGCGCGTGCACGTAACCTGTCGCCGGAGAAGCTGCGTGCTCGGCATCCTTCCGTGGATCGCGGACGAACTGATGCCCCCCACAACTTCTGCGACAACAGCCATTGAAGGCGCCAACGTATCTCGGATGGCCGAGTCTCTCAGATGATTTAACTGCCGACGCACATCGAGACCAATGGTGTCCGGATTGTGGAAGTGCTCCTGTTCTGCCTGGAAAGAACCTCGTATTACGATGAGCCTCCTTTCTCAATTATAAGTATCGAGGGTGCACGAACCGATCTCTTGTGATATTCGTTTCATCTGATGCGCAGTTCCACGACTGCAGATTCGGGTGTCCTTATTGTCGGCCTCGTGAGCTGGACGTTGAGATGGCTGTTTCGATACCAGCTATGATAATGAATAACATATGAGTACAACACTTACACCGTGTGAATCTCCTGCTGTGGTTATGCGTACGTCGCAGGTCTTGTCAACGCATCGCCAAGTCGTTGCATAGGGAGTTGTCCGGTGCTTGCGGTCCACGTAGCCGTTGACGCAAAGCAGCGGTTTGCCGCGTGTGGAGGTCACACGTTGTAATGCCATCTTAAATGAATGCCTACACCCTGGAGCAGCCTCAGGAAAAAAATTCCCGAAATGTTCTACCAGTTCAAGCCACAACGCAGTCTCCAACCGTTTCGCGTTCGTTCAAATCAGCCGCGCCCGCCCGAAGCGATTCAAAACCGAGCTCTCAAGGTGACGACGAAGGAGGAAATCGCGAAGATTATCCAGAGCTCCATCCGCACTGGGCGTTTTTGATTACGATGAGAGAGTAGTAACGAAGATCGACTCGGATCGTGCTTGTTGTGCTATATAAAAGGTTGATCAGAGGTTGAAGTTTGCGGATGAAGCATTCGATAAGCCGCGTTGCGACAGAGAGCCCGGATAGGTAATGACTGGGTAGTCTTTGAGATGAGCCTTCCGGCCTCCAAGGGGAGAATTCCACAGGTTTTCTGAGGAGTTTTTTTTATTCACTCAGCAGCGCTGTGGTAGTAGACTCTCATGAGAAGAAGAGCGCCCACAGGTTGCTGCTGCAAGACTGATGAAATTGTTGAAATCACGGAGAGGTCGCTCTCTATCTCTTCCGATGTAACTCTTGAGCGCAGCTCTTGAAATGTATTTGCTCTTCAACAGCCAGATCGAACTCGTGTGAAGCGATCGATGTGCTGCTCCTAGGCATGTATTTCGGAGACTCGGATTTCGGCAGTTAATTTTTGACTCGGAAAACGGAAATCCGCTGTTCAACGATTGACCTCGGGGGTTGGAAGCGTCCGTTAATGATGGATCTCCGTTTCTCAAATCAAATATTGATTTCCGAGTCTCAAATCATTTTCTGAGTCCCGGGAATACATGTCCAGCTGCTCCCATGAGCCCTACATGAAAAACATACGCTTCCGAATCCAATTCACGACGGTGCTCCGCTCGCTGGAGGATTTTCTGTTCGCAAAGAGCAGACACCATTCCCAAGAAACAAATATGGAATCAACGAAGGAGCATAGCATTGCGTAATCAGAAACGTTTCTACCTCCAAAAACCTTCAAAGCACTCTGTATGGAGGCTGGGCTCAAAATGTCTTGGGGCTCAAAATTTCTTAGGGCTCAAAATGTCTTCGGGCTCAAATCGTCCTTGGGCTAATATCGTCCCTGGGCTCAAATCGTCCCTGGGCTCTTAATGTCCTTGGGCTTTGTTTGTTCCTGGGCTCTGAATGTCATTGGGCTCTGAATGTTCGTGGGCTCTAATGTACTCGGGCTCTAAATGTATTCGGGCTCAAAATGACCCACACCCATCAAACCGAGTGCAATACTGAGCTCGCTCCTCAACAGCGGTTCTGATATGCCAGTAATCGAAGAGAACAGGGACGAAGACTGATGATATAGAATGCGTAAAGTCGGATCGAGCGAAGTTTTTTATTTTCAATCAGTCGAAATTGAGGCTTTCTGGTGGAAAGACCTCAAAAACGACTCGCAACCAAAAAAGGAGGAAACCAATCTGGTCGCGTTGGACTCGTAGGAGAACAAGGATCTCAGAAGAACTCCGCTCAAGCGATTCCATCGTGGCTGTCGTACCTTTTTTCTTGGTTCTCATAGGACATAAGCTTTCCCGACTAAAAGCGTGTTTTCCCAATATCAACGAACAACTCAAGACGGCTCCAAGGCGCTACTCTCTATCTCGTTTAGTTTTTGCACAATTAACTTCTCAAATTTCTGGTATAAACCTCTCTCTTTGAGGGGGTTCGTCTTATTCCTAAGTCTCATTTCGCGTACCATTCAGACTTGAGAGGCGATCGAGATTTTCGAAATGTGTAAATATGCTCCTTAGGAATGGGGCATCACGCGAAACAACCAAGCTCGGAAATCGGAGTCGAGGCTGGAACACCCCCCCATCCGGCTGTACCCTTTCTCGAGTGAATGCCAAATCGAATGAGGGCTTCTCCCATCAATTGGTTACCCTTCCGAAACAATTGGCGCGTTCTCGATTCATCACGAGCGAAGTTTGAGAACAAACCTGAGCCTCAAAATTCGTTACAAAAATGCCGAAGTACTAGCAGACCGCACCAAAGCCACCGGTAACGACGTTTTCGCGTGAAAAGACACAAGATTCATGAGCACGTGCGCTCAGTCCAAACTCCTCCAGCACTCAGGAATTTCTCTCATTCCGCTGGGGCGGGGCTTGCCGAAAACCGTATAGGGCCTTCAAGGTTTGCAAACTCTTCCGCTCTCATCGTCATGATCTTCCGGCTGTCTCATCAGTAACTGAGGGTCATCATCCAACTCTTCCTACAAGAGGGCACTCAGGCATCTCTAGATCATGAGTTGAGAAGGAGAGGGATGAAACAGCAATATAACCATCATCAGACGAGGAACTTCCGTCGTAGATTTGAGGAAGTCATCGCGCCGGGCGAATTTTGAAGTTGAATAAAAGTTGTCGGTTACACCGGCTTACTTTATCCTCGGCTAGTTCGGAAAATATAAAGAAACTTTTGCCAGCGTCGACTTCTTCCGTTTTTCATATGAATTTTGGATTCGGTTCTGAATCGACAGCTTGACCGCACGACAGCTCGAAACACGACGGCCACCAGAATGTTGCAGCTGGGAGTACACAGCTCGTATTTGGTCAAGAGTAGATCTCTCAAGATGATCTTCACGTTCCGGAAAAGACGAGCTTCTGCGAGTTCGACGATTTCGCTTGACGTGTCATCTTCGCTGACATCAAGAGTGACGATGGCCAAAACTGGCTGAGCTGATCACGATGTGATTCACACTAGGCATCCTAACACTCGACCCGATAATTCCCTCTCTGGAAATGAATTCTAAAAATGTACATAGAAGAACAATTTATTGATAATTATTTACCAAATCGCCATAGTACGCGGTTGATGTTTTAATTTTTCCTGCCTGAAAGTTGAGCTCCAGCTCGACGCCCTGGACGGACCCCGCCGTTCTTACCGTCCCGGCGAGCTGATCCACGGCAACAGTTCTCGGGAGCAGGAGGTCGAGGTTACGGGTGAAGCGGGTGCAGTGGTTCAGGATCTTCTCATAGTCTGGCCTCATCCGACTGAGGTCGTAGACCCCAGTCAGGTAGGCCGGACCACCCCAGGGAGGGCCGCAGATGATGGCGTCGACGGGCTCCTTGAACATGGTCGTGCTAATGTCGAAAATGTCGCTCACCCTGAAGGACATTTTCGAGCGGGGCACACCGTAAAGGTCCGCCATCCTCTTCGCGCACTGCACCTCCGAGGCGCTGATGTCACTCGCGAACAGGTGCGACACCTCGTCCATGAGAGCAGCCTGCACGATGTAGCCGCCCGCTCCGCAGAATGGGTCGAAGACCCGTATCTTCCTCCCGAGCTTTCGGCTTAGGGACACCACGCGCCTCGTAATGTGCTTTGAGATCTCTTCCGGGCTGATTGAGAATCAAGCCTGGCGGCTCAGTGGAAGTTTCAGGGTGAAGCGGGAGACCAACCGTAACCTCTGAGCGTAGTACTTCTCCATGCACTCACTCCCTTCAGCTCCGGAAGTGACCCGCTGAGCTGAAGCAGCCTCAACCTGAGAATCCTCCTCGGGAGCCACAGATGAAGGAGGAGTAGCCGGCCGCGAAGCAGGCATCGCGCTTGCCATGGACCAATCGTGGCGGTTCAATCGGCAACTCGTGGCACTATCTGCACGTCATAGGGGCCAGGGCGGCCATCCGAAAGTAGGAAATTTCTCGTAGAAGCTTCCGTCACACTGACAATCGACGTCTGGGAAACGATTTCTGGGAGAGCGCTGAACACTTCGGAGTTCGACTCTCCGCGGGCCATCACAAGGTGGAGGATGAAGGGCCGGCCGGGGATGGACGCCGGGTGAACGATCGGGTCGCAGCCGTCGATGATCGGTGACACTCCCAGGCCATTCGAGTCGTTGAACCGGGAAGTACTTGGCGGTCTTCTGTTGCGCCTGGAGTCCTCAAGTTCCATCCGTGGATCCGACGCATACTGGGAATCGCGAACTGTTTGGGCGCCTTCGGAGTCGGCGTTCCTCCAGGAAACCAGATATGACGACATTTTGGATTCTGGTCGGCGGGAAGCTCAGAAAGAAGTGAAGAGCGCTCACGCGTCACTCTCGTAGGATTGTGTTGAGATGTTCAGAAACCTTCATCGAGCGGCCAGTTCGAGAAAATTAATGAAGAATTGTTCGCAACCAAAAGTTCCGGCTACACGATGAGAACGATGACGGAATGGATGTCCACGACGGAGCACACAACTACGAAGAAGAACTGGAAGAGGCAGGCATCGGATCGTTGGAGAGATCAGACAACGTCATCGAATCCATAAGAATCGAGAAGCCGGCAGAGATCGAGCAGACGAAAGAAGAGAGGCCAGAAACAGCGGAGAAACCGATCGAGGGAGAGACGTCTGAATCATCAGAGGGAGAGCGAATTGATGTTCACCAAAGAATAGGGGAAAATAAATCACGAAGGTGAGATCATAGGGAGTTGAACACGGCACGGTTAGAACCGGCACATGGGGATAATACAGAAATAATAGATAGAGCAGCACATCCGGGTCGACAGTCGAAATTCACGGGTAGGTATTCCGAGTGAGACGTTGAGGACAACTTCAGGTAGCGTGGGTCGAGACAATCATGAGAGTGGAAAGAGGTATGGATAATCAACAGCACAAGTGCACGTATTAGGTGAAACGATTGGAACCCGTGGGAAACCACAGAGTCTGAAGGAGAGGGAAGAGTATCGATAGCGGGCGCGAAGAGGAATTGGATCTCTCTTGCCAAACCACAATTTGAAACGGACATAAAGATGAACGCCAACAACGAGGAAGCGACTGAGGCCATGGGACCAGCAGTTCTGCTCTAGGGTGTGGGCCAGGGGCCGAAGAACGAGAAGCCCTGACGCTGAGCGGTTGAACTAGACAGCGAAGGAGCGCTTGCGTTCGAGGTGGACGGTGACCAAGACCGTGTTACCAGATCAGGTCGTGAAGCCGAGGAAGACGTGAGCCCGATGCGGTGACGATCGCACTGTATTGCAAGGAACGGTGCGTCACGTGCTACCTTTGCAAGGAAGTTGGACACTTCAGCCGCTGTTGTCCCAAACACTCGGAACGATTCTGCAACCGGCGCGAGGGTCTCGGCCACATGGCTCGTGATTGCGAGGAGGTCGCCCACGAAAGATCGGTAGAGGGAGGTGACGTCGCCAAGGGGTACGGGGAGGAAGTCGCGAAATACACCGAATTCGCGGGTTTCGATCGAGTCGCCTATCAACTGGAAATAGCGAGGCGACAACGTGAATGAACTGTACTCGAAGTGACCGGAGGCCGAGATAAGCCGGAGACGAACGGGGTGCCCGGTGGAAAGGCCACGACCAATACTACCATCAGGGCCCGTTCCCACACAACCGGCGGTGCGGCCCCGACGCCCGGAACCCGTGCACTATCGGGTGCTCCCTACCCCGCATCACACTCCACCCGCCCGAGATTCCCCTCACCATATTCAAAATTTAATATCCACCTTCAATATCCGTGTTGTATAGAGGGCAAGTAGTAAGCACAATTTCACCGATAGTAAGGAGTGCCAGATGGATTCATACCATCACTGAGAGTAAGGAAAGGTTCGCTGATGGTATCAGCATAACGATGAATGGAGGGCTAGAGGTTCTAAGATGAGAAAAGAGACAAGGAAAAGTCTGACGATAATGGTGTGCTCAGTTAGGTATGTGCTCAAGTGAATAGAGTGGAACATCAGAATGCGTGATGTACCGATCAGTATTGTCGGCCAGGAGCCCATCATGCTAGCAGTGGTCGAATGTCGCATTCTGAAGAGAAATATCTCGGGGGCGACCCAGCGGCGGGCAGTTGCACTAGAGAGGGAAGTCAGTAGAGGAGGTGGAGACTCTCGCGAGAATATGAGAGATGAATCAAGAGCGTGTGTGTTCGACAAGATTTTGAGTAGGTGATAACGAGGTGACGGACATAAAGATCCCCGTCAGGACAGGAAAGAGAGCGGGCCGATTCGGACTCCGGTATTGGCGCTCGCTTCATTATCCTTATCTTCACATGACTCTTCTTTTGCAGGGGTTATTATGGCTTGTAGGATCCTACAGCTTCCTCTCCCCCAGTCCTCCAGGATTCTCTGGGTTCGGTCTGATCCTTCGGAAAATTGCCATTCATTGTATCCCAGGCGAGAGTGTATCACTCCGGTATCATTCCGCCCCTTGGAAACAGGTCGATTCGGTCACTTCCGGAATCTGCGCGTCCGCCCGTTGTAGTGAGCATCCGCGCTCCACGAAGGGCGAGAAGCGCGGAGCCACGACTGTCGTCGTAGATGTGCTCTTCCATCCCTCGTTCCGCCGTGTGTTCCCCGTGGACAGACAGACTGGATTTTGACTCCATCGGATCTCTCCAGGTTCTTGTTCCGATTCCTTGTATTCTCGTCTCGTGGAGCTGAAATTCCGATCAGTGCCCTCTTTGAGAAACCCAGCTTTGTGTCTTGCAGGTTGAATTTCCGCGTGAGGTGGTCCATCTTTCCCTCCCATGGTTTCCATCACGTTCAGGGCGGCTTCCGCTCGCCTATGATCAGGCATTGGGTCAAGCCTAACGAACAAAGGCTGTTTTTCCGGAACTTTTGGAGCGCCCTGGTCAGAAAGAGCACTCGCTGGCTCCTCGGAAGACATCATAGACCGCTCTGCTGGAGGCAAATCTGAATATCCATTCATTTAGATTATACTAAGATTTATTCTGTAATGAACGCTGTCTCCATCTCAATTTTTGATCCTTGTATCCAATGCGAGATTAGCTTACACGGAGACGGCGGGGGCTCGTGGGATTGATTTCCCGATGCATTTTCAGTATTGCGAAGTGTGGCATACAACCCCACTGTTGCAGCCCCCACGATTGGTTTCCGGTGGACAGAATCTTGTCCGTTCATTGAGACGGTCTGGGACATTTTGGCGCGAACATTTTGTCGCAACGGGAATTTCGGTGCAGATTCAGATGAAGCTACCAGGAGTCATCGGAACAGTATTGTTCAGTGGCTATCGATGCTTCATGTAGCGAATGTGACCAACGGAGCTTTCATCGATGGTCTCCGTTCGGATGCACGAAAAATTTCGCTCGAATCGCTCACTTTGAGAATTACTCGCTCTCAAATGCACAGGCACCGTCGGCAGCAATTATCGGCAGAATAAAGCATTGAAGCATGAGCTCCCGATCGGAATGTTGAAATACGCTGGGAGAGCAGTGTGGGACTTGGTCAGAACGATTTTCACGTTGTCCGCAGCTATCACTTGTCTTTCTAGGCGACGGACTCGTAGTCCCACAGCCCAGCCCGAAAGTTGTCCACATCTTGTTGATCCTCATGGGAAGCACTGATATCGGGATCTCTCTAAGTGGTTCGTTTCCTTCTATGAACAGTTTCAACCGCGAGCGGAAATTGTGAAGCCTAATCCAAGGACCTTAGACTTCGGTTGATGAAATCGTCCCGACCGGGTCCCACAGTGTTCTCTCAGCGTACGTTGATACACCCAACGGGAGGTCATGCTTCAATGTAATCTATTGCAGCCTGCATCGAGCAAAGATAAAAGTTTGGAGCCGCTTCTGCACCGACAACACCTGAATATTTGAAACCCGGCAATCACAGGTGTGGGCGATTCGAGCGAAATTTTTCGAGCATGTGACATCGTAACCCATAGGGTATAGATGAAAGCTCGGATGGTCTTATGCATCGCAAAAAAAGCATCGGTAGCTACAGAACAATACTGTCGAAATTGTTTGAATAACTCATTGGAGCTCCATCTGAATCTGCGCCAAAATGTCCGTTGCGCCAGAATGTCCAGCGCCAAAATGTCCGAGTTCGGCATTAACATTGAGGTACTCTCTCCGATACGGAGCTGGTTGTTGCCATTTCCGTCGTGATGGCCAATGGCACGATGCAACACTCAAATTTGCTCTTCATCTGTTTTCACTGAACGTTTCATAACGAGTGCAGCTGTTTCCTGACCGTACCACGAAAGGATGTCGCCAGACGATAGGCGGTGCTCCTGTAGTCTACGCTACCAGCTGAATGAGGGGACGAGGCTTGGCGCCAAAAGCCAGACTGATCGTTCATTACCCTCCGTTGTTTCTAGCCGGCTAGCCGAGTTGATACCGGAGCGTGTGATCCACCGCGCACCTCCCTCGAGCTGTTGCCGTCAACACGATTCAAGAGATAAAATCCTGCAGACGGGCCGGAAGCCGGCCGACTCCCCCTGAACGCCGCAGAACGTCCGTTGTGACAGAAGGGGTTGAATGGACAGTATCCTGAGATTCGTCGAAGTATGCTCGCTCCAAACGGTCTGCGGACACAAAGTCCTCTCTCGCCTGTAGGGCGGGTTCGAACCTTCTCGGTCCTGTTTCGAGCACACGGAACTGTCCTTCGTACTGGCGAGACAGTGGCGGTTTCACTCCGCTCACCCTCACGAACACGTAGTTAGCGTTCTGCACGAGGCTTGGAATCGCTGCAGGATCTCGCGAACCATCTGCTGCCATCGTGGGGGAGCCGGCATGATCGTGATGTGAGTTCATGTTGAAATTGTTGGAGCCGCTCCGCCGGGAGCTCCGAGGCTGACTCTTCTACGGATTCCCCGCGAGTCGCAGTACCGAACCGTACACCATTCCTGCGTTCAAACACCCGAAGTACTCCTTGGGTACCGTTCGGAGTCCTCACAGCACCCTAGGGAGCTCTTCCACCTACCTCGACGTGGTGAGCTCCTTTGCCAATGCGAATTTCAGCTGTCGGTGCAATCTCTCGACCATGCCGTTTGCCTGAGTGGGGAACGCCGTCATGCGATGCACAGGGTCGGTCCCCCTGGCGTTAATTTCACCTCTTGCCACTCGAGATTCGTGCTCATCTTGCGGACGGTTGCGAACTCGGAATCTTCTCTTTCGTCCATGGCCCACTGGGCAGGGTCGGTGCCGAGCAGGGCGAGACTTCCGAGGGGCGAGGAAGGGCATGAGCCACAACGATCTTTTGTACTGAGAGTACTGTATGTCTGAGGTGAGATCCGAGATGGATCAAACGTGTCGCTGCTGTGACGCCGACAAAGGCGAGCTTGCGTTCGTGGTACTGAACGTTAAAGGCTTGTGATTCGAGAGAATTGTGAACGGTCGGCCCTCGACGTGATGGAGAAAATGCTCCCCGAATTGATTGCGAGGAACTCCCGGTCAAAGGTGCTGTATGTCGTCTCAGGGACTCTCAGTTTCCTGCTGACGAAACCATGAGGCTGCAAAACCGCGTTCTTGAGCAGCTGCTGAAGCACTGCGCCCACCGCAACGTCCGACGCGTCTGTGACAATGGCGAGATGAGCTCCTTCAACCGGGTGCGCGAGGAGGGTCGCCTTCGCCAGGAGTTCCCCCGTAGCCCCGGAAGCCTTTACTATCACGTCGTTCCAGAAGACGGGTTAGCCTAGGAGCAGCACAAGTGCACCCTATTTTTCAAAAAAGCTCGTGCCACGATGGCTGGAGGAAAAAGTCTCCCAAGAAAGGGAAGAGCTCAAATCTTCGTTCTCAAGAGGCGGAATCTCCTCCATCGACGAATTGCAAGGTTTATCGGACGTTCCAGAAGCGTTGTGGACAATTTTGTCAGCCTGCGGTCGTCCTTCTCCACGCAGTGGAAGGCGGAACGAAAGAGAAGCTCTCCGAATCTGCGAGCGATCGTACAAATGGAGCATCAACTATGAGCGTTCCACGCTGTAGCGTTCACAAATGTATCTCGTCCATCGAAATACGAAGTTATTGATAGCCAGGAACAATTGAATACATCACTAACGATTGTTCGATTGCGATAATAATTGCGCACGGCATTCTCAGCACTATATTTGAACATGTTGATGGAACGCTCTTTGCGTTCGAGGAATGCTGCAACGGTGGTGCGCGCGTATTGTCCGTCGCGGCCAGCTCGACCAATCTCTTCATGGAAATTTCTCAGCGACGTGGGACAACCGTCATGGGTTACGTGCTCCAAGTTTCTCTTATCCAGTCCCATGAAGAATGAGTCTAGATTTTCCGTTTGCCTTTTCACCCGCGTGGTACGTCACGTTAGCAATTCGAAGTCGGTTCAAGTGGTCGCTCAGTTCAATTAGTGCAGTGACATGACCAACATGGATGTCATGAAAATAAGAAATACTCAACAAATCCTGTATAATACTCGTTGCTTTCAGAATCCTTACGTAGGTATTCAATCTATTTGTGGAATTACGCGATACTTCCAATGTACGGTTCTGTATTTGTTCGGTCATGGATTCTGTGTATTTCGGAATTCTGAGTCCCACTGAGGAGCTGCACGGCCGTAATGCTCGACTCGGAGTAATCGCGTAGCAAGGTGATTATCTTCTTGCTTGACGGTCGGAATGCTTGCCAATCGATAACTGAATGGCATTCGTCAATGACAATTAGGCCAAGCTTCGATCGTTAATGCAAATGATGGAACAACAAGTTCCGCGTGGAATATTCCGGAGATGTTATCGAAACTATTCGCTCATCTCTCAAGCATCTCAGGAACTCTTGCTCGTCGCTTCTGGTTCTGATGGGTATACATTCTCAATAACGTGATTATCCAGGCGCATATCCAAAGTTGTCAAGGTCACTCGTGTCTGCTGGCGCTTATTCACACCAAGATTCGTCCGTTAAGTCATTTCCCACGACGTCTCTCTTTTTCATGGATTAGTTATACCGTCTGACGGGTAACACAGTCATCGCCAATTGTTGTCGTATCAATCAATTTCGGGTCGCCTCTTCTGTATCCTCCTCCGTGCTTTCATGGTCGTCCCCGAAGCATGTTGAAGCGTTCGGCTCCTCCTTCGGTAGTGGCGTCGGTTCCGGAATCGCGGCGTGCTATAGTGTTGGAACGGGCGTTCCTCCTCGAGGGGCTGGTCGCGCTCCGGTAATCAACGTCGGTGCATTCACCAAGTCCCAGAACGACATTAGCGAGCAAGCCCCATCCGGAATTCGTGTGTGCTGGTCGTCTTTTGGACTCGCCTCGATGTTTCAAGTTCCTCCTTCCTGTTCGACCAAGTGACGCCGGTATACAAAACGGACCGGTCTTTCAGCAGAACCAGATGCCGCCTATGCGGCAGGTTACGAACGACCCGGCCCTGCGTCCATCCGTTCACTCCCAACTGGGCGGGCCTGATTCTCACGTTGTCGCCTGGCCGTACCGGAGGCAGATCGTCTGAACGTTTCGCCCGCTCGAAGAGCCGCCTCATTAGATTGGAGTGGCTCCGAGGTCAGGAGCGGTTTGTTCGTCCCGAGGCCGGTATCGTCGAGCAGGAATCAACGAAAGCAAGCAGGACAAAGGGAACGACACTGCAACGGAGGACCGCTCGACATCCATCCCTCTGATCCAGCGAAGGAGAATCACACACAACAAGTCGCATCGTCTCTCTGTGGAATTTCTCCACTGTTATTCTTTCTGGCTTCCATCGCGTTGCGATGCCACCTGATTTCCGGTCGGAGCGGTCGCTGTCTCGCCAGCAGGTCTGTCTTGAGTCTTCACGAAGAGAACATTTGACTAGGCGTAGCTCCTCCGAGGTTATGCTGCGCAGTGTCGTTATATGCCATTATTCCTCGTTCCCACGCCTCATCTATGTACAATCCTTCTGACGATTGCCACCGCGGCCTCCGCCTTCCCGTTACTCTGATAATTGATCGGTGACGACATCAAACGCCGGGAGCTCCAGTCTTTTATGAACCCCTGAAAGCCTTCCACTCGGAGCAGTGGATCTGCATCCGTCTCCAAGACCACATCGCCGAGAACAAACGTCATGAAGAGCTGTTTGAGCCTGATCGTAAAGCTCTTGGATGTCGGTCGCTCTGGCAGCCGCATTCCCATGATCATGTTCGACTAGCAGCAGACCACGACGGGGAGGTTTGTTGAGCCGATGGTGGCGATGTCCATGGGGATCGTCCGCCGCGGACTTCTCAGAATCTCATGCGGTATCATCGCCTCTTTTTCCGGCGGATCCGCTCGCCAGCCAGTGCACTGTTTCACATGCGACTCAATGTCTCGTTTGATGCCAGGCCAGAAGATACACGATTCGACTCGCCGCCATGTCACATCTGCGGCCATGTGTGCGTAACCGGAACGTTTCACGAATTATTTCTCGAGCTCTCGCGGAACGACAGCGGTGTCCCCACGCAGAACAAGATCATTCTGAACAGTGAGTCGTGAACTCTATGCAACAGAGCTCAGTCATGGCCGCTGATGGTTTCCGCCGTGATTCCAGCCATCCTTGTCGCACCGTCTCGATGGGATGTTTGTACTCTTCACTTTCTCGCGTCTGCTATTCTAGGAGTTCCACGGTGACATCTTTCATCGGCAACAGTTGGACAACTTTGGTTTGGACGACACAGGTTCTTCAGCTGCATGTTAAGGTGTGGGGGCACACTACACGACTTGTTGCACGACGGTGAGGTCTGTGGCTCAAGCGTTAGCGTCACCTCGCGCGGGAATTCCCCTTGTTGACCATGGAACTCCCGCGAAAATCGCCGAACCACCTGTTCCACACTCCCACTCGCAGTCTCCGATTTCGCGATTTGGTCCTTCACGGGCGAAAGATCGTCCTAACTCTGATGTATAGAGCTGGCCTCGGGAGTTGCCGGGTGTTTGATTAGTATTCCGCGTCCAGCCTGACACTCCAGAATCCGACAGGTTGACTCTTGAAGTTTCTCAGTCCTTCATTTTAAGAAGTAACAAAAAAAAAAGGCTTCCTCTGAGCCGGGAATATTTCTCTGGGGAATGCAACTCTCTGCCGATTTACGCGAAAAGCGGAGAAAAAGATACGTCATCCTCCAACCTATCGATCGCAAAAGATAAATCCAGAATATGTTCGCCGCAATGAGCTTTAAAAGATTGCTTCGTCGTCGTAGATTTTTCTTTTCCAACCCTGACGGTGCTAGGGAGGCGAAAAGTAAGCTTCTTTGTACAAGCCTTCGTGTCGAAAGTTTTTGGTCATGACTCATGACCCTTTTACGTCCATTCGTAACGATTCTTTGAGGAACTGGAGAAAAGGTGGGGTCCTCGATGAAGTTCACGGGAGGGAGTGCGATAATCGAGCTCGGAATTCTGAGAACTCTCCCAGGAGGTTCCCTCGTTCTTATCGAAACAAGTTGAGATAGACGCATGAGTCTTCTGACTGGAATCCTTAAGCATAGTGAGGTGGACAAAAGAACACTCAATCGTTTCCGCCCATCCAGCACCACAAGGAAATCGGAGGAAGAAGACGAGCTGGTGTAAATACAAGCGTGCCGTCAACTTGGAAGATGACGGAAACTCCATGCAAAGGGGAGCCTCGAATGCTTACAGTCTGTATGGAAGCTCGTAGGAAAGTGTTTGACTGTCTAGCCGATGAGGAGCTTCTGAAACCGGTGCGTTGGCGCGTTCACGCAAGACGACCTCAACCTTCCTCCTATCCTTCCTTCTCAACAAGGTTCCTCTCGGACGTGGGAATGCAATCCGGAATATTCATCGATCGCTGGACACGCACCTTGAATGCTGAACGGAAGAACCGATAGGAGGTTGCGCCAGTCAGGTCAGCCGTCGCGAGTATCGTCTAGCGACGGCGCGCTCGAACAATTTGGCCCAGGACAACCTGGCGCAGGAAAATTTGGCGCGAACAGCTCGGCGCAGGACAATGTGGCGCGGAAAACTTGGCGCGAACGTGCACGCTGCCGCTTCAACCTGACGCGATACTTTTTCTCTATATAACCATGCTCCATTTCATGTCAATTTAACGAATCGACTCCGGAATTATGATCTTCCGCTGAACGTCGCGCGTTCGATGCACGGCGTACGTGAACATTCCTGGCTGTTCAAAGTTTTCGTTCGAAAATTGGGTCCCGTCTCCTGGAAGAGATTCCAGACCTTAGAGGACGTCTGAGAACTCGAGCGATTCCTGCAACCATATCAGATTCTGTCCCAATGCTGTAAAGATCACAGTTCTGTAAAAGCTCGGCCGACACAGTGTTACATAGGTGATGTGGGAGACATGTGAAAGCCCGCGGCGTCTCCCCTGGAAAGGGGCGAACAGGTGAGCTACGAACGAAGGCAATGAGATTATCCTTTCAAGGTCTATATAGAGGGCTGAGTGCCTGGCGCAGCTCCAGCCAAACTGTAGCAAACTTTGGAGTCTGAGTCTGAGGTTCCTTTTCGAGATCATTTCGTGAATCGTGTTGTATACGTCATTCCATTCTGTGAGGATGCTGCCAGCGATTCGACCCGGATATCTGGAGCAATGCTGGGGATCGAACCCAGGACGCGGGCCGTTGACATCAGCTGCTTTTGAGACTCTCGAGTTCCGATATCTTGGACCGGCGTTGCCTGGCAAGTTGAACCTCCGCGATAAGTTGTGCGCGCCGCATCATCCTAGACCGAGCCACGGCAAGCATAACCAAGAGCACGAAGCGCACCATAGCCCTGGAGCCATGGCGCTGACCTCTCATGTCAACTCATATGTGTACACTCAACATGAATGTGAGTTCGGGTTATTTGATTGAGGACGGAACTCTGAATTCGATTCTCTCAAAACACATTCTCGCCGAAAATGGTGTCCGTTTCCTCAACGAAACCTCTCGTGCAATTCATCTATCTCTTTTTTTGTGCCGTGGGCAGGAGGAAGCACTTGGACATAGATTATGGCGAGCCATGATTTCGGTGATTGTCGTCTACCTTGAAGAGGAACGAGTCATTCACTGGACGAGGAAAAGTTGAACCCCCTGCGGTGACTATAGGAGAGAGTATGTTGTAGATTGTGCTAGGTATCGTCCGAAACTTGAGTGGGCGAGTGGAGAGAAAAGAGCGAAGTTAGCCAACGAATCTCGTTTCCTCGAGATCGCTCAAAACTTTCCTACACGATGGTCTGATGGACCAACATCTCGCTACAGCAGTTGCACTGTAGGGCACGAAATGTGGGGCAATAATCCGAGGTGGTATGCCAACCATCGACGTATGCACCCCGTGAAGGACAACGAGGTCCAACATTGAGTTCGATCCGCTATAAAAGGGGGATCCTTACTGAAATCGCAAAATGCACGGGTGCTGCACTTACAAGAAGTGTGCACTAACTGTCCCACGCCGATTTCGATGATACATAGATGCGCATACAGGGTGCGTCTGAGGTAACATGGAGGCGCATGGGACTTTTCCCCACACGGCTCTGGGGCCTCAAAAATGAAGATGGAATTCGTGAAATCATCATGATCATCATCATCACATCCCTCGGCCCCGCTCTAAAGTTACATTCTCATGCTTTTTCGATCTCGAAACGGGTCAGAATCGGAAGTAAGATGATTGATACATTTCCGCCTGAATGCGTCACGTTGGGAAACGTCATTTGAATAAAAAAAGAGTACCGATTCAGTATTTGTCTAGTTACAGCCTGGAAAACGGAACGGATGATATGAGGTGGAGCAAAAGTATTGTAGCTTTATGGATGGATTCCGTGAGAAATCCGGATCAAGCAAAACCTGGGTGGCAATGATAATCCACGAAGAAAAATTTTACACTAAGGACCCGCTCACAATAAACGCATTTGATGAACGGGAAAATTGAGCATTCGGTTTCTCCAGAGTTTCAAGAAAACGCCTCATGGGTCGTGAAATGTCACCTTTCCAATATTATGACGGAGCAGCTCATGATAGAATGGTTACTGCACTGAACAATTCTCTCCCAATGGTTGACTCCTGGTCGAGTCTCAAAGACCAGTCGAGCATTCAATCGATTTAAGGTGAACATACTCCCCAAGCCCACGGAAGCACAACAGCCTCTAGAGCATTCCGCCGGCAGAATTCTGCATCTATTTTTACAACTCTCTCTACAAGAAGCAGAGTTGTCTTGCCAGAAGCGCATACTGCAGTGCAAACCATTACGTACGGTGGATTATGGCGGCGTTTAGCTAACCAAAAAGCTTCTGGAGCCTCCGGAAACCGAATTCCGCTCGAAAAAAATGTGAGTCTCTTCGTTCGTTGATAACTTCTCATCGCTGAAGACAGAAGCTTTTATAACGAAAGTTGCCGGGGCCGCTGCTGCCGAGGGCGTGGTGTGTCGGAAATTCTCCAAATACGGTACAACCGAAGAATTCTGTCGCAGCTGTGTCTGACGCCAAACTCTCCCCGTGCATTCCGATTTCACGGATTCCGTGGCGTCCTTTGAAGTTCTCCAACCAGCCTTGGCTGGCTTTGAAGTTAGGATCACCTCCGAGTCTTGAGGTGAAATCAAGTGCTTTTCCTCGTAAAATGAAGCCTGACAACGGAAATCCCAGCGATCGTGCCTGAGTGAACCACGTGAAGAATGCGGCTTCCTAAATTCCGTTTCTGGACTTTTCCATCGATTTGATATCTACCGCGAGGTCTTGCTCTTGGCGTGTGTTCATGAACGCTACAATGGCCTCGGAATTTTTCTTCAGATGGCAGATAGTGGAGCTTGTTACACCATACTCATCTGCTGACGATGAACCCGACACGCCATGTTCTAGGTCTCCGATGATCTTGGCCCTCTGCTGAACAGTCAACACTTTCTTCGGTTTCCGACCAAACATGGTACTCAGCGACTGCTTCGAATGATGTTTCGAAGCGACTGATCGATTCTCAAGTCGAATCATACATGTCCGACGAGATTCGCTGATGTCGCTCTCAGCTCGATTGACATCACTCCGATGGTGAACATTCATTGAAGTGTCGTGTTACACATTTACATCGAACTTATTCTCAGAGGCTCGCTCTCAGACTGCGATGAGGTGTTTCCGATAGATCGACCCCGCAGTGTCGGTTCTGTCTTTGTCGTGTAGCTAAATTAATGCGTCCCGGAATGATGCCAGAATCAGCCCATGACCAGCTTCAACTTTGATTCTTGGGAGCACCTCGGATGTTCGTTCGTAGGTGACTCGTCGTGGTTCTAGGATGAATATTTTTTTTCTCCATCTGTCGGGGTTTTCGCAGTATAGCATCGACCCTGTCTGGCCTGCACATACTCATGGCAGCATGGATGCCCCTCGTATGTGTTTCTCCGAACGACCGGCCAATCGGAATCAGACGGTGTCCGCGTGAAAAATACGCTTCCGGTCGACATCCTTCGGCCTGCTCCGCAGAGTTGAAATATTCGAGGTTTAAATGCAAAATGTTGAAATAATCGAAATTGAAAGAATCGAGGTTGAAATAATCGAGGTTGTACTGTACTCTCGAGTCCCAAGTGGAAGGAATGTTGTGTGCGAGACTTTGATGTAGGTGAGTATCTGGCACATAAAGCTCGTTGTTCATCGGACGTTATTATGTTTTTTTTCTGGACTTGTATGTATACATAGTATATTAAATATCACACATCGTTCATTCACTTCAGGCTCGAGCGAGCTCACTGGATCCTATGTTTCCACGCATCATTCCCGTAGGAGTCGTTTTGTTACTTCCACGACAGATCGATTCACAGGGGACAGTGACAGGGGATTGACAGGGGACCAATACTTCTTCGTAGGTAGACCTCCAGCTCCGGCAAGTGCCAACAGGGTGGATCCCCTACAACTGTCGTGTGTGCAGGGGCGTAGCTGCGCGCAGTACCACTCGGGGCGGAACTTGGAGATCCTGAGGATGTCGGGCCCCTCCCAACCTCCAGGGAACTTGAAAAACTCTCGTGCGTGACCTCGTGCAGCCGAATCTGAGAAGGAGATGCCAGAGCATTGGTACGGAACGTTGCCAATATATTGTTTCATTTCCACCGCGTTCCCAAGCTTCATAATATTCTTTGCAGTCCGATCCGCCGAGCTCTGAAGATAGCGTGTTCATGTAACAGTTCTCCGAAGTCCATGCTACTGGACAGCTCGTTCTCATCGGAGAAGCCCGCGAGATTTCACACGGAAATCCTTCATGGCTAGCAGAGTTTATTGCCGACGTGAAAGAGGCTTGCAAGCAAAGAATCAGGTTCGCTACACAAATGTCGAGCCCTCGGTTCATATCCATGTGGCCCACGGGTTATGACGGGTTCCGGAGGTAGCAGTAGACCAGGCGCTGACTCTTGGAATTCACGAACGCGTGCAGGAGCTCTGACGAAAATTTTCTTCACGTTAGCGACGAGACTATCGATTCTCGGAGACGATACGCGGATCTCTTCACAAATACCCTGCAATCCATGGGCAAGACAAGTCACATGTACCATTTTCGGAAAAAATCCGCTGAGTCCGGCCCCTGCCTTCTTCATATTCGGAGCTGCATCACTCTCAAAGAGGAGCACTCTCTCGCGCCTCGCACCATCGGGCCAGAGGAGACTTCTGCGTTTGTGAACGCTTGGGCCACTCTCGCATGGTTCGTGCGCTCCACGACTTCCGAATCGATTAAATGGGGAATGGATGCTTGCTCAGGATTCAGACTTTCGATGATTGTGTTCACAACGAATTGTCTTTTCGCGTCAGTTGTTCCTCCTACCGAAACCCATGTGCGATTCTCACCAACAGAATCCCGTATTCTTTGAATCGTGTTTTCGTCGGATTCGAACATGCGCGAGAGGATGGAGTATGAGCTATTTCGGACGGAGGCAGAATGAGTCTGATTGAAATCTCAATCCTGAATCAATCCGGAATCTCGATCTATCCGATGGATCCCGATTCGATATCAACACACTTGTTCCATACTCTCGTCGGTCCATGGAATCGATGAAATGGGCAAAATGCCACTCAGAAAGTTAGAAAATGCTAGAAGCCGGGATATAGGCACTTCTAAGCATTCATGGCATCTCGCCTGAACCCCCTATCTCTAGTCATCACAGTGACTGAATGAGCATACCGTACTTCCTCTAATTACCGGGCACGCCCGCCAATTTTTCAAACCCTCTCTGGGTGCCCGCTCAAAAGAGCATGCCCAGTCAATAAAGCATGCCCGGTTATTATCCGGACCCGCTCCCAAGACCATGCCTGGTTATCATTCAAACCCGTTTGGGTGCCCGGTCATTAGAGCATGCCCGCTCATATCTCAAAGTCGCTCTGGGTGCCCGGTCAAAAGAGCATGCCCGCATATTAGAGGAAATACGGTAAGTTGGTTGGGGAACAGCCACTGCTTTCCAGAATGTCTTCGATAGCTCAAATTTGCTAGAATTCCAGAGTATCTGAGCGTGCATCTGGTTCAGGGCTTTTTTGGACGTGTTGATCCGAATATCTCCCTGTTTCCTGAGATAAGTTGCACCATCACACTGTGTTATTCCAAGGTCGTTGTATTCCTGAGCCATTGGCATCGGCTCACCTTGAACTCTCAGTCCTGTGAAGTCGCCAACCTGGTGTCGAGAAAAGATCAAGATGGCACTCTTCTTTGGATTGAAATGCAGTTTCATTCCGTCTCCGTATTCAGATGTGACCTGTAAGAGCTTTTGGATGTCTGCGCTGTTTGTTGCCATGAGCACCAGATCATCGGCGAAGAGCAAACCTGGTACTTTGGTGTACCTCTTCTCGAAGAAATCGCCCTTCCTCCGAATTTCGAAACTGATTCCGGTTCTCATCAGGCGATTCACTAATTCTGAGATATATATGGAAAATAATATATTGCTGAGCGGACAGCCTTGTTTCGCCCCATTTAGTTGTGTACTGCCAGTCTGAGTCGGTTTTATCGTATACAAGCTTTATTTTGTTGTCTATGTATAATCGCCTCGGCAGGTCTATCCACGCTGGATTCATTCCAACATCAGACAGTATTTTCCACAATATGCCTCTGTCAATTTTGTCGAACGCTAGCGAGTAATCGAGGGAACAGGCAACCAGGCCTTGTTTCTTTTTCCCTAGACAGTACTATGGCTGATGGAGAATGAACAGATTGTCGTCCCCACGCCTCCCCGGTCTGAATCCATTCTGGATTCCACCAAGTAGCCCTCTGTCCTCTATCCACTTCTGAATCTTCGCTGCGAGTATTTCCGTGAATAGTCGATGGAGAACCGGAGTGATATTTATCGGTCTGAAGGTGTCGAGATGTCCTTTTGGTACTAGTCTGTTTGGCTACCGCAAAAATGAGTCGCCAAAATGGTGCTTCTGAAGCTCACTCCATGAAAAAACGGGAACCAAAGAGACTAGGGTATAGAGCAAGGGTTCCCAAACTTTCCCACCGTAATGACCCCTGTGCAGTTTTCCAAGCTCGTGTAGACCCCAACTAGTATGAGCCTAAATCACTGAAATTCAGGATTTACGAGGGTTAGATTGAGGGTCTCTCTATTGGGCGTAATTCAGATCCGGTGGTGCGTGTTCTCAATGAGATGTGCTTACTTGATGTGACGAAACCCAATTCTTCAAGTTTTGTCCTGGAGCGGTAATCAGCCGCAGGCCGCCACGTTCAGCGTTGGCCATCATGTTTCTGGTTTTGATAACAATATTGACTACTGCATTGAAGCCTCTCTCTGCCAGATATGAGGATGGAAAAGCGATGAAACAACTCCTCGCGATCGCCCATAGTGATGGAGGTGTACGTGATCAATGTGGACCGTCACGGAATTCAGAGATTGAGTTTCTCCTTTTTGCCTGCGGTAGTTGGCGCTGAAACCGATTGGGGTGAGAGTTGCTGTTTTTCACCCCCAAAATGTCCCGAGTGTTCAGAGCAGAAACTGCTTGTTCTCCTCCGAAGGATTATAGCCGAATGCATGGGTCCAAGAAACCGACGGAACCAGAGTGGGACCTCGGCATCTTTCCTTGTGTATGTGGCCATGGACCCTTTTCGTCGGCTCATCGACCCACATTTTTTCCCGCGAATCCCGTAGACCCCCTGAGAAATGATACCGACCCCTGGGGGTCTATATAGACCACTTTGGGAACCCCTGGTATAGAGCATAGGCAGCGAGCCAGCTCAAGCCCAGAGATAGATGAATATGATGATGTCTCGGAGGGGTGCCTTGGTGTTCTCCAGAAAACTTCCACACCGCAGGCCCACATCTTGACGACAGCCCTGCTTGGAGCAACAGTTCCGACTTCCTACACGTTGCATTCGATGCTTGTTCCCACAGAATCTAACAGTATGAATAAGGTTACGGGAATGCAGGAAATAGAACGCCTCGGTTTCAGTCTTCAGAGCGTCAATGGGATCTTTAAGCAACATATTGAACTGTTGAAGAAGAACGGGACCACGAAAAACAAGTACGACGAAATTTCATCGAATTGCTTCTCTATTCCGAGGTTAGTCACCGTGGAAGCTTTGAATTCACGCGCGATTCGCCGAAGCGACGTTGCCCTCAGTCCGCCGCAGGATCGAGATCTTTCCCTATGTCGGCGCGCTTTGGTCGCCTCAAGTCGCCCCAATTGAATTTGCGGTTGTAGCCAAACAGACTACAACCGTCCTTTCTTGGACGAATCTTTACTCACGAGGGTGACTTAACCTTCTCTCCAATCGTTCGGGACCTCTTCTCCCCCTGGGAAGATTCTCCTCAGCAGGTCTGTCAGGTTGGTGACTCCCTTCTCTCCCAAGCTTTTCAAGATGCTAGCAGGGATATCATCAAGTCCGCAACCAGTGCGTCCAGTGTCAGTCATCTGAATAGAGATGTCTCTTTGTCAAACACTGCGGTTGGCAGCGGATTATCCATGACTTGGTCTAGTATGACTCTCTCTGCTGACTATCAGAAGGTTCTGCGCCGTGCAGTGAGGTGTTCACTCAATCTTTCGTTTGGGACAATGGTTGCATCATTTCCCAAGACTTTCACTGGCTTCGAGTCTGACCTTTTCATGCGATTTATGTGACGCTACATCAGTCTCGCTCTGCTTCGTCTTGGTGCCCTGAGGATCGCCTCAAAGATTCAGCGATCCCTCACTATGATCTCTTTGTGCACTTCTCCCCATACTTGCCGCTGGGCGGCGCGTTCGGCTTCCCTCTCATCAGGAGGCACATGTCTAGGAGTCCCGTTTCCAGTGCCTTCTATTCCGTTAGCACAGCGGAAGGCACGACTGTTTGTGGTGCTTAGCGTAACACGCTCTTTGTTGATGTCTTGATCCGCAAGCCGAATCTTTCTCCACTCTCTGCAGCACTCTTTTCGAGTCTCCGTCAGTTCACTGATCTTTCGTGAACTAGCCAAAGTCGTGTGAGAGTGTTTGACGGTTTTCGTTGATTCCCTCATCGCTGCCTGGATACTTGCTTTGGAGTCCGCATACGTTTCATCTCGCTTCGGACTCGTGGTCAGATTCTGGTCGATCAGTTTGGCAGCTTTCGGGAGGTCCGTCGCCATTGTTCGGCTCTTCGTGGTTGCACACAGTTCTTCGCGCGCGAGCAGAATACTTCGAGAAGGTTATGATCGCTCAGGGCGATTTCCCTATTGACATCAATGATGATGCTCTCTCCCATTCCAAGTGCAGCGATGTTCACGATGAAGTAATCAATACATGACCGACCTCTAGTGTACTTTCCTCCACATAGGTCCGAGAGGTTAAGTATCCCGAGCGCGTTATCGCGACAGAATGTCCCCAAGAGCAGTTCTCTCTTGTCACTCGTTCCATCAAGTTGAGTCAGATGTGCGTTACCGTCGCCTCCTAGTACGATGCAGTCTGTAGCGCAACACTCAGTTTTGATAAACATGGTGAGAGACCTCAAGAACGATGTGTTCTCTCTGACGGTGCTATGCTTCATGTGGCCCATCAATGAACCCATCTTTTCCCCCCGAGACATATTTTTTTGCGCAGCGTAGTCATCACCCTTCGACACCGAGTCAGAGTCGAAGGTATTCCTGAACAGTATTGCTACTCAGCCATTTGATTTCTTTCCAGAGGATCCTCGGCGGTTGCAGTTGACTGCACAGTAGCCGTCAATGTTGGGAGCTCCCTCTTCATTCATGAGTCTTGTCTCGCAGAGCAGTAAGACATACGCATCACGTTCATTGATGATATCACTCTCTATAGAAGCCCATCTGGCTATACTGGATTTAGTACCATTAATATTGAGGGATGATATTCGCAATTTATTGACAGTTCCTGTTCCACATGTACCACCAGTACGTCGGTCTCCACGGAAGCGCTGTCGTCTTGATGAATGGCCCGGGCAACTCACGTTGAAGCCTCCGCTTTGCATGGTTGAAGCGGATTTCGCTGCGGGACTACATGCGAGCTACGTTTGTCGGCTCTATCCTGTCCCGTCGGATTCCGAGTATCACCGGAACTACTTGGCCCGATCATCTCATCCTCCGTGTTTGACTCATCGCAGGCCCGATTCACGTTCTGTGCCTGGCGTATCGCCTGTTTAAGGATGCGCTTCCATCTCATGAGCTCTCTGCACCTTGCACACCACTTCTCCTCCTGCTGCTTCCTCTGCTCTTCGTGCGGCGCTCTGTGAGCTCCCGAATGCGGAAGCGTTTCGGAATTCATTCCGAGCCTCGTCATGATGGAGCTCCTGAGCCAGTCGACGAGGATTCTGAGTCCAGCTTCGTAGTAGGCGGCGATCTTAACGTCACCCTGAACACAGTTCTTATTCGCTGAAATCATTCTCAAATCGAGAACCTCATCCGTCCCAGCGATTAAACTTCCGCAGATTCAGTGATCAACCTGTTAATCTGCCTGAAGTGGTGCACATCGGCTAGTTCAATTATGGTGCACCACGTCACCGGGAGTATATTTGCCTCCTGGGTTTTCAGCTCGGCTAGTGGTTCAACGATTGGACTCGCCACGTCTTCAGAACCGACAGGAGTCGCATTCTTGAGGTACTTTTCAATATCTCCGGCTCCTATATGCACAAACAGTGTATACCCTGGACGCCGAAAAATCGAGCCAGAAATGCATGAAGCCGAAAAATCGAGCCCGAAAAGCATGAAGCCGAAAGGCATGAAGTTGAAGAGTGTGGAGCCGAAAACCTCCTCTCCCAACAGCGGAGGGGTCGGGACTGGCTTAGCGGGGAGGAATTGCACCTTCGTTAAGCTCAGCCTACCTACTTCTTCTGCCTCGCTTACGTCCTCGCTGTTCCGCATCTACGGTCCCTAGTTCGAACTGAGCAAAGGTGTAGCTGCTACAGAAAGCAATCTGCTGAGCGCGAATATTGAAGTTTCCGAGGTCAACTCGCTAGAGCTGAAGAGGTATCTTCACCTCCAGCTCCAGTACTATTCGCAGAATACGCTGTTACAACACCTTTTTCTTTCCCACCGAAGAGGGAAAATCGGCATCGAAACACTGATTCTTCGCAGCAGGTGCGTGTCATCCGAATGAGTCTCACAGAGGTACAGATCTACGGAACGATACAGAAATCCCATCCCGCCAAACCAGTCCCGAACACTCCGCCGTTGGGAGAGGAGGTTTCCGGCTTCATGCTTTTCGGGCTCTATTTTTCGGCTCCATGCGTTTCGGGTTCAAATTTTCGGCTTGTCGGACCCTAACCGCACAAATACATGGGATTTGTGGTCGGGGAAGTCGATACAGAGCTGCCTCACACTGCTGACCACGTCAGCGACGAGCATGTCCTGCTTTACTTTGAACTCACCGGATACATAGTCCCCCGCAAGGTTTCCGTACGAGTCGAGCTCTGGCTGCGAGGCTGCAGAATACCGTAGCTATCTGCGAGCTCCATCCGTGTATACTAACGCGCATACTTCGGATAGTTTGTTTCTACGTGCCTCTAGCACTTCATCGAGCGCGATCTCAGAAATCGCATCTGTCATTCCCTGTGCTGCGGCTCCGACAGAAAGCTCGGCAATTTTCTTTTTGTTGAGTTCGATTTGTGCTTTGAAGTTGGCGGCCTGTCCCTCATGAGCGTGGGGTTTCAACTCAAGATCCGCGAACCTTGTCTGTGTTTCGTCTAGGTCCGACCTGAGTTAGACATTCTCCATTGCCTTTTCATTCGCCGTCGTGAAGGCCGCCAGGTATTTGTCGTCCCAGGCCTCCAGCTTTGCATTCAGGTTGCCCATGACGCAACACTGTCCCACTTCTGCCGCAAGGGCTGTGTCGATTTCAGTGCATTTGTCACAGACATGAATACCGAGAGGTGATTCCGGGACACTTCTGAGGGCTGGCTGAGAGGTTCAGCCGGAAAACAAAGACATGAATGCCTGAAGCATAGGCCCGATCTGACAAGCCTGTGTCGTCTGACATACCCAGACGGTGGATGCTCGCGTACTTGCGAACTCTTCCCACAAACACTATCCACTGTTTTACACGTCACAAGGTGCTTTTTGAGCCCTGTGAAACCAGAAAAATCCACTTCTTTGTTCACGAACAAAAACGTGGCCGTCTCTATATAACAACTGCTATAACCACGTGTGGTACCATTGTTATAGCGGTCAGATGGATTTCCCATGAATCTGGAACTGAACCCACTCCTCTCGCTCTCTCGCCCCGAAATGATTTCCCGTCTGGTCGGTGTTCAGAGGCGTGGCCAGTGTGAGCTTTGCGTGCTAGAGCTTCATATTTCCCAAATTAGATGAGGCTAGGTCCGTCCAGGTCCGGGAAACTATCAGGGAGACCTCCCTGTGTATTTTTACCGAATTTGCCTGCTCTTGGGTGCAATCTGAACTGAAGTGCCACATTGGACGTGTTCGAAATCTCCCTCCGGGTTTCGTTGCATCGTCAACGATTCGGCGATCCCGGACGATCGGTCGATTGCCCCTTTGTCGATTTTTTCCGAGCAACACATGGGGTCGCCACTTCAGCCAAAAACGCTTCCTGGTTCGCTTTCGGAAACCATGAGTCGGCCCAAGTGGATCCGATCGTAGAAAATGACGGAGCACCAGAAAGCTGGAGAGAGGAGTTTCTTGTTCCTCCTCCGTGATTCTTCTCGCAAGTCGGCTCACTGCCAACACAGTAATGTCGAGTTGGAGTGGACGCTCCGTGTTTTCTATGTCACTAGGGAAGTTTCGGGTCGGCACTTCCAGTACTGACCATCGGTCCCATACTTACCGCAGGAGATTGGACAGTCGAAATCAACAGAGCCAGATCGATAACTTGAGACCGGATCACCGGACGCACACAGGAGCGTAGCCAGCCCTTGGATTTTACGAGGCTTGCCGCTGCCGCTGAGGGGGCGAACAGCTCTCCGGAGCAGTAGCGTAACAAGGGGTGGGGCGGACCGCCCCGGGCACCACCTGACCGAGCACCGGGGGCGCCATTTCCAGCTTCCCAGTGGAGCTCCTGAAGTTCATTAGAAAGTACAATCTCGACATCGGCGTCCAGTGAACAGGGTAACAGGGTGGGACAGAAGATTCAAAAAGGGTTGAACTACGGGGAGGACAATTTCAGAAATGCTAAGATCCTTCGTCGCATTGAGCGACTAAGCTTTCACAGATGACCGCAGACATCGAACACATGACTGGGAAGACCCTCTCGAGCTTCGCTTTACATGCGCAAGACATACTTGGATGGTACAAGGATATGAATCGCGGACACTCAGGTTGCGCGGAAGTCCTCTTGAATCACAGCTGCCAGTTGAATTTTTCAGAGTGAGGAGTAGACACGGCTGCTCCGTGCGGAAAGCGATGCAATCGAATTCCAAAAAATGATAAGCCAGATTTTGAGTGAGAAATGAACCGTTCTCGCGCACAGAGCTAACGTCCAGGGAACTACTCATGCTCTCTGTCAAGGTCATCGCTGTGAACTCGTGAATTTGATGCTCTTAGAAACAACAGACGCATTCACGGGAAGAAAAGACCCGTCGGATTTCGGACTTCGAGAGGCTCTTGAGTACCGATTCCTTCATGTGAAGAGAGTCAAAAGCTGACAGCGGCGGGCCGCCTGATTCATCATGGAAACACAACAGGACACATGTATTGAAATGGGTTTTTCGGATAGTTCATTCAATAACACAAAATCATTCAGAGATCATACTCGCATCGGAAACAGGGGTATTCATCACTCGAGCAACGTCTTTCGGTACTTCGACAGACTCATCATGAACTTTCTTGACCGAAACCTTTGGCTGGTTTGGGCTCAGTGGAGCACCGCCCGTTGAACGAAATGAGATGAGCTCACTGTCGCTTCCGGAATCAAAGTCCATCTCGGAGTCCGAGCTCTCGCTCGACTCATCAGGCCAGGAGACGCTGTGTTGTAAGAGCCTCGGGTCGACCACTTCAAATACGATGGGATCTCCGAACAACTCTCTGACCTCTGGTGTAATCTCGAGCTGCTGCGGTTCGTTATTATCTTCGTCCGAGGACGGTTCTCGCTCGGCCTGAACCTCGGAGGTGACAACTTCCACGTCGAGAACGATGTCGAGGCTGTCCAGGTGGTCGCAGAAGACCACGGGCTCCTCAGGTGAAGCCGATGCTACCGACGTGGTTTCCTCGTTGCTGTTCATCTTCAGAGAGGTGTGGGTCGATGTCAGTCCAGAGGCAAAATGATGAGTTCTGTGCTGTGCGTTCGCCGAGATCATCCTCTATAGTTCCGCAGGGGTTTTGGGGCGAGGTTATGGTCGTTCTGATTGGTCCTCTGAATCGGCGGCCGTCAGAAAAACCACCCCCCAGAAAGGTCTGCTGGAGCGCCAGCACTGATTCTCTCTCTCATGATGAGTTCAACTACACACAACTTGCAACCAGCTCCCTGCTATCGCTTCGGTCCCACCCGAGACATCCCCATTCTCTTTCGTTGCTGTGTCGTATGGTTTGATCCTCGTCTCTAGTTTCGGTTCGTCCACCGCCTTGTTCTCCACGTCTTGGCTCTGCTGCATCTGTCCTTCCATCCTCTTTTCCATGCTTGCAAGTGTCTTGGTTATCTGCGCCAACACCGTTGCCAAACTTGCCTCTGTCATTTTCCGCTTGTCACTCTCGTCTGATCTTCTTCTTGACACTTCTCCTCGGTGCTCGGCTTCTTTTACCAGCACTACTAATGTGAGATCTTTTGCTCACGGAATGACGACACCGGTACTCAGTGTTGATACTGGTGGGTATTACGGGTTAACTCCGTCACCTCTTTACTCTCGTCGTGGTATGATTCATTCATTCACACCTCATTCATCATCTCTCATGTATTCTCGCGGGAGTCTCCATCTCCTCTACTGATTACCCTCTCCAGTACCACTGGCCGCCGCTGGGTCGTCTCTGAAGACGCTTCTCTTTGGAATGCGACACCCCTCATGGCGAGAATTTTCTCAATCTGATGCCCCGCATGGCGGATATCTTCTCAATCTGATGCACCCCATGGCGAAGTATCCGATATCAAGTCCGCTAGGGAGATCCCGCCACCTTCAGGGCCTCTGGAAGTTTCGGGACGTGAGGTAGGATTTGACGAATGCCATCGCCAGATTCCAGAAGGGCGTCGCGAGGCTCGGGCTGGGCAATGTGCTGCCTCAGACCCCGGACACAAGACCTTGACGTCCGGAGCGGGCCGCCCTCTCCGCTAGTGAGAAGAGACACATCAACGTACGATGATCTTCTACCCATTGCGAGAAACAGCGCAGACATCCAAAAACACGTACTGGTCACATCTAAGTTTGATGTTGATGAAGTTCGGACCAATCTAAGAACTCTCCGCAATCAGAAATTCTTCCGAGTTCGGCCTCCCTGAGGAGTTACGGGCCGAAATGCAAAGAGGACGCGATCTTGTTAGGAGGTCCATGTTGATGTCAAGGTTGAAACGATCGTTCGCCCTCCTTGCAGATCCTGAGCTATAAGTCTGGAGGCGTTTGAGCAGCCTCTCATCCTGCGTCGACCTTGGCCCTTCCGAATTCGATCGGTAGACTTCAGACGTTCGTCAATCAGTTTTTTGAGAAATGTTGAAAATAAAAAAATGCAATCCTTGAGTCGATTCACAAAACTCGTTTTCTTACCGATTCACCGGAAATTCCGGAATCGGATGATTTTTCTCCGATTTATGAGCAAAAGAAGAGAGAGTAAGAAAGTTACCGACTCACGTTGACCACCCTGTATATCTCCGCTGCTTATTGCGACACTTCGAAAGCCTGCCGCTTGGTTCCGTTCGAGAAAACGACAAAGATAGTTCGGAGCCGAGACGTTACGTTCGACGAACATGCGAGAGTATCGGAACGAATGGAGGAGCCGGAGGGCTGTGAAGAAGAGGAGATTGGTTTCCTGCTAAGACGACGAGGAGGCTAGCTTCTGTCGGGCTCAGAGGAATTTGGCGATAAAAAAAAACCCTAAGTGCAGTTCGTGACGTGATTCATACAGTGATGCGATCCCGGACACCCAGTGCACCCCATCTCAGCGCCGAAACCGAGTAAACACAAAGGAATACCAGGGTAGAACTGAGTGTCGAAACGGTTAGGCCTAGCGATCCAACTGGCGATCACGTGTGGGATTCGACAACACCAGGTGGATATTCTGACGAAGAATACGTTACGTGGACCAGTTGCCGCTCAGTCCATCTCTGAACGTCGCTACCTCAATCCATATCCGAGCTACGGCACCACGGAATCGAGAAATAAACCCACAGGTGGGGATCTCTGGTTCCGTTACCTAACGCTAACCCACGGAGCGGTTTAGGTGAGCACAAGAAACAGATTCAATTCGACTGTTTCAGCTCAGAACGGCTGCCAACTTCAACACCGAACAGCTCAAAAAGAGCATATATCTCGAAATCTGTGACAGCTGCAAAAGAGAGTTGGGGGGATCAGACATGACCCCAATAACTCTCCGATGCTAATATGTCCTAGCTGCTTGCTAAATGAGCGACGAGCTCTTTACGCTGAAAGAGCTACCACTGCCGCATTTGTGGAGTGGCAGAACAACGAAATCAAAGTTCGGGACGGCGAGATGGCCAGCAACAAAGCCGTCATACCGACACTGCAGACCCAGGCCAATGAGCTTGATCAGCAGTTGAGAGTAGCGATCTTGAAAACCCCAACGGAGTTCGCAACTGCAGAACCTCGCGTACCCTATACGGGCCCGACGGTGCTCATGATGATGGACAAATACTGTTTTGACCTCATCCCGACAGAACTGAGCTTCGCCAAGCTCCTCAAAAACCACAGAGGCCTCAGATGGAGGCAGCATGCGGTTGACACGATTCAGCGGCTATGCCACAGAGCAGCCGTCGATATCGGAAAACTCGACATGCAGGACCAACTGACGGTTCTCCTGTGGGGAGGACCGCGGGGCCTACTCGCCGAATCATATGACAAGCAAACAGCTGTCAACCAGGCAGTGGAGGCCCTCAGGAATCTACAAGCGAATCAGAATGTGTGCAAGGTCATCTTCGTAACTCCAAACGTGGATACGAAAGACTTTGAACAATCCATGTTCATGGAGGAGCTCACGGAGGCTTCCATTAAACTGGGGCGAGAGATCGCGAAACACCTGTCGATAGTGGACGCTGACATCGACCAATTGCTGGCGGGACTACCTGCCATGCTGCGACAGAAAACCTCGGGCGAGTCAAAGGCGAAGGACAAGGAGGTGGAAACCTCCGAAAAAAGTCCCCAGCAGACAAGCACCGGGGAATCGGGACGAAGCCGACTAGGCCGTTCCGATGATCGGGCAGGGCCAAGCTCCGAAAGGCCCTACAAACCACAACACCCGCCACACTCCGTACCAGACTTTCGAAGAGAAACTGGGACAAAGAGGAACACGGGTGACAGGTCGGTGGAACTCGGCCACAGCGATAGTAGAAAGCAAGGACCAACTGGTCCGCGCAAAGACGACCGGAGCTCGAGGAATCGTCCAACCGACTCCCAAGTGGAGAGGGAGCCAACTAGGCCTCGATCCTCCACACTAAACCCACGGCCGCAGAGGACGACGGGAGGAACCGATTGGGCGGCCTTCTTCGAAAACGCCCCGTAGAAGAAGGACTGACGACACGTACCCCCCATGAAACGCAGAGTCAGACCATTGAAAAAAAACAGGAACGGCTCAACCTGTGGTTGAACCGGGGCGCAGAAATGTTAGGAACCGAACGTCAAGTCGGGATACAGATTAAATTCGTCGATGAATGAATTGAATCGTACGGTGAATTGTTTTCGAAACACCGACAGAAAAACGAGGCAACGATTTTCGGGGAGGAAAATTACATTGGATTACATGTAGACTTTGTCGCTCGTGATACCCAAGAAGTGTGTTGGCAAACTTCGAACGTAGGAAGACAATAGGATCGTGTTGGCAGAATCCATTCTCTCTGATAATTGATGATCAAACTTCTCAAGGCAGAGAGAACCCTGAGCAACGCATTCTCTTCGATCCAGACGCCAAAAACAGCGAACCGTCCCCAGAGTTCACCGCTCCTCCGAACGTCAGTCGCATCGGGAGAACTGCGGCAGCGCGCTCTCGGTACGCCAAACTCCCGAAAACGCTCAGCGGATTACCTTCTCCCGAGCGACGCTCCAAAGGCCTCCAGGATGGAACAGCCACTGGCAACAACTGGGAATGTGCTCGGCCCATCGAACCAAGTGATTGCCCCCGCCCCCAGACAGAGAAACCAGAGGGACACCCGTCCTGTCTCATTTGGCACTGGCCCTACAAACATCCCGATCACTGCAGCACCCACAAGAGATCCTGGCCGAGATCGCATCTTCGTGACGAGGGTTGCTCGAGCTATGTCCCCGCGGGACATATTGAACTATGCAGTAACGCTTCCGTCGAAGGTGATCTCGGTGATTAAGCTCAAATCCCGATCAGACTCCCCGACCTTCTCCTCCTTTGTTATAGAGACAGAGCTCGGAGAGGGACCGAGGCTGACCGAACCGACCCTGTGGCCAACAGGGATTGCAGTTAGAATTTTCACGGGGAGACCCGGGGTAGACCAGATCGACTCTCGAGCTCTCCCGGAGGCGCGGGAAGAGAATGTCATAGCTGATACGAACGACGATACAATGATCGCCACTGATTCGGGGGAATCAAGCTAGGCCTGTGGAATTGCGAAGGCATCCGCAGAAAACTGAGCATTCTTGCAGAATTTGACATGAAGAGATACGACGTATTTGTTTTTACCGAAACCTGGGAAACACACCCACTTGAAATTCCGCACTTCCATGTTATACAATCATTAGCAAGAAAATCTGAAGGACCGGGACGCCCGAGTGGAGGCGTTACCGTAGTCTACAACGGCAAGTTGATGAATGCAACTTGTGAGTGGGCAGATGACGACACAGTAGTCATCGACTCCGAGAACTGTGTGATAATAGCCATGTATATCAATCCTAGCGAATCTCTTAGTGTTTTCGAAGATAGACTAGCTCAAGTCGCTGGCTGGGTACGCTCAGACGTACCGACCGTTCTATGTGGTGATCTCAATGCTCCACTGGACAAACCCGAATTGAAGCGCACAAGAGTCCTTCTACAAGCTCTTAACTACTGGGGACTTCATATCATAACCAACTCCAATACCCCGACCTTCGTCGCGCATCAGGGGCAATCGACGATTGATCTGTTCGCTACGAACGGATCCGCACGTTACGAAGGCCTTCAATGTGACCTGCCGATATTCGGAATCACCGCTCACCTGCCAATTGCCATGACAGTTATGCTGACAGAGTCAGAGGCAAAACCGAAGAAGAAGCGCTTAAATCCAAAACTCGACCAGAAAACACTGCTCACAGGTGTGAATACGATCGCCCTACCAAGCCTCACGACGGCAGAAGGGGTTGAGAAACTGTACACCGAAATCACTCGAATCATAATCAGCAGCGTAACCCCGAGAAAAGCACGACGATCGAAACCCTGGTTCGATGCCGACTGCTTCAGAGTCTTCAGAGAGCTCAAAATGGCGACGTTATCATCTACCACCGGAAGACTACGACCAACTGAATTATCCACACTGCGGACCTCTTATAGAGCCCTCCTCAGAAATAAGAAAAGGGACTATCAGATCAAGAAAGAAGCCGAAATCATCGAACTGTCTTTGAAGAAACCGTACCTGTGGTTAGCGAAAGAATTCAGATCATGGACATGCCCAATCCCGTCAAGAGCGCTACGCGATCACTTCTCGAGGATGTATAACTCAGTGGATACCATACCGAAGGAAGTCCCGATCATATACTGGGTTAGAACGAGCGGAGACCAATTTGAGCACGACATTCTCAACTCCGACTGGTCTGTCGGAGAGGTCGTTGACGCAGTGGCCAGACTACCGAATCACAAAGCCCCAGGCCCTGATGGCATCCTGAACGACCATCTTCAACAAGGAGGTGCGATCATGCCATACATAGCCGACCTCTTAAACGCCTGTCTGGAGAACGGAACGATCCCTGACGATTGGAGGGATTGCCTCCTGTCTATCATCCCAAAGAACAAGGGAGACCCTTTGGATGCGTCCGCCTGGCGAGGAATCGCAAAGAGAAACTCGCTTAGTAAGCTTCTGTCCTCTCTGATCGCAGACCGACTCACAGATTACCTGGACTTCAAGGGAATCATACCGCAGGAACAGCACGGCTTCACACGCGGTCGCTCCACCCTGTCAGCATGTCGCACTCTGCTTCAAAAGATAGAAGCAGCTGTGGGTGCGGAAAACCGACCTCTGTACGCGGTCTTTATCGACTACAAATCGGCCTTTGACACGGCTCCCCGTTGCCGAATACTCGAAAAACTCGCGCAAGCCGGCGTGGGTGGCAGAATCATAAAACTGATCGCGAAGACTCTGGAGAAAGGACACGTTTCAATAGAAGACGGAGTTTCTATACTTCCTCCATTTGAGCAAACAACCGGAGTGGCCCAGGGAGACAATCTCTCCCCTCTGCTCTTCTCCGTTCTTCTAGGCGACTTACCGAAAACTATCAGCACCAAGCACGACCTGGTGGACACAGTTCTGTACGCAGATGACGCCGTTCTCTTTTCAAAATCGCGTATGTATCTACAGCGAGCCCTGCGAACTCTCGAAGAGTACTCCGCAAACAATGGGCTGACGATCAACGTAGCGAAGACGAAAGCAATGAAGTTCGGCAACGGCGGCCCACCATCATCTGGTGACGTGTTCCGACTGGGAAACCAGAGGCTGGAGGTCGTTCAGCAGTTCTGCTACCTTGGGATAGGACTGACCAAACGGGGAGTCAGCTACTCTAGTCATGTTGAAGGAAGAATCCGGAAGGCAAAAATCGCCTTCGCTTCGATCCCCAGGCCATGGGAACTCTCGCTCCCGACCGCCCTCGCCCTCTTCGACATAAAACTGGCACCTATCGCATCGTACGGCATTCAACTGGTCTGGAACCGTCTCTCGAGATCACAGCTCGAGCAGATCGACAAACTAAAAGCCAACTACTTGAAACGCGCACTCGGAGTTCACCGATCAACGAAAAACCGCCTCGTATACTGGTTGACAGGCTCCACACCGTTCACAGAGCAACTCCAGAAGACCTTCAACCTCACGAGGACCGAGGCCTTCGAGAATCATATCGAGCACTTCGTCACAAAAATGACCGACATCAACGAGGAATTTCTACGCACACCGGCGATGACCACTGATTGGTGGAAGGCACCAAACTGTAAGCTGAGACACCGGATTACACGGGGAGCCGTTCACGGCTTCCATCATTTGTTCTGTACCCGAAAATCTAGTCTCCACCAAGTTGACGATCATTGTGTATGTGAGTTGTGTGATGGTCAATGTGATCAATATCATATTTACAACTGCCCTCAAGCCAGCAGGATGAAATATGATTGACTGTATATTTTCAAACGAAAGAGACACCAATTACAATTGGTAATAAATGCTTTTCAATCAGATAATTGATGATCTTTAGTTTTGAATCGGTGATTATTCAAACGTTGTAGCTCTGTTCGGATTGTAGCATAGGAGGCGCAGTTACTTGTTTTGAAGGATAGAATTGGAATCTATCGGGTCCAGTGTCAGGTGTAGCCAAGAATAAGCCTCCGACCGTTCCCACTCTAGACAAAGCAGCGTGAATCTCGTCGGTTCCTACAGTGTCCTCCTCTCCGAAATCAACATGCCGCGAAAACCCGATGGCTCCATTGACGATACCGTCGTCGATGTCTAAACCGATCAACGTCGAGGAGGAGACCCGGACGAGGCTTAGACTCAACAAGGACAGCACTCCGGAGATGATACTAGACACAAAGAAAGCACTGGAGGAATGGGAAAACGCCAACTGCCAGAACAACGAACACAACGGAAATAATGCCGCATAGATCCGCCGCACCGCTGCCTCTCAGCTAGGCTCTCCTTCAATATACTTTGAATGTAAAGATAGAGAAGAGATTATCAATAAATATCCATACATCTATCCATATTACATGTTATCATGTACGGCTAACCAAGACAGGGGATAAAGCGTGAGGTAGATTCCCTCTTCTTGTCTATTTCATCTGATGAACTTTTGTCCGTGCACTCATCAGTTGCTATTGTTTCCGACGACCGCTGTAATTATCAATGACACTCGAGTACCATTCTGGTGATCCGACTCTTTTGTTGTAGTTGTCGACGGCCTCAATTTTGTGGAAGAGTCGTTTTTCAGGTGTCTGTCACATCATTCTCGTGTTCGGAGTCGTGATTCGGATAACGAAATTTCTCGCTGAGTGAGGGCGTCTCCATTGGCTATTTTTGTGAGCAGCGTTGAGAGGGTCAAGTTTTGTAGTTTTATAACCGTTTGAAGAGGGGAATCCTAAAGACTGCCACAGAACAGATCGGTGAAGTCCCCGTTTCACCGGTCCATGAGGTTTCACTTCGCTGGTGCTTTCCTCCCAGGCCCTCGTACCGCTCGTGTTTTTCTTCGACTGTCTTCACCTTGAACTCTCTCTCTGTTCTTCCACAGGAACCGGAGTTTACGTTCAGTAACCGTCACCGCATGTTCCTTCTTCCCCGCTCCTCTCTCACTGCGTCTTACTGCGATTACTGGACACTCCCCCAATCGCTTTCTGAGCCGATAATTTCCACTATCTTGACTGATTCACACTCTGTACCCCCGATTGTAAGTTTCTCTGATGTCCTCCCTCGCTCATCCTTTTCCGGTGGGGAGAGGAAGCCATTTTACTCGATAGTTTTATTTTTTGGAGTAAGCCTCGAAAAAAAAACCTTCAACAATCGACGTTAACGGATATAGTTCCGATCTTCGTTGTCGGATGAATCTTCCTGTGTCAAGTTCCACACCTCAAGTCCCGGCGCTAATTAGATTCGAGCATTGTGGTCCGTGCGAGTGTATCATGCGAAGCCTTGAGTCTTCACGAGGATCTCGGATCATTTAATGTAGATGAAAACGGAACAGGCTCCGAACCGTTTGTTGGAAGTCGAGGATAGTTCGTTCCAAGCAACGAGCAGGCTCCCGCAACATCCGCATGCAAGTCGAATCCGCCAGCGCCGACCACTAAGCGGCTGCGCTATTCCCAGAGGAACATAGAGAGAACCGAAGTAGCATTCTTCCCGCCCAATACGACCTCCTCAATCCAACCCATGGACCAATGTGTCATTTCAACCTTCAAGGCTTACTTCTTGCTCCGAGTGATGTGCCAAGCTATCACGGACGCGACAGGGGACGATCCTAACTAGGTCGAATTCTGGAAAACACACGACATCAAGAAAGTTGTCGTCAACATGATCGAGGCCTGGTATGGGGTCTCGGCACACAATATGAGAGTAGTCTGGAGAATCATTCTCCCACATTGCGCGAGTGTGTCACTCAACAATAAGGAGCAACGTACTGAGATTATTGGGAGCATGGTGGAAATCGCAAAGAAAGGAGGTCTGGGTGACGTAAATACGGAGACCATAGAAGAGTTAGTCGATTGGAAACCAGACGGGTTTGACAATCAGACGCTTATCGGGATGGATCAAGAACGAGCTCATGAGGAGTCCGAGAACGACGAAGACTGTATCGGGGTTCCACCAGAGGAGCTCACTAGTGCCCACCTAGCGAAGCTTCTTCGGGTGGCTGATGACTTGACAGAATATATTCCCATGGTTGATCCGCGGCAAGAGCGAGGTCGAAGAATCAAAACGTCCACAATGCAACCCTCGTTTACAGAGACTTATACAGAGAGAAGTCTGCCTCTGAACCCAAGCCAAGGTTATCCCTTGTCCAGGATGCATGTTTGAAATCGGTGGGGAACTGGCGGAGAACTCACGGAGTCGAACTGCCATACATCAAGTGCCCCGTTTAGTAGGGTTTCAAATAGTACGGTTGGATCCGGAACGGAAGAAGAGATAGTCCAAATCTTTCGCGAGATCGCGACATTCAACTTGACTTCTCAGGAGCCCTAATCTTGTATCGAATCCCTTTTGACTCGGAATGGAAACACAACCAAAAGTTACATGGGTAATCCACGAGCCTTATTTTGGATGAATAGTGGTGATCTCTTCGAAGGCCTCCCGAACCCATCTCAAGGAAGGAAAACTAGAATGAAAGCTGTGACTGGAATGAAACCACGTGTTTCACGGTCTCTTCATACATACTGCATGGATGACAAGTGCGTTTGTTTTCATTTGTATTCACATTGTCATTGGGTGGGTTCTGTCTTCCATGGCGTTGTCTCGATAGTGTTCCGCCTCTGCCAGGGCTAGGAGAGGGTCTCCTCTCCGGTTTCCGCAGAGGAAGAATTTACGTAATACCGATGCCCTGTCGGTAAGACTCCAGACTTGGTTTCAGGGACATGTCTCGCTTCCAGTCGATCTCCTGTGATTCTCTGATCTTCTTTCTTATGTGTGAATTGAAGACGTTCATGCATGGTTCCCCTCTTTCTGTTTCTATGACTTCAACATTTTCGCAGCTGTACCTCTCTCTCAGAGTTACAGTTCTGTTCTAAGCGTTTGTATGCATACCCACAATCGACATCACGTTCACAATGGCTCCTGGCCATCTTTCTAGATCCATGACCTCAATTCTCTTCATAAGCCTGAACGAGGACCAGCCGAGCCCATCCATGAGGAAATCGTTTGCGAGTCCAAAATTGCGACTCTGCGAGTAGGGATGCCACCAGATTTAGGTTCCACTATCGCGGAAAAGGGCAAACAAAAATATCTCGGCTTTATTCGACGCTTGGTAGATCAATGACTAAATTTACAGATAGAACAACGACACAAAACTAAGAACCATGGGGATGCGCTCCAATCAACGGCTCCGTTTGAGAGAATGCGTATATAGCCACAGTCATGGCGACTCTCCATCTGGAACGCCTATTTGGCCGCCTGTCCCTGTCAGATTCCTCAGACAAGTCGGAATCATCCAGGTCCTCGGTTTTCTTGCCGCTTTAAGAAAAGTCGTCGTCTGGGCTCTTGTTCTCCTCGTCTCCATCACTACAATGGTCATCTGACGCGGAGCCGGAATCTGAGGGCCTTCCTTCCTTCCATTCCTACCTTGGAATGCAACCGCAGCTCTTGTTTCACGCGATCTTTGCGGTGACCCGGGACCGAGTCCTTTATGAGTTGGGTCTTGGTTGGGTCAACCCCGTTGGAGAGCTTTTCCTGTCGAATTTCCCGCAGCCACTCAACCATGAGGGTTCCGTTCATACACCCCTTTCCCTTGACTTAAAAAACAACATCCGGCGGGAACTCCTCTTTCGGCCCACGTTCCTTCTCAAAGATCGACATCGGCATCAACTTCTCTCCAGCTGCGGTGGCGCCCAAAACAACCGTCAGGTTGCTCTTCTCATGACCGGTCGAGTCTATCTTCACTTCGACGCTGCCCCTGACCGCCACGATTCTGCCGAAAACGATACCAACGGTACGGGAATTTCGTCCATGTTTCCTACGACGGACGGAGCTGTTGTTTCAAATCAATCTGAATCACTATTTTGCTGGCCCTACGTGAGCCTAAGGAGGACGAGACTTTTTGGTATCGCGGGTTACACACTTGTGTGTTGTTTTTTTTCATTTCTTCCGGCAGACGACAGCTCCGCGCGCCATTTTTATATTTGAATCGTCGCTTAGAGCTCTCATCACTGTTCTCAGTTGGTGTTGTTCTGTAACTTATGATCTCTTCACAACTTTCCCTCGAGACCATCGGTATTACTGTACCCATCTCCAACCGCAGCATCTCAAAGCGATTCTTTTCCAGTGCCTTGGTACAAATGTCGGCTGGCTGGTTCTTGCCTCCTATTTGCTCAACCGAAAGAGCATTGTCCAACTACTTCTCGCGTACGAAGAGGTGGCGAACGTGAATGTGCTTTGCACGCGAATGGAATTCTGGATTCCTGGACAATTTAACTGCGCTAGCGTTCTATGATCTTAAATGATCTGCTTCAACCAAATCAGTTCCTTGGCTCCTTCACTGGCTGCCATGATTTCTGTCTCAGTTGTGGATGAAGCCACTGTGCGCTGTAATTGACTTCTCCATGAAATCGCTCCACCCGCGCAAATGTCGATGATTCCTGTTGTAGCTCGACGCGAAGCTTTACAGCCCGCGAACTCCGTATCACTGTTAACCTCCAGCCTCGTGTTCGCACCACATTTCATTCCATAATCTCCCGTTCCGCGGAGATATCGGAATATCCGCATGACGTAGTTCCAGTCGGCCAAGTGGGTTTTCATCTGCCTGTTTTCTCTACCGATGGCTGATGCGTGCTCGCGAGGGAGCTCATCGCGGAGTTCTATCACGCCGGTGCTCATCCATTTGAAAATTGATGCTCAGAGAAGTGGAACTTCATCCCACCTGATGAAGGAATCAAAGTTTCGTTGTCAACAATTCCACAGGAAAAGGTTGGATGGACGATTTAGGATTCAAGGAGCACTTGACGAAACTCAACGGTCAGGATGACGGGGCAAGATGGAAATGAATGATGAGACATGTGCTCAAAGCTCATAATTTGGAGTCCTTCGTGACCGAAGTAGATCTGAAACTAGGTTCAACGGATGGAGATTCTGCCGTAAAATGGGTGACGAGGGACGCAGAAGCAGTGAGTCTCGTAGCACGTGCTCTGAGCGACGCGATTGCTAAGCTTGTCTTGACGTGCGATTCCTCGAACGAAATAAATCTGTTTCAAGTCAATGTGAAGCTCACTCTTTTGCTGGCTTCACGTGAGCCTAAAAAGGACGAGACTTTTTGATACCGCGGGTTACACACTTGTGTGTTGTTTTTTCCATTTCTTCAGGCAGACGACAGCTCCGCGCGCCATTTTCATATTTGAATCGTCGCGTAGATCTCTCATCATTGTTCTGTAACTTATGATCTCTTCACAACAGGAGCGATGTCCTCGTCGTCGTCGAATGCCCGGAGAGTATATATTAGATCGAGGTGGGAATAACACGTCAGCACAAGATTAAGCCTGACGAAGTTAAGCCTTTATTACCGGAGTTAACTCCCTTTTATAGGAGTCTTGAAAACGGTGTTCCGATGATCATGCGCAGATCCGGACTTCTAACACCCATGCACATGATCATTTTCAAGTACAGACCGAGCTTCCTTCGACAACGCACGAACTTTTCCGTTGTCAAACTCTCGGTCAGGATGTCGGCGATCATATCGGTTGTAGGTATGTATTTTATCGTCACCAGACTTGCCGCGACCATGTCTCTGATGTAATGGTGCCGAAGATCGATATGCTTTGTTCTCTTGTGTTGAATCCCATTCAGACTGAGGAGGGCCGCTCCTTGATTGTCGCACCAGAGGGTCATTGGTCGCTCAACCTTGACCTTGGGCAGTTCGACGAAATTCAAGACCCATTTTACTTCTTGGCATGCAGCGGAGCATGCCATGTATTCGGCCTCAGTGGAGGACAAGGCGACAGTCGGCTGTTTCTTACAAGTTCAAGAGACGCAAGCTCCTGCTAGTAGAAATGCGTATCCTGCTGTTGATTTCCGGCAATCGTGGCATCCACCCCAATCAGCGTCGGAGAAAGCCTCAATACCTCCGGCTATCTTTCCGTCGAACTTCAGTTGCAGGTTCAGCGTGCCCTTGAGATACCGCAGGATTATTTTTACCGCTATACAGTGTGCTTTCGACGGCTCGGAGCAGAACTGACTGACCGTTCCCACAGTGTGGCAAATATCCGTTCGAGTTGTTTGTGAAATGCGAATCAGACATCCGACAGCCTCGCGATATGGAGCATCGGTGGATTCTTCTCCCTCGATTTTCTTGGTTAATTTCGCCTCAGACTCTGCTGGAGTCGCCACCGGCTTACAATCACCCAAACCGAACCTCTGCAGGACTCTTCTGATGTTTTCCGTCTGATCGATAATGATTAGCTTCTCATCTGATTTCTGTGTGATCCTGAATCCGAGGCAATATTTGGCAGCTCCGAGGTCTTTCATGGGGAAAATCTTGCCTAAACCCTTTATGATTTCTGCTTGCAACCCTGCGTCGTTCGTGAAGATCAAGAAATCATCAACGTAGATGGTCAATAGGAGAACCTTCTCCCCTCGGGCAACAAAAGTAGCAGCATCTATCAGCCCGAAATTCTGTCAAGCCGAGAGAGTTCAGGGCTGCGTTCAAGGTTTTGAACCATACCCGCCCTGCTTGTTTCAGCCCGTATAATGATTTCTTCAGCGGGCAGACTTTGTCGCCGATCTGGAACATAGCGGGCTGCTCCGTTAACATCTCGTCTTGCAACTTACCGTGCAAGTACGCCGTTTCCACATCCAATTGGTGGATTTTCCAGCCTTCGCGTGCTGCATGAGCGAACAAGAACGCAGCGTGGTGATCTTCACAACGGGCGAATAGGTCTCGTCGAAGTCTACTCCTCTCGTTTGACCGCATCCTCGCCCGACCAAACGCGCCTTGTACTTTGTGATCACTCCCTCGCTATCTCTCTTCAACTGGAAAACCCACTTTGAAGTGATAACCTTTCTTTCGGTCGGCCGGTCGACCAGAACCCACGTGCTCTCATGCGCTTTCATCTCAGTTTCCATTGCCGACAACCACTATTCAGCGTCTTCCCCAGACATAGCTTCTTTGAGCGTTGACGGGAATCGTAATTGGTCGTAGAGCTCGGCCCACTACAACAGACACAAACATATCCATCCAGCCAGCTCGGTGTTGTGCGGTTTCGCTTCGGGCGGCCGTCACTCTCGCGGCGAGTGGAACCAGCATCAAACCCCTGCGCATTCAACTCAACTGAGGGTACGGCCCCATTCACGACCAGATCGTACTCGATCATCTGACCAGCTCCCTGCACATCATCCTGACCCGCCACCAGAGGCATTGGTCTGTGCACATCATGCGGGCCCGCCACAAGAGGCATTGACCCCATCTGCGATTCCATCTGTGTCCCAGTCTGACATACCACCGATGAAGCCATTGTAGCTTCGTCGAACGTCACGTTTCGTGACTTCTCGACACTGGTTGTATCGTCGAGTGGGATCAAGCGGTACGCTTTGGAGCTCGAGCAATAGCCCACAAAGATACACATCTTAGCTTTTTCGTCCCACTTTCTACGTTTCTCTTTCGGCACATGAGCATACGCCAAGCAACCAAACACACGTAAGTAGCTCAAATCGGGTTTCCGTCCCGACCAGGCCTCCTCCGGACACTTTTCGCGTGCGACCGCCGTCGGACTCACGTTCTTCAGCTTGCAAGCTGTGTTCACGGCCTCAGCCCAGTAACTCTGACCAAGTCCGGCACCTGTCAACATTGACCTTGCTTTCCCCACTAATGTTCTGACAGCTCTCTCTCTGCGCGTCCATTCTGTTCTGGACAATACTGTACCGTCGTCTCATGACGAATTCCATGTTGTGCAAGAAAATTCGAGACATTTCTGTTCTTGTACTCGGATCCATTATCAGTCCGAAGCGTCTTGATCTTCTCACCGGAATCTCCCTCAGCGTGGTTGATGAACTCAACGAGCATTGCGAACGTTTCAGACTTTGCTTTCATGAACGCAACGGAAGTCTTCCTGGTGAAGTCATCAACGAAGACCACGAAATATCGATGTGTTCCGAGAACAGGAGGTCATCGATATCTGCTCCAATCGGAAGTGTGAGGACTCTCACTCTGAACGCAGCTCACCACAATGCTTTTCTCACTCATCGGACCGCAGACATCCCTGTGAACCAACTCTAACTTCGACCTTGTGACAGACTTCGACACTGGGAACTATTTTCTCCGTTGCTTGCCACCCGCACACGGCCAACAAGCTTGGCAATCATCAGGAACAACACATTTTACACCTTCCACGAGTCCTTTCGCCAACTTCCTGACACCTCCGGGACTGAGATGACCTAGTCTCTTATGCTCTTATGAGAGATCGTATGAATCACGGATGGTTCGTGACGATTTGAGGGCCATGACTTTTGGAGTGACGAGAGCATGGGTGAAAAAAACGTCCAGACGATATGAATCAGTATCTGAACAAACAGCCATCGCACATATCGCACATATAACACCGTTTTCGTCCAGGATTCTACATATCTGTGCTCCGAACAACACCTTGAAACCTTTCTTCGTCAGCTGTTTCACTGACACCAACTTGACGGTGAGACCGGGTACGAAAAGCACATCGCACAACCTGGTTCGTCGACACAACCCATTGACACAGCATTTCACGGAGACGACTCCCACCCCGGCGGATTTTAAGATTTCGTCATTCGCTGTTGCCACCGACCTGGTACGAACGTCTTGGGTGAACATGACAAACAAACCCCGTTGTCCTGTCATATGTGTACTGGTACCAGAATCGATGAAACAATCTGGTGAACATCCTGATGAGATCGGCGGACACACCAAGACACGCTCGAATTGTACAAACTCGGTCTCCTCGGCATCAGTTGATTCCATCGCTTCCATGGCTTTGATGCTCGTTGTCTCCCCTTCTGCTTCATAGGCGACTCTCCCGTACTCTCCACTTGACCGACAGTCTCTTTGCATGTGACCGTTCTTCCCACAGGAATGACATGCTCCTCTGAACTGAGATCCTCTTGAGGAATAACCACGTCCTCTTATTGTCTGACCACGGCCTCGATCACGACCACGATAGGTTTGGTGGACTATCCTTGCGCCTGCCAAAGCTAGCTCGCGCTTCTGTGAAGCTTGCCGCGCGGCTTCGCTCAAGAGTCTTTCTTTGACGAACTCTGTCGTGACCTCACCTTGAGCGATACTCTGTATCAGAGGGGTATATTCTTCTGGTAACTTCATGAGAATGAGTCCCGCCAGGAGCCGGTCTTTGATATCCCTGTCGATCGCTCTCAAACGTTGAGCTGCTGTGATCTTCTTATTCACATATGTCTCCATATCAGGACAGTCGGCGTACTTGATGCTAGTGAGTCCCTCGACAAGGGCCACTTCTCGATAGAGTCCTCGTGGTTGATATAATTTTTCAAGTACGTCCCAAATTTCCTTCCCAGAGGTCGCATCTCTGATCGAAGAGAACAGATGACTTTTGATGCCCGAAATCATCGCAACCCGGGCTCGTTTTCCTTGGTATGGATCGCTCCTTGATCCATCTACGTCATCCCATAATTCACAATTGAACAAATGAGCTTCCATAGCAAAACGCCAATTCATGTAGTTATCTGCACCTTCCAATTTTTCGAAAGAAGATGGAACATTGACAGCAATCGTGGTCTGAGTCCATCTCCACTGGCCATCGTTCTTGATCTGGGCTCCTCACGATCATTGGTCACGATGTATTCATAGGACACAAGAACAGATCTTTTTGGTTGTGATTCTTCTTCGTCACGTTCCGTCACCCGACTTCGTTTTGGTACTATGGGTCTATCATTCATCCCGGTTATGGAATTCCTTTTCCGTCTCGTTACTGGGCCCATAACCCATTAGATCTAGGTAGGAATAACACGTCAGCACAAGATTAAGCCAGACGAAGTTAAGCCTCTATTACCGGAGTTAACTCCCTTTTATAGGAGTCTTGAGAACGATGTTCCGATGATCAAGCGCAGATCCGGACTTCTAACAGTATCGTTGGGCTTTGAGTTGCTCTCTCCGTTATGCTTAAGAACTGCTCCATGTAGGACATGAGTTCGGTGGTGATGTATCTTTGGACAGTTGCGGACCTTCGTGCTCACCGGAAACTCGTCCGATGAGCATGAAACTTCGTGTCCAAAAGTATCTACCATAACACACGTTGCCGATACCGCCCGATTCGAGCGAAGTTCTGATTTGAGCGGAAGCCAACAGCGGCTGTGTTACTGTGGCTCGCGCTTGGGCCCCGTCACCTCTTTGTGGCGATCATGACTTATGAAGAGCTGCAGCCCTCGTTTCCTGAGTCTCCAGTGAGCGAAATGGATGATCAGGATGCGGTGCAATCGGGCCGAAACCCCGTGCTCGGCATCGACGAAAACCTGCATATGTTTTTCGAGTACCATTGTTTGAGGGAGCGCAAGCCACCGACTGCTCCATTGTCAGCTTGCGCTCGCCGAAGAACTGACTATCGAGGCCTTGCGGGGCACCCTGATTCTTGCTTGTCGGTGGGACCTAGATGGCGAAGATAGATTCGAAGTGAGTTTGAAACCACACCAGCGTCTTCCGTATCGCCGCTGTCCGCTCGAATCAGGCGTTCGCTCAAATGGGGACTCCGCTCAAATGTAGCGGCACCGCGTAACCCGCGCGTACAGGAGAGCGTCATGCCAGCAAAATTAGATCGGTGTACTTCAAACCAAGGTACGGCTGAGCATCCGCTGAACTGCGGGAACGACCAAAATGAAGCTTTGGGTGGAGGTGAGGAGTATGTAGCCTAAGGAACGGTTTGTAACCCGCGTCTTCACGGAAGTGTCGTCCGACCAGAATGAAGCCTTACCTTGTGTGGGTTCCCACGTGCACAGAGTGTCTCTGATCTTTAATTGCGGGATAGGGGATTGAGAGCCTTCAGGAAGACCACCAGAGAACCTCACGTAACGAGGGTTCTCGGGAGCTACGAATAGAGACCAAAACACTACTTTGGGTGGGAGAGTATTCTGTTTAGCGCACAGTACGCAACCCCCATGGGTGCCGCCCGATGGAAGTGAAGTCTGGGCTCGGGAAGTAGTGGCGGGTAGACGCAGCATCGTAGCGTTAACTTTCAGCCTAGCGACGGCTGAGCATGAGCTGACATGCTTCCCCCAAGTTAAATGAGCTGAAATTCCTTCCAATTAACATTGGTTGATTCTCCACCTGCGATAACAACTCACTCATCATTGCAGAAAATCCTAGACATTCGGACAAAACACTCGCCACAGCCTACCATGTATTCGACGTTGAATCCGGACAGCAAACTTCCGTTCTCAAGACTGCGAATAAGACGAATCCTACGTCAAAAGGATAAAACGATGACGAGGCAGGAGAAGTGATCCATTTGATGCTATAAACTTTGCTGGAACTGATCAGGAAAGTATGGGGGAATATTGCACCGGTCCATTCTTGGGATTTCAATCCTGAGTGACAGCCACTCTTTTCCTGGAAGCAGACACGTCGCTCATCGCTAAGCCTGTCCGCGAGCATCGCATAGATTCATTTTTTTTAGCAGCGCCTCGAGAATATGATTTTCAAGCTCGTACGGGGAGAGATGTGCGCGTCAGCGCACGTACATCAAGCGACGCGGGCGAGGAGAGACGGCACCACTGACTCGAGCGAAACGCCCTAGGGTTAGCGAAAGCATAAGTGATGTTTTTCCCCGGAATTTTCGATTAAATGGGGTGCGCTTATCTTCAAAAATCGCACTGTATTGTGCGAGGTCGGGTGACTCGGCAGAACAATGGAATCTGAAAGGACAACGAAATGAACTAGACGTTTCATAACTAGCTCGTGGAGTAGTTTTTGAAATACAGCATGGTCGTGAGCATCTATCCGTAGATTTGGCCATCGATAGTTATGATTTCCTGATCCGGCTTCCCTCTATGATCCTGCGTCTCGAACGGCAGCCTCGGAGCGTGTCTGGACCACGGATATAGCATCAGAATTGTAGGAAGCATTGTACTGCATGGATGACCGAACTGAGCGACGGTCTAGGACATATTGGCACAGACATTTTGGCTTCGGACGTTTTGGAAGGGACTCTTTGGCTTCAGACATTTTGGCCTCGGAGACATCTCGGCTTTGGACATTTTGGCCTCGGAGACATCTCGGCTTTGGACATTTTGGCCTCGGAGACATCTTGGCTTTGGACATTTTGGCCTCAGAGACACCCTGGCTTAAGACATTTCGGCTTAGGACGAATGATTGTGAAACGACCGATCAAGACAGATTCAAGGGAGGGGCTGCGTAACAAGGTTATATGTAGACATTCGTTTTTCTTTAGACCTCTAAAGTTCATGAATGAACCGTGTCCGCGTTTTCATTCCTCCCGACCCGCAGGTGTTTTGAATGAAAGGTCTAAGATCTCGGAAAACTCCGACCATGGCTCATTCCCTATGCGAATGAACTTGATCTTTGTGATTGCTGGAGTTTGACGCTGCATGTTCCGGCGGTTCGCACGTGACGGCTTTGAGCAGACGATAGCCAGGGTACTCGGGAGAGGGGCGACTTGACAAATACTGAGGATTGAGCTTGATCGGGATGCGAAGGTGGATTCCCTGACTGGAACGGGCGGGAAATACGTGAATTCAGACCACAGGAGGACAAAAAAAAATGTTTCTTGCTGGATCGCCACGGGTGGACTGATGGGCAGGCAGACGCACGGAATACCTCCACCCTCTCTACTGACCCGCGAACTTCTTCGGTGCAGTCTAGGTTCCACCTAAAAATTGAAATACGCTTCAAGTCCAACGGTCAACTGAACGTCTATCTAGCGTGACTTTTGTGAGCAAATTCCCTTCGAACATAACGTAAGCCGAACTTTCGTTGATATCTCTTCGGAAGCTTCCTTCCTTCATCGCTGAGCAGAGCAAGCTATTTATTATCGGGGAATCGCTCAAGTCTCAGACTCATGTTATTTCAGAGCCATGTCTGTAGTCAGCACAACATGCAGAGGAGGACTATGATATCTTATCAGGGGTACTCCTACACTCGAGCGGAAAAAAGCGCGGATGGAACGAGACAATTCTGGCGATGTCAGTACAAGAATAGTTGCAGAGGTCGCCCCCACACAAGCATCGCAAAGGGCGAAGTTCTCGAAGAAAAAGGTCGCCACAGCGACCCCTCTGATGCGGCTGCGGTGGAAGTGGCTACCTGCACATCGATGATCAAAGAAAGAGTTCATCTACACAAGTAGCTCCTGCCCAACTCCTAACACACTTGAACAGCAATCTGTCGGTGGCTGCAAAGAGGTGCATGCCAGCCCCCGCCTCCATTAAATGGAGGATAAACCGAGCTCGCGTTCGCAATGTTCGAGCCCCCGTCGTTCCTCTCGACAGGGCATCCATTGTGATCCCTCCAGCGTACTCGGTATATGTTCCGCAGGGTGGCACCCCCGAGGAATTCATGCTCGCGGACTCAGGAGTCGGTGATGCCAGACGCATAATCATCTTCGGGCGTGCCGACGTAAAACAGTGGGTCGGATATGTTGAACGAGTTTTCGTCGACGGAACATTTTCGTTAGCGCCAGAGCACTTAGCTCAGGTGTTTGTCATTTTGGCGGAGAGAGGTGGGCACGGTATACCTATCTGCTATGCGCTGCTCCCGGATAGGGCAGAATCGAGCTACCAGAAGATGCTGCGACTGCTCGCACAGGCTCTCCCCAATTTAGAGCCACAATTCATCTCGGTTGACTTCGAAATAGCTGTGATAAATGCGTTTCGCTCGTATTTCCCCGGAGCCATCTGCCAAGGTTGTCTCTTCCATCTGATGAAAAACGTCTAGCGGCAATTATCCCAGGCAAATCTACTGAGGCGCTATAATTCAGACTCTGATTTTGCAATGTTCACGCGGATGATCCCCGCAATCGCGTTCGTCCGACCGAGTCTGATCGACGGCACGGTTGGCGCCTTACTCGAAGTACTACCGCATGAGCTCCGTCTCATCTTCGATTACTTCGAAACAAACTACGTAGGTCGGACCGTCGGCGTCAGGGCAAACGGCAATGTCATCCGCGACCCTCCGCTCTTCAGTCAAGACCTCTGGTCCGTTTAAGAAAGAACCCTCAGCGGAGATCCACGTACAAATAACTACGCAGAGGCTGCTCATCGCCGCCTCCAGACCGAATTCGCTTGCGATCATCCCTCTCTATAGAAATCCATCCACGGCCTTCGCAAGGTTCAACAGAACCGCGACCCTGACCTCGAAAGATACAACGCAGGGTGACCCCCTCCGAAGAAGTCGCGTAAAACCCTCTTCTGCGACGCAAGCCTCAAGCAGCTAGTGCGAACGATCGATGAGCGTGCTCCCGTAGATTCCCTCAGAGGAGTAGCTCACAACTTCCTGATGAACTGAGAGGCCGAGGGCCGATTCGCAGCGGAAAGCCATTGTGGAATCATCTCAAGCTGCAGATATCTCAATCGATCCCAAGGGGAGATGAGAACGTTGAATAAAGGAAAACTTGGAGTCACTACTCACAATGGTTCCCTTCTTGTTTGCATTACGGAATTCCGCCATGTCGTTGGTGAGATCGCTCTGTACTTGCGAGGATCTCGGTTGCGTTCTCGGTATGAGGTTGACAGCGTAGTTTCGCGTTGCAAAGAGCGCCTAGGTCGGGGCTACGTAGACTATTTTTGATGACGTTCGTGTCGACATTATCCTCATCTCCGGAGAGCGAGGTCGTATGGTACACCCGGATCTATGGTGCATCTCGTCCGCTATCTCAGGGCAGGAATGAATTCCGCACCACGGAGAGCGGGAATCATTTGATATCGATTCCCGCGAGGATCTTCCCATGCTGCCCACCATGATTCTATCCTGAATTGATCGAAAAGAGGCCTCGTAGGTTCGATAGGATCATGTTCAACAAGATCTTAGCAGATATTAATGTCGGATGATCTCCGCTCTCCGTGGCGCGGAAATCATTCCGTACTCCTACATTCGGGTTACAAAGCTAGCGGTATGGATTCTGAAAACAGACTCGATCCGCGAGGGCCTACATCAAGATCGGTAAAGGTCATCAGAACAACGGATAAGCTACGCAAGCATTGGTCAAACTCTCAAGCTATCGGATATAACTTGCCATCGAAATCGAGTCAAAACGTCCGAAGCCAAACACTCCGAGGCCGAAATGTCCTAAGCCAGGATGTCTCTGAGGCCGAAATGTCCCAAGCCAAGATGTCTCCGAGGCCAAAATGTCTGAAGCCAAACTGGCTTCGGGGCCAAAGTGTCCGTGCCAAAACGTCCGAAGCCAAAACGTTTTGAGCCCAGCGACGTTCTGAGCCCAGCGACGTTTTGAGCCCAGCGTTCATGAAGGGTTTTCGCGGAGTCCGGTTTTTCAACATAGTTTAGATATTGGAAGAGCTCGTGGTCGGGAAGAGGCAATGGAAAATTTCCTTCATGGATTCCATTTCTCCATTAGTTCTTTCTTAAGAATGGTGTCCGCTGTGTGCGAACTTGAAACTTGGAAATTAAAATTCGAGCACATCACGAAGGACGCTTCAGTTGATTTGGTGCGGATATGGTGTATATTACCAGTAGGGGGCAAGCAAGTATCCTATGGGAGGAGCGAAACGATTTTTGAAGGAGCTCGATCTCTCTCCTGGAGCTCCCTATGGAATACTCCATGGAATCCTCAGGGAAGGCTACTGCCACTGAGTTGACGAATGAATGGCAACGTAACCCTGTTCTTAACATAATCATTTATTGCGAGTCGTATCACGTTTCTGGATCTTCGCGCCTCATTTGAAATTTATGTTGTGGGCGACGGACTCGATGTAGGAGAGCCTTCGGGTTTTCGAGAAGGAGAGCACCAATTGACGTAGCCTCCGCTGGCGCTCCCGACAAGATTTCTTCGACGTTGACTTGGCTCCCTGGGCGAGAGTGTTCCCAATGCAAAACTCTGTGAGGCCCTGTTCTTCTTTGAGTTTCCATACAAGCGTGGAAAAAGGAGGATGACTGGTTCCCACTCTTTTGGCGAAAGCGGAATGCGGCATGATTTTCCGTTAGACGGAAAACGGTTATTCAATTTCCGTTTCCCGTTAACGGAAAACGGTTATTCAATTTCCGTTCCTCACACCTCACACACCCCATCTTCCGTATCACGGAACACGGAAAGTCTGGAATGCACATTCCAGCAGCTCTGACCACTTGAAGGGCATATGGCATCCCGGCGGCAGTGCCCTGTAGCTCGAATCCATCATCTCTTCGCAGATTTCCCAGGGATTCACGGAGCTTCGAATTCGAATTTCCGTTTTCCGTGTGACGGAAAACGAAAAGTCTCAGGGCTATTTTCTCAGGAACGATGACTCCGATCCGTCATTCTACACCACTCACAATATTTTTTCAATGTCTTCTACCTTCCAGCTTATTTTCGTCAATATTCGATGGAAAATGGGGATTCAACGAAAATTTCGGAAATTTTCCAAATATCTCCAATTTTGGTCTGAAATTCACGAATAAATGATGGGAGGTAAGGCACATCAGAACCAGACAATCGGTGGTCTCAGATTGTCGGTCGGAGCTACTGCTCCTGAGAAAAAAAATCCAAAGTTGGGGTGGAAATCGAGGAAAAATGAATTTCTCGAAAACGACGGGCCCGATTAGGGATCCGATGGCCTCAACAGCTTTGGATCGATGTCCCCTACCTTCGATCAGAATTTCGTGCATTTATTCCTGAAAATATAGATTTGGGACATTTCGGAAAAATCTCTAGTTTTGAGCGAGAGCTGGCGAATAATTCATCGGAGGTGAGTGACATCGAGATAAGATTGTGAGTGGATTCTGATTCCAGATCTGCCCTTGCGTTCCTGAGGAAAAAAAATCCGAAGTTGGAGGTAAGAATCGGGAAAAAATTAATATCTCGGGAACCCTTGGGCCTCGCGAGTATTTTAAGTTCCCGAAGTGTTCGTCTCATTGTCCTCTATCACAGGTAGAAATTTCAACGCGCTGGGTCCAACAGCAACGAAATAGCGGAAACCCGGAAATTCAAATTTTCTGGCAACGCAATATCCCTTTGCGCTCGCTATCCCCGGAGAACGACGAAGCGCAAGTCTTTTCGGATTGATACTCGCGCACGCCGCCTCTGATCCGCGGAAATCGGTGAGTTCGACTTGAAATTCTAGTGAATTCTGTGCTTGGAAAGTGCCCTGAGCAGTCTAGCACCTTTTGTGCGCTCGAAACGGGAGAATTTCACGCTTTTTCGGCACGAAAATGCGCGAAAATAGGTTTGGCAGAATATTGGTTCAAATCACTCGAAATTCTAGGAAATAGTGTGATATCTCAAGTATCTCTTCGATCCTGACATTCCTGCATGCGCGCACGAGTTGATGCTTTTCTCATGATGCCTTTCTACTCGTTCTCAGGGGAACTAATTGCGGAAGAACTCGTGGTCGCGGGCCAACCAGAGTTCCGCGGGAAGCTTGGCCGCACTGTCGAGAAAGTTCGAGACATCTGTCGCATCTTCGCCAAGAGCGGCAGCCTCAACGACGAGCTCATCGGATTCGCAGAGCAGACCAACTGCAACCTGAAGCTAGCCGTCGACATAAGAACTAGATGGAACTCGTCTGTCCATATGCTCAGGAATTTTCTCCGCTTGAAGGATGCGGTGATCCGCTTCTACCATAATGATCCCAAGAAGCGAGGGCCGTTTCCGCTCACGGATGATGAGCTGCTCCAAATTGAGCATCTGGTTCGCTGCCCAGGCCACGTGGAGGAGGCATCAAAACGCCTCTCTGAAGGGGACATTACACTGCGAATGGCCGACATCGCGTTGGAGGTAGGTCAAGTTGAATTCAAAACAGAACCAATTACCTTAGAGAGAATCGATAAATTCGTTCTGATGTACCTATGAGACGGTTTCAAAATAGAACGAGCGATTCATCTTTCACAGATCCTGCTCGAGAACGTTAAGGGCGTTGGATCGGACTTCAGCGTTGCTCTACACCGAAATCTGTGCTGTAGGCTCCTCCAGCGGAGGGGAGTTGCCTCGAAGCTGGCAAGGTATATCCGAAAGAAGGATGCCGGTTCTAACATAGAAACTTGGCTCGAGGAAACGGGAGATGGCGAATTGCCACATAAAAGGAGACGATGAGGAATACGTTCGAGGGTGTCGGAGATCTGAAGGATGAAATCGGAGCATTCCTACGATTAAGCAGAGACATCAACAGCGGGATTCCGCCCGCAACGGGTAACCGCTACTAAGATTCGAGGAACAGGGACGAAGATACTCCAGCCGGCTCTGACACCTTCAGTCCGGAAGCCTCGATGGAGCGTCATCGAAACGGTGCTGCCATAGTGTCCCCAGGAGCGCTCTACGAGACTATGGCTGTCCTTCAGCCTACCAGCGTGCCAGCAGAGCGTGTTTTCAGCAAAGCACGCCTCGCCAGACGCTACAATCAGGAACGCCAAAGCGACACGCGCTTTGAAGATTATCAACTCCTGAAGAACTACTACTCGAAGGAGAAGCCTTGGGAGAAATATTCGGAGGCGAACAATGTCAAGTCAAGTAACGACGACGACAGCGATGGCGCAAGTGGTGACGAGCCGGCGGCTTGAGAAAGATGAGATTATTCGCATGTTATGGATCAAGTGGATAGGCCATTCAACATTCTGTTCGTTTGTATTAACTCCTCGAAGACAATATTATTTCCATGTTATCGATTATAGATCGAGTCGATCGACATTTCAGCATCCTGGTACATTGTAGTGGCGTGAGAAAAAAGAGATTTCTTGCATATTGTATGTCATCGATGTAGTCGATCAAGCTGTCAGCTGCTGTTCTGAGAGTGCTCGTTTCCGCAATTCATCAGATTAGGCTTCAGACGCGTCTGATCGCTCCATTCCATCAATCATATCAATCTATGTGAAATAAATATATCATATTTTACTATCGCTTCAATCTGAGAATCTCTATTCCTTGAATTTATCATTACTATTATATTTGAGTCCTAGATGTGCGAAGTTTTCCCCACCTCCGGTGTCAAAGTGGTTCCGCCAAGCGTGAAACTCGAGACGACTCACCGCAGGGCGTCGAAAGCATCTGCCAGCCCGGTAGATCCCCCGCGAAAATCAGGAATCCTAACTTAGCTTCGCGATTCGATTCAGGAGTCGGCGAGTATAGTCTAGAAGGGAGATCGAACGACCCCTTGAGGACGTGGGGCCATGGGATTCGGAATTGTATTTCCGTTAACGCAAAACTGAGAGCTTCCCCTTCCCGAGATCCTCGTATCGCGTGCAGAGCTTGGCGAGGCGTCGGACGATTCTCCGCATGGAGTGCTGCGGCCAATCATCAGTATCTGTAACGCCTTTGTATTGTTCACGGTTCCATCAAGGATCGAGCCTTCACAGCCTATTTCCGTTAACGCAAATTGGAGGGTTTCTCTTCGAGTTGATAGACGTTGATGTAGCCTCAAGATTCGATTGGGAACCAAGTGAGGGGAATCTTGGTAGTTATCAGATGACCTTTCCGAGTACCTAAGACCACGCGAATCGCATTTGAATCTCCGCTAACGGAAAACATGAATTCGAAATTTGTACCTGGAAGCCTAGTGCCGAGCACGGAGGCAGACATCCCATCAGTCTAACCTCCGCATACGACCGCATGGCGCGGATTCATCGGCAACGCATACCCAACGCGTCGAGAATTCGAGAATGATAGTTTCCATCAAAACTTCCCTTTCGTGATTTCCGTTAACGGAAAACGGAAAACGGCGATTTCCGTTAACGGAAAACGGGAAACGGTAATTCAATGCATTCATGGCATTCAATGCGATGCTTCCAGCTCGTTATTGGTCCGGCCCAAGCCGGCTAATGTTCGCGTGTAGGCATTCCACCATGTTGCTTTCATCTGAGCAACATCCATCTGAGCAACAGCACTCCAATAGCGACCGATCCACGTCGTTTCGAAATAGTTGAAGTTGGTCAGTATATAGTTGTTCTCACGTACGAAGTCGGAAGCGAGGAGCTCCACGAAAGCAGGGCGGATCTCAGAAATCGGTACGAACGCCAGTGCAGCAAACATGCGGACGTGAAGTGCGAAGTCGTGGTCCTGGAGGTAATTATCTCGGAGAATACCGTCTCTCTGTATATGCTTCCAGATGCACTGGTTAAAGTGGAAATTGCACCCAATGATTTGGGCCGTTAAGTAGAAGCTCTCTAGCTCCTTAATCATCGCTACTTCGAAGTCCACATGGATTGATTCGGGTTGCGCGTGATCTATCACGGCACTGACTGTGTTCAGCAGTCTGCGGTAGGCCGAGGAAGATTTCTCGTGGAGGAAAGCAAAGAGCACCGGTACCACCTTGCCAGCCGGTGATCTCACATGTATGGTGTAGAGCTGATAGAATATCAAGGGACAGACTTCGAAGGTGCCGTCTACAAGAAATTCGACACTCTCTCTGAGGAGATTCACATTCTCAGATGTTCCGTATATGATGAGCCTTTCGGCGTCGCCCTCTCCGGAGTCATGAAGGAGGAACGCTTCTTGTTGATCACCTGCTTCGACGAAATCGTTTTAAAAGGGAATCAGTGGTACCGTTTCCATTCCCATCGTTCAGTTCCAGAATTATCTTCAAACTGTCCCGGATTATAAGCAACTCGCGCCGCCGCGAATCCGTCGGAACTACGGGCCCGGCACGTTTGCGCGCGCACGTAACCTGTCGCCGGAGAAGCTGCGTGCTCGGCATCCTTCCGTGGATCGCGGACGAACTGATGCCCCCCACAACTTCTGCGACACCAGCCATTGAAGGCGCCCACGTATCTCGGATGGCCGAGTCTCTCAGATGACTTAACTGCCGACGCACATCGAGACCAATGGTGTCCGGATTGTGGAAGTGCTCCCGTTCTGCCTGGAAAGAACCTCGTATTACGATGAGCCTCCTTTCTCAATTATGAGTATCGAGGGTGCACGAACCGATCTCTTGTGATATTCGTTTCATCCGATGCGCAGCTCCACGACTGCAGATTCGGGTGGCCTTATTGTCGGCCTCGTGAGCTGGACGTTGAGATGGCTGCTTCGATACCAGCTATGATAATGAATAACATATGAGTACAACACTTACACCGTGTGAATCTCCCGCTGTGGTTATGCGTACGTCGCAGGTCTTGTCAACGCATCGCCAAGTCGTTGCATAGGGAGTTGCCCGGTGCTTGCGGTAAACGTAGCCGTTGACGCAAAGCAGCGGTTTGCCGCGTGTGGAGGTCACACGTTCTTATGCCATCTTGAATGAATGCCCACACCCTGGAGCAGCCTCAGGAAAAAAAATCCCGAAATGTTCTACCGGTTCAAGCCACAACGCGGTCTCCAACCGTTTCGCGTTCGTTCAAATCAGCCGCGCCCGCCCGAAGCGATTCAAAACTGAGCTCTGAAGGTGACGACGAAGGAGGAAATCGCGAAGATTATCCAGAGCTCCATCCGCACTGGGCGTTTTTGATCACGATGAGAGAGTAGTAACGAAGATCGACTCGGATCGTGCTCGTTGTGCTGTATAAAACGTTGATCAGAGGTTGAAGTTTGCGGATGAAGCATTCGATAAGCCGCGTTGCGACAGAGAGCCCGGATAGGTGATGACTGGGTAGTCTTTAAGATGAGACTTCCGGCCTCCATGGGAAGAATTCCACAGGTTTTTTGAGTGGGTTAATTGTGAATACGGGGAACTAAGCTATGGGGCAACGCAAGTCGTTACTGGACATGGTCAGTTCCAGACTTACATGGTCAGAATCGGTAAAGCCCTGTCGGACGTCTGCGTTCTCTGCGACTCTGGCACCGCGGATGATGCTGATCATACGGTGCTCCGTTGTGCAGCGTTGGCGGAGGTCCGAGGGGTCACAAGAGGGGATGCAATGGGGGAAACAGTCAGGGAGATGTGGGGGTGGGGCATGCAAGGTCAGGAACAATTCACGCTAGTGATGAGATTATTTGAAGCCGTCATGAGAGAAAAGGTAAGACGGGAAGAAAGGCGAAGAGCAGTGGTTCATGGAGAGACTCTCCGGCTAGAAAGGGATGTTCTTTCGCCAAGACGCCGGACCAACCCACTGGAAACGGGCGGGAGGGAAGGGGGGAGTCTGGGGTTGACGTTGAAGATGGGTCGGCGGTCCGCCCGGGCCGGACTGGCGAAGGCGTTAATGCCCCAGGCACCTGACACAGCATTTGATACGACACGTTTGGTAAAAGCAGCACATGACATCTCGGGCAGACAACATTTGAGGTAGCCTAGGGTAGAGTAGTTATAAGGAGCTGAGAATTTCGACTCCCGCTCCCATGGTCACGAAGTAATGCCAACGCAGTTCCGGCCATGGGTGGCGGACCTTCACCCGAAAAGTGAAGGTTGGGGAGACACTAGGTTTTTAGTGGGTATGCGACTCCCTTAGTACCGAGCGGGGCTGTGGCTCGGTCTGCATCACGCATTTTTGATCCTGGTCCCCGCAAAAAAAAAAAAAAAAAAAACAGCGCTGTGGTAGTAGACTCTCATGAGAAGAAGAGCGCCACAGGTTGCTGCTGCAAGACTGATGAAATCGTTGAAATCACGGAGAGGTCGCTCTCTATGTCTTCCGATGTAACTCTTGAGCGCAGCTCTTGAAATGTATTTGCTCTTCAACAGCGAGATCGAACTCGTGTGAAGCGATCGATGTGCTGCTCCTAGGCATGTATTTCGGAGACTCGGATTTCGGCAGTAAATTTTTGACTCGGAAAACGGAAATCCGCTGTTCAACGATTGATTTCGGGGGTTGGAAGCGTCCGTTAATGATGGATCTCCGTTTTCCAAATCAAATATTGATTTCCGAGTCTCGAATTATTCTCCGAGTCTCAAATCATTTTCCGAGTTCCGAATCCCGGGAATACATGTCCAGCTGCTCTCATGAGCCCTGCATGAAAAACATACGCTTCCGAATCCAATTCACGACGGTGCTCCGCTCGCTGGAGGATTTTCTGTTCGCAAAGAGCAGACACCATTCCCAAGAAACAAATATGGAATCAACGAAGGAACATAGCATTGCGTGATCAGAAACGTTTCCATCTCCAAAAACATTCAAAGCACTCTGTATGGAGGCTGGGCTCAAAATGTCTTGGGGCTCAAAATGTCTTCGGGCTCAAAATGTCTTCGGGCTCAAATCGTCCTTGAGCTAATATCGTCCCTGGGCTCAAATCGTCCCTGGGCTCTTAATGTCCTCGGGCTTTGTTTGTTCCTGGGCTCTGAATGTCATTGGGCTCTGAATGTTCTTGGGTTCTAATGTACTCGGGCTCTAAATGTATTCGGGCTCAAAATGACCCACACCCTTCTATGAATAGTTTCAACCACGAGCGGAAATGGTGGAGCACAATTCAACTACCTTAGACTTCGGTAGATGAAGTCATGAATCATCAAACATATTTATTAGCTGAGCGTTATTGAATCTGAAGAAATGAGGATTGATGTACATCAGGACGCGGACTGAGTTTGCGTCATCAGAAAACTTTGGGCGACGCCTCTAAGAAAAGTCTACGGGTGCCTACGAGAGCCTACGACACCGTTTGGAGGGCCTACGAGACCATCTTCGAGAGTCCGCAAGACCGTCTACGACGGAGTATAGATGAAAACTCTGATGATCTTATACATCGCAAAAAAGCATCGATAGCCACAGAACAATACTGTCGCGATTGATTGAATAACTCATGGGAGCTCCACATGAATCTGCAGCCAAAGTTCCTGCGCCAAGACGTCCTGCGCCAAAATGTCCGTTGCGCCAAAATGTCTTGCGCCAAAATGTCCGGGTCCGGTCACATATACGGATTCCGAAGCTGATATTCAGGCAGCAATGAGGAAATCAACCAAAACCGTCGAACACTCTCACAGAATTATGGTTAGTTCACGAAGGATCAGGGCTCTGATTAAGACTCAAAACATCGACAGAGAGTGCGGTTCGATAAGCGCCACGAAGATCAGTGCTTCCCGCTGTGCTGACAGAATAGACGAAACTGGAAAAGGGATTCCTAGACATGTTCCTCCTGATTAGAGGGAAACCGAACGGAGATGCCGCGCCGCCCAGCGGCTAGTAACGGAAGGAGTGCACGGAGACATTGAAGCGAGAGATGTCAGAATCTGTGAGGCGATCCTCAGTGCACCAAGACGAAGCTAAGCAAGACTGATGTGGCGTTTCATGAACCGCATGAAGAGGCCCGACTCCGGTGGGAATCGTGGCAAATGATGGAACTATTGTCCCAAACGAGGAGTTAAGTGAGCATCTCACTGTGACGGCGGAGAGCTTACTGATGGTCAGCAGAGAGGGGAACACTGAACGAAATCTCGAAGAATCCGCTGCAAACCGCAGTGGTGGAAAAACGAATGGACGCTCTGGTTTCGGACTTGATGATTTCCCCTCTGGCATTTTCAGAAGCTCGGAGGAGAAGGGAGGCGCCAACCTGTCAAATGGAATATCCTCGAGGGTAGAAGATGTCTCAAACGATAGGAAAGAAGGGAAAGTCACCCCTCGTTGATGAGGATTCGTCCGAGAAAGGACATCTGGACACCTCCAGACCAATAACTATCACCCCTATTCTATATCGGCTATTTAGAAAAATACTCGCAACGAGGATTCAGGGGTGGATAGAAGACAAAGGGTTCCAAGGGGAAATCCAGGATGGATTCAGACTGGGGAGGCGTGGGGACGACAATCTGTTCATTCTCACGTCAGCCATAGATCTGTCCCGGGAAAAGGAACGAGGCCTGGTTGCCTGTTTCCTCGATTGCTCTCGAGCGTTCGACAGAATAGACAGAAACAAATTATGAAAAATACTGTCTGATGTTTGAATGAGTCCAGCGTGGAGGGACCTACTGAGGCGATTATACTTTGACAATAAATTGAAGCTTGTGTATGATAAAATCGACTCAGACTGGCTCTTAACCACTGATGGGGTGGAACAATACTCTCCACTTAGCAGAATATTATTCTCCTTTCACATCCCAGAATTGGAGAATCGCGTGATAAGAACCGGGATCGGTTTCGAAATTCTTCTCAAAAACTCTTACAGGTCACATCTAAGTTTGGAGACGAAGTGAAACTGCATTCCAATCCAAACAAGAGTACCGTCTCGATCTTTTCTCGACATCAGGTTGGCCACTGTACAGTTCTAAGAGTTCAAGGTGAGCCGATACCGGTGGCTGAGGAATACAAAAACCTGACAATAACACTGTGTGATGTAGCAAACGATTTCAAGAAACAGAAAGATATGGCCGTTCCCAAACTAACATATCCTAATTCAGTCCTTGTGATGACAAAGCAGACAAGCGACGAACCAGAAGTGACCCAACGGCGCTCTGCGCGGTGTGCAGTTGGCATCTCTGGCTGGAATGTTGCCAACGAATTTCTTTAGCCCGAACTCAATTGGTCATCCTCCGAAGCGCGGGAGTCCGAGAGTTGACGAAAGTATTTCGCTCGAATCAGCTGCATAGAAGTCACTCGCTGGCCGGAAATGACACTTGACACGCTAAAAGCGAAAAACATTGAGACAAAAGCCTGTCCACGGGTGGAAGAGCTCTAGTTCAGTTGCGTCACATTGCGAATGGAACAGAATGGGACTGGGAAAGCTCTCTTCGGCATTTATAATTGTCCGCTGAACGATAAGATCAGAGCCACACAGGACACCGACCGGGTGAATGAACGGCCAGTGAATCTTCACTCGAACTGTATCGAATACACAAGGAGTCGAGAACAACTGCCGTTCACGTATACGACAATAGTGGGGATATGCCCTTCTGAAGTGAAAGGCCGATGTGTCATATGTGAAACACTACAAATATGTACATAAAGGTCCGAATAGAACCATAAAGACGTCCAACGAACAACGAGCTCCATGGGCGAGATACTCAACTACATCAAAGTCCCGAAAATTTCCGAGGCACCACGCCCTTGGCAGCAGCGGTCCCGGCAACCCTCGTAATGAAAGAAAGAATGGTTATGCTACTGTCTGCACCGATGGAAAGTTATCAACAAACAAGCAGACTCGCAATTTTTCGCACGGAATTCGGTCTCCTGAGGCCCCAGAAGCTCCTTTGTTAGCTCGACGCCGCCATAATCCACCGTACGTTATGGTTTGCATCGGAATATGCGCTTCTGGCAAAACAACTCTGCGTCTTGCAGAAAGAGTTGTGGAAATAGATGCAGAATTCCAAAGGAGGAATGCTATAGAGGCTGTCAAGCTTCCGGGGGCTTGGGGAGGATGTTCACTTTAAATTGATTGATTGCTCGAGTGGTCTTCGAAACTTGACCAGGAGCCAACCATTGGGAGAAATTTGTTCGGTACAGTATCCATTCCATCATGAGCTGCTCCGTCAATATATTGGAAATGTGACCTTCCACGAACTGTGAGGCGTTTTCTTGAAACTCTGAAGGAGCTGGCCTCCCCGTCCGGCTGGAACATCAAGCAGCTTGAGTGGCGTCCATCCGAGGGAAGGAGCGGCATCAGCGTGTACTTATGTGTTGGTGAGCTCATCATCACTACAACTCGTTCACCCGTTTTCTAGCCAGCTCCAGGAAGAGCTCAAACGGATGCCAACTGCTTCGTCAAGCCGCTCCGATCAGCATCCACTACGAGCCACAGCTCCGACCCGGTTACTGCGAGGGCAGCTATCTCGGTCCTTGCGGAGACCGGCGAAGGATTGCTTGTGTCGTCGAAGTCGCTGTTTATAGTTGACTCTGTGGCCGCTGAAGATGAGTTTCTTTGGGGGGAAATCTCGAAGGACAAGGCATTGTTTCAAAATGAATGAGCTCCGAAATTCTTATCCGAGGTGGAAAGGATGGAATGCATGGGTGTCCTTCCTCAGCTGCAAGTCATGCTCCCCGAACTGAGGATATATTGTCCCAGTCCTTCGAGTGGCTGAGAACTGAAGTTCCAGTCGGAGCTTGATCGAAGGAGAACTTCGAGAAGGCGTGGTCAGCCTCGAAAACTGGGGAACGAGTCTGAAGTTGGGTTCAAAACCAGGAATGCTCGAATTTGTGTTCACGTTACCAAGATCAACAGCAAAACCGGCGGTCTCAGCTCCGTATATAGTCTCCGTAGTTGGCCATATTCCTCTGGGAGAGCGCTGCATGCAATAATATCAGCAACTCTAAATGCACTTCCATGCGGTCGCGTCACGCTGCTCTCACCGACACCCTCGGACGGGCTCTTCGTTCAGCCGGGATACCCTGCATGCTGGAGCCCTCTGGTCTCATGCCCGATGACGGGAGGCGGCCTGGCGGCCTCACGCTCATTCCTTTCTCCAGGGGAGGGCCCGGTCCCGGTGCGTCCCGCGCAGGGTCCGCCGTTGCGAGGGCGGAGGCGGCAAAAATCAACAAATATGCCGCGTTGACAAGAGGGTACCACTTCTCGCCGTTCGCATTCGAGACTATGGGTGGTCCCGGCTCCGAAACCGGGACCCTGATTGCCCAGGCTGGGGAGGCCCTCGAGCGGGCAACGGAGGACAAAAGACTGGGGCGCTTCTTGGCTCAGCGCCTGTCCTTGGATGTTCAGCGGGGCAACGCGACGTCGGTGCACCATGAGCCGCTGGCTGGAGCCTAGTTGGCTAGTTCCACAAAACTAGAGTCTCTGAATAAACCATGAGAGTATGCACTTCCATAGCGAATAAGTTCCGGGTGATAATCAGAAATCCGCCCCGGAAACTTGTCGGATGCCGGCGGTACTGAAGCCTTTCGTTTCCGCCCGCCGTCAAATCATGGACCCGGTCTACGTCTTTCCGTTCAAGAACCTTTAAAACTCAATATGGCGATTCGGGTATGTGGGTCGGGAGCTTATGGCTTTGGGCCGTCTGATTCACCATGAAAACACAACAGGTCAGATGTATTGTAACGGAACTTGTTATTCATGTTGGGTCCTTCTGTTCGGCCCCAAAGAATGACATAGCGGAAGGAATACGAGCCGGCTCCGACAGAGTCGTTATCTGATGAAGAGACACACTTTATAAAGTTTAGTGAGTCAGCAGCGGCGTCCCCAACAAGTCACATAGGTCATTCCATGACACAAAATCATTCAAAGAATCATACAGTCGAATCCCGTTACAGTGGACTCGGATATAGTGGGCTTTCGGTTATAGTGGACTCCTTGCTAGGTATTATATTTGATGATAATGGTTTTATGCACTGCGGGATTTTAGCCGATACCGACTAGATTAGAAGCCTCAGGTAAAGAGCCGCTGACCGCCGCACTGTTGCCTTTCTGGACCTCAATGGACACACGCTGAAACAGGAACTCCGAGGCCCTTCTGTCTCCCGTAACAACTTGCTAGGTCCCGGCGGAGTGTATGGGACTCCCAACGTTGAGGATTCCACTCATAGTGGACGAAATTTTCAAAAACTCGGTTATAGTGGACAAAAATTTTGGTCTGAATGGGTCGCAGAGGAGTGGTGGCCCGAATTCCGGTGATCGTCCGAGTTGATGACCAGTAGCGCCATGGAGCGCGCGCAGGGCAGTGCAGATTCCAGAACTTGGATTTCGAAATTAAAGGCGCATTCACACTGTTCAAGTTTGGCTGATCAGTCAGACTGAAACGGTAGGGCATTTAAATATGGGGGCTTCTAGCTGGGTGGCAGTGGGCTGGGGGCGCAATTGCGAGAGACGTACGGCCGTGAGCATACGCTGCAGGTGATCTTGACAGACAAGAGCTCGATGAAGCGGCATGTTGTACAGCTTGATGGCAACACTGATTGACGACACGCTGGCTGCCTTCTGTGATCTCTCTCAGATCCTGTTTGGCTGTGCGGATGTCAGGGAGGCAAGAGACCGCTGGACGCTTTCGCTTTCGCTTCTTTGATGCACTGCCCTCCGAGCTCGATGTCGTTTGACTCGCTGACGGAGGGGTTTCTTCCTCATCATTGCTCTCTTCTGCTACATGGTGCTGTTGGCCCTGTAGGTCCTCAGAGCTCTCCCCCGGCGGCGTTCGGACGGTCGCGGTGCACTCGTCGAATATCTGGAAGACGGATATTAAATTTGGTCGTGATTTTTTCCCAGGTGCCCATGTGCGTTGAAGCTTGGGAAAAAGTCGTACAAGACTCTGAAGCAGTTTGGAATTTCCCAAACCTCTACGGAGCCATGGATGGAAAACATGTCAGCTCAAGATGTCCATCGAATAGCGGCTCGCACTACTTCAACCACAAAAAGGGATTCAGTCCGATTCTCTTCGCTGTCGTCGATGCTCATTACAACTTCCTCTACATAGATGTCGGAACTAATGGACGGGTGAACGACGCATGCGTCTTCTCAAAATCCAGCTTCAACCAAGCTCTGCAAAGAAACTTGCTGAAGCTCCCAGCTCACGGGGTCTTCGTGGCAGATGACGCGTTTCCACTACGGCCGAATATCCTGAAACCTTTCTCTCGCTGTGGTGTTCTCAACGAGACTCAAAAAATCTTCAACTATAGATTGTCCAGAGCTCGGCGTGTTGTTGAGAACGCCTTCGGAATACTCGTGGCCAGATTTCGCGTATTCGAAAGACCCCTTCCACTATCCGTCGAGACAGCCGAGCAGGTAGTGAGAACAACCTGTGCACTTCACAATTGGTTGAGAAGGAACCCTTCTGTGGTCAACACTGGTGGCCGAGAAAGCCAAATCTAAAGCGAGCCGCGGCCTGGTGGTCGAGCCTGCAGCGATCCTACCGTTCCATCCTCACGAACAGGTCTTCAGGACGTGCCCGGCAGGAGATCGACGAATCACCCCGCGGCAGCCACCGAAGTTCGGGCGGCCTATGCCAACCGGTTCGTGACGACCGACACAGTATCATGGCAGTGGCAAATGATCTGACGTTGGGGTGCCCTCCTTCTCATTGCGACGTGCTTACGAGCTTGCAATAAAGTATGATGTCCACTCACCTGCAGGCTCGATGTGCTCTTTTTCGGTTGGGTGACTGGGCGGAGGAAAGCGGCGGCGTCTCTGAACCGAACAAGTCGGGGTGTATGGATATCCTCAAGTCCTGCCCCGCTTCTCTCCGAATTTCGTATCTTGGTAAATTCTTTCGCATACGTCGTTCTGATGGTTTTGATTTTGGCTTTTATGTCCGTCGTGGTGAGGCCTGCAAGCTCCAGTCCGGCAACCATGCACTCACAGGCTTTTTCGCGCAGCCGGAGGTTGCTGTACTCCCGATTCAGCGGATTCCAGAGCCACTCATGTTGTCTGTATTCCTCCAGAAATACTGCTATGTGGCTCTCCAGCCAACGAAACGCCATCAGGACCACCTATTGCTTTCTGAGGTCAGAATAAAACACTTTATTGGAGCGCGATCTCAGCGTGACGCACTGACTGAGCTTTCAACCTGACTGAATAGCGCGTTCAGCCAACATTGGTCCACAGCAATATGCTTTCAACGTTCAGTTTGAATCATCAGTTTGGCTGAAACCTCTATTAACGGCCCGTTTAAATGTCCCAATTCCCTCTCCAGTCCATAGCTTTTGCTTGGCTGTCGCAGTCCGGCTGATCGTCCGCGCTGTTCAGCCAAGCTGAAACAGTGCGAATGCGCCTTAACGACTTGGAGCATCTTCTCTGCTCTCAAAACGGCTGTCCCAACGGTTACCTCCCTCGAGCCCGATTCCGCGAGCCCGAATAAAGCTCCGCCCCGGAGAGCGCACCGGCTCAGTGAAGCTTCTTTAAACGCGCTCCTCTCAAGACAGAGCAGGACCTTGTTGTTGAAGAGAACGAATTAAACATATGGCATCGGAAAAATGTTGACCCTGCCGTCTATTGTCCTGCTACTGCTCACTGCCCAACGCTTCGGGAATATGATCAAACACTCCTTCTCCAAGTCAGGGTGAACGGATGAGGAAACTGCCCCTCGATGGGGGACGGGGGGGGGGGGGCAATGACTGATTCTTCAAACACAATTATTAGCTATCCGAACAATCAGTACAATTCGTCCCTCCTCCGATGCGCTCCCTGGGTGTGATTGCTCGAGTTCATCCACATTAACTCAGGAGGGCGATGTCACAGGGATACTCTCCGAACGCTTTTCCGTTCAGAAAGAAGGATAGCGACTCATGCTCTGAACAAGGCCAAGACGATGCGACCGGAGAACTCGTAGCGGACGCGACATAGCCCCGCACAGAAGCTTCACTCAGCCGGCGCGATGTCTGCTGGGCGGAGCTTTACTCGGGCTCGGGGTATTCGGGCTCGCGGAATCGGGCTGGCGGCAATCGGGCTCGCGACAATCAGGCTCGAGGCAAGCCCCCGTCCCAACTATCTTCGTTTGAGCGACGCTCACAATGCCAATGCAACTGAAGCGGACTGTTTTGAGCCCGGAAACCAAAGCTGCCATCATTGGTGACCTCGAGAATGGCAAGAGGCAAGCGGATGTGTGCGCTGAGAGGAACTAAGCGAAGCAAACTGTCAGCCGAATCTGGAACGAGCGCAAGAAGATCACAGAGACCTCGGTTTTGACAGCGAGCAGCAGTCGGAAACGTATGCGATCGGTGACCTTCGAAGATGTTTAAGAAGCTGTTCTTAGATGGTTGCGGAATGCTCGCTCTCCGAAAATTCCTTTGAGTGGAGGCCTCTTGCGAGAGAAGGCTGGAATTCTGGCAAAGAGGTTGGGCCACGACTCCTTCCGATCCAGTTGTGGCTGGCTAGATCGCTTCAAGTCGCGACACGGCATTGTGTTCCGCGGGATTGGCGGAGAAGCTGGAGCTGTTGACGAATCTACAGTAGAGAAGTGGACGACCGAAACTCTCCAAAACTTGCTCATGTCGTTTGAACCTCAGAATGTCTTCAATGCCGATGAGACTGCTTTCTTCTACCGTCTGCTGCCAGATAAGACGACATGCTTCAAAGGGGATAAGTGTGAAGGAGGAAAGAGGCACAAGGAGAGAGTGCTCGTTGGTTGCAACATGGATGGTTCGGAGAAACTGCCGTTGCTCATCATAGGAAAGTCCGAGAAGCCTCGGTGCTTTAGGAACGTCAGATCCCTACCTCTTGAGTACACATTCAATAAGAAGGCATGGATGAGATTCATCGAATGGCTGCGTCGACTCGACAAACGGTTCAAAGATCAAGGTCGACATGTCTTGCTCCTAATCGACAACTTCTCTGCGCATCCGCAAGTCTCAACCCTAGATTCCATCACTCTTGCATTTTTCTCCCCAAACACAACGTCTCGACTCCAGCCCTGCGATCAAGGAATAATGAAGAATCTTAAAGTGAAGTACAGACACTCAATCAACTTGCGTTTGCTCGACAGCAATGATAACAACGTCCCGTTCAAAATCGATCTCCTTCTCGCCATTCAAATGCTCGATTCCGCATGGAACAGTGTCACGCAGAAAACGATTGCTTATTGTTTCCGCCATTCGGGTGCGTTGATTCAAATGTGTAAACGAGGGTTGTGCAGGGCACCGAGACTGAACATGAAGCTCTCGATGACGACAGAGTGATCGATGAAGAAGGCATGGAGGCATATGCATCGATCGATGATCAAGTGATCACTTCGGAATACAAAACTGAAGATGAGATCATAGAGGAGTTGACCAGCCAGTTTGAGATCCGGTAGTGTTCCGCTAGGCTCCCAACATGCTGCCGCCAGGCGAGGGAAGCCGCCGGCACACAGAGCGGAGTGTCTATCGCGATGGGCCGGCAGCGGCTGCAGCGGTTGGCAGCGCGAGCTTTCAAATATTTTCTCATTTACTAGTTTATCGGAGAGTTCAGGGAAGGGAAAATAAAGATTTTGAACGGATTTCAATTCACTTCTTCCTCTTCGGATGAATTCTGTGCTGAGTTCACCGCTGTGCTTGATTAAAAATGGCATTGGGTCGGGTTGGGTTAGGTTCCTGGCGAGCGAGCGAAGCGATGCGAGCTGACCGATAGCATGCGGCCCCGAAGCAGTGCGGGGGATTGGATAGGGTTAGGTTTGGTTCCTGGCGAGCGAGCAAAGCGATGCGAGCAGACTGACAACAAGCGGGCCCCAAGCAGTGCGGGGAGACGCGTTTATGACCAACCCATACCGACAATCAGCGTATTGATAGCCATGGAGGCTGAAAAATGTGCCCGATTCAAACGACATGGCCCTCTCCTTAAACGCTCTCCAATGCGTTAATCAGAAGAGGAGCCTGGAGGAGCGAATGAAGAAGAGGAACCACCCCAGCCACACTACAGCGCCGCGATCGGCGCCATCGACACTCTTCAGCGATACTTGTGCACTGTCGAAGACAGCAAATCCATCCAGAAAAACCTGCAAAGCATCGATCCGCGGTCGTCGGATTGAGGAGATGCGTCAAATGAGCATCCGCAGCTTTTTCCAGCGATCATAGATTTCAATACATACATATGAGTTCCTCGATAGCTATCAAGCAACGGCGGATCCTACATGAAGAGTGTTCGATCACCTAATAAAAATCTAACCTTTCGTCCTTGTTCTATCATTGTTTTCCCCATTCCAGGCCAAGCCTGCTCTTTACGTGGAGCTTTGTTGCAGTTTGTTGTCGCATTTTGCACAAATTTGGTGCATTCATAGGTTGCTTCGGTCATAGTGGACCTCGGTTATAGTGGATCATTTTAGCCGGTCCCTCGAAGTCCACTTTAACGGGATTCGACTGTATCCGCATCTGAAACACGGGTATTCTATCTGCGTTCATACCATCACACATTGAACTCGGCGAAGCACTGCCCGTGGTATCATGCCCAGAATAAACGAGCTAAATTTAAATTGGAGACATACGTTCGCTCAACCACTCCGCATTGTTAGTAGTACTCGCTCGGGCGGTGGGTACTTCAGGAGTGATCGGGATATGTATTCTCCAGCAGATCGACGCACCTGAGGAGGTACGTGGGATCAACCAGCACAAGCAGTGCGTCGATGCAGATGCTCTCGAACTTGTTCTGCGGGAAGTATTCGTTTCCACGCAGTATTTCAGAACAGTAAATGAGTCTGAATCATCGGTTTTTCCACTGAGAGGAGTCAAGGTGGGGCGCCGCCTTCTGCCGTCTAACAAACTAAGCAACCCCACGATTAAGCAGAATCAAAAACCAAGACTGCCACTCGGCGAAGATATGCATGATGTTCCAACACGGTACCAGCGTTTGTGATATCCCCGTATAGCCCCTTACCATTGACTAATTCTCGCCTTCCGACTCGAGTTTCCAACTTGGAAGTTGGACTTCACAACTCATCGGCTCGGTCGAAGAAGAGCTCGATACGAACTTTCCTCGGCGAGTAGCGAGTCGATAGGATATCCACAGCATCCGGATTAATGGATTTTCCATGGATCTGGAACTGAACCCAGTAGCGTAGCGACCCTCGGTGATGCCCGGGGCAGAACCTCAATCTGATGCCCCTCAGGGCGAAAATTTTCTCGAAGTGCGGAACAGAGATGGATACCGTACTTGACCAATTTTACGAGTGGCAAAATGGAAACATGTCGCCCAAGTGCCGTCCAAATACGTTAGAAGTGCCCTCGCACAAACAAAAACCCACGGTACAGAAACAGTCCTCATCGTGATCCTTCCGAGCAATAGTGTTCGGTAACGTGGGTTTTAGCGCAGAAAAGCGCTTTTCTTCGGGCGTGTTTACTGGGGTGTAACTGGGAGTGGAACGAAAAAATGGGAACGAAAGAATCGCAGCGGGAGGCCTTTAAGATTTTTAGCGCAGAAATGCGCTTTTCTTCGGGCGTGTTTACTGGGGTGTAACTGGGAAGTGGAACGAAAAAATGGGAACGAAAAAATCGCAGCGGGAGGCCTTTAAGATTTTTTCCGGAGCGAGGGAAATTTGAATTCAAGTTGAATTTCATGTGGTGAATCTTGGTGTCTTGTCATAGGTCAATGACAATGAAGTGATGGTAGGTGAGGTAATGTCCAGATCGGTCCCGGAATCACCCCTCCAGACTTGGAAAGTAATGGTCAGATCGGTCCCGGAATCACCCCTCCAGACCTGGGAAGTAATAGTCAGATTGGTCCCGGAATCGCCCCTTAGACCGGGGAAAGTAAGGGTGAGATCGGTCCCGGAATCACCCCTCCAGCCTCGGAATGTGAAGGTCAGATTGGTCCCGGAATTACCCCCCCAGACTTGGAAAGTAATGGTCAGATTGGTCCCGGATGAACATCATTTTCCGTAGTACGGAGTACGGCATGTCAATAATCTTAAGATTCCATACTCCCGACATATTTGAATGATCGCGCCACCGGGAAATTTGTCTCCTTGTGGCGCGGAAAGAAAAATAACATGTGTGTGTGAAGCCCTTGCGGCACAGCAGTGAAAAATCGTGTTTTCTGTTCGGAACATTTTCCTCCCCTCAACAGCCCATTGGAACCCTGAGCACTCCACTATCAGCGATCTACGTTTCCAACCCTTCACATGGTTGCCGTGACCAGGATTAGTGCCAGGATTTCTCCAAATTCAGCTCCGGGGAATAAACGACTCGCGATACTGAAGCAGGCTTAACTATTAGGTAAGTCAAAAAGTTCGTAGCGTTTTTGATCCGACATTTTTGAAATTCCCGCGCTCCGCACAAGAACCGCCTACTACAGTGGTTGTTCGTTTACGTTCTTAGGCGGGCTCTAGAGTTCCTACCGGTGTATCGTTTCAGACTTTATCGTCGAGTTCGTAAAATCAGGAAGAATTTGCGATGGAGGACCAAAAAGCAGCATTTTCGACACATAATGTTGTTCTGCTACGCGAAGGCTTGAATGCAGCGAAGACCACTCGAAGAATATCTGCAGTTTACGGGGAGAATGCTCTTCAAAGTTCTACGGTAGAAAGTGGTTTACCCGTTTCAAGGCTGAAAACTTTAATCTTGAAGATGAGCCCAGATCAGGACGACCACAAGTTGTGGAACCCGATGAAATCATTAGCCTGGTAACTTCAAACCCCGGCCTGACCATCAAAGAAATTGAAGACTCGACGGGAGTTTCTCATGGAACCGTTTGGAATCGCCTCCATCAAGCTGGCTTCTCAAACAAGAGGAATATCTGGCTGCCTCATGACCTCACCGATCGCCAGCTCGAAAGACGTGTGGATACAAGCCACACTCTTCTCCGGAAGAATGCCAATGAACCCATTTCTGAAGAGACTGATAACCGGCGATGAAAAGTGGATACTCTACAGGAACGCTACGCAAAGAAAAAGCTGGGTCCCCAAAGGTTCACGGGCCGCAGCCGTCCCAAACCCGAAATTCATCAAAAAAAAGTGATGCTGAGCTGTTGGTGGGACTGCAAGGGCGTTGTGTTTTTCGAGCTGCTCCCGCCGGGTCAGACCATCACCACCGAAGTCTACTGCAGGCAGCTTGAGGATTTGAAGACCGCAGTAGCAACAAAGCGCCCAGAATTGGCGAACAGATGGGGCGTCGTTTTTTCAACATGATAATGCGAGACCCCACGTAAGTTTGCGCTCTCGGCAGAAATTGGCGGAGGTTTGACTGGGATGTGCTGCCACACCCAGCTTATAGTCCCGACCTTGCACCGTCAGACTATCACTTGTTCCGGTCTCTTCAAAACTCTCTTGATGGAGAAATATTCGAATCTTTGGAGGGTATAAAAAATCACCTCAATCAGTTTTTTGGAAAGAAGGAAACCAAGTTCGGGAGAAGGGAATCTTCGATTTACCTGACCGATGGGCGAAGGTCATAGAACAAAACGGCCAATATATCATTCAATAAAAGACTCTTGTGTACAGGAATTCGGCTCTTGAAAAATAGGTAAAAACGCTACGAACTTTTTGACTTACCTAATAACTCCACCACTGCGAGAACCAGTTAGCCAAAGATGGATCAAGGAGCGGAGCACCAGCGGAAAAAGGACCTCAGGAAACTTCGAACGCGCAGGACGGTCCGCAGGAACAAAGCAACGCAGGATATTCAGGAGCTAACAAATAGGCAGACCCGACGACAATCCACCCACTTTGGAGTCTATCGAGGCTAGCCCTAGCCCTAATATCCGAACATCAAGAACGGCTCCGAGATCTTGACAACCAGATCCACGAATTGCTGGAGACCGATGAGGAAACTTGAGCAGGACGCCACGGGCGCCGAGACCTACGAGGCTCAGTTGGGTGCGGCAGTTGATCTCTAAGAGCCGCTTATTCAAAGCCGAACAAGGCGAGAGTTCGAGGGTTCCGTCGGCAACCGCGAAGCTAACTTATCGGCGGATCTGCGGCCATAACCAGTCTACTCCGCATCAATCACATGACGTTGGCCGGAGTTCATTCGATGATCGCGCAGAGCAAACCCCCAGTGCTCACACGGCGGATCGAACGGAGGATGCTCGAGGCCTCTCAAACGCGCCGGTCGTCCCCGTGTCGGGGACAGCGACCGTGCCGATTCTAACCTCCGGCAGCTCTTGACGGGAACGGTTGAGGTATCGTGCATTTATTCAACAGTTTGAAAACTACGTCAGTCGACAGGGAGATCTGTCGCCCATGGAGAAGCTAATCGTGCTGAGCAAACATCTGAAGGGCGACCCGCTTGAGCTGGTGATCGAGCTGCCGCTGAGCGATGCGAATTACGAGGTCGCTTTGCGCACGCTTGAGCGAAATTACGCGTCAACTTCTTCCGACGTGTCTAGAATACTCGACAAGCTCAGAGTGCTGCCTAGAGTTCTCAATCCATACGACCTGGCGGCGCTCCGGAAGCTCGTGGTCATGGTACAGCAGAACATCGCCGCGCTCGATGCCAATGGGATGCCACTGTGTAGATACGCTCCAAGTCTGAAGTGTGCCGTCGAGGCGGCCCTCCCGGTGCGCATGCGCCAGGAGTATCATCGCTTGAAACAAATGGACCGACGTTATGGTGCGCTCGCTGGTGAGATCGAGCCGTCCGCACAACAATCAACGGCGACAGCTGATCCAGAGCGAGAGCTGAACCGGCTGCTTGAGTTCTTGCGTGACAGAATTGAGGAGCTTGAGGAGTCCCGACCTGCCGAGTCCGGCGAGCGCCAGAGTGGGAAGAACGGGTTCGAGAGGCATCGGCCTGACCACAACGTCCAGAACAGGCGGCAACTCTGCACTGTTGCAGCAGGTGTTTCGTCAAGGCAGAACCAACAGAGATTCAAGCCAAAACCGTGTCTGTTTTGTGAGTCGGAGCGACACCGATCGTCACGGTGTGATTCAAATCTGACGATCGACCAGCGACGGCAGATCCTCACCGCGCAAAATCGTTGTTTTGGGTGTTTGCGACCTAGCCATCAGAGTCCAGCGGAGTCCGCGCGCTCCATGCGGCAAATGTCGCTCAAAGTCCCATTACACCGCAATGCATCACGGCGCGCCGCAGGTCGCGAGCTCGGCTGTGACCGTTGCGGTTGCTGGTTGTCATCCTCCTACGAGTACCTTGCTGTGGACTGTGTCGGCGTTCGTGGTGAATGGCGGATCGAAAATTCCCATCCGGGCCTTCATCGATAGTGGAAGTTCACTAACGTTCATCTCTCCCTCTCTTCGAACCATGATTAGAGATCACCCGGTGGGTTTCAGCAACTTGAATCTGAAAACACTTTCCGGCGCACACAGCTTGCAAGATGTCCCAATCTTCTCCGTTCGACTGGCGAGCACCGACAATAAACACACCATGGAATTACTCGCCTATGAATACGACTTCGACGTTTCCCCGCCGAACCTGATTTCATCGGCAGTACTGGAGGAGATCCACCGCTTCCACAAGATCCACCCGCTCGCCGATCAGGCGTACCTCGACGAGCGGAGCTCGCAAAGTCCGACAATGTTGATCGGCATGAACCAGATGCACAAATTTATGTGCAGAACTCCAGCTGAGGCAGTAACCGAGGAAATCCTAGCGTATCAGACGAAGTTTGGTTGGGTGATCGGTGGCGATGTCCATCCTCAAGAGCCTCGGGTCACTGGTGAGGTTGCCACGGCGCATGCCATTTGCTGCTCCATCGCAATCGGGGCGACAGCCGATGATCTCTCCCCAGCAGCAAAGGCTGTTCAAAAAATATGGTATTTCGACACAATGGGAATCAGGGACTCAGCTCTAGAGGGCAAATGGTCTGCGGATGAGGAGGATGCAATCAGGCAGTTCAGATCCGGGTTGTCATACAACAACAACGAATATACCGTCGCGATGCCGAGACGAGAATCTATCCGCCTTCTTCCGAACAACCTCAATGTTGCACAGCGGAGGCTGAGCTCCAAGCTTCGCCACCTGACTCAGGAGCCTCGTGCGCACCAGCGCTACCATGAGCAACTCATGAGCTTCGTCAGAGATGGTCACGCCTTGGAGGTGGAAACACCTATCAATATCAAAGCGAACGACAGCGATGGAAGTTACTACATGCCTCATCACCAGGTGGTCACACAAACACCTACTGGTGACAAGTGGAGAATCGTGTTTGATTGCTCCTCTAGTGAGCGCGGGCTCACCTCTTTGAACGACCATTTGCTTCCTGGGCCAAATATGAACCCAGATCTTGTGACCTTACTTCTCAACTTTAGGCTGCATCCAGTGGCTTTGTCGGCTGACATAACGAAGGCGTACATGCGGATCCGCCTGCAGGACGCCGACCGAAGACTGTTCCGATTTTTATGGCGAGCACCGGGTACCACTGAAACAAAATGGTACGAGATGTGTAAGGTGACTTGGGGAGCCAGACCGAGCGGCTTCTTACTGGCGGCCGTTATCAGAGAACACCTTCGCAAAGGCAATGGGACCCGCGATGTAGAAATCGGGGACTCGCTGTACGCAGACGACTACCTCTGTAGTTTCCCGGACACCAGCGGGGCCGTTCGGACGGTTGACCACCTGCGCGATGTCTTCAGTTCGGCCAACATGGAATGGGCCAAATGGAAAACAAACTGTGAGGTCGTGAGGAGGCATCTCATCGAAGACTGTGGTTCATCCCTGGAAATGGACTCATCCAGCTCTGGCGTGCTGAAGGTACTCGGCGTGCAGTGGATGCCGAGTCAAGACATCCTGAGATTCGCCATGCCAAATCTTGGCGAACATGCACAGAGAAAAAATGTCATCACCAAGAGACAGGCGTTGGGCTTCGTGGCGTCAGTGTATGATCCCTTGGGGATGATGATTCCCTACACCATAAGAGGGAAACTCATTATCCAGAGGATGTGGTCGAGGGGTCTCCGGTGGAGTGAGCATCTGCCGAACGAGAGTCGAGAGGAGCTGATCGATTGGTTGATGGAACTAAATCTCTTCGAGCGCTTGCGGATCTCTCGACAATTCGCCCCACGGCGGGAGATTCCTACCGCGTACGTCCTACATATGTTCTGCGACGCCTCACAAACAGCGTGTGCAGCCGTGGCATATTTGGAAAGTCGTTACGCGGGCAGTGAGCCCACGTATGCACTTATCATGGCAAAGTCCAGACTCGCGCCGCGCCAGGCACCTACTCTACCCCGTCTGGAGCTCCTGGCCGCGCTATACGCCGCTCGTCTGAAACAGTTCCTCGTGACGCGAATGAGGATCAAGTTTGAGCGCGTCTTCTTCTACACAGACTCTACCATAGCTTACCACTGGGTGACCGCGACGAACCCTGGCTCCTGGCGGCCGTTCGTGAGCAATCGTGTCAACGAGATCCGCGGCTTCTCTGAGCCATCGCAGTGGTACCACGTAAGGGGAGATGCGAACGTGTCGGACTTGGCGACACGGGGAGTCCACGCGGACACCTTAATCGACTCTGAAGGGTGGTGGAGCGGTCCAGATTGGCTCCGGCTGCCGCGCGCAGACCAGCCAATCAGCCAACCGCGACTCGAAATGGAGGCACTCGGTCCGGTAGAAACCGAGATGCGAAAGGTGGTTGCTGGAGTCGTGGCAGTTGACGACACAATCGACTTGGAGCGCTTCAGCACGGCAGGTCGCGCCATCCGTGTCATCGCAAACGTACTGCGATTCATCGAAAATGTGCGCAAATCGGAACCCAGACAGACGGTGGCAGAACGCAGACACAAAGCAGAAGCACTGCTCATCAGGGCGGCCCAAGCCAAACATTTGCCTGACGAAATCAACGCCGTGCGGTCCGGGGAAAATCCACCAAGCCATTCCAAACTGGCTCCATACAAACTTTTCATAGACCACGAGGGAGTTCTCCGAATCAAGACTCGCCTGCGAGAAAGTCCGTTCCTATCGTTCGAGGAAAGGAATCCCGCCGTCATTCCACCGGAGTCTCGATGGGCTCGCTTGCTGATAATCGACGCTCATCGCGTGAACGCTCATTTCGGGGTGTCTACAGTTTTGACAATCCTGAGGAGACGCTATTGGATTATCAGGGGACGGCAAATCGTTAAGGCTATACTCAGAAAATGCGCCACTTGCCGCCGAGCACAGGCGAAACCGGCGGAACAGATCGAGGCCCCGCTCCCCACTCCACGATCCTCGCTGCACGCCCCCTTCTCCGCAAGTGGTGTCGACTATGCTGGCCCATTCTACACGAAACAGCGACAGGTGATCGTCAAAACTTTCGTGGCTCTTTTCACATGCACGGCCACCAGGGCGATTCATCTGGAAGCGGTCCCGAGCATCTCAACACCTCAGACTCTACTCGCCGTCCGCCGATTTCTCGCTGCGTTTCCGGCTTGCAGGTCCCTCATCTCGGACAATGGATGTTCATTTGTGAAGGCTTCAACAGAAATCAAGAAGGTGTTCAACACGATGAAAGACAAAGAACTTCGCGAATTGCTACACGAGCGAGCGATCGAGATGGACCTTCAATTACCCGCGGGCACCGTGGCGCGGAGGTTTTTTCGAGAGATTGGTCGGTGTGCTGAAAAAGTCGTTGATGAAGACTCTCGGACGAAGCCTGATTGGCTTCGAAGAGTTCCGAACCATCCTCTGCGAATTGACGCAGTGGTCACAGCCGACCATTAACCTATGGTCTACACGCATCCTGACGAGGTGACTCCGATCACTCCAAGCCATTTCATCCGCGAGGGACCACATTTCACCCTCTTGCTCAAACCTTCAAGTTGATCGGTTGAGGAGCAATGAGATGGTTACTGCGGGGGAGGCCCGCCGGAGTTTGGCCGAAAGGACGACTTACTTCAAGAACCTATCTGTCCGTTGGTTTCGAGAGTACCTTTCATTACTCCGATCAGCAAATACCACGCGCGGTGCCCCCAGAGCCCCCATAGAAACTGGTGATATCTGCCTCTTAAAGGAAGACAACAGCCGAGAGTCAGGTGGGAGCTCGTCAAGGTCGAGAGCGCGCACACCGGGACGAGACGGAATGATCCGATCCTACACAGTGAGGAATCAGCACGGTCATCTGTTGAGAAGAGCCGCACAATGCTTGATCCCGTTGGAAGTCGCAGCATCTGAGGAGAACGCTGCCGTCGGCCAAAGTGATCTCCCCAGCTCCTAGTTATTGTGCCAAAAGTTTTCAGTCGAATGACTTTCTTTAAAAATGACGGCCTAAATTTCACCCATCTGATCTCATTGAAAAAAAAATAAAAAAAAAAAAAAAAAAAAAAAAACTTCAGTTTTTTGGCCGGGACTGTCAATAATCTTAAGATTCCATACTCCCGACATATTTGAATAATCGCGCCACCGGGAAATTTGTCTCCTTGTGGCGCGGAAAGAAAAATAACATGTGTGTGTGAAGCCCTTGCGGCACAGCAGTGAAAAATCGTGTTTTCTGTTCGGAACATTTTCCTCCCCTCAACAGCCCATTGGAATCCTGAGCACTCCACTATCAGCGATCTACGTTCCCAACCCTTCACAGTTGGGGTCCAATAGTCGTAGTCTCCAATAGACAAGAGAACAACTCAACCCGAGAGAGCAATACAAATCCGAGTTGAATTATCCTCTTGGAGCAGGTCGATTTAGGTTTGCTGTTAGAAAAACTCTGGGCGAGCGACCCTGCCAGAGTCTCGGAATCTTTCTGAGTCCACACTTGGGAGTCAGTCATAGTAGTGTAGGTCCAATACTCACAAGTTGTAGTCTCCTATGGACAAGAGAACATCTCAACCCGGGAGAGCGATACAAATCCGAGTTGATTCATCCTCTTGGAGTAGGTCGGGTTAGGACATGTGTTAGAAGAAACTCTGGGCGAGCGACCCTGCCGGAGTCTCGGAATCTTTCCGAGTCCAACCTCGAAAAGACTGAACATCGGCAAACAAGCTAACACATCGATAGCAAGTCGATTCGGAGTCGAGCCGTAGGGCCGCGGTCGGGATTTTCTTCAAGTCAACATTCGGGAGTCAGTCTTAGTGGGGGTCCAATAGCCACAAGTCGTAGTCTCCAATAGACAAGGGAATAACTCAACCCGAGGGAGCAAAACAAATCCGAGTTGATTCATCCTCTTGGAGTAGGTCGGGTTAGGATATGTGTTAGAAGAACTCTGGGCGAGCGACCCTGACGGAGTCTCGGAAGCTTCCCAGGTCCACACTTGGAAGTCAGTCATAGTTGGGGTCCAATAGTCGTAGTCTCCAACAGACAAGAGAACAACTCAACCCGAGAGAGCAATACAAATCCGAGTTGAATTATCCTCTTGGAGCAGGCCGATTTGGGTTTGTTGTTAGAAAAACTCTGGGCGAGCGACCCTGTCAGAGTCTCGGAATCTTTCTGAGTCCAAACTTTGGAGTCAGTCATAGTGTAGGTCCAATACTCACAAGATGAAGGCTCAAATATACAAGAGAACAACTCAAAACTCAACCCAAGGGAGCAATACAAATCCGAGTTGATTCATCCTCTTGGAGTAGGTCGGGTTAGGATATGTGTTAGAAAAACTCTGGGCGAGCGACCCTGCCAGAGTCTCGGAACATTTCTGAGTCCACACTTAGGAGTCAGTGATAGTGTAGGTCCAATACTCGCAAGTTGTAGTCTCCTATGGACAAGAGAACTACTCAACCCGAGTGAGCAATACAAATCCGAGTTGATTCATCCCCTTGGAGTAGGTCGGGTCAGGATATGTGTTAGAAAAACTCTGAGCGAGCGACCCTGCCAGAGTCTCGGAATATTTTCGAGTCCAACCTCGAAAAGACTGAACATCGGCAAACAAGCTAACACATCGATAGCAAGACGATTCGGAGTCGAGCCGTAGGGCTGCGGTCGGGATTTTTTTCAAGTCAACTTGCGGGAGTCAGTCGTAGTGGGGGTCCAATAGCCACAAGTCGTAGTCTCCAATTGTCAAGAGAACAACTCAACCCGAGAGAGCGATACAAATCCGAGTTGAATCATTCTCTTGGAGTAGATCGGGTTGGGTCATGTGTTAGAAAAACTCTGGGCGAGCGACCCTGACGGAGTCTCGGAAGCTTCCCAGGTCCACTTTTGGAAGTCAGTCATAGTTGGGGTCCAATAGTCGTAGTCTCCAACAGACAAGAGAACAACTCAACCCGAGCGAGCAATACAAATCCGAGTTGAATTATCCTCTTGGAGCAGGCCGATTTGGGTTTGTTGTTAGAAAAACTCTGGGCGAGCGACCCTGTCAGAGTCTCGGAATCTTTCTGAGTCCACACTTTGGAGTCAGTCATAGTGTAGGTCCAATACTCACAATATGTAGTCTCCTATTGACAAGAGAACAACTCAACCCGAGAGAGCGATACAAATCCGAGTTGATTCATCCTCTTGGAGTAGGTCGGGTTAGGATATGTGTTAGAAAAACTCTGGGCGAGCGACCCTGCCGGAGTCTCGGAATCTTTCTGAGTTCAACTTCGAAAAGACTGAACATCGGCAAACACGCTAACACATCGATAGCAAGTCGATTCGGAGTCGAGCCGTAGGGCTGCGTTCTGGATTCTTTTCAAGTCCACGTTTCAGAGTCAGTCATAGTGGGGGTACAATAGCCACAAGTCGTGGTCTCCAATAGACAAGAGGAAAACTCATCCCGAGAGAGCAATACAAATACGAGTTGAATTCTTATTTTGGAGTAGGTCGGGTTGGGTCATGTGTTAGAAAAACTCTGGGCGAGCGACCCTGCCAGAGTCACGGAATCTTTCTGAGTCCGCACTTGGGAGTAAATCATAGTGTAGGTCCAATAGTCACAAGTTGTAGTCTCCTATGGACAAGAAAACAACTCAACCCGAGAGAGCTATACAAATCCGAGTTGAATCATCGTCTCAGAGTAGGTCGGCATAGGTTAGGTGTTAGAAAAACTCTGAGCGAGCGACCCTGCCAGAGTCTCGGAATATTTCTGAGTCCACACTTGGGAGTCAGTCATAGTGTAGGTCCAATAGTTACAAGTCGTAGTCTCAAATATACAAGAGAACAACTCAACCCGGGAGAGCAATACAAATCTGAGTTGATTCATCCTCTTGGAGTCGGTCGGGCTAGGTTATGTGTTAGAAAAACTCTCGGCGAGCCACCCTGCCGGAGTCTCGGAATCTTTCTGAGTTCAACGTCGAAAAGACTGAACATCGCCAAACATGCTAACACATCGATAGCAAGTTGACTCGGAGTCGAGCCGTAGGACTGCGGTCGGGTTTTTTTTCAAGTCCACACTTGGGACTCAGTCTTAGTGTAGGTCCAATAGTCACAAGTCGTAGGCTCAAATATACAAGAGAACAACTCAAAACTTAACCCGAGGGAGCAATACAAATCCGAGTTGATTCATCCTCTTGGAGTAGGTCGGATTAGGATATGTGTCAGAAAAACTCCCGGCGAGCCACCCTGCCAGAGTCTCGGAATATTTTTGAGTCCAACCTCGAAAACACTGAACATCGGCAAACAAGCTAACACACCGATAGCAAGTCGATTCGGAGTCGTGCCGTAGGGCTGCGGTCGGGATTTTTTTTCAAGTCAACTTCCGGGAGTCAGTCATAGTGGGGGTCCAATAGCCACAAGTCGCAGTCTCAAATAGACAAGAGAACAACTCAACCCGAGAGAGCAACACAAATCCGAGTTGATTCATCCTCTTGGAGTAGGTCGGGTTGGGATATGTGTTAGAAAAACTCTGGGCGAGCGACCCTGCCAGAGTCTCGGAATATTTTCGAGTCCAACCTCGAAAAGACTGAACATCGGCAAACAAGCTAACACATCGATAGCAAGTTGACGGGGAGTCGAGCCGTAGGGCTACGGTCGGTTTTTTTTTTCAAGTCCACACTTGGGACTCAGTCTTAGTGTAGGTGCAATAGTCACAAGTCGTAGGCTCAAATATACAAGAGAACAACTCAAAACTCAACCCGAGGGAGCAAAACAAATCCGAGTTGTTACATCCCCTTGGAGTAGGTCGGGTTAGGATATGTGTTAGAAGAACTCAGGGCGAGCGACCCTGCCGAAGACTCGGAATCTTTTCGAGTCCCACCTCGAAAAGACTTGACATCGGCAAACAAGCTAACACATCGATAGCAAGACGATTCGGAGTCGAGCCGTAGGGCTGCGGTCGGGATTTTCTTCAAGTCAACATTCGGGAGTCAGTCTTAGTGGGGGTCCAATAGCCACAAGTCGTAGTCTCCAATAGACAAGGGAATAACTCAACCCGAGAGAGCGATACAAATCCGAGTTGAATCATTCTCTTGGAGTAGATCGGGTTGGGTCATGTGTTAGAAAAACTCTGGGCGAGCGACCCTGACGGAGTCTCGGAAGCTTCCCAGGTCCACACTTGGAAGTCAGTCATAGTTGGGGTCCAATAGTCGTAGTCTCCAACAGACAAGAGAACAACTCAACCCGAGAGAGCGATACAAATCCGAGTTGAATCATTCTCTTGGAGTAGATCGGGTTGGGTCATGTCTTAGAAAAACTCTGGGCGAGCGACCCTGCCGGAGTCTCGGAATCTTTCTGAGTCCACACTTGGGACTCAGTCTTAGTGTAGGTGCAATAGTCACAAGTCGTAGGCTCAAATATACAAGAGAACAACTCAAAACTCAACCCAAGGGAGCAATACAAATCCGAGTTGATTCATCCTCTTGGAGTAGGTCGGGTTAGGATATGTGTTAGAAAAACTCTGGGCGAGCGACCCTGCCAGAGTCTCGGAACATTTCTGAGTCCACACTTAGGAGTCAGTGATAGTGTAGGTCCAATACTCGCAAGTTGTAGTCTCCTATGGACAAGAGAACTACTCAACCCGAGTGAGCAATACAAATCCGAGTTGATTCATCCCCTTGGAGTAGGTCGGGTCAGGATATGTGTTAGAAAAACTCTGAGCGAGCGACCCTGCCAGAGTCTCGGAATATTTTCGAGTCCAACCTCGAAAAGACTGAACATCGGCAAACAAGCTAACACATCGATAGCAAGACGATTCGGAGTCGAGCCGTAGGGCTGCGGTCGGGATTTTTTTCAAGTCAACTTGCGGGAGTCAGTCGTAGTGGGGGTCCAATAGCCACAAGTCGTAGTCTCCAATAGTCAAGAGAACAACTCAACCCGAGAGAGCGATACAAATCCGAGTTGAATCATTCTCTTGGAGTAGATCGGGTTGGGTCATGTGTTAGAAAAACTCTGGGCGAGCGACCCTGACGGAGTCTCGGAAGCTTCCCAGGTCCACACTTGGAAGTCAGTCATAGTTGGGGTCCAATAGTCGTAGTCTCCAACAGACAAGAGAACAACTCAACCCGAGCGAGCAATACAAATCCGAGTTGAATTATCCTCTTGGAGCAGGCCGATTTGGGTTTGTTGTTAGAAAAATTCTGGGCGAGCGACCCTGTCAGAGTCTCGGAATCTTTCTGAGTCCACACTTTGGAGTCAGTCATAGTGTAGGTCCAATACTCACAAGATGTAGTCTCCTATTGACAAGAGAACAACTCAACCCGAGAGAGCGATACAAATCCGAGTTGATTCATCCTCTTGGAGTAGGTCGGGTTAGGATATGTGTTAGAAAAACTCTGGGCGAGCGACCCTGCCAGAGTCTCGGAATATTTTTCAGTCCAACCTCGAAAAGACTGAACATCGGCAAACAAGCTAACACATCGATAGCAAGTCGATTCGTAGTCGAGCCGTAGGGCTGCGGTCGGGGTTTTTTTTCAAGTTCACACTTGGGAGTCAGTCTTAGTGGGGGTCCAATAGCCTTAAGTCGCAGTCTCAAATAGACAAGAGAACAACTCAACCCGGGAGAGCAATACAAATCCGAGTTGAATTATCCTCTTGGAGCAGGCCGATTTGGGTTTGTTGTTAGAAAAACTCTGGGCGAGCGACCCCGCCAGAGTCTCGGAACATTTCTGAGTCCACACTTAGGAGTCAGTGATAGTGTAGGTCCAATACTCGCAAGTTGTAGTCTCCTATGGACAAGAGAACAACTCAACCCGAGAGAGCAATACAAATCCGAGTTGATTCATCCTCTTGGAGTAGGTCGGGTTAGGATATGTGTTAGAAAAACTCTGGGCGAGCGACCCTGCCAGAGTCTCGGAACATTTCTGAGTCCACACTTAGGAGTCAGTGATAGTGTAGGTCCAATAGCCACAAGTCGTAGTCTCCAATAGTCAAGAGAACAACTCAACCCGAGAGAGCGATACAAATCCGAGTTGAATCATTCTCTTGCAGTAGATCGGGTTGGGTCATGTGTTAGAAAAACTCTGGGCGAGCGACCCTGACGGAGTCTCGGAAGCTTCCCAGGTCCACACTTGGAAGTCAGTCATAGTTGGGGTCCAATAGTCGTAGTCTCCAACAGACAAGAGAACAACTCAACCCGAGAGAGCAATACAAATCCGAGTTGAATTATCCTCTTGGAGCAGGCCGATTTGGGTTTCTTGTTAGAAAAACTCTGGGCGAGCGACCCTGTCAGAGTCTCGGAATCTTTCTGAGTCCACACTTTGGAGTCAGTCATAGTTGGGGTCCAATAGTCGTAGTCTCCAATAGACAAGAGAACAACTCAACCCGAGAGAGCAACACAAATCCCAGTTGATTCAGGGTCTTGGAGTAGGTCGGTTAGGTTTGGTGTCAGGAAAACTCTGGGAGAGCGACCCTGCCAGAGTCTCGGGATCTTTCTGAGTTCAACATCGAGAAGACTTTTTTTTTTTTTTTTTTCTCGTGGAGTCTGAGGAAATCCCTTCGGACATCAGGGATGGGATGATTCCTTTGCCCTGGCAGTGTGGTGGATCCACTAAAACCTCATATCTCCGCTGTGAGGCACCGGGAACCCACATTTTCGATCTGTCTATTACTTCCGAATCCCTCACAGTCGCACCTTGCCCGCTGTCTATGTTCCCTGAGCTACTTTGATATCGATTCCCATGTATTTTACTTTGATTTTTTCAGGATCTGAGATTCTCATGGGAGGCCCTCTCTGGTCAATCCTCTCCTTCCTAGCGCTATCTTCTTCGACATGACTTTTCTGATGAAACTGGAGATTCTTCTCCATTCCTCTTCGCCGCTCATCATTTTCTCGATGAGTTCGGGTGTTTCACTTGCATCAATAAGGTCTCTCTCTCTCGCGAAGGCATCGCACTCCAGCAGGGTGTGATCAACGGTGTCTTCTTCGCCGGATCGGCAGTGGACGCAGATCGGTGTTGGAGCTTTCCCAATTCTTGAGAGGTATGCTTGAAAATCTCCATGTCCAGTGAGTGCCTGGGTGGTGAAGTAATCCAGGTCGCCGTGTTTTCGTTGGTACCACTCTTTCACATTCGGAATACATTCGTGCGTCCATCGTCCGTTCTTCGCGCCGTCCCATCTCCTCTGCCATTTGTTTACGGTTTCGTCTTCAACTTCTTCCCTTGTTTTGGAAGTTTCGCTGATGAGGTGGTCATTTCCCTCCTTCTTCCTTGCTGCCCAAATTTCAGCTCGTTCTTCAGCAATTAAGGTCCATGGTGGTGTTTTGGCTAGAACCAGGAGTGCTTCAGTTGATGTTGTCCTGTAAGCCCGGGTTATTCTTATGGCCATGATTCTTTGTGTTGTTTCCAGCAGCCGTCTGTTCTTCTCAGTGGAGAGAGTTCTTCGGGACCATACTGGGGACGCGTAGAGTGCGATGGATTGAGCGACAGTTGCTAGAGCTCTTCGCTGTGCTTCAGTTGCTCCATGCGTTCTGGGGATAATTTTGTCAATGTCTCTGGATGTCCTAGTAGTTTTTTGAGTGACAACCCGGAGGTGCGTGTTTCCTCTCAGGCAAGATTCGAGGTGAACGACGAGGTATCTCACTGAGTTTCCTATTTCTATGCCGTGTCCCTGTAGGTGGAGTGTTGGGTTTCTTTCTCCTCTTTTCTTCACGAGCATTACCGCTTCCGTCTTCTCGGGGGCTAGGGTGAGTTTATTGATCTGACACCATCTCGAGATTATATCCAGTGAGTCCTGCGCAATTTTTTCTAATTCTTCTAGAGATCTGGCAGTGACCATCAGGGCCAGGTCATCGGCGCAAGCGAGGGCGGTCGCTCCGTCTGGAAGATCCTCGCGAAGGACGTCGTCGTATCCCACGTTCCACAGGGTGGGCCCGAGAACCGAGCCCTGTGGGACTCCAGCCGTCATTCTGTGCTTGTTTCCCTCCTCATCGATGATCCACCTATCCTTGAGGTAAGTGTTTATGATGTTCCGGATGTATGGAGAGATGTTTCGTTTCTCGAGGGCATCAATTATGATTTTCCATTCAATTGAATTGAAAGCATTTTTAACGTCTAGGAGTATGATAATAATTTTGCTCCTGCTTTGGTGGTACTTTCTCATCTCATTCTCGACCTTCTCTGTGATGATTTCTATAGGACTCAGTGTTGATCTCCCCGGTCTAAAACCATACTGATTGTTTGAAAGCCCTGCCCCAGCCTCAAGTTCCTCCCGTAGTCGGTGGTTTATGACCGCCTCCACTGCTTTTGCGATGGTGTCAAGTAGGCAGATGGGCCGATAAGAGTCCGCTTTCCCAGGTTTTGGAATAAGGATGAGATTAGCTGTTTTCCAGTTTTCTGGAAATTCTCCGCTTCTGAGAATTTCCTGTGTGACCTTCGCGAAGGTGCCGAGCCATCTGGTGAGCAGGGTTTTGATTGCCTCTGGGGGGATGCCGTCCGGGCCAGGGGCTTTTCCTCCGGGAGTTCGAGCTGCGACGGCTTTTATTTCATCCACTGTGATGTTGGGGATATCTTCAGGTTTGGTTGGTATCACTCTCCGTTGGATTTCCTTTCCTTGGGGGAAAAGTTTGGTTATGGCTGTCCGGATTGTGTGAGCTGGTAATGGGATTTTCTTCTGCCCGAATTTCTGTCTGATTATTTTATAGGGCAGTCCCCATACGTCCTCCCGTATTCCATCACATAGTTCTTGCCACTTTTCCCGTTTACTTCTGAGAATTTCGTTTTGGTATTGCTTCTTGGCTTCTCTGTATGATTCATGTGCTTCTCGTGTTTGTTCTGGGTCAGGGACCCTGACCCAGAACAAACCCTGACTCAGGGTGTCTAGCTCTTCTGATTCTCAGGAATCTCCTTCTTGATCTGACGCAGTTCGTTCTACGTTCTGCTATTTCGCTGTTCCACCAGTACATTGACTTTTTGTCTTTTCTTTTCGGATGTTTGGACGGGGTTCCTTCTCGGCAGGCTTTTGTCAGGATTTCCGTTAGTGTTGCTGGTGTGATTTCTATATTGCTGTCTCTGCTTGTCTCACAAAGATTGTCGAGTTTTTTTAGGAAGAGTTCTTTGTTCATGGTGGTCCATTTCCATCCTTTTCTTTCTTTAATTTCCCTGATTGCTGTATCTGTATGTATTTCGAATTCTATATATATCGATGGTCGCTGAGAGGTTCCATTTCTTCATTCACATTCCATTTTCCAATGAGGTTGGGTGAGTTTGATGCGGATATGTCGATGTATGATGTTTGGGTCCCTCTTCTGAAAGTCGGGATGTCTTTTTGGTTCGCTATTGTTAGATCTTTACTTGCCAGCATCTCCTCTAGTTCTCTCCCTCTTCTGGTGGTGTATTCACTTCCCCATGACGTCGAGGCTGCGTTGAAATCAACATCGAGAAGACTGAACATCGGCAAACTCGCTCATACCTCGATAGCAAGTCGATTCGGAGTCGAGCCGTAGGGCTGCGGTCGGGATTATTTTCAAGTCCACGTTTCGGAGTCAGTCATAGTGAGGGTCCAATAGCCACAAGTCATAGTCTCCAATAGACAAGAGAACAACTCAACCCGAGAGAGCAACACAAATCCGAGTTGATTCATCGTCTTGGAGTAGGTCGGGTTAGGTTGGGTGTTAGAAAAACTCTGGCCGAGCGACCCTGCCAGAGTCTCGGAATATTTCTGAGTCCACACTTGGGAGTCAGTCATAGTGAGGGTCCAATAGCCACAAGTCGCAGTCTCCAATAGACAAGAGAACAACTCAACCCGAGAGAGCAACACAAATCCCAGTTGATTCATCGTCTTGGAGTAGGTCGGTTAGGTTTGGTGTCAGGAAAACTCTGGGAGAGCGACCCTGCCAGAGTCTCGGAATCTTTCTGAGTCCACACTTCGGAGCCAGTCATAGTGTAGGTCCAATAGTCACAAGTCGTAGTCTCAAATATACAAGAGAACGACTCAACCCGAGAGAGCAATACAAATCCGAGTTGATTCATCCTCGTGGAGTAGGTCGGGTTAGGATATGTGTTAGAAAAACTCTGGGCGAGCGACCCTGCCGGAGTCTCGGAATCTTTCTGAGTTCAACTTCGAAAAGACTGAACATCGGCAAACACGCTAACACATCGATAGCAAGTCGATTCGGAGTCGAGCCGTAGGGCTGCGTTCTGGATTCTTTTCAAGTCCACGTTTCAGAGTCAGTCATAGTGGGGGTAAAATAGCCACAAGTCGTGGTCTCCAATAGACAAGAGGGAAACTCATCCCGAGAGAGCAATACAAATACGAGTTGAATTCTTATTTTGGAGTAGGTCGGGTTGGGTCATGTGTTAGAAAAACTCTGGGCGAGCGACCCTGCCAGAGTCTCGGAATCTTTCTGAGTCCGCACTTGGGAGTCAATCATAGTGTAGGTCCAATAGTCACAAGTTGTAGTCTCCTATGGACAAGAAAACAACTCAACCCGAGAGAGCTATACAAATCCGAGTTGAATCATCGTCTCAGAGTAGGTCGGCATAGGTTAGGTGTTGGAAAAACTCTGAGCGAGCGACCCTGCCAGAGTCTCGGAATATTTCTGAGTCCACACTTGGGAGTCAGTCATAGTGTAGGTCCAATAGTCACAAGTCGTAGTCTCAAATATACAAGAGAACAACTCAACCCGAGAGAGCAATACAAATCTGAGTTGATTCATCCTCTTGGAGTCGGTCGGGCTAGGTTATGTGTTAGAAAAACTCTCGGCGAGCCACCCTGCCGGAGTCTCGGAATCTTTCTGAGTTCAACGTCGAAAAGACTGAACATCGCCAAACATGCTAACACATCGATAGCAAGTTGACTCGGAGTCGAGCCGTAGGACTGCGGTCGGGTTTTTTTTCAAGTCCACACTTGGGACTCAGTCTTAGTGTAGGTCCAAAAGTCACAAGTCGTAGGCTCAAATATACAAGAGAACAACTCAAAACTAAACCCGAGGGAGCAATACAAATCCGAGTTGATTCATCCTCTTGGAGTAGGTCGGGTTAGGATATGTGTCAGAAAAACTCCCGGCGAGCCACCCTGCCAGAGTCTCGGAATATTTTCGAGTCCAACCTCGAAAACACTGAACATCGGCAAACAAGCTAACACACCGATAGCAAGTCGATTCGGAGTCGTGCCGTAGGGCTGCGGTCGGGATTTTTTTTCAAGTCAACTTCCGGGAGTCAGTCATAGTGGGGGTCCAATAGCCACAAGTCGCAGTCTCAAATAGACAAGAGAACAACTCAACCCAAGAGAGCAACACAAATCCGAGTTGATTCATCCTCTTGGAGTAGGTCGGGTTAGGATATGTGTTAGAAAAACTCTGGGCGAGCGACCCTGCCAGAGTCTCGGAATATTTTCGAGTCCAACCTCGAAAAGACTGAACATCGGCAAACAAGCTAACACATCGATAGCAAGTTGACGGGGAGTCGAGCCGTAGGGCTACGGTCGGTTTTTTTTTTTCAAGTCCACACTTGGGACGCAGTCTTAGTGTAGGTGCAATAGTATAAGTCGTAGGCTCAAATATACAAGAGAACAACTCAAAACTCAACCCGAGGGAGCAAAACAAATCCGAGTTGATTCATCCCCTTGGAGTAGGTCGGGTCAGGATATGTGTTAGAAGAACTCTGGGCGAGCGACCCTGCCGAAGACTCGGAATCTTTTCGAGTCCCACCTCGAAAAGACTTGACATCGGCAAACAAGCTAACAAATCGATAGCAAGACGATTCGGAGTCGAGCCGTAGGGCTGCGGTCGGGATTTTCTTCAAGTCAACATTCGGGAGTCAGTCGTAGTGGGGGTCCAATAGCCACAAGTCGTAGTCTCCAATAGTCAAGAGAACAACTCAACCCGAGAGAGCGATACAAATCCGAGTTGAATCATTCTCTTGGAGTATATCGGGTTGGGTCATGTGTTAGAAAAACTCTGGGCGAGCGACCCTGACGGAGTCTCGGAAGCTTCCCAGGTCCACACTTGGAAGTCAGTCATAGTTGGGGTCCAATAGTCGTAGTCTCCAACAGACAAGAGAACAACTCAACCCGAGAGAGCAATACAAATCCGAGTTGAATTTTCCTCTTGGAGCAGGCCGATTTGGGTTTGTTGTTAGAAAAACTCTGGGCGAGCGACCCTGTCAGAGTCTCGGAATCTTTCTGAGTCCAAACTTTGGAGTCAGTCATAGTGTAGGTCCAATACTCACAAGATGAAGGCTCAAATATACAAGAGAACAACTCAAAACTCAACCCAAGGGAGCAATACAAATCCGAGTTGATTCATCCTCTTGGAGTAGGTCGGGTTAGGATATGTGTTAGAAAAACTCTGGGCGAGCGACCCTGCCAGAGTCTCGGAACATTTCTGAGTCCACACTTAGGAGTCAGTGATAGTGTAGGTTCAATACTCGCAAGTTGTAGTCTCCTATGGACAAGAGAACTACTCAACCCGAGTGAGCAATACAAATCCGAGTTGATTCATCCCCTTGGAGTAGGTCGGGTCAGGATATGTGTTAGAAAAACTCTGAGCGAGCGACCCTGCCAGAGTCTCGGAATATTTTCGAGTCCAACCTCGAAAAGACTGAACATCGGCAAACAAGCTAACACATCGATAGCAAGACGATTCGGAGTCGAGCCGTAGGGCTGCGGTCGGGATTTTTTTCAAGTCAACTTGCGGGAGTCAGTCGTAGTGGGGGTCCAATAGCCACAAGTCGTAGTCTCCAATAGTCAAGAGAACAACTCAACCCGAGAGAGCGATACAAATCCGAGTTGAATCATTCTCTTGGAGTAGATCGGGTTGGGTCATGTGTTAGAAAAACTCTGGGCGAGCGACCCTGACGGAGTCTCGGAAGCTTCCCAGGTCCACACTTGGAAGTCAGTCATAGTTGGGGTCCAATAGTCGTAGTCTCCAACAGACAAGAGAACAACTCAACCCGAGCGAGCAATACAAATCCGAGTTGAATTATCCTCTTGGAGCAGGCCGATTTGGGTTTGTTGTTAGAAAAATTCTGGGCGAGCGACCCTGTCAGAGTCTCGGAATCTTTCTGAGTCCACACTTTGGAGTCAGTCATAGTGTAGGTCCAATACTCACAAGATGTAGTCTCCTATTGACAAGAGAACAACTCAAAACTCAACCCAAGGGAGCAATACAAATCCGAGTTGATTCATCCTCTTGGAGTAGGTCGGGTTAGGATATGTGTTAGAAAAACTCTGGGCGAGCGACCCTGCCAGAGTCTCGGAACATTTCTGAGTCCACACTTAGGAGTCAGTGATAATGTAGGTCCAATAGCCTTAAGTCGCAGTCTCAAATAGAAAAGAGAAAAACTCAACCCGAGAGAGCAACACAAATCCGAGTTGATCCATCCTCTCGGAGTAGGTCGGGTTAGGATATGTGTTAGAAAAACTCTGGGCGAGCGACCCTGCCAGAGTCTCGGAATATTTTCGAGTCCAACCTCGAAAAGACTGAACATCGGCAAACAAGCTAACACATCGATAGCAAGTCGATTCGTAGTCGAGCCGTAGGGCTACGGTCGGTTTTTTTTTTCAAGTCCACACTTGGCACTCAGTCTTAGTGTAGGTCCAATATTCACAAGTCGTAGGCTCAAATATACAAGAGAACAACTCAAAACTCAACCCGAGGGAGCAAAACAAATCCGAGTTGATTCATCCTCTTGGAGTAGGTCGGGTTAGGATATGTGTTAGAAGAACTCTGGGCGAGCGACCCTGCCGGAAACTCGGAATCTTTTCGAGTCCCACCTCGAAGAGACTGGACATCGGCAAACAAGCTAACACATCGATAGCAAGACGATTCGGAGTCGAGCCGTAGGGCTGCGGTCGGGATTTTTTTCAAGTCAACATTCGGGAGTCAGTCATAGTGTAGGTCCAATGCTCACAAGTTGTAGTCTCCTATGGACAAGAGAACAACTCAACCCGAGAGAGCGATACAAATCCGAGTTGAATCATTCTCTTGGAGTAGATCGGATTGGGTCATGTGTTAGAAAAACTCTGGGCGAGCGACCCTGCTGGAGTCTCGGAAGCTTCCCAAGTACACACTTGGGAGTCAGTCATAGTTGGGGTCCAATAGTCGTAGTCTCCAATAGACAAGAGAACAACTCAACCCGAGAGAGCAATACAAACCCGAGTTGAATTATTCTCTCGGAGCAGGTCGATTCAGGTTTGGTGTCAGGAAAACTCTGGGCGAGCGACCCTGCCAGAGTCTCGGAATCTTTCTGAGTCCACACTTGGGAGTCAGTGATAGTGTAGGTCCAATACTCACAAGTTGTAGTCTCCTATGGACAAGAGAACAACTCAACCCGAGAGAGCGATACAAATACGAGTTGATTCATCCTCTTGGAGTAGGTCGGGTTAGGATATGTGTTAGAAAAACTCTTGGCGAGCGACCCTGCCAGAGTCTCGGGATATTTTCGAGTCCAACCTCGAAAAGACTGAACATCGGCAAACAAGCTAACACACCGATAGCAAGTCGATTCGGAGTCGTGCCGTAGGGCTGCGGTCGGGATTTTTTTCAAGTCAACCTCCGGGAGTCAGTCATAGTGGGGGTCCAATAGCCTTAAGTCGCAGTCTCAAATAGAAAAGAGAAAAACTCAACCCGAGAGAGCAACACAAATCCGAGTTGATCCATCCTCTCGGAGTAGGTCGGGTTAGGATATGTGTTAGAAAAACTCTGGGCGAGCGACCCTGCCAGAGTCTCGGAATATTTTCGAGTCCAACCTCGAAAAGACTGAACATCGGCAAACAAGCTAACTTATCGATAGCAAGTTGACTCGGAGTCGAGCCGTGGGGCTGCGGTCGGGTTTTTTTTCAAGTCCACACTTGGGACTCAGTCTTAGTGTAGGTCCAATAGTCACAAGTCGTAGGCTCAAATATACAAGAGAACAACTCGAAACTCAACCCGAGGGAGCGATACAAATTCGAGTTGATTCATCCTCTTGGAGTAGGTCGGGCTCGGATATGTGTCAGAAAAACTCCCGGCGAGCCACCCTGCCAGAGTCTCGGAATCTTTCTGAGCTCAACATACAAAAGACTGAACATCGGCAAACTCGCTCACACATCGATAGCAAGTCGATTCGGAGTCGAGCCGTAGGGCTGCGATCGGGATTATTTTCAAGTCCACGTTTCGGAGTCAGTCATAGTGAGGGTCCAATAGCGACAAGTCATAGTCTCCAATAGACAAGAGAACAACTCAACCCGAGAGAGCAACACAAATCCGAGTTTATTCATCGTCTTGGAGTAGGTCGGGTTAGGTTGGGTGTTAGAAAAACTCTGGGCGAGCGACCCTGCCAGAGTCTCGGAATATTTCTGAGTCCACACTTGGGAGTCAGTCATAGTGGGGGTCCGATAGCCACAAGTCGCAGTCTCCAATAGACAAGAGAACAACTCAACCCGAGAGAGCAACACAAATCCCAGTTGATTCATCGTCTTGGAGTAGGTCGGTCAGGTTTGTGTTGTGTCTGCACTGATAACGAAGATAGCGAATGACTAGGCATAGTTTATTCAACGAAGCCTCTTTATATAGCCTCGGCTTGGCTCGGGACATAACATCCCTCCCTTTCAGTCGTCTTGACCCCATAGACGACGAACCCCAGAAAGCCAGCGGTAGTCCTGCGGAGCCTTTGCCGCTCGCGCCGGCTGCACGCGTAGCGTCGCGGGTTTAACCGTTTCGCGCTGGGAGCCCGTCGCTTCAGACGGCTCTTGGTCGTTGGTTTGCGGCGTCGCGGGCTGCGACACGTCGATATCCGGGCTCGCGGCGTCCCCCGATGACGCGGTTGGCGACGACTCCCTGATGTCCTGGCACAGATCTTGCGCGGCCGGCTGCGCGTTTTCTGGGTCGGAGGCCGACGGCAAAAACTCCTCCGAGCAATCCGCCGAGTCTGAGGGTCGCCTGAAGCTCCGCTTCCAAATTTGATTGAGGTGCCGGCGCAACAGCCTGCCGTCGTACTCCACATGCGCCATGGCTTTCCCGAGGCCCTGGACAAACGTGGCTGGCACTCTTTTCCGGGGATTCAGTTCCACGACCACTTCCTCCCCCTTCGTGAAGGCCCTGGGCCGCACGCCATGGTGCCTGTCGTAACTTTCCTTAAAGCTTTGTCCCGCTTCCGGGAGCTGGCCAGAGATCTTGCGGAAGACTGCGAACGGAGTTCGGAGGCACCGCCCGAAAAATACCTCTGCCGGGGTCTTCCCACTCAACGTCTCGTTCGGCGTATAATTGTACGCCGCCACGGCTTTGTCCAGCGCGGTCTGGTTTGGGGCCTCTAGAGATCGTTTGAGCGTGCCGACCATCTTCTCGGCTTGACCGTTGCTTTGCGGGGAGTATGGCGCACAGCGGAGATGAACGACGTGTTCGTCCGCACAGAATTGCGCTAGATCCCTTGAAACGAACTGAGGACCATTATCCGAAACCAAGGTTTCTGGTCGCCCGAAGTGCCTGAACATGGCTCTGAGGTACTTGACGAGAGCTTCCCCCGAAGCTCGCTTCATGAAAACCGCGTCCACATATTTCGAGTAAGCGTCCACGATTACAAGAAAAATGAGTCCCTTCTGCGGCTCCGCGAAATCTAGGTGGACTCGCACCCACGGGGCTGTCGGATCCGGCCACGGTGCGAGGGGAACCTTGATCGGCTTCGGCGCTTGCTGTGCGCAGTGTGCGCACGCCTTGACTACTCGCTCGACCTCCGGAGACATGCCTGGCCAGTAGAAATGGGCCCGGGCCAATGCGTTCATTCTCACTACCCCGGGATGGCCTTCGTGTAACTTGCTCAACACCGGTCCTCTCAAGGAGACTGGAACCACGACTCGCTCGTTGCATAGAAGAACTCCTTCGGCGTCGCAAAGCGATTCCGCTTGTTGAGCGAAGGGACGCAACGCCCGATCTTTGAAATCCGCCTTCTGCCATCCAGACTTCAGCCGAAGTAGCACTTTTTTCAGGATGGCGTCTTTCTCCGTAGCCTCCCGGATCTTGACCCCGGTAGGCGTGAAAGCTTTCCTGAGGGTCACCAGGCTCTTGATTTCCGTCTCTTGACACTCGAGGCTTGCGATCACCTCGTCCATATCAGAACTCGCCGCGTCTTTGCGCACTTCTTGGATCAGCCTCGAAAGAGCATCGGCTTGACCGAACTCCGTGGTACGAACATATTCGATCTCGAAATCGAATCCAACGAGTCGCAGAGCCCAGCGCTTCAGTCTTGCCGCAGTGCGCTCGCTCAGCCCCTTCGTATCTGTAGTCCGGAAAAGAGCCAAGAGAGGGCGATGATCAGTCTGCAACGTGAAGTGTCGCCCCCATACGAAGTTTCTCAGGCGTTCCACTGTGGTCACCAGAGCCAGCGCCTCCTTCTCAATTTGACTATAGTTGCGTTGAGTCGGTGTAAGCGACTTGGAGATATGGAAAACGGCTTTCTCCGACCCATCTTCGTAACGTTGTATCAGGACACCGCCGATACCCGTGTCGCACGCATCGGCTGCTACGACCAGACGCTGTCGCGGATCATGATGCGCGAGCATTAGCGGACCTGAAAGAATACTCTTGACTGCCGTGAAAGCCTTGTCGTGAGCGGTGGTCCACTTGAACGGAACGGATTTTGCCAAGAGTGACTCGAACACTGCCTTTGATTGATGAAGTTTGTCCACAAACTTGCCGTAGTAATTGACCAACCCCAGCAACGACCGAACCTCTCCGACGTTCGAAGGCTTGCGTAACTCCCGGATGGCCGCTATTTTCTCGGGGTCAGCTCGGATCCCTTGAGCGTCGATGATCATGCCTAGATACTTCACAACCCGGGCATTAAAAGTGCATTTCGGCAAGCCTAGCCGAAATCCCCATTCCTGAAGCCTGGCTAGGGTACCACTCAGCCGTCGATCGTGCTCCGACTGGTCCGCGCCCATTACCAGAATATCATCGAGGTAAACGAGAACGCCTTGGAGGCCGTTAAGCGCCTGATCCATCGCTCTCTGAAAAATTGCAGGAGCAGTTTTCAACCCGAAAACAAGGCGGTTGTACTGGAACAATCCACGGTGTGTGTTGATTGTCGTGAGAGCGCGGCTCGAAGGCTCGAGCGGGAGCTGAAGATACGCATCTGAAAGATCCAACTGGGTGAATATTCGATTTTCGAAAAGCGAGTCATGATATCCTCCATGTTTGGTATTGGATGCGAGATGTCCCGCAGAGCTGCGTTCAGTCCCGTTGAGAAGTCCGCGCATACGCGAATCTTGCCGTTCGCCTTCTTCGCAACGACGATAGGACACGCCCACTCCGAAGATTCCACTCGAGACAAAGTGCCATTCTCGAGCAATCGATCCAGTTCCTTCTCGACGGCTTCGCGGAAAGGTCCTGCAACAGGCCGCGCACGGAGATGTACGGGTTTCGAACCCTCTTTGAGCTCCAGACTCACTTCGACCTTGGAGCAGAGACCCAACCCCTCCTTGAAGACTTCCGGGAAGCGACGACCCCACGCCTCGTCCTCGGCCGGCGCTGCGGACACTGCCGCAATGCTGACATGCTCGCTAGGTTGAACTAGACCTAGACCGAAGGTGGGAACGCTTCCGAGCAAAGAGGCTTGGCCCTCCTCGAGTACAATGACCTTGTCTGTCACTCCTTTCTTAAACGCAGGATCCAAGGTGAACCTCGCGGTGAAAAAACCAAGAACTTTCAGAGGTTGACCATTGACCGCCGTACATCTAGATTCCATGTGGCTAAGCGCCGGACACTTGAGCTTTTTCCACAGTGACGTTCCGATCGTAGTCAGATCGGCCCCCGTATCGATACGGAGAGTGGGAGGAATCCCGTTGATGCGAACTGTCGCGTGAGCTCGCCCACGGCTTGGCTGTGCTTCGTTGGCAGAAGCCTCCAGCACATCAACCGCGAAGACCCTCTTTTGCGACCTGAGGAACTCTCTACAAACCTTCTTCACATGCCCAACCTTGTGGCAGTGATGGCAGGTTGCGGAACGGAAACGACACCCCGCTCGTTCGTGAGGGTCTCCGCAACTGATACACTTCAGACCCGCACGGCTGCCGGTATCGGATCGTTCCGTCCTAGGCTGCCTGGAAATTGGCTTGACACCTCGACTCCCTGAACTTCGTTGCTGCACTTGAGCGATTACTTGCGATGCCTCATCGCCCGTTTCGATCGCGGAGTCTCGGGTCCTCGTGGCGTAGCCGGTGAGAACCTCGCGCAACTGAGTGATCGTCAAAGCCGGTTTGTCGTCAACAGCTTTGAGCATCACATTCCTCATGCTCTTGAAGGCCGGCCCAGCGGCGTAATTGATAGCCAGAAAGATCTTGAACATCTCTCCGGTCAAGGAGCTCCATTCGAACTGATCGCCCTTCAGATTAGCCCAGTCCACGATTTACTCCGGGTTGGACAACGCGGATAGTGGAGCTTGTTGGCTGAGAATCTCATGCCTTCTACGGAATATCGATTTCGTTGGGCCGAAAGTCTTTTCGAGAATTCCCGTCATCTCTGCGTACGGCTTTGTTTCTGGAAGCACTGGGGACAATCGACTGAGAAGGCGAGCATATTCCGCTGGTCCCAGAGCTTTCAAGAGTAATTGTACCCTGACCTTGTCATCGGGAGTCGCTTGCTCCAAAATTTCTCGATTCCGAGCAAACCAGTGTTTGAAGATCAGATCTTGCTCCGGCTTATACACGAAGGTGCCCAGCAGAGCCACCGTGTGTTGCATTATGGATGATGCGGACGTTGTTGCCACACTCCCTGTTTGAGCTGCTGCCAGCTTTGCGATCGCCTCAGCCATGCTCCTTAGTACCGCCCCGAGGTCGTTCGGGTGGTCGCCTTTATCTGCATCTGGAGGTGGGGCCATAACCGCTATCAGCTCTCGTTCCTCTGGATGAACTCGACGTTACCTATCACAGAACTGTGAAATCCGAAAAATTCCGGTCCGATCTCGACTGCGCCAATTGTTGTGTCTGCACTGATAACGAAGATAGCGAATGACTAGGCATAGTTTATTCAACGAAGCCTCTTTATATAGCCTCGGCTTGGCTCGGGACATAACAGTTTGGTGTCAGGAAAACTCTGGGAGAGCGACCCTGCCAGAGTCTCGGAATCTTTCTGAGTCCACACTTGGGAGTCAGTCATAGTGTAGGTCCAATGGTCACAAGTCGTAGTCTCAAATATACAAGAGAACAACTCAACCCGAGAGAGCAATACAAATCCGAGTTGATTCATCCTCTTGGAGTAGGTCGGGTTAGGATATGTGTTAGAAAAACTCTGGGCGAGCGACCCTGCCGGAGTCTCGGAATCTTTCTGAGTTCAACATCGAAAAGACTGAACATCGGCGAACGAGCTAACACATCGATAGCAAGTCGATTCGGACTTGTGCCGTAGGGCTGCGGTCGGGATATTTTTCAAGTCAACTTCCGGTCTCAGCGGGGTTCCGGATCCCCAACTGAGCGCGTCCCCAGGTGGCGGATAGGGGAAGGCCCGCTAGATATAGCGGGTACCGATGAAATAAAATAGTCGGCGCGGACCAAAACCAGGCCGGCATCGCGTCTGTCTCCCCGGGAGCGGCGATGCCAAACGTGTTGGAGGGTGACTCGTGAGATGGGAAGGTGAAGTGAACTTTAAAAATCCTGCTATGACGGACTCTGTGGGGAACTGTAGGGTGCAGCAGGAAAACCAGTGGAGGAAGACCATGGCAAGCTGGCGCCGGAAGGCATAGTGCCCTAGATAGGGCAAACAGGGCCCAGGGGGTCGTAAACCGCCTCCTCCCGGCTGCCCTGCATGCCCCGATAAAGCGGACAGTAACTCGCTGCCGGTTGGTGACCGGATGGGACCGCGAGGCGTGAGATGCAAGCAGATCATCGATACACGTACTGAATCCGTTGCCCTGCGGACTGGCCCACGGGACACACAGAGTCTGGTTACCGGCCTCCGGTATAACATAACATAACGGGGAGGGAACAAAGCTGAAAAATCTCACAAGGGGAAGCCCAAAGACACAGGTGGAAATAAGACCTATGAAAATGGCACACCGAAATAAAAATGACGCTGATTTGCCTTCAGCACAGGCTGTCCCGGCCACCCCCCAGGTAGCCCCTGGAAAAGAAGAAGACCCGTTCAAGAAGGGAGGTGCGGTCGGAAGATCGCCGAAGAAATCCGAAGAAGCTCCAAGTTCAACGAAGAAGAAGCCGCAAGAAGAAGCAGGATCATCGAAGAAGACATGCGAGGTAGACCCGGGCAGATCTGGTGCGAATACCATCGACATAACGGACGCTGAAGATCTGAACAAAGAAGACCAGGATGAAGAAGGTAGGGGATCAATGCCCACAAGGTTTTACCTGGCCACCAAAGCTGAACTCTGTAAGGAAAACCAGAGCAAGGGCGCTCCAGCAGACCGAAGCGAAGAACAAGGAATGGAGGTGCAAGAGCTCCCACCAGAAAAGGTAGACCTCGCGAGCAAGATCAGTGAGATGAAAAGTCTAACCACCGGAAGAGTCAGATCAAGAGCTGCAAAGAGAGCTCGAGAGCTTACCCCAGAATTGGACGAGGAGGCAACGAGAGCAGCGGACACAAAGAAGCAGCTCGCAAACCTCAGCATCATTATCAGGGAGAAGCTAAGGACCCAAGTCAAGAACAGGGCGGAGAAGATAAAGGAATTGGCACCGAGGAACACGGCTAGCAACGTTAAATCTCTTACGGAGGAAATAATCGGAGCTGCAGGGCTGCTCGAGAGAGAGATTGTGTCCCTGGTGACCAACTTCCTTGGTGAGGCCCTCCAGACCCAAGGCAACTCACGGGAATCTGAAATCGATGAACTAGAAGAGCTTGATCGTACCATAGAGGAACAAGAAGACCTCTTGAAGGAATCAGCAAAGGAGCTGAAAGAGGCCAAACAAAAGATATCAGAACTTGAGAAAACAATCTCAGAGATGAAAACAGCAGGGGAACAAAGAACCATAGCTCCGGAAGTGAGTAAAGAAGAAATAGAAAGGGCGATGACCATTGAAATAAGAGAAGCAATGGAGAAAGCCCGGGATCTTCAAACACTGACAGCCATAACCGAGAAACAGTGGCCAAAAGAAATCTTCAAGAGAACGACTTTCACGAAAGCAGGAATCGGTGGCAACAGGAAGTGCAAAGTCCTACTGCATAACCCAGAGGACAAAGACCCAAGAACTCTGCATATACTTAATCAACTGGCTCAATCATTTTCATCAATAGGCGAAATCAACACCCTAAAAGATGGAGAAGTTGCGACAACAACGATGACGGTCTCGTCCCTGCGCAGGGCGGGAGACCAAGAACCACAGGAGGACAAGCGCTTCCTAACAATAGGCATTATCGGTAAGGACGCCGCTGAGGAGCAAACAGCTGATATCCTAAGGAAGATCTTCGAAGAAACAAACAAGGTGTGCTCAGAGGAAGACAAGATCCTTATGAGCATACCACGAGATGCTAACGCAATGAAACTTAGAAAAATCACAGAAGCCTGCATCACATACTTCGGAGCTAGAGGGTCATTTGAACTTTCAACTAAAACTGCAAAGGGAGAAGAGAAGAGCCCCAAAGAGAAGAGGCACCAGAAATCTCACACAACAGTTGCGATTGGATCAAAGGGCCAAACCTTCGCTGAAATCCTTAAGAACCTGAAGGAAAAAGTCAACCCCAGAGAACTAGGGGTTGACATTCGGGGCTGCTCCCAAGCAGGGGAAGAGGTACGTCTACAAATTAAAGAAACGTCTAAAGGCGGCAGAGAAAGACTTCAGGCCTACGTGACTGGCACACTCAACTACGAGGCAGCAGTTAAGGGACCGAAACTGCCAGCAGCGCTAATGCTAACGGGTTTGGACCCGATCATCACCGAAGAAGAAATTGCGGCTGAACTGAGCAAAATGCTACGACACAAAGATCGTGATATGCTAAAAGTTGAGAGGATTGGACGAAACAGCCGAGGGACCAGAGTCACAGTCATCAGACTCACCCACCCGGACGCCGACAGACTTCTCAAGAAAAAAACTGTGCAAATCGGGTGGAAAGCCTGCTTCATCCAGGAATGGATACAAGTTCCTAGATGCTACAAGTGCAACAAGTCAGGCCACAAGACGATGACCTGCAAGGAAACGGAGGAAAAAGAAAAGACCTGCTGCGAGTGTGGTCTGGCAGGCCACACTATCAAAGACTGCAAGACCGACGCAGGGGAGTACTACTGTGTGGATTGTGATGCAAAAGGACACCCAAGCAGCCGCGGGGCATGTCCCAAATACAGAGAAATCCTTGCGGGGCTGCGAGCACAAGCAGCCAAATGGAGACTTGAAAGGGCAACGAGAGGTAGCGGGGCGCCACCAAAGGCAAACCAAAACCCGACGGAACCCAAAGAAGGCAACGATTGAGCAGCGGCATCAGGACCCCAGCTAGAACCCGGCTGGGAGGTTCAAGGCCGCAAGAAGAAAAGTACAAGGAGATACGGCAACAACCAACCACAGCCTAACAATGATTAAAATCCTACAAATTAACCTTAATAGGAGCAACTACGCACACGACGAACTTCAAGAGAAAGTCAGAAGGGATGGAATCGAACTATGTATAATCAGCGAAGCGAACCAGAGAATCTCTAACGAAAATGCAACGAAAGACCAAGGGTGGATCGCTGATGAAGAAGGCGATGCAGCGCTGTGGTGGACAGGCAAGAACACCAAACATAGGATCCTAAAAGCAAAAGTGTCGAAAGGAATAGCCACCATTCTCCTTGACAGTGGAATCTTTATCATGAGCGGGTACATCTCACCTAACCCAGCAAAGAGAGACGAGTTTAAGCAATATCTCATAGACACGGCCCAAATCATTGGGAAGAGCAACGCCCAAATGAAAGTGGTCGCAGGGGACTTCAATGCAAGATCGACGACCTGGGGAGACAACGTAACATCAACTAATGGAGAAGATGTGGAGGAGTGGGCGGCGGCCTTGGACATGGATATCATCAACGACGGCAGAGTACCAACATTCAGATCATGCAGGCAGCCTGGATCGAGGAGAGCACATGTAGTCGTTGCTGAATCATACATTGACCTCACCTTGACGACGAGACCTGAGAGAATACTGGAATGGCGAGTCAATGAACTGGAAGAGTCGGGGAGCGATCATCACTACCTGGAATACTCTATTGAAACAAACCGAACAGAGGGACCGAAGCCACTCCGAAAAGGATGGAGAGGGAAAGACCTCAAACGGGAAGAACTCTGTAAGAGCCTAGATGAAAGCTGCGAAAGTATCAAAGAGCGAGGCATCGAACTCAATGAATACAACATAACAGAAATCCTAACGAAAGCCTGCGAGGCGGCATCGCCGCAAAGGGGCAGAACCAGCGCAAGTAGGAAGCCAGCATACTGGTGGACCGAAGAAATTGCAGACCTAAGAAAAGAAACCCTTAAAGCAAGAAGACAGTTCGTCCACGCTAGGAAACACCTCGAATCAGACCCAACGAGGTGTAAAGAAAGGTGCATAGAATACCTTGCAGCAAAAACCAAATATCAATACGAGATAAAGAACGCCAAGAAAAGTAAATGGAAGGAATTCTGCGAATCGCTGAGGAACGATATATGGGGCATACCCTACCAAGCCATTAGAGGCAAACTGGGAACCAAACCACTACCTATACCAACCGAAACCGCGGAAAATGCAATCAAGAAACTCTTCCCTCAAAGGGACAACTTTGACAGGCAAAACCTCAAAGTGGACAGCGATGACATCCCACGAGTAACAACGGACGAAATAGTTGCAGCAGCTAACAGAATGAAGGAGGGAAAGGCGAGCGGCCCAGACGGGATCCCACCGGAAGCTGTGAAGACCCTAATAAAGAGAAACCCAAAGATGATGGCGAAGATGATTGACAACATAATCAGGAAAGGTACATTCCCAAAGAAATGGAAAAACGCGAAACTCCTGCTTTTACCGAAAGGGAAAAAGGATGCGTATCGGCCGATATGCCTCCTGGACACGATGGCGAAGGTTGCGGAGACAATCATCAACGGTAGACTTCTCGACGAACTGGAGGGGAACAACGGACTCTCGGAAAGCCAATACGGCTTCAGAAGAGGCCGATCCACCCTGACAGCGATTGAATTTCTCATGCAAGAAGTCAAGAAGGAATACGACATACGGGCAGACTACAAGTCCAGGAAGACTGGAATACTAATACTACTGGATGTGAAAAACGCATTCAACTCAGCAAGTTGGAAAGCAATCCTCAGCAGCCTAGAAAGGAGGGGTATCTCAGCATACCTCAGGAATATTGTAAGCTCCTACCTGGAAGACCGATGGGTCACATGGGAGGACAGAAGATATGAAATGACAGCGGGGGTTCCACAGGGGTCGGTCCTAGGACCCACCCTGTGGAACGTCGCCTACGACGATGTGCTGAGACTTCAACTCCCCGAGGATGCCCAGACCATCGCATATGCGGATGATCTGGCATTATGGGTGAAGGCAAAGACCACGGAAGAGCTGGAAATCAAGGCAAACCAGTCTCTCGAGATGATAGCCTTTTGGATGAAGCAAAATGAAATCGAACTGGAACCCACTAAGACTGAAGCCCTCATGCTGACAGAAAAGAGGGTAGGACATAGAGCCAACACGCCTAAACTGACACTAGAAGGACATGATATAACGATCACCAAGCATGTCAAATACTTGGGGATCCACCTACAAAAAGGATTCACCTGCATCCACCACGTGAGAGCTGCGACAGAAAAAGCAGCGAAAGCAGCCAACGCAATAGGAAGGATCCTACCGAGGACATACGGCGCAAGAGAGGACCAAAGGCGCGTGCTGGCGACGGTATCGGAATCGATAGCACTCTACGGGGCCCCCGTGTGGGCCTCCTGGGCGATGAAGAAGCCGGGTAACTGGCGAGCACTGGAACGAACGCAAAGAATAATGGGCATCAGAATCACAAGATGCTACAGAACGGTGTCAACGGAGGCTATATTGGTCCTTGCGAGAACAACTCCATGGCCCTTGCTGGCAGAGGAGAGAGCGAAGATCTACAAAATGCGGCGAGATACTGAGGACGAAGACTCTACTGAGACGGAAACAGAAGTCAAAGATGAAACGATGAGCAAATGGCAAAAGCGATGGGAAAACAGCGACAAAGGCAGCTGGACAAGGAGATGTATACCGAACGTGGGAAAATGGGCTGAAAGAAACTGGGGTGACCTAACCTACTACACGACCCAGATGCTAACAGGACATGGAAATTTTGGAACCTACCAAAAGCGCTTCAAACTCAGCACAGAAGATGTGTGCACATACTGCCACACAGGAGAAACCGACGATGTACATCACACAATCCTGGTATGCCCAGCATACCGAGAACAAAGGGATAACATAATGGCGAGCGACATCCCGGAACTAGTAGCAGAAATGCTAGACACAGAGGACAAATGGAACTGGATAACTCGAACAGTGGACAATATCATGCGAAGAAAAGCTGAACTTGAACGAGAGAAGAAGATGGAGCGGCGGGCTGCACAAGGAGGCAGCGTTCGCGACATTGTATAAACTGTAAATATGTTCATCTTGGCCGAAGTAATATAACCCAGTTCCGGTACAAAATGAAATAAACTTGCATGGGGGGAGGGTCCCCCATGCCCCCAGAAAAAAAAAAAAAAGTCAACTTCCGGTAGTCAGTCTTAGTGGGGGTCCAATAGCCACAAGTCGTAGTCTCCAATAGACAAGAGAACAACTCAACCCGAGAGAGCGATACGAATCCGAGTTGAATCATTCTCTTGGAGTAGATCAGATTGGGTCATGTGTTAGAAAAACTATGGGCGAGCGACCCTGCTGGAGTCTCGGAAGCTTCCCAAGTACACACTTGGGAGTCAGTCATAGTTGGGGTCCAATAGTCGTAGTCTCCAATAGACAAGAGAACAACTCAACCCGAGAGAGCAATACAAACCCGAGTTGAATTATTCTCTCGGAGCAGGTCGATTCAGGTTTGGTGTCAGGAAAACTCTGGGCGAGCGACCCTGCCAGAGTCTCGGAATCTTTCTGAGTCCACACTTGGGAGTCAGTGATAGTGTAGGTCCAATACTCACAAGTTGTAGTCTCCTATGGACAAGAGAACTGCTCAACCCGAGAGAGCGATACAAATCCGAGTTGATTCATCCTCTTGGAGTAGGTCGGGTTAGTATATGTGTTAGAAAAACTCTGGGCGAGCGACCCTGCCAGAGTCTCGGAATATTTTCGAGTCCAACCTCGAAAAGACTGAACATCGGCAAACAAGCTAACACACCGATAGCAAGTCGATTCGGAGTCGTGCCGTAGGGCTGCGGTCGGGGTTTTTCTCAAGTCCACACTTGGGAGTCAGTCTTAGTAGGGGTCCAATAGCCACAAGTCGTAGTCTCCAATAGACAAGAGAACAACTCAACCCGAGAGAGCGATACAAATCCGAGTTGAATCATTCCTTGGAGTAGATCAGATTGGGTCATGTGTTAGAAAAACTCTGGGCGAGCGACCCTGCTGGAGTCTCGGAAGCTTCCCAAGTACACACTTGGGAGTCAGTCATAGTTGGGGTCCAATAGTCGTAGTCTCCAATACACAAGAGAACAACTCAACCCGAGAGAGCAATACAAACCCGAGTTGAATTATTCTCTTGGAGCAGGTCGATTCAGGTTTGGTATCAGGAAAACTCTGGGCGAGCGACCCTGCCAGAGTCTCGGAATCTTTCTGAGTCCACACTTGGGAGTCAGTGATAGTGTAGGTCCAATACTCACAAGTTGTAGTCTCCTATGGACAAGAGAACTGCTCAACCCGAGAGAGCGATACAAATCCGAGTTGATTCATCCTCTTGGAGTAGGTCGGGTTAGTATATGTGTTAGAAAAACTCTGGGCGAGCTACCCTGCCAGAGTCTCGGAATATTTTCGAGTCCAACCTCGAAAAGACTGAACATCGGCAAACAAGCTAACACATCGATAGCAAGTCGATTCGGAGTCGTGCCGTAGGGCTGCGGTCGGGATTTTTTCCAAGTCAACTTCCGGGAGTCAGTCATAGTGAGGGTCCAATGGCCACAAGTCGCAGTCTCAAATAGACAAGAGAACAACTCAATCCGAGAGAGCAACACAAATCCAAGTTGATTCATCGTCTTGGAGTAGGTCGGGTTAGGTTTGGTGTCAGGAAAACTCTGGGCGAGCGACCCTGCCAGAGTCTCGGAATCTTTCTGAGTCCACACTTGGGATTCATAGTGTAGGTTCAATAGTCACAAGTCGTAGTCTCAAATATACAAGAGAACAGCTCAACCCGGGAGAGAAATACAAATCCGAGTTGATTCATCCTCTTGGGGTAGGTCGGGTTAGGATATGTGTTAGAAAATCTCTGGGCGAGCGACCCTGACGGAGTCTCGGAATATTTCTGAGTCCAACCTCGAAAAGACTGAACATCGGCAAACAAGCTAACACATCGATAGCAAGTTTACTCGGAGTCGAGCCGTAGGGCTACGGTCGTTTTTTTTTTTCAAGTCCACACTTGGCACTCAGTCTTAGTGTAGGTCCAATAGTCACAAGTCGTAGGCTCAAATATACAAGAGAACAACTCAAAACTCAACCCGAGGGAGCAATACAAATCCGAGTTTATTCATCCTCTTGGAGTAGGTCGGGTTAGGATATGTGTTAGAAGAACTCTGGGCGAGCGACCCTGCCGGAGACTCGGAATATTTCTAAGTCCACACTTGGGAGTCAGTCATAGTGGGGGTCCAATAGCCACAAGTCGCAGTCTCCAATAGACAAGAGAACAACTCAACCCGAGAGAGCAACACAAATCCCAGTTGATTCAGCGTCTTGGAGTAGGTCGGTTAGGTTTGGTGTCAGGAAAACTCTGGGAGAGCGACCCTGCCAGAGTCTCGGAATCTTTCTGAGTCCACACTTGGGAGTCAGTCATAGTGTAGGTCCAATAGTCACAAGTTGTAGTCTCCTATGGACAAGAGAACAACTCAACCCGAGAGAGCAATACAAATCCGAGTTGATTCATCCTCTTGGAGTAGGTCGGGTTAGGATATGTGTTAGAAAAACTCTGGGCGAGCGACCCTGCCAGAGTCTCGGAATATTTTTCAGTCCAACCTCGAAAAGACTGAACATCGGCAAACAAGCTAACACATCGATAGCAAGTTGACTCGGAGTCGAGCCGTAGGGCTACGGTCGGTTTTTTTTTCAAGTCCACACTTGGCACTCAGTCTTAGTGTAGGTCCAATAGTCACAAGTCGTAGGCTCGAATATACAAGAGAACAACTCAAAACTCAACCCGAGGGAGCAAAACAAATCCGAGTTGATTCATCCTCTTGGAGTAGGTCGGGTTAGGATATGTGTTAGAAGAACTCTGGGCGAGCGACCCTGCCGGAGACTCGGAATCTTTTCGAGTCCCACCTCGAAAAGACTGGACATCGGCAAACAAGCTAACACATCGATAGCAAGACGATTCGGAGTCGAGCCGTAGGGCTGCGGTCGGGATTTTTTTCAAGTCAACATTCGGGAGTCAGTCATAGTGTAGGTCCAATGCTCACAAGTTGTAGTCTCCTATGGACAAGAGAACAACTCAACCCGAGAGAGCGATACGAATCCGAGTTGAATCATTCTCTTGGAGTAGATCGGGTTGGGTCATGTGTTGGAGAAACTCTGGGCGAGCGACCCTGCGGGAGTCTCGAAAGCTTCCCAAGTCCACACTGGGGAGTCAGTCATAGTTGGTGTCAATAATCTTAAGATTCCATACTCCCGACATATTTGAATAATCGCGCCACCGGGAAATTTGTCTCCTTGTGGCGCGGAAAGAAAAATAACATGTGTGTGTGAAGCCCTTGCGGCACAGCAGTGAAAAATCGTGTTTTCTGTTCGGAACATTTTCCTCCCCTCAACAGCCCATTGGAATCCTGAGCACTCCACTATCAGCGATCTACGTTCCCAACCCTTCACATGGTGCCGTGACCTAGGATTAGTGCCAGGATTTCTCCAAATTCAGCCCCGGGGAATAACCGACACGCGATACTGAAGCAGGCCTAACTAACTCCACCACTGCGAGAACCAGTTAGCCAAAGATGGATCAAGGAGCGGAGCACCAGCGGAAAAAGGACCTCAGGGAACTTCGAACGCGCAGGACGGTCCGCAGGAACAAAGCAACGCAGGATATTCAGGAGCTAACAAATAGGCAGACCGACGACAATCCACCCACTTTGGAGTCTATCGAGGCAGCCCTAGCCCTAATATCCGAACATCAAGAACGGCTCCGAGATCTTGACAACCAGATCCACGACTTGCTGGAGACCGATGAGGAACTTGAGCAGGACGCCACGGGCGCCGAGACCTACGAGGCTCAGTTGGCTGCGGCAGTTGCATCTCTAAGAGCCGCTATTCAAAGCCGAACAAGGCGAGAGTTCGAGGGTTCCGTCGGCAACCGCGAAGCTAACTTATCGGCGGATCTGCGGCCATACCAGTCTACTCCGCATCAATCACATGACCTTGGCCGGAGTTCATTCGATGATCGCGCAGAGCAAACCCCAGTTGCTCACACGGCGGATCGAACGGAGGATGCTCGAGGCCTCTCAAACGCGCCGGTCGTCCCGTGTCGGGGACAGCGACCGTGCGATCTAACTCCGGCAGTCTTCGACGGGAACCGGTTGAGGTATCGTGCATTTATTCAACAGTTTGAAAACTACGTCAGTCGACAGGGAGATCTGTCGCCCATGGAGAAGCTAATCGTGCTGAGCAAACATCTGAAGGGCGACCCGCTTGAGCTGGTGATCGAGCTGCCGCTGAGCGATGCGAATTACGAGGTCGCTTTGCGCACGCTTGAGCGAAATTACGCGTCAACTTCTTCCGACGTGTCTAGAATACTCGACAAGCTCAGAGTGCTGCCTAGAGTTCTCAATCCATACGACCTGGCGGCGCTCCGGAAGCTCGTGGTCATGGTACAGCAGAACATCGCCGCGCTCGATGCCAATGGGATGCCACTGTGTAGATACGCTCCAAGTCTGCAGTGTGCCGTCGAGGCGGCCCTCCCGGTGCGCATGCGCCAGGAGTATCATCGCTTGAAACAAATGGACCGACGTTATGGTGCGCTCGCTGGTGAGATCGAGCCGTCTGCACAACAATCAACGGCGACAGCTGATCCAGAGCGAGAGCTGAACCGGCTGCTTGAGTTCTTGCGTGACAGAGTTGAGGAGCTTGAGGAGTCCCGACCTGCCGAGTCCGGCGAGCGCCAGAGTGGGAAGAACGGGTTCGAGAGGCATCGGCCTGACCACAACGTCCAGAACAGGCGGCAACTCTGCACTGTTGCAGCGGGTGTTTCGTCAGGGCAGAACCAACAGAGATTCAAGCCAAAACCGTGTCTGTTTTGTGAGTCGGAGCGACACCGATCGTCACGGTGTGATTCAAATCTGACGATCGACCAGCGACGGCAGATCCTCACCGCGCAAAATCGTTGTTTTGGGTGTTTGCGACCTAGCCATCAGAGTCCAGCGGAGTGTCCCGGTCCGCGCGCTCCATGCGGCAAATGTCGCTCAAAGTCCCATTACACCGCAATGCATCACGGCGCGCCGCAGGTCGCGAGCTCGGCTGTGACCGTTGCGGTTGCTGGTTGTCATCCTCCTACGAGTACCTTGCTGTGGACTGTGTCGGCGTTCGTGGTGAATGGCGGATCGAAAATTCCCATCCGGGCCTTCATCGATAGTGGAAGTTCACTAACGTTCATCTCTCCCTCTCTTCGAACCATGATTAGAGATCACCCGGTGGGTTTCAGCAACTTGAATCTGAAAACACTTTCCGGCGCACACAGCTTGCAAGATGTCCCAATCTTCTCCGTTCGACTGGCGAGCACCGACAATAAACACACCATGGAATTACTCGCCTATGAATACGACTTCGACGTTTCCCCGCCGAACCTGATTTCATCGGCAGTACTGGAGAAGATCCACCGCTTCCACAAGATCCACCCGCTTGCCGATCAGGCGTACCTCGACGAGCGGAGCTCGCAAAGTCCGACAATGTTGATCGGCATGAACCAGATGCACAAATTTATGTGCAGAACTCCAGCTGAGGCAGTAACCGAGGAAATCCTAGCGTATCAGACGAAGTTTGGTTGGGTGATCGGTGGCGATGTCCATCCTCAAGAGCCTCGGGTCACTGGTGAGGTTGCCACGGCGCATGCCATTTGCTGCTCCATCGCAATCGGGGCGACAGCCGATGATCTCTCCCCAGCAGCAAAGGCTGTTCAAAAAATATGGGATTTCGACACAATGGGAATCAGGGACTCAGCTCTAGAGGGCAAATGGTCTGCGGATGAGGAGGATGCAATCAGGCAGTTCAGATCCGGGTTGTCATACAACAACAACGAATATACCGTCGCGATGCCGAGACGAGCATCTATCCGCCTTCTTCCGAACAACCTCAATGTTGCACAGCGGAGGCTGAGCTCCAAGCTTCGCCACCTGACTCAGGAGCCTCGTGCGCACCAGCGCTACCATGAAGAACTCATGAGCTTCGTCAGAGATGGTCACGCCTTGGAGGTGGAAACACCTATCAATATCAGAGCGAACGACAGCGATGGAAGTTACTACATGCCTCATCACCAGGTGGTCACACAAACACCTACTGGTGACAAGTGGAGAATCGTGTTTGATTGCTCTTCTAGTGAGCGCGGGCTCACCTCTTTGAACGACCATTTGCTTCCTGGGCCAAATATGAACCCAGATCTTGTGACCTTACTTCTCAACTTTAGGCTGCATCCAGTGGCTTTGTCGGCTGACATAACGAAGGCGTACATGCGGATCCGCCTGCAGGACGCCGACCGAAGACTGTTCCGATTTTTATGGCGAGCACCGGGTACCACTGAAACAAAATGCTACGAGATGTGTAAGGTGACTTGGGGAGCCAGACCGAGCGGCTTCTTACTGGCGGCCGTTATCAGAGAACACCTTCGCAAAGGCAATGGGACCCGCGATGTAGAAATCGGGGACTCGCTGTACGCAGACGACTACCTCTGTAGTTTCCCGGACACCAGCGGGGCCGTTCGGACGGTTGACCACCTGCGCGATGTCTTCAGTTCGGCCAACATGGAATGGGCCGAATGGAAAACAAACTGTGAGGTCGTGAGGAGGCATCTCATCGAAGACTGTGGTTCATCCTTGGAAATGAACTCATCCAGCTCTGGCGTGCTGAAGGTACTCGGCGTGCAGTGGATGCCGAGTCAAGACATCCTGAGATTCGCCATGCCAAATCTTGGCGAACATGCACAGAGAAAAAATGTCATCACCAAGAGACAGGCGTTGGGCTTCGTGGCGTCAGTGTATGATCCCTTGGGGATGATGATTCCCTACACCATAAGAGGGAAACTCATTATCCAGAGGATGTGGTCGAGGGGTCTCCGGTGGAGTGAGCATCTGCCGAACGAGAGTCGAGAGGAGCTGATCGATTGGTTGATGGAACTAAATCTCTTCGAGCGCTTGCGGATCTCTCGACAATTCGCCCCACGGCGGGAGATTCCTACCGCGTACGTCCTACATATGTTCTGCGACGCCTCACAAACAGCGTGTGCAGCCGTGGCATATTTGGAAAGTCGTTACGCGGGCAGTGAGCCCACGTATGCACTTATCATGGCAAAGTCCAGACTCGCGCCGCGCCAGGCACCTACTCTACCCCGTCTGGAGCTCCTGGCCGCGCTATACGCCGCTCGTCTGAAACAGTTCCTCGTGACGAGAATGAGGATCAAGTTTGAGCGCGTCTTCTTCTACACAGACTCTACCATAGCTTACCACTGGGTGACCGCGACGAACCCTGGCTCCTGGCGGCCGTTCGTGAGCAATCGTGTCAACGAGATCCGCGGCTCCTCTGAGCCATCGCAGTGGTACCACGTAGGGGGAGATGCGAACGTGTCGGACTTGGCGACACGGGGAGTCCACGCGGACACCTTAATCGACTCTGAGGGGTGGTGGAGCGGTCCAGATTGGCTCCGGCTACCGCGCGCAGACCAGCCAATCAGCCAACCGCGACTCGAAATGGAGGCACTCGGTCCAGTAAAAACCGAGATGCGAAAGGTGGTTGCTGGAGTCGTGGCAGTTGACGACACAATCGACTTGGAGCGCTTCAGCACGGCAGGTCGCGCCATCCGTGTCATCGCAAACGTACTGCGATTCATCGAAAATGTGCGCAAATCGGAACCCAGACAGACGGTGGCAGAACGCAGACACAAAGCAGAAGCACTGCTCATCAGGGCGGCCCAAGCCAAACATTTGCCTGACGAAATCAACGCCGTGCGGTCCGGGGAAAATCCACCAAGCCATTCCAAACTGGCTCCATACAAACTTTTCATAGACCACGAGGGAGTTCTCCGAATCAAGACTCGCCTGCGAGAAAGTCCGTTCCTATCGTTCGAGGAAAGGAATCCCGCCGTCATTCCACCGGAGTCTCGATGGGCTCGCTTGCTGATAATCGACGCTCATCGCGTGAACGCTCATTTCGGGGTGTCTACAGTTTTGACAATCCTGAGGAGACGCTATTGGATTATCAGGGGACGGCAAATCGTTAAGGCTATACTCAGAAAATGCGCCACTTGCCGCCGAGCACAGGCGAAACCGGCGGAACAGATCGAGGCCCCGCTCCCCACTCCACGATCCTCGCTGCACGCCCCCTTCTCCGCAAGTGGTGTCGACTATGCTGGCCCATTCTACACGAAACAGCGACAGGTGATCGTCAAAACTTTCGTGGCTCTTTTCACATGCACGGCCACCAGGGCGATTCATCTGGAAGCGGTCCCGAGCATCTCAACACCTCAGACTCTACTCGCCGTCCGCCGATTTCTCGCTGCGTTTCCGGCTTGCAGGTCCCTCATCTCGGACAATGGATGTTCATTTGTGAAGGCTTCAACAGAAATCAAGAAGCTGTTCAACACGATGAAAGACAAAGAACTTCGCGAATTGCTACACGAGCGAGCGATCGAGTGGACCTTCAATTACCCGCGGGCACCGTGGCGCGGAGGTTTTTTCGAGAGATTGGTCGGTGTGCTGAAAAAGTCGTTGATGAAGACTCTCGGACGAAGCCTGATTGGCTTCGAAGAGTTCCGAACCATCCTCTGCGAATTGACAGCAGTGGTCAACAGCCGACCATTAACCTATGTCTACACGCATCCTGACGAGGTGACTCCGATCACTCCAAGCCATTTCATCCGCGGAGGACCACATTTCACACCTCTTGCTCAAACCCTTCAAGTTGATCGGTTGAGGAGCAATGAGATGGTTACTGCGGGGGAGGCCCGCCGGAGTTTGGCCGAAAGGACGACTTACTTCAAGAACCTATCTGTCCGTTGGTTTCGAGAGTACCTTTCATTACTCCGATCAGCAAATACCACGCGCGGTGCCCCCAGAGCCCCCATAGAAACTGGTGATATCTGCCTCTTAAAGGAAGACAACAGGCCGAGAGTCAGGTGGGAGCTCGTCAAGGTCGAGAGCGCGCACCCGGGACGAGACGGAATGATCCGATCCTACACAGTGAGGAATCAGCACGGTCATCTGTTGAGAAGAGCCGCACAATGCTTGATCCCGTTGGAAGTCGCAGCATCTGAGGAGAACGCTGCCGTCGGCCAAAGTGATCTCCCCAGCTCCTAGTTATTGTGCCAAAAGTTTTCAGTCGAATGACTTTCTTTAAAAATGACGGCCTAAATTTCACCCATCTGATCTCATTGTAAAAAAAACTTCAGTTTTTTGGCCGGGACTGTCAATAATCTTAAGATTCCATACTCCCGACATATTTGAATAATCGCGCCACCGGGAAATTTGTCTCCTTGTGGCGCGGAAAGAAAAATAACATGTGTGTGTGAAGCCCTTGCGGCACAGCAGTGAAAAATCGTGTTTTCTGTTCGGAACATTTTCCTCCCCTCAACAGCCCATTGGAATCCTGAGCACTCCACTATCAGCGATCTACGTTCCCAACCCTTCACACGGCAAATGTATTTACGTACCACTCCGTTACGGAAATTCATTTTTCGTACCCCGGACCCGAGGATCCTTACTACTTATGATCGGCTTCGTCTGTCAGTTTGTCCTCGTTTCTCCTGGAATACATGGGGGTGATTCCGGCACCAATCCGACCTTCACTTTTCGAGTGTGGACGGGTGATTCTGGGACTAATCCGACAATATTCTTCCGAGTCTGGAGGGGTGATTCCGGGACCAATCTGACAATCTTCTTCCGAGTCTGGAGGAGTGATTCCGGTACCAATCTGAGCATACTTTTCTGAGTCTGGAGGAGTGATTCCGGGACCAATCTGAGCATACTTTCCTGAGTCTGGTGGGTTGATTCCAGGACGCATATGACAACATTTTGCTGAGTCTGGAGGAGTGAGTCCGGCACCAGCCTGAGCATATTTTTCCGAGTCTGAAGGAGTGATTCCGGGACCAATCTGAGCATACTTTTCTGAGTCTGGTGGGTTGATTCCAGGACCAATCTGACAATATTTTGCCGAGTCTGGAGAGCCGAAAGCTGGATCAGAGAGCGGTCGATACCTGATTCTCGCTCCGTTCGGTCTTGTGACTATACCTCTGTTCTCTGACAATACTGTAACGAAGGTTTCCGCTGTCTGCCAAAGCTCGCACTAGGTGAGGTCTTAAGATCTGGGTGACGAAGAAGCTACGACTCACGGAGTAAGAAGACGAACTTACTCGGACACAACTGGGAGCGGGGGCTGGATGCTTAGTCCACCTTGGACGCTAGGGCAGCGGAAGAAAGGGACGTTTTGAGGACGGTCACAACTTGTCGGCGTGCAAATCTACTCTTCTACTCTCAAGTTTTTTTCATTCGTTTCCCTCCTGCAGGCTCTTCCTCTTCTAGCCGGTCGCGTTCTTGCTTCACATTGGTCCCGGATGCCTTCGCTCTTTCACTATTGATGTCTACCCCGCACCTGCGCCCTCGGTTGCAATGCCGGTTTCACCGCCAGCGCATAATACACATGTGGCCCCTGTGATCGTTATATTATCCGGCTACCAGCTCATGAGACACTTTTCTCTGAATCTATCTTCTCATTCGGTTGATTGGTACATGCTGTTATGGTCAGATGGACTCCGGAATTACCTCCTCAGAGTCTAAAAAGTATGGTCAGGTCGATCCTGGACTCACCCTATCAGACTCCGAAGAGTATGTTCAGATTGGTCCCGGAATATAACCGAATTCATTTGCCGTACTATTGCCGTACATTCGAATTCATATAAGAGAATTCATTTGCCGTACTATTGCCGTACATTCGAATTCATATAAGAGAATTCATTTGCCGTACCACGTAAAATGATGTCTAGTCCCGGAATCACCTCTCCAGACTTGGGAAGTAATGGTCAGATCGGTCCCGGAATCACCCCTCCAGACTTGAAAAGTAAAGGTCAGATTGGTCCCGGGATCGCTCCGAGAAATCGATGGTCGGTGATCGACCCCCTGGGGCACGGCAATCCATATACTTCAACGAAGTCGCTCAGGGGGTCCACGGTTGACCCCGTGGTCGACAGGTGGAGTTGCTATTCACGAACGCAGAGCAGCACCTACGCACGCAACTCCCACAATTACACCAGATCTCATTGATGAAGATCCTGGTGACATTCATGCCTGTAAAATACTCCTACGTAACCAACTAACCGTCCTTGCGACTGTATATATGAATCCGGGAAAATCGTTCGAACTCATTGAAGAGTTCCTACTGAAATATGACCATGTTCTGTCCCCTGGTATACAAAACCAGAGAACTTCACTGATTCTATGCGGTGATTTCAATTGGAACCTGAAAGACCCCCTCAAAAATGGAAACAATATCGAATTTATGCGAAATCAATTTGAAAATCTTGAACTAATAACCGATCCTGAGGTATTGACAACACGTGGCCGAACATGCATCGATATCGTATTCTCGGGAGGCACTCCGGAGCACTGAAGATAAGACCGTCGAAAACAAATTGAGGGGGGCTCTGGGCGGAAGAACTCGAGAAATTTTGGACACATGCCACCGCCATTGATGAGAAATCTCAATACTGCTGAAGCATTTTCCCCTCTCGAGGGGTTGGGACACCCCCCCCTCTCGTTCTTTTGTAGGTGTTTCAAAACCAATCCACCGTACTTTCCAATTCATTTATCGACGAATTTTGTCTGTATCCCGGCTTGACGCTAGGTTGTTCGCATTTCTGCGCCCCGGTTCAACCCGGGGATGAACCGTTCCTGTTTTTTTTCCGGAGCGAGGGAAATTTGAATTCAAGTTGAATTTCATGTGGTGAATCTTGGTGTCTTGTCATAGGTCAATGACAATGAAGTGATGGTAGGTGAGGTAATGTCCAGATCGGTCCCGGAATCACCCCTCCAGACTTGGAAAGTAATGGTCAGAAAAGTTCTTAGATTGGTCCAGACTACCCGACTATGGAGTTGCCGGGTCGATCTGACAACTCCGGATTTCCGGGGGGAAAAAAAAGTTGTCGGATCGACCCGGCAACTCCATAGTCGGTTAGTCTGGACCAATCTAAGAACTTTTTGCCATTGGAAAAATTTTCGAATTCGGCATCCCTGAGGAGCTACGGGCCTAAATGCAAAGAGTACGCGATCTTGTCAGGTGGTCGATCCTGACGTCGAGGTTGAAACGATCTTTCGTCCTTCTCACAGATCCTGAGCTAGAAATCTGGAGTTGCCGGGCGTTTGAGCAGCATCCTATCCTGCCTCGACTTAAGCACTTTCGAATTCGATCGGTTGACTTTAGAAGTTTGTCGATCAGTTTTTTGAGAAAAGTTGAAAAAAAAAAATGCAATTTTTAGGCTGATTTAGAAAACTCAATTTTTTACCGATTCACGAAATTCGACGAGAAAAAGACGCGCCGTCCTTCCAGCTATCAAACGCAAAAAGATTTTCCAGAATCTGACCATTTTTCACCGAGCTATGAGCAAAAGAAGAGAGGGTAAGAAAGTTCCCGACTTACGATGACCACCCTGTAGATCGTTCATTGTGCATCGGTTAACAAGTCGAGTTCTCATAGACCTGGTTTTCGATCAAGGCGCTGAGCGCGTTCCGAGCTCGAAGCGAGGGCAAGCCGTCTGCGCTCGCTCTTGGTAAGTTCGTGGACCTCTGAGAATGCACTGAGAACGAGCTGAATTCGAGGGAATCGCTGAGATCTCAAGTAACTCAGGTTGTCGCAGAATGTACTTTCTGATATTCGTCTCGATGCGGTCCAATGAGCTGAAGCTTCTTCCACGGCTTACGTTTCAAATTGTAACGTCTAGGACCGATTTGTGGCACGTGAGGACACCCGAGACGGTCGTTTTTCGGTCCTCTTTCGTTGCGCGCTCAGCTCTCCAACGACCAATCGATTAGAAGGGGTCAGGATGCTTTCGCTTTCATGCTGTTCGCAGTTTTCCTGTGCGTCTTTTTAGACCCCAGACTCGGAACGTTAGAACAGCTCTAGCTGCGGGTTTTTCCGGACAAGTAAAATATTATATGAAGCGCAGCGGAACTTCCCATTCCCGGAAGCGATGATGAGTCGGAATGCCCATGCATCTCCAGGGACGGCCGTTGAAATCGAGCATGGTCAGATTCGGGTACGACGGAAATGTTACCAAGAGCGCTCGAACACGTTTGACAGCATAACTGCCATGAAGTATCCCTCAGTCCCTCCGATGACCACCTGTATTTTCAGCCCTGAGCGGCTTCGTTGTAATCGCGGCTTCGAAGAGGATACTCTCTCCACCTAACTAGAGCCTGCTTCACTATGGGGTGCAATGCCCTGCGGGTGAGATCTTTGGGAGCAAGAGGAATTGCGTTATCCCGCGGCGCTAGTTTATTCCGGGGGGTTAAGCTATCCATGTGTGGTCTCGCGTCACGCATGGGGCCCATGCGACTTGTGGCGCTAAGAACGCCCTTTCATAGCGATAGAAAGGAAGTTTCATTGAAGGAATATTCGAGCGTCAGCACCTGGAAATGCCGAGAATATCCGAAGTCTCTCTCACCATCGATAATTCAAGTTCGAGCCAACCTCCGAGTCGTTTGCGTCGCTACTCAAGAAAACGGAGGACGACGGCGCGCCGAGATCAAGATAATCACGAGTATTCAGGCTCCTCAAATGGAGTGAAGGCGGTATGTTTAGCGATTCAGACACGGAGGCCCCCCGAACTGGAGCAGACCGTGATGACAGTAAGTCCGACGACTCTGAGGAATCTATCAGCTACGGAATGGACAATCTTCCGCAAGCCCTGGAACCAGTATTTGCATGGCACGATGTTCGGGAAGATCTCCTGTCTCAAATCAGGTTTTTGAGCCGAGAGATGGTCAGACCGAACGAGTCGTTTCCTTCGAACTTCGATGACCTCCAGCCTGCTCAAGTGTTCGATCTATTCTTCGACCGAGAAGTGATTCATTGTTTGTGAGACCAATCGAAACGCTAAGCGGTATGTCAGCTGAAGGAGCATCGGTCCGAGAAATAGAGCAAGAAGATGGGAAGACACTGTTCAGGATGAGATCAGAACATTTTTCGGATTCGCTATGTACATGGGCCTCGTAGTCTACCCAGATATCACTGACTACTGGCGCTCGACTGGTCTGTACAGAAGTGAGCTCGTGCCCTAAACAATGAGCCGGAATAGGTTCCAGCTCCTAGGTTTCATACAGAACTCAAACAACGAGGATGGGGACAGCGCCGATCGATCCCGTGAGTTCATCACGATTCTGAACATGCTTCAGGAGAAATTCTGCAGGGCGTTCGAACCAGGGGAAGCTGACCATCGATGAGTCGATGATCCCTTCCAGGGGCAGACTCCGTTTCAAGCAATACATGCCTGGGAAGTGTCACCGGGATGGGATGAAAATGTTCGAGCTTCGCAGCACTGATGGATATGTGTTCCGAATCAGGGTTTACACAGGCAGAGTCATAGGCGTTGCCAAAAATATTCCATCGGGCGTCGCACTAGAGCTCTCTGACCCTTATCTTAATGAGGGGCGAACGTTGACAACCGATAATTACTCCACGTCGGTGACGCTCGCGAAAGATTTGTTGAGAAGTCGTACACATCTATTGGGACCTGCGCAAGAACAGGAAGCATCTGCCTCTGAGTCTAAGGCACGAGCGCTTGACGAGAAAACAAATTGTTTGAAGGATATCCAGCGAAAGCATAGTCGTTGCGGAATGGAAGGACAAGAGAGACTTGCTCTTCCTCGGTACGAAACACGGTCTTTGAGTGGTGGTTTCCCGAGAATCAGGGGGGGGGGGGGGGCATTCGGAACCAGCGTTGGAAGAATCAAGCCAGTCGCCACACTCAATTGCAACAGCTCCAAACAAGGGGTAGATATGTCGGTACAGATCACTAGTCACCACTCTCCCTTGAGGAAGACCATGAGATGGTATCACAAGCTTGTTTTCGAACTTATTCTCAATACAGCCGTTGGGAATGCAAGAATCATCTTCAACAAGCTAACGGGACGAAACTCTTAATCGAGCACTTCCGAACAGCTCTTGTCGAGGATCTAGCCGGATTTTCCGGTGCCTCGCGCAGTAACTCCCTGCATCGTCCAACTCATGAATTTGTTCGGAGTGAACACACGGACAAAAGGAATAGAAAGATTCAGGACAAATGTCAAGGTTGCTATGCACGGCTTTCAGCTTCTCTGGGTCGTTCCGAGGCCATGAGCGAGATGATTAAAGCGAACTCTAAATGCCAAAAATGCGGAAAATGCGATCGATGGTTCTGTATATCATGTTTCGCCAAACGTCATGAGAACCTATACTTATCGTAGCACTGTCTGTGCATCATCCGAGGAAAGGTTGAGCCGCTTCCTCTAGAATTTTTCCCTCGTTTCTTCATTGAATATCTGGCCCTTCTTATCTCTGAGTTTCCCCACTGCCACGGGGGCGCCAGCGTCCCTCAGTCCGGTCACTATGGGTGGCACTGGGCGGTCAAATTTCCCGATTCCGCCCGACTTGAGCGGAGGCCCGATTCGAGCGAAGTCCCGATCTGAGCGGAGGCCCGACTCGAGCGAAGGCTCGGTTTGAGCCAAGACCAGATTCGAGCGGAAGCCAACAGCGGCTGTCGTACTGTCGCTCGCGTTGGAGTTTGGTCCGGCACCTTTTGATGGCGATCATGATTGGAGGAACGCCGCAGCCCTCGTTTGTTGAGCCGCTGCCATACAACTCTGCTCACGGCGAAAGCCTACGTTCTCTGAGTCCAATACATCGAGTGAGTTCAAGACACCGATCGCTGATTTGTGGGCTTGCGCCTCGTCGTAGAGCTGCTGTCAACGCCGCTCGCTACGCTCGCGGGACACTCCTATTTTCGCTAGTCGGTGGGCCCCAAATGGCGGAGACGCAAAGAATGATAGTGGTCAACGATGAGCAAAGGCTGCCCTCTGGTCGAACCCACGAAGCTCAACGACATACTTGCTTCGCACTCCGGCACAACGCGCTCACGCAGTCCTGCCTAGCTCTACATAAACCGAGGTTCTTTTCTACTAGGCGTCAGCCAAGTTAGCGCTCAGCGAAACACTCCTTCAGCATGGCGGAAGGCGAGCTGAGGAGAAAGCCCGCGAGGATTCGAACGGGCGAGCGAGGTGGTCGACAGCAAGAGGATCTGAAGGAGTGCGGGGGATTGGGTAAGGTTAGGTTAGGTTCCTGGCGAGCGAGCGAAGCGATGCGAGCAGACCGACAGCAAGTGTGTCCGAAGCAGTGGGGGGGATTGGGTGAGGTCAGGTTAGGCTGGCGAGCGAGCGAAGCGATACGAGCACCTTCCAATTCGAGTCAGTGACAACCAGTTTAGTTTGGAAAACCGTTAACAGTGTTGGAGGGGCGGGGTTGACGAGATTCAAATAAAAACCAGGAGAGACATGATATTCAAATATGCAGTATAATAAAGTTCGATCGACGCTTTCGAGCCCGTGTCATTCATCATGTCTGTGAGCCTTTTTACGTTGCCTTCCACTGAAGCTGAGGCAGTAGCTTTCTTGCAAGGAAGAGGAATCTTCGCGAAGGAGCCGAAATGCTGCAGAGGACATTCGTTACGGCTATACGTCGAGTCCAATCGGATTTCCTGGTGGTGCGCCCCATGTGAGCTTCGGCTCGGTTTGCGCAATGGAACATGGCTGGAAGGTTCTCGAGTGCCATTGGTTACCACGATACGGTTCCTCTACGCATGGGCAACTGAACTATTGTCAACGTCATGGTGTGAAGATGAACTCGCGATGTCGCATGCCACAACGTCTGCCTGGAGCGCTTCTGTGCGAGAAGTCTGCTTCCAATATCTTCAATATCGGCCCAAAACGAAGATCGGTGGTCCTGGTGTCGTCGTCGAAGTCGACGAGAGCGTTTTCTCCAAGAGGAAGAACCATGCAAGTCGTGTTCGTCCCCAGCAGTGGGTCTTTGGCGGCCTCTGCAGATCAACCAAAGCCTGTTTTGTTGTCACGGTACCGAACCGAACAGCCGACACTCTGTTCCGAGCCATTCGTGACCACATCGAAGTTGGCTCCGTCATCTACAGTGACTGTTGGAAGGGGTACAAGACTGCGGACTTGGACAGAGCTGGATATACTCATCTCACTGTGAACCACAGCAAGAACTTCGTGAATCCCGAGACTGGGGTACACACTCAGAATGTGGAGCGTTTGTGGGGCTCTGCGAAATGGCGGAACAAGCGGCATCGGGGCACCGCCCGCTCGCAACTCGATTCCTATTTGGTAGAGTTCATGTGGAAGAAACAGGTAGTCGGCCCACCGTTCGAGGCTCTGCTTGCCGCCATCGCTTCCTTGCATCCTCCTCACCCATCCTCCTCTCCCACTTGCTAAGTCACCACTACGGCGTTTTGGCGCTCGTAAACTCAACTCGCCTGACGCCTATTAGAAAAATACCTAAACCGATATATTCGAAAGGAATGAAGTGAAATAAGTTCGAACCACACCAGCGTCTTTCGCACCGCTGCTGTCCGCTGTAATCGGGCTTCCGCTCAAACTGGGCATTCGCTCAAATCGGATCTCCGCTCGAATTGAACCTCCGCTCGAATGTAGAGGCACCAAATTTTCCTTAGCATGGGTGGCAGTGAAGCTGTTAAGCCTCTCCCGCGAACTCCACAGATTCGCTTCTGAACAGCGGAATGCCAAAACGGCGGACTGCGGGCGCGGAAATCAGCCAGCGCTCTTCGAATTACGGTCTCCTGAATGCGAGAAGTCGCAATCCTTCTGTTCTAATGTGGAGTTTCCGAACTCACCCGTTATAATCTTCTGACATTGGAACCCTACGAAGGGTCTCGAGGAGCTTCTCTCAGAAACCATTGTAGACCTCATCCAGCCCGTCCCCGGAAATGTCGCCCCCCTAAGAAGTGCCGCCCGAGAACCTCTAAAATATCGAGCATCGATCCCTCCATCAGAGGGAGTCAGAAGCTGACGGCGGTGGGCCGTTTGATTCATCATGAAAACACAACAGGACACATGTATCGTAACGAAAGCATTTATTCACATGGTTTTTTTAATCACACAAAATCATCCAGAGAGGCATACCTGCATCGGAAACACGGGTATCCATCTGCGCTCGTCTATCGAGAAACGTGTTCCGGTACTTTGGCAGACTAATCAACTTCCTGGACCAAAACTTTCGGCTCATCAGAGCTCAGCGGAGCACCGCCCGTGGCACGGAGTACGATGAGCTCACTGTCGCTTTCGGAATCGTAGTCCGTTTCGGACTCCGAGCTCTCACTCGACTCATCAGGCCACGAGACGCTGTGTTGCAACAGCCTCGGGTCGACCACTTCGAATACGACGAGGTCGCCGAACATCTCTCTGACCTCTGGTGTTATCTCAAGTAACGGCTGTTCGGCGTCATCTTCGTCGGAGTACGGTTCTCGCTCGGCCGGAACCTCAGAAGTGACAACTTCTACGTCGGAAACGATGCCGAGGCTGTCCAGCTGGTCGTAGAAGACCACGGGCTCCACGGGTGAAGCCGATGTTACCGACATGGTTTCCTCGTTGCAGTTCATCTTCGGAGAGGTGTGGGTCGATGTTAGTCCAGAGGCGAAATGATGAGTTCTGTGCTGTGCGCTCGCCGAGATCATCCTTTATAGTTTCGCAGGGGTGTTGGGGAAGGGTGATGGTCGTTTTGATTGGTGCTCTGAATCGACGGCCGTCAGAAACACCACCCCGCAGAGACGTCTCCTAGAGCGCCAGCACTGATTCTCTCTCTCATGATGAGTCCAACTATTTCGGTACCGCAGTTTGCAAAGAGCGAGAAAGAGACTTCTGATGGGGTTGGACTGAAACCGCAAGGGCTCTGCGGAATCACGGCTCTGAACTACCCCGAGCTGAAGCAATTCCGGTTTCTTGGCCCGGGCCGATCGGAATACCTTGCTAAGCAAACTTGTACCCGATCGCCCATACTCTGGTGACTCTCCGACTGATGCGATAACTCCTCTGAAAACACCTGTATGCATGAATATAGCTCCAGCTTCCCTCTACCTACTTGAAGATGGAAGCCGCCTGTTTATCGCAATACAACAACGCCTCCGATTCGAGTCCTTGCTTCTCGAGCCTCACAAACCCTCGGGCTCGGTTCCTATTCCCAACTCTGAGGCAGCTCCAGAGCTGATCAACTCTACGATTACCCAGAATCAAGAGCCAAGGCGCCCACCCGGCAGAGACCCGGAACCAGGAATGCTCGAATTCGTGCCTACCCCACCAGGATCAACAGAGAACCGGCGGTCTCAGCTCCGTTGGTCATATTCTTCCGGGAAAGCGCTGCATGTAATAATATCAGCACCTCTAAATGCACTTCCATAGCGAAAACGTTCCGAGTGATAATCAGAAATCCGTCCCGGAAGCTTGTCGGATGCTGGCGGTACTGAAGCCTTTCGTTTTTGCCTGCCGTCAAGCCATGGAGACGCGCTACGTCTTTCCGTTCAAGAACCTTTAAAACTCAATAAGGCGATTCGGGTATGCAGGTCGGGAGCTGACGGCTTTGGGCCGTCTGATTCATCATGAAAACACAACAGGTCGCATGTATTGTAACGAAACTTGTTATTCATGTTGGGTCCTTCTGTTTGACCCCAAAGAAGGAATACGATTCGGCTCCGACAGAATCGTTATCTCATGAAGAGACCCACTTCATATAGTTTATTGAGTCAGCAGCGGCGTCCCCAACAATTCTATGGGTCATTCCATGACACAAAATCATTCAAAGACGCATATTCGCAACTGAAACACGGGTATTCTATCTGCGTTTATACCATCACACATTGAGCTCAGCGAGCATTGCCTGCGGTACCATGCCCAGGATAAACAAGCTCAATTTGAATTGGATACACACGTTCGTTGAACCACTCCGCATTGTTAGTAGTACTCACTCGGGCAGTGGTACTTCAGGAGTGATCGGGATATGTATTCTCCAGCAGATCGACGCACCTGAGGTGGTACGTGTGATCAACCAGAGCAAGCAGAGCGTCGATGCGAATGCTGTCGAACTTGTTCTGCGGGGAAGTATTCGTTCCCACGCAGTATTTCAGAACAGTAAATGAGTCCGAATCATCGGGTTTTCCGTTGAGAGGAGTCAAGGTGGGACGCCGCCGTCTGCTGTCTAACAATCTAAGCAAAACCGCGATAACGCAGAATCAGGAGCCAAGGCTGCCACTCGGTAAAGATGTGCATGATGTTCCAAAACGGCACGGACGAGTCGAGCTCGCCGGATGCGCAAGCCTCGCAGTTTGCGGAATTGATAGTTTATGATCTGGTGTCGGGTCCGCCAACGATCACGCTGTAGCTTCGCTTTGACTCGTCGCAACAAACACTCTTTTCGTTTCATATGATCCAATTCCAAACGCACGGAATAACTCGCGAGAAGCCGAAAATTGCGAACCCACTCGGACGACATCTCGCACGGAAAGGCTACGCTGAATGGAAAAGCCGTTGGAGATTGAGAGATCAGGGCGAGATCTCCGATTCGAATTGGAAGAAACGGATTTCGCGCTGTCCCGTTAGCCTCAACGTCCTCAGAGTTTCATTTTCGTCGATCCCCGTTTCTGCCAGTTTCGATTGCTTTCCTTGTGAATCTCGTTGTGCGTCACCATGCTCAAACTCCCGAGAACCGAGTGTGCTGTGATTGAGTTCTTCCAAAAGAAGGGTCTTTTGCACCGAAGGCGGTCTTGCAAGCAGGCCACGAACTCCAGCTCCTCGCAGAAGCCGCGCGACCTTGCTGGCGTTGCCATCGATGCGAACTCGACATCGGCCTGCGACGCGGAAGCTGGTTCGACGGCACTAAGGTTCCCCTGAAGTCTAAGGTTTGGCAACCGAGCAGGCAACTATCGCGTGGTGTAAGGCAGAGCTGGGATTCAGCACGAGCACGACGACCGCCTGGACTGCAGCTCTGCGCGACTTTCGCCTCGCCGAAAGCCCCGGCGACAAATCGGGGGACCAGGAACAATCGTCGAGATAGACGAGAGCATGTTCTCAAAACGGAAGAATCATGCCGGTCGCATGTTCCCACAGCAATGGGTGTTCGGTGGGATCTGCCGCGAAACCGGAGAAAGTTTCATGGTTGCGGTGCCCGACCGATCGGCCCCAACCCTTACCCCAACGCATACTCGCATCGGAAAAACGGGTAACATCTGCGTTCATCTATCGAACATCGTCTGCCGCTGCTTCGACCGACTAATAATGAAGTTTCTGGACTAAAACTTTCCGCTCGTTGGAGCTCAGCGAAGCATCACCCGTAGCACGGAGCGGGATGAACTCACCGTCGCTTTCGGAATCGCAGTCCATCTCGGACTCCGAGCTCTCACTCGACTCATCAGGCCAGGAGACGCTATGTTGCAAGAGACTCGGGTCGACCACTTCGAATACAATGAGGTCGCCGAACAACTCTGTGACCTCTGGTGTTATCTCGAGTTGCTGTTGGTTATCTTCGTCCGAGGACGGTACCCGGTCGGCCAGAACTTCAGGCCACCGCTTGTCCGCTCCAAGGAACCCCAAGGACCCCCGCCCTCAAAATTCACGATTTGGGCTGGAAATCGTAATGCTTCAGCACCCGAACGACTTTTTTTCGAGGCGGGCGGCGATATTGCACTACGCCTCACTCTGGAACTCGGCTGAGCCTCCTCGGAATCATCCGCTCACCAGCACCGGAACGAGAACCTGCTGGCAACTATTGGTCCATTCTCCGCTGATGACGACAACAGAACAAAATACATGTATTTGTTCAGATCTGGACCACCGTGTGATCTGGTTGTTGATATTTGTTGTTGTGGTAGTTGACGTTCCAAAGAGTCGTTGAGCTGACGAGCACGTTTCCCTCGCTGAATGTTCGGAAACTGCATCAGATCGAATTGAAACAATCGAATCGTTTGTGATATTCCCGTACAGATCCCCACCATCGACTAGTTCCCGAATTGTCGCGTGGAACTCGGACTCCACAACTCAACGGTTCGGTCGAAGACGAGCTCGATCCTATCTTTCCTCGGCGACTAGCGAGTCAGACCGCGGCTTCGTAATTTCGGAGCGACAGAATTTCGAGGTGCTCTCGGAAGGCCAAGTTCAGCAAAAGCGAGCATTTCGAGAATGAAGAAAAGGAGGATGAAGTCCAATAGCGTACCGACCTTCGACGATGCCCGGGGCGGACCTCCGGCCTGATGCCCCGTGCGGGCTGGCGCGGAACTTCTATCTCAGATGATGTGACAGCATGATACCAATTTATTCAATATTCATGTGTATGTATGTGATGAAGCCACAATACGCAAGAGACCTCGGAATCTGATTATTCTTGTACTCATGAGACGAATCTTATATTGAGAGATCGTGGAAAAACCGTCGGCTGATGCGATCATATCCGAAGAAGATTCACGATAACCTCTCTGGGAATCGCGCCAGGAATCGAATGAGGAATTCGATTGCGGAAGCTTCCACGCTCTGAACTATGAAACCACGATAGCTTGTTATGGCATCCGTTGCTTCGAATTTCGGTAGCTCCCCGGAACGACCAGGTTAACTATTCAATCCAGTTGCGTTCTGACTGAAGTACTAGCGGGGCTATGGAGAAACTTTCTCGCTTGTTGAGCGGTGTGAGGGTCTGAAGATGAGTTCTTGGATGCTGCGTACGGAAGATCGTGATTCGGTGCGCGCATGCGCTCCCTGTTCTGAGGCCACAGGTTCGCGAAGAAGAGAGAATGGCTCTCGAGCTTCCCCTCCCAGACTTATCAGGAGACGATTAAAGTTATTTGACGACGCGGACGTTATTCTGAACGCTCATTCCGCGAGTGAAAAGACGGATTATCTCACAGACTGTGTGAGCGCGTTTCTCACACTGTCAAGATGGCCCTGTAGCCTTGATGGCTGGGGCGGACCCCCCCCCCCTCACGGTACGCTAGTGATGAAGCCAAAATAGGAGTAACCGCCCCGCACGGCATGAGACGAGCACGTCGTAGCCTTCGTCGATATCGAGGATGACGCTGAATGTTTCGGAATGCTGAGTGATTCGGAGATCTGTGCAGCAGTCACGGAGCCCAGTGCGAGCCAATCCGAGGCGGGAGAACTCGGGGCGATGGAAGCCGAGAAGAACCCTTCGTGGCGCGTAGGGGCCAACAGATGTTCTGCAAGGGTTGTCGGTTGTCAGGACATTCATGGAAGAGAACGTGGGGAGCTTCGGAGAGTTTTGCGCCGTGTAGAACAGAGTTCCCAAGATGCGTGTTCAGAGTAGAACAACGGGCTTCTTCCGGTGGCGGTGCGGAGCTCCATCTCGAGATACAATACGAATAACAAAACTGAGGATATGGGAGTAACTATAAAAATAACTGGAATATTGTTATCGACACGAAATGTATCATCTTCTGGATGCCAGTCATCACATTCGCAGGCTATGCAAACCGTCAGATTCATGAAGAATGAGCTCACCTCGGCTTTAAGAGAAAAAAACACGTATAAGAGACTTCATCCGATTTCTCGAGTTGGCTCTTATAAGCGTGGTCGACTTACCTGCGCAGTGAGACCATGGATCAACCCGCCAAGGTGCTACAGCTCCCAAGACATTGGACACAGACCTCTCGATTGTGAGACCGAGAGTGGCACGGACAGGAAGTGTTATCGGTGTGGAGAGACAGGCCATCTCAGCGAGGAATGCACGAAGGACTCATCATCCCTCGATTGCGCGAAACGCGAAGTCGATAGCCATTCTTCATCCTTAACCGCCTTCTCTGTCTTCAGAAACATTCTTGCCGCTGATAGGCAAGAAGACAAAGAGAAGGAAGCCTCAAAGAAGGGGGGAACTGAGCTCGGAAGAGCGGGAAATAGCAGATAAGACTCTGAGGGAGACAGTATCTGCCGCCGAAGCAAACGGACAGTGGCTAACTCTTCAAGGACACGAGAAAACTATCACAGGGAAACATGATCGCGGTCCTCTAAATAAACCTTGAACGCATCAGCATCACGCTGCACATCTGGAGATGGGGCCCGGCACCTTTAAGTGGCGATCATGACTGAAGAAGAGCTGCAGCCCTCGTTTCCTGAGGTTATAGTGAACGAAATAGATGATCAGGATGCGGTGCAATCGGGCCGGAACCCCGTCCTCGGCATCAACGAAAACCTACATATGTTTTTCGTGTACCATTGTTTGAGGGCGCGCAAGACACCGACTGCTCCATTGTTGGCTTGCGCTCGCTGAAGAACTGACTATCGACGCCGCTCGAAATGCTTGCGGGGCACCCTGTTTCTCGCTTGTCAGTGGGACCTAAATGGCGGAGATAGATTCGAAATGAGTTTGAACCCACACCAGCGTCTCCCGCGGCGCCGCTGTCCGCTCAAATCAGGCTTTGCTCAAATGGGGTTTCCGCTCAAATGGGGACTCCGCTCGAATCAGGCCTTCGCGCAAATGGGGACTCCGCTCAAATTTTACCTCCGCTCAAATGTAGCGGCACCGCGTAACCCGCGCGTACACGAGAACGTCATGCCATCAAAATGAAGCTTCGGCATGGGAGGTACCGGCGGGTTCTCGAAGCGCCGTAGGGTGTACTTCAAACCGAGGTACGGCTGGGCATCCGGTGAACAGCGGGAACGACCGAGATGAAGCTTCGGGTGGAGGTGCCGATTGAATCTTGATATCCCTGGGTCGCACTGGGAGATATGTGTGGTACCAATCGCGAAAACCTCGTGATACTCTTTTCTCGTATCAGTTTCTCCAGTCTCTACCCAGAAGGTTCGTTGTGTTCAAATCGGACCCGATTTGGGGGAAAGAGTTTTCGAGATGCCGGATTTTCGAGCTCCCTGGATTTTTTTCCAAGGTGCCGGGTTTTCGAGCTGCCGGGTTTCCGAGCTCCCGGTTGCACACCTGCGGGAGAAGGGATTGAGAGCCTTCAGGAAGACCACCAGAGAACCTCAGGTAACGAGGGTTCTAGGGAGCTACGAATGGGGACCAAAATACTACTCCGGGTGGGAGAGTATCTCGTGTAGCGCACAGTACGCAACCCACACAGAAAGTGTAGTCTGGGCTCGGGAAGTAGTGGTGGGTAGACGCAGCATCGTAGTGGTAACTTCCAGCCTAGCGACGGCTGAGCATGAGCTGACATGCTTCCCTCAAGTGAACTGAGCTGAAATTTCTTTCAATTAACAATGGTTGACTCTTCGCCTGCGATGACAACTCACTCATCACGCCGGAATGGCAGAGATTGCAGAAAATCCTAAAAATTCAGACAAAACACTCGCCAAAGCCTATATTCGACGAAAAATCCGGACAGCAAACTTCCGTTCTCAAGACTGCGTCTGATAAGACGAATCCTACGTCAAAAGGATAAAACGATGACGAGACAGGAGAAGTGATTCATATGATGCCATAAACTTCGCTAAAACTGATCAGCTAAGCATGGGGGAATATTGCACCATTCTTGGGATCTCGATCCTGAGCTACAGCCACTCTTTTCCTGGAAGCAGACACGTCGGTAATCGCTAAGCGTGTCCGCGAGAATAACATAGATCCATTTTTTTTTGCAGCGCCTCGAGAATATGATTTTCAAGCTCGTACGGGGAGAGAAGTGCGCGTCAGCGCACATACATCAAGCGACGCGGGCGAGGAGAGACGGCACCACTGACTCGAGCGAAACGCCCTAGGGTTAGCGAAAGCAGAAGTGATGTTTTTCCCCGGAATTTTCGATTAAATGGGGTGCGCTTATTTTTGTGAAAAGAGAGGAAGGAGTGCCTAAATAAAGCTATTCATTATTTATAGAGCATCGCTGTTAATACGCTTGTTCTGCTGACTGGCCGACCTATCGAGATCTCAGCCAGGGCTCCAGTAGCCGGTGGAACAAGCCAAGCGAGCAGCGTCCTCGGAACGATGGATGGGAAACATCAATTGCACTGACTGCGTGGAGCGCGTGGGAGCAGCCGGCGCTTTGTAAGGAGTTTGAAGTCCTCAGCACTCCGTGGAGTGCGAATCATCCCAGGCCACGCGAGAGTCAACAGGACGTTTTTTCGTCGACAGCTGGTAACTAAATTCTGCTCCTGACGAACCCGGGAACGAAAGAAGATATCATTGTTTGATACGGAATGCTCTGCGACGCGGGGAACAGGTTGGGTTTGTGGGAGGCGTCGTCGTCGTCGGGGGGAAGATTCGTTCGCACGGGGCATCAGACCGAAGGTCCGTCCGGGGCGTCGGCGAAGGTCGGTACGCTACTGCACTTCATCCTCCTTTTCTTCATTCTCGGAATCCTAGCTCTTGCTGAACCTGGCCCTCCGGAAGCACTTTCAAAATTCTGTCGCTTCGAAATACGGAGTCGCTGATTGACTCGCTGGTCGAAGAGGAAAGATTGTATCGATCTGGTCTTCGACCGAACCGATGAGTTGTGGAGTCCGAGTTTTACGCAACAATTTGAGACCTAGTCGATGGTAAGGAGCCGTAGGGGAATATCACAAACGATTCGATTGTTTCAATTCGATCTGATGCGGTTTCCAAACATTCAGCGAGGGAAACGTGCTCGTCAGCTCAACGATTCTTTGGAACGTCAACTACCACAACAACAAAAATCAACAACCAGATCACACGGTGGTCCTGACCTGGACAAATACATGTATTTTGTTCTGTTGTCGTCATCTGCGGAGAATGGACCAATGGTTGCCAGCAGGTTCTCGTTCCGGTGCTGGTGAGCGGATGATTCCGAGGAGGCTCAGCCGAGTTCCAGAGTGAAGCATGGTGCAATATCGCCGCCCCCGTCGGAAAAAAGTCGTTCGGGTGCTGAAGCATTACGATCTCCAGCCCAAATCGTGAATTTTGAGGAAGAGGGTCCGTGGGGATTCTTGGAGCGGACAAGCGGTGGTCCGCGGACCCCCTCGAGGAGTCCGCCTCTCTGAAGATGAACAGCATCGAGGAAACCATGTCGGTTACATCGGCTTCACCTGAGGAGCCCGTGATCTTCCACGACCACCTGGACAGCCTCGACATCGCCCTCGACGTGGAAGTTGTCACTTCTGAGGTTCCGGCCGAACGGGAACCGTCCTCCGACGAAAATGACGACGAACAGCAGTTACTTGAGATAACACCAGAGGTCAGAGAGATGTTCGGCGACCTCGTCGTATTCGAAGTTGTCGACCCGATGCTCTTGCAACACAGCGTCTCGTGGCCTGATGAGTCGAGTTAGAGCTCGGAGTCCGAGATGGACTGCGATTCCGAAAGCGACGGTTAGCTCATTCCGCTCCGTGCTACGGGTGGGGCTTCGCTGAGCTCCAACGAGCCGAAAGTTTTAGTCGAGAAACTTCATTATTAGTCTGTCGAAGCAGCGGAAGACGTTGCTCGATAGATGAACGCAGATGGATACCCGTGTTTCCGATGCGAGCATACGTCTCTGGATTATTTTGTGTCATTTAATAAACTGTGTGAATAAATGCTTTCGTTACCATACATGTGTTCTGTTGTGTTTTCATGATGAATCAGACGGCCCGCCGCCGTCAGCGCCTGACTCTCTTTACATGAAGGGATCGATGCTTGAGATTTCAGAGGTTCTCGGGCGGCACTTCTCAGGGGGCGACGTTCCCGGGGACGGGCTGGATGAGGTCTACAAGGGTTTCTGAGAGGAGTTCCCGATTCGGGCGGACAGCAACGGTGCGGGAGACGTTGGTGTGGTATGAACTTATTTCACTTCGTTCCTTTCGAATGTATCGATTTCATGTAGAGCTAGGCAGGACTGCGTGAGCACGTGGTGCCGGAGTGCGAAGCAAGTATGCCGCTGAGCTTCGTGGGTTCGACCAGATGGCAGCCTTTGCTCATAGTTGACCACTATTATTCTTTGCGTCTCCGCCGTTTGGGGCCCACAGACTAGCGAGAACCGTAGTGCCCCGCGAGCGTAGCGAGCGGCGTTGACAGCAGCTCTACGACGAGGCAAGCTCTTAAATCAGCGATGGGTGTCTTGAACTCCCTCAAGGAATTGGACTCAGAGAACGTCGGATTTCGCCGTGGGCAGTGTTGTATGGCAGTGGCACAAGAAACGAGGGCTGCAGCTCTCCTCCAGTCATGATGGCCATCAAAATGTGCCGGACCAAACTCTAAAGCGAGGGACGGTACCACAGCCGCTGTTGGCTTCCGCTCGAATCGGGTCTTCGCTCAAGTCGGGTCTTCGCTCGAATCGGGCCTCCGCTCAGATCGGGCCTCCGCTGAAATCGGGCGGAATCGGAAGATTTGACCGCCCAGTGCCACCCGTAGTAACCGGACTGAGGGACGCCGGCGCCCCCGTGGCAGTGAGGAAACTCAGAAATAAGAAGGGCCAGATATTCAATGAAGAAACGAGGGAAAAATTTTAGAGATAGCGGCTCATCCTTTCCTCAGATAATGCGCAGGCAGTGCCACGATGATTATAGGTTCTCATGCCGTTTGGTGAAACATGATATACAAAACCATCGATCGCATCTTCCGCATTTTTGGCACCTAGAGTTCACTTTAATCATCTTACTCATGGCCGCGGAACGACCCAAAGAAGTTGAAAGCCGTGCATAGCAACCTTGCCATTTGTCCCGAATCTTTCTATCCCTCTTGCCCGTGTGTTCACTCCGAACAAATTCATGAGTTGGACCATGCTGGGGGTTCCTGCGCGAGGCGCCGAAAATCCAGCTAGATCCTCGACAAGAGCTGTTCGGAGATGCTTGTTCCCGTTAGCTTGTTGAAGATGATTCTTGCATTCACGGCGGCTGTATTGAAGAAGTTCGAAAACAACCCTGTGATACCATCTGATGGTCTTCCTCAAGGGGGGTGGTGACTAGCGATCTGTACCGACATATCTACCCCTTGTTTGGAGCTGTTGCAATTGAGTATGGCGACTGGCTTGATTCTTCTAACGCTGGTTTCGAATGCCCTCCTTGATTCACGGGAATCCACCACTCAAAGAGTGTGTTTCGTACTGAGGAAGAGCAAGTCTCTCTTGTCCTTCCATTTCGCAACGACTATGCTTTCGCTGGATATCCTTCAAACAATTTGTTTTCTCGTCAAGCGCTCGTGCCTTAGACTCATGCTTCCTGTTCTTGCGCAGGTCCCAATAGATGTGTACGACTTCTTAACAAATCTTTCGCGAGCGTCACCGACGTGAAGTAATTATCGGATGTCAATGTTCGCCCCTCATTAAGATAAGGGTCAGAGAGCTCTAGTACGACGCCCGATGAAATATTTGTGGCAACGCCACTGACTCTGCCTCTGAAAACCCTCACTCGGAACACATATCCACGAGGGCTGCGAAGCTCGAGCATTTTTATTCCATACCGGTGACGCTTCCCAGGCATGTATTGCTTGGAACGGAGTCTACCTCTGAAAGGGATCATCGACTTATCGATCGTCAGCTTCCCCCTGGCTCGAACGCCCTGCGGGATTTCTCCTGGAGCATGTTCAGAATCGTGATGAACTCACGGGATCGATCGGCGCTGTCCCCATCCTCGTTGTTTGAGTTATGTATGAAACCTAGGAGCTGGAACCTATTCCGGCTCATTGTTCAGGGCACGAGCTCACTCCTGTACAGACCAGTCGAGCGCCAGTAGTCAGTGATATCTGGGTGGACTACGAGGCCCATGTACATAGCGAATCCGAAAAATGTTCTGATCTCATCCTGAACAGTGTCTTTCCATCTTCTTGCTCCATTTCTCGGACCGATGCTCCTTCAGCTGACATACCGCTTACCGTTTCGATTGGTCTCACAAACAATGAATCACTTCTCGGTCGAAGAATAGATCAAACACTTGAGGTCATCGAAGTACGAAGGAAACGAGTCGTTCGGTCGGACCATCTCTCGGCCCAAGAACCTGATTTGAGTCAGGAGATCTTACCGAACATCGTGCCATACAAATACTGGTTCCACGGCTGGCGGAAGATTGTCCGTTCCGCAGCCGATGAGTTCCTCAGAGGCGTCGGACTTACTGTCATCACGGTCTGCTCCAGTTTGGGGGGCCTCCGTGTCTGAATCGCTAAACATACCGCCTTCACTCCATTTGAGGAGCCTGAATACTCGTAATTATCTTGATCTCGGCGCGCCGTCGTCCTCCGTTTTCTTGAGTAGCGACGCAAACGACTCGGAGGCTGGCTCGAACTTGAATTATTAGCGATTCCCTCGAATTCAGCGCGTTCTCAGTGGTCCACGAACTTACCAAGAGCGAGCGCAGACGGCTCGCCCTCGCGCTTCGAGCTCGGAACGCGCTCAGCGCCTTGATCGAAAACCAGGTCTATAGGAACTCGACTTGTTAAGCGATGCACAATGAACGATCTAGTCCGCAGTGCCTGTGGTTCCGCCTGTGTGTATGATGCGAGTTAAGACTATGAATGATATCATACTCATCTGTCCTGGATCATCCGTCTCTTCTCTCAATGAGGGAACTCGATTGAACGAATTTTCGACTGCCCATGCTATTCGCTAAGACCTCGACGAATCGGTGAGTTATCGAAGTCCAAAGTGAGAAGTCTTCATGACGGAACATAAGTGACCATTATCGGGAAAACAGTCCTCATCGTGATCCTTCCGAGCAATAGTGTTCGGTACCGTGGGTTTTGGTTTGTGCGAGGGCACTTCTCACGTATTAGGACTTCACTCAGGCGACATGTTTTCATTTTGCTGCTCGTAAAATTGGTCAAGCACGGTATCTATCTCTGTTCCGCACTTCGAGAAAATTTTCGCTCCGAGGGGCATCAGATTGAGGTTCTGCTCCGGGCATCACCGAGGGTCGTTACGCTACTGGGTTCAGTTCCAGATCCATGGAAAATCCATTAATCCGGATGCTTTGGATATCCGATCGACTCGCTGCTCGCCGAGGAAAGCTCGTATCGAGCTCTTCTTCAACCGTGCCGAGGAATAGTGAAGTCCAACTCTCAAGTTGGAAACTCGAGTCGGAAGGCGAGAACTAGTCGATGGTAAGGAGCTGTACGGGAATATTACAAACGATGGTACCGTTTTGGAACACCATGCACATCTTCGCCGAGTGGCAGTCTTGGTTTTTGATTCTGCGTAATCGTTGCGTTGCTCAGTTTGTTTGACGGCAGACGGCGGCGTCCCACCTTGACTCCTCTCAGTGGAAAAACCGATGATTCGGACTCATTTAGTGTTCTGAAATACTGCGTCGGAACGAATACGTCCCCGCAGAACGAGTTCGAGAGCATCTGCATCGACGCACTGCTTGCGCTGGTTGATCCCACGTACCTCCTCAGGTGCGTCGATCTGCTGGAGAATACATATCCCCATCACTCCTGAAGTACCACTGCCCGAGCGAATACTACTAACAATGCGAAGTGGTTGAACGAACGTGTGTCTCCAATTCAAGTCGAGCTCGTTTATCCTGGGCATGATACCACGGGCAGTGCTTCGCCGAGCTCAATTTGTGATGGTATGAACGCAGATAGAATACCCGTGTTTCAGATGCGAATATGTGTCTTTGAATGATTTTGTGTCATGGAATGACCTACGTGAATTGATGGGGACGCCGCTGCTGACTCAATAAACTATATAAAGTGTGTCTCTCCATCAGATAACGATTCTGTCGGAACCGACTCGTATTCCTTTCGCCATGTCATTTTTGGAGGCCGAACAGAAGGACCCAACATGAATAACAAGTTTCGTTACAATACATGCGACCTGTTGTGTTTTCATGATGAATAAGACGGCCCAAAGCCGTCAGCTCCCGACCTACATACCTGAATCGCCTTATTGAGTTTTGAAGGTTCTTGAACGGAAAGACGTAGCCCGTCTCCATGATTTGACGACGGGCAAAAACGAAAGGCTTCAGTACCGCCGGCATCCGACAAGTTCCCGGGACGGATTTCCGATTATCACTCGGAAGGTATCACTTATTCGCTATGCAAGTGCATTTAGAGTTGCTGATATTATTGCATGCAGCGCTCTCCCAGAGGAATATGACCAACGGAGCCGAGACCGCCGGTTCTGCTGTTGATCTTGGTAACGTGAACACAAATTCGAGCATTCCTGGTTTTGAACTCAACTTCAGACTCGTTCCCCAGTTTTCGAGGCTGGCCACGCCTTCTCGCAGTTCTCCTTCGATCAAGCTCCGACTGGAACTTCAGTTCTCAGCCACTCGAAGGAGTGGGACAAGATATCCTCAGTTCGGGGAGCATGACTTGCAGCTAAGGAAGGACACCCATGCCTTCCATCCTTTCCGCCTCGGATGAAGATTTCGGAGCTCATCCATTTTGAAACAATGCCTTGTTCTTTGAGATCTCCCCCCAAAGAAACTCATCTTCAGCGGCCGAAGAGTCAACTATAAACAGCGACTTCGACGACACAAGCAATCCCTCTCCGGTCTCCGCAAGGACCGAGACAGCTGCCCTCGCAGGAACCGGGTCGGAGTTGTGGCTCGTAGTGAATGCTGATGGGAGCGGCTTGACGAAGCAGTTGGCATCCGTTGGAGCTGGCTAGAAAACGGGTGAACGAGTTATAGTGATGGTGAGCTCAATAACACATAAGTTCACGCTGATGCCGCTCCTTCCCTCGGATGGACGCCACTCAAGCTGCTTGATGTTCCAGCCGGACGGGGAGGCCAGCTTCTTCAGAGTTCCGAGAAAACGCCTCACAGGTCGTGGAATGTCACATTTGCAATATATTGGCGGAGCAGCTCATGATGGGATGGATTCTGTACCGAACTAATTTCTCCCAATGGTTGGCTCCTGGTCGGGTTTCAAAGATCACTCGAGCAATCAATCAATTCGAGGTTAACATCCTCCCCAAGCCCACGGAAGCTTAACAGCCTCTATAGCATTCCGCCGGCGGCATTCTGCATCTATTTTCACAACTCTTTCTGCAAGAAGCGGAGTTGTCTTCCCAGAAGCGCATATTCCGATGCGAACCATAACGTACGGTGGATTATGGCGGCGTCGAGCTGACAAAGGAGCTTCTGGGGCCTCGGGAGACCGAATTCCGTGCGGAAAATTGCGAGTCTGCTTGTTTGTTGATTACTTTCCGTCGGTGCAGACAGTAGCATAACCATTCTTTCTTTCATATCGAGGGTTCATGCTTTATGGTTCAATTCGGACCTTCATGTATATATAGTGTTTTAAATATGACACATCGGCCTTTAACTTCAGGCCCGAACGAGCTCAGCGGATCCTATGTTTTTACGCATTCCACGCATCAGTCCTCTGGGAGTCGTTTTGTTGCTTCCACGGCAGATCGATTCATCTTCGTGTTCAGCCCCAGGCTGGTTGGGAGGTTATCCGTCGTGTGGTGTGCATCGTTACATTGGAATATCACATGTCCTAGTGGTTCCACTAGTGATGCCACTTCCATTTCATGTCGGTTCCGGGTCGGTGGAGAAAGGGGACGAGTACTCCTTCGTGAGGAGACCTGCAGCTCTGGCAAGTGCCAGGAGGGCGGATCCCCCACTATTGTCGTATATGTGAACGGCAGTTGTTCTCGACTCCTTGTGTATTCGATACAGTTCGTGTGAAGATTCACTGGCCATTCATTCTGTGAGGAGCCAGATATTGAAAGGCGCTGTACATGAGAGAACTCTGACGTCAGGCTGTTAAACGTCGATGCACGTATGAAAAGAGTGGCAAGTGGCGACGAGAAGTAAAAATGAGAGAGGTGTTTTCGGCTGCAGAGAGAACAGAGAAGAAGAATCGTGCCGGTGAATCCAACAGAGTAGACGCCACGCAATAAATCCAATCAGCGAACAGAGTACCTGTGTCGTTACTCCGTGCACGCCTTGAAAAGGCAGATTACACTGCAGCGGTGGTCAAGAATCAAAAACGGAGGACTGGATAAGAATCGAGCGGAGTGACACCACGTGAGAAGCTGTGAAGATGGATCCAGACAAGCTCGAGAGGATGTTCGAGTCAATGAGTGAGATGATGATGGAGTTGAGGAAGGAAAGAGACGAACTGAGGGCCAGACTGGACGAGAAACCAGCACCGGCCGAGATGAGGGAGCGACTGTGCGAGACAACTTCGGGACTGAGACTGTTCTCAGGAAGAGGTACCGTGACTGTTGCAGAAGAGTGGTTGAGCGATATCGAATTGGCGAGAGAAGCCGGTGGGTGGTCAGAAAATTACACTAAAAGCGTAGTGTTCAGCAAGTTGGTTGGCGCGGCGAAGTGCTGGCACCGAGATCATGGTAGCAAATGCGCGACCTTTGCGGAGTGGAAGAGGATGTTTAAGGAGGCGTATATCCCAGAGCAAGACACCCCGAAATTGATAGACGAGTGGCTGCATAGCAAACAGGGAAGGACAGAAGATTTGCAGAGTTTTGTTAGGCGACAGGAGCATCTTGCGCTGAAGTTAGGAATCAGATCCAAGGTCATTAAGCGGCAACTGCTTTCCGGATTGAGACCGGAATATGACTCAGCGATTTCGGGCGTGAGCATGAGGGAACACTCAAATACGACGGAGCTGATCCGAGATTCAGAGGAAGAAGCGGGCCTTTGGAGAGTGAGGTCGGAAATCAGTGGAAGTCGGGGTTCTAGGAGCGGATTCAGATCAGGCATGGCAATGAGGTGCTTCTTTTGTCATCGCGATGGACACCGTCGAGTCGATTGTCCAGACAGGACCAACGATCAGAGTTATCAAGGGAATCCACCGGATCATCGCGGAAATGAGGGTAGATCGTATGGGAATAGTCCAGGATTCGAGGGATACGGAGCTAGTGGAAGTAGGGTGCATGGAACTGGAGCTCATAGCGGAGGATGGAATGGAGGACGATTTCAAAGGGAGCAGAGCGGAGATTGGCGTCAACAATCGAGAGAGTCGGAAAGAGGGCAGCCAAATCAGTCCAGGGTTAGGGAGATGACGTGGAGTGATCCAAGCCCAGTGCCGGCGAGCAGGCAAGCGACGAGTGCTAGACCTAGCGCGCGAGATTCGCCATTCAGAGAGCAGCCATCGAATCCGACTCCAGGGTCGAGCGGAACGTCAGCAATAACTTGCTTCAAATGCGGAAATAGAGGGCATATAGCTAAGGAATGCCGAAGCGTACGTCGAGCAGAGGAGGGAGTTGTAGGCAACGAGGAGTTTTTCAGCTTCGAGGAAATTGATCCAGATAAGCTGGTCTCAGAGAAGGATAGAGGCAGAAAAACTGTGTACATCAACGGAAAACAGTGGTCAGCTCGAGTAGATACAGAAGCGGACGTTAGCATTATAACAGAAGAAGCAGCGCGGGAACTGGGATTAGAATTGGGTCCGAGTCGGGTCAGGAGTATAGGAGGAGGATCGTATGAGCCCATGGGAGAGGCAGAAGTGCAGCTAGAGGCTGATGGTCTGAGAACAGAGAGCGTGACGTTGACAGTCTTGCCGAATGATGCAATGAATGCTGAAGAGATTCTACTAGGAAAAGACTTGTTTGACCGAGGGTTAGTGACAGCTTATTGCGAAGGAAGAGCGTGGATACTGAGAGAAGAAAGTTTCAAAGAAATTGCGAAAATCCTACCTAAAGAAAGCGCGAAAGTAGAACTCAAGGTGACAGATAGAGTAACTCTAGAACCAAAGACAGTGGCATTGATCAGAACGACGCCAACGGAGAGAAAAGAGGGCTGGTTATTGATAGAAGAAGAAACGAACTTGGGAGCCTTATGCGAAATTCAAGGGGAGAAGTTGTTGGTTCCGGTGGCGAATACCGGGGAAACGGAAATCAGGTTGAAGGAGGGCACCGTAATAGCGAGAGGCAGATCAGTCGAAGACGAAGAGTTTTACAAACTCAAGTGGGATGAGACAGGTGTTAGCCAAATTAGGGCAGGAATCGTAGATGCGTTGGACGAGATCAGTGCAGCGGACGTCGACACGGAAGAAAGCGTGCCGCAGGTTTACAAAGACGAGCTCTTGAGAATTTTGCGTGCTCATAGGAAAGTCGTAGCGACCTCAATGATGGATCTTGGCAGAACTGAACTAACGAAATACGACATCGAGGAAGTCGAGGGTAGTCAGCCAGTAAGATGCAAACCCTTCAGGTTGTCAGAAGTGGAAAATCAGGCCTTGCGGGAGATAATCCAGCAAATGGAGGAAGCGGGGATGATTCAGCGCTCTAGATCCCAATACGCAAGTCCGGTGCTGCTGGTGAAGAAAGCGGATGGGGGTTGGCGCATGGTGATTGACTATCGAAAACTGAACGCGCAGACGGAAAAACTTTCCTTTCCGTTGCCAATCATTGATGACATTCTGGACGAAGTAGGCGGAAAGAGCATGTACTCCACTTTCGATCTCGCATGGGGATACTTTGAAATTCCAATGACGGAAAGAGCAGCTCAAAAAGCAGCGTTCGTTACGAAAGAGGGTCACTATGAACCGAGAGTACTGATGATGGGTCTGTGTAATGCGCCGGCAAGATTTCAAGAGCTCATCGTCAAAGTCAGAGACATGGTAGGCCGTCAACAAGCGTTTCCATTTCTCGACTATCTGATCACAGCGTCGAACTGTTATGAGGAGCATCTGAGGCAGATCGAGAAGATTCTGGTGGCGTTGGAGAAAGCGGGGCTTACAGTGCGACTCAAAAAGTGTAAATTTTTCAAAAAGCAAGTTCAATTCTTGGGATTATTCAATTCTTGGGTAGTCTAATCTTGGGGGTTCATTTCCAGAAGCCAACCTTTGGCTTATGCTAATTTACACGTGCCTACCTTAGGCTAAGGCTAATTCCCACAAGCCAACCTTAGACTAATCACCTTAGCACACCTTAGCCGAATTTCCACAAGCATACCTTGGCCTAAGGCGAATTCCGACAAGTATGCCTTAAGCTAAGGCTAATTTCCACAAGCACACCTTAGACTGATCTTGAGACTGAATTTCCATAAGTATGCCTAAACATTAGCTGAATTTCCGCGAGCATACCTTAGCCTAAGGCTTGAGCAAATTTCCACAGACATGCCTTAGCCTTAGGCTAATTTCCACAAGCATACTTTAGTCTAAGGCTAAGGCTAATTTCCACAAACATCCCTCAGACTAATCTTGAGGGCTAAATTCCACAAACACCCCTCAGACTAAGGCTGATTTCCACGAGCAGCTCAGGCTATTTTGCACTGAGAAGCCTAGGTTGCGCCTGAGCCTCTAACGTTGCGCATGCGCAACTCTCAGCAACACACTTTTTCCTCAAATTAGGTCATCACCAGCACATGGTGCACGTTTGTCACATGCTCGCAGGTGAGGCACACATTTTTCGATACGTGCGTGTACGCAGGGAACGTGCATGTGATCCTTCCACTATATAAGGCCCGTTCTGAGCATTTTTCTTTGTTTGTGTGGTAACCTCGGTCCACGCAAGCCGACAGCTCCCGAGCTGTCACCAACTTTCACCTATTCAATGTAAGTACCAGGTGGTTCTACACATGTTCTGATGTCAACGAAGAATATTCACAAGCCTGTGTTTAAAAAATACTCTTTTCACAGATCCTCATCTAGATTTGAATTCATCATATTATTTCATTCTCAAACATCACTCTTCAATCAAGTTCATCCCAGCTCAAATCACATTCATCGCCGACACCACAATCATCGTTATCATGGCTCATTTTTCACCATCATCAAATTCATCTAGCGAGGACCCGGACGACATAATGCGCGATATCTGGCGAATCATCATTCCATCTAAACGGAGGGACCGGAATCTGGAACACACAATACTCACAACACTAGCACAATGCCCCCTGGTGCGCCGTTGTCGAATTCTTCATGAAGCACGGCGTACCCACACTGTTGCAGTTCAGACCCCATGCCGGGCGCTGTACGCACCCTTTCACATTCTTGTGAGGTGTGTTCAGCGGGTGTCCGCCCGCTTGTTCGATGAGCTCTTACCTCATAGTGGAATTCAAATCCATTATGTGGTCTCTCGACAAGTGTGGCGGCACCATTTCCGGCATGCGCGGTCCAGCACCAACGAACTGCTGGCTCATAACATCGAGCCAAACAGTGCGTCCGGGCACACACAACACGCACCTGAACAACAACACAGCAACAGACAACAGCATGAACAACAACAACAGCAGCAACAAGAACCACAACACGAACGTAATCAGGAGGAACAGGGAACAAGCACTTCATACACACATGGATTAACACATGACAGCGAAATTCTTCTATGGGCTATATCAATTAGCCCATCGTTGAATTCCTGTCTGGTAACACTCGAAACACATCACTTCAACACATATATTAACAACGCAGCAATGTAAGCGGCGAAAGAATCAAAACCGTGGACAACTATCTGAACATCATCTCTGCGCGTTTAGATAACATTGAGAACGAGTTGCGCGCGAACTTGTACGAAAGCCGATTACATCCCATTCTTAAACTGGATCGTAGCTTGATACGTCAACGAGTATCCGATTCACCGCCGCTAATTAGGACATCAACGCCCAATTCTAATAGAACTAAAAGCGAAGCAAATGAATTGACACGAGACGCAGGACATGAAAGTCGGAAGAGAGGGAGAAATGAGCAGACCCCCAGTACTTCGAGTGGAGTTGGACGTCGGACAAAGAGGATGAGAAACACTTCCGATCAACAAGGTTGTTCGGAAAGAGTCGGAGAAATAATTGAAATATGTTCTGATTCTGACTCCTCGTAATCTTATAGTTTTTAAAAGAACGTCATGAAATGGAAATAGAGCCCTAATCCACATTTTTACGTGAATCACATCTGGTCGTATCTATCAACTAATCAAAATGATAGCTAGTAACTCTCGACGCGATGTAAGAATTCTTTATTTCTGCAGGGGAGGATATATTCATAAAAATCAGTGCTTAATTTGAGTAAAGTTGTGAAATACATAAAAAAAAATAATCAAAGGCGTTGCTGCTTTGGAGATGGTTGCCCTGATACACAAAAATTGTCCCCAGTGAGGCTTCTACGTTTCATCACTCCAGGACTGTGAGAGTTCCATAGGGTTCTGTAACGCATTAAGTCAGAACCGAGCGCTGAAATTTGCACTCGTTGTTTCACACCACCATCGGGATCAGTCTGGCGTAGAACATTTGGACGATCAGTCTGTCGTTGATCGAAGAGAACAATTGAACTCTTGCTTTTCGATTTGCTCTTTCATACCGAACCTTGACTTTCTTTCGATCATCATTTAGTTCGGTGGCTGGTGCGACAGGGACTGGTTCAACCAGGTCTCCTTTCATGACTTCCCAAACATCTACGGTTTGTTGTAGGAAGATGGGCATTAAGGATTCCCAACTCAAATAGTTTTGACCAAACAGACCTCGGGTCACTAGGCATGGGGCAAGCCTGGTATAGTTCGAGTCGGATAAACGGGGCTCTTGCTCGTCCTTCTTTGGCGCAGCAGGTTCGTCGTCCTGCGCAGCCAGTTTGTATTGGTAGTCGTCGTCTGCCAAGGCCCTAGGTAGGTCACTCCGAGTGGGACCGATGTCAAAAGGAAGTATTTGTACTTTCACTCACTCTCAGGTACTCTGGAGTATCGTGCTGATAACGTGTCGAAGATTCCGTGCACTGTAAACTTCATCTGAATGGAGAGAGCCTCTGGTTCCGTATACTCGAAGAGTCGTAAGCACCGTTCGTCAGAAAGCGGACTGAGAACTGATACAGCGTCGGCGTAGCATACGCGACGATTACGACGACTACACTTTAGTGAGGTAAAGGAAGCTGCTTTTATATCCTATGGATCAGGGTTACATGAGAGGGTTGCTATAGACGTGCGCTTCCATCAGGGAGGCCGTACCATGGCCATCGGCTCGTCAGCCGATGCCGCTGTATGCTTGGCCGTCTGAGCGAATTATTACAAGGGGATCGAATGGCAAGCGAGAGTGGACACCGAAGCGCAGCTGAGCGTCATTCGTCAGAGTGCGGCGGAGGCTCTCAACTTGAAGATCAGCCCAGGAACAGTTCGACGAGTTCGAGGAGTAGGCGGAGATTGCAACATGCTAGCTCAAGCGACAGCAAGTCTAGCGGTGGACGGCATCGAGGCGAAGAAAGTCACGTTGACGGTCTTGCCGAACGAGGCGATGGAAGGAGAAGAAATTCTGATAGGGAAAGATTTCCTAGACGATCCAGGGTTGGCGACCGTATATCGTAGGGGAATGGCCTGGGTGGTAGAAGAACGAGCGATCGAAGACATCGCCAAGCTGCTGCCCCAACAGGGGAAGAAGGTGAAGCTGAAGCTACAGGAGGAAGTGACTCTAGAACCGAGAACAGTGTCATTCGTGACCACCACTCCGATCGATGGCGATACAGTTCCAGTTGCAAATCCAGGAGAATACGAGCTCATCTTGAAGCCAGGGACAATCGTGGCGAGAGTAACCTTAGTGGACGAAGAAGATCTTTTCAGGCTGGAGAAGAAGGCAGGCAAGGAGAAGGAAGCCACCATCGGACAAATAACGACCAAAAAACCAACGGAGAAGAATTGGATCAAGGAAAGTGAGATAGACGTCGGACCCGCACTGCCGAAGGCCGTGCAGGACGATGGTCAACAAATCGGGAGGTTGTCGCGACATCGATGGTAGAACTAGGTCGGACGTCATGGGCCGAATTTGACATCAACGAAGTGGAAGGAAGTCAGCCGGTCCGAGCCAAGCCATATCGTTTGGCGGCACCGGAGAAAGAAGTTGAAGGACGGTCATCGACTATCGGAAGCTGAATGCACAGACGGTGCGACTGAATTTTCCTTTACCACTCATTGACGAGATCCTAGACGAGATAGGAGGAGGAGAGATGTATTCGACATTCGATTTGGCGTCGGGATTCTTCCGAATCCCAATGAAAAAGAAGGCGGCAGAGAAAGCAGCATTCGTGACACCAGGAGGTCACTTTGAACCGAAGGTGATGATGATGGGACTCTGCGACGCACCAGCAGCATTCCAGGCATTGATGATGAGGGTCAGAGATAGAATCAGGTCCCGGCAGACACTTCCATTCTTGGATGACCTGATATCCGCATCAGACCTCTACAACGATCATCTTGACAGGATCGAGGCGATTTTCGTAGCGCTGAAGGCAGCGGGGTTAACCATTAGATTGAACAAATGCAAATTCTTTAGGACATCGGTACAATTTCTTGGATTCACAGTGGCGAAGGATGGAATCAAGCCAGGAACTCAAAAGCTCGGGGCGGTCTGGGAGTTCAAGCAACCGAAGGACGTTCACGCCATGAGAAGATTCCTTGCGCTGACATCGTTCTTCAGAAGGTTCGTGAAGGATTACGCAACTATAGCATGTCCGCTGACGGAGTTGCTGAGGGAGGAAGCGAAGTTCGAGTGGACGAAGGATTGCGAAGAGGCGTTCGCGAAGCTGAAGGCGTCGCTGACAGGAGCATCGTTGGCTCGTTTCGAAAGAGGGAGACCAACTCAACTACACACAGATGCTTCACTTGTCGGCCTTGGCGCAATACTGATGCAGGAAGCCGAAGGGAGGTGGAGAATGGTCTACGCAATAAGCAGGAAGCTTTCGAACACAGAGCGAAATTATCATTCGACGAAGTTGGAACAACTTGCAGTAGTCCGGGCAATGGAGAGTTCCCGGCACTACTTGCTGGGGATCCCGTTCGTTGTGGTGAGCGACTGTGTAGCGGTCTCAGCCCTGAAGGCAAAAGGAGGATCCACACAACTGAACCGTTGGCTCAGCCGAATCGCGGATTTCACGTTCGAAGTCAAACATCGACCAGGGACAGGCATGGCGCACGTGGATGCTTTATCACGAGAACCGCATGAAGAAGCTCAAGAAACGGAAGACGTAGACTTACCAACGGACGTAGCAACGGTGAACATGGTACGAGCCGAAGAAGATCAGTTTAGAGCGGTGCAAGCAACGGATAAGGACACCCAGAGAAGGATGAAGATTTCGGCAAAAGAGGAGCAGGACAGAACAAGCCAAGAAAGAGCGTTCATTGGAGGAGGATTCATTTTGCATCTAGGACTTCTACACAAGGAAATGGAAGGCCGAAGGCTGTACGTGGTTCCGAAGAGACTGAGAAAATACATATTGGTGCTGAATCACGATAAAGCTGGACACTTTGGAATGGAAAAGACGATGGAGTTGCTCAAGAGGAGATATTGGTTCCCGAAAATGAAGAAGTACACGAAGTTTCATTTGCGAGCGTGCCTGGATTGCATCTATAACAAGGAGAAAAGTGGCAGGGCAGAAGGCCTCACGAACATCATTCGATCGGAGAGACGACCATTTGAGAAGGTTTTCATAGATCACCTTGGACCACTGATGAAGTCAAATAAGAAGGAACATCTCATAGCGTTGGTCGACGGATTCACGAAATTCGTTCTCCTGGGGGCAGTGTCTAGCACTAAGACAAAAGAAGTGATCAAGTTCTTGAAGGATTTCCTCACAATGCATGGCAATCCAGCGAAAATCGTCTCAGACAGAGGATCGGTATTCACATCGAAGGATTTCGAGGAACTGATGGAGGAAAATGGAATCACTCACGTCGAAATTAGCACACAACATGCATGTGCGAACGGTCAGGTGGAGCGCCAACCAAACTTCAGCGAAAGTTCAGGGGTCCCATGACCATAACCAAGGTCCTAGCCAAGGATTCGTACGAATTGATGGAGCTCGGAGCGAATCAAAACTACGTTTGCACAGCTCATAGTTCACAGTTGAAATGGTTCCAACCTCACAACGAGGAAGACATCGAGGAAGATGAGGAAGACACATAAGAGAAGGCGCAGGAGGATGTCAACACAGGAGTCTCCAACGATATCTTGAACAAGAGCGACACGCAGCCCATGGATTGGTCTTCTGTCACGACACCAAGGCCACCGATGCGATTCGAAGGAGGATACTGAGACAGGTCACAGTTGTCATCGGAAGGAGATTCATCAGCGAATTCAGTGGAAGTGGAAGCGGACATTCAGACAACACAGCATGGAGAACCCAGGAGAATTGTAGATTTGAATTCAGCGATTATAGAGTCTCCTGGCGAGGATAGAGTAGAACCTCAACGTAGGCAGCAGCCTTCTAGGCAGGTCAAGTTTAGACCCGAGTTCAGATACTCTAAGTAGTTCTGTTGAGGACAACAGCGTAGGTAGGTGTGCCGAGCGATTAGGTATGAAGTAAACAATGCAGGAAAATCAGCTGGAAAAACAGCGGCAAGATTCAAATCAAGATGAAAATCGAGGCGCAAGAGGGTGCGCAAGGTTGGTGGAGATCCTGACGTGTCCGATCTGCCTCGAGGTGGCTGGACCCCCCGGTGCTGCAATGCATCAACGGTCACGGCGTCTGCTCGCAGTGTCGGGCTCGGTTGGACAGGTGCGGACAGTGTCGGACGCCGTTGGAAGGAGGAGTCCAGAGAAATCGCGCAATCGAGGCGCTGGCCACAGGGATGACCTTTCCCTGCCGACATGAGGAGTTTGGGTGCGTAGAGCGGCCCGAGTGGAAGCAGAAGGCGTCGCATGAGCGGGAGTGCCGGATTAGAGGGACGGAGTGCCCGCTGCGCGAAGATGAGTGTCGTTGGCGAGGACCTAGCACGGAAGTCGGATGCGCAGACGGAGTTCCCAATGCGTAGGATGAGGCGGCCAAACTACGAGGCCAGATGGATCTGGACCCAGCACGAGGAGTGGGTGGTGCTTGGAATCATGGTGGAGGCTACGTTCGACCTGGAGCCGCAATTGGTTCTAAGCCTGATGGTGCTGGGAACGGAGGTGCGAGCGTCAGCATTTCGAGGGCGCATTTCGGTCATGACAGCCCAAACGCAACTGATTCGGGAAGGGACGCCGTTGAGTTCCGATGTCGAGGTCCGGGAAGCTATCCAGGCCGGGTGCGGCTTCTACATCGACGGGCGAGCAATAACACGACTCGACCGAGAGGGAACAATCCGCATCGCGGCGTCAATCGAAAGGAGTCAACAATAGAACCATTGTGATAGGTTAGCGTACGCTCGCGCACAACTAGAGTCATTATTCAGATCAGCCGGCCTTTGGCCGACTGGAGTCGGCCGCGCTGCGCGCGGTTGGACTTTTCTCTCCCTTCACTGGTTCAGCATTCTGATTTCGAAATATATGATCGGATTAGTCTCGGAATCACCCCTCCAGAGTTGGAAAGAAATGCTCAGATTGGCCCCGGAATCACCCCTCCAGAGTTGGGAAGTAATGCTCAGATTGGCCCCGAATCACCCCTCCAGAGTTGGAAAGAAATGCTCAGATTGGCCCCGGAATCACCCCTCCAGAGTTGGAAAGTAATGCTCAGATTGACCCCGGAATCACCCCTCCAGAGTTGGAAAGAAATGCTCAGACTGACCCCGGAATCACCCCTCCAGAGTTTGGAAGTAATGCTCAGATTGACCCCGGAATCACCCCTCCAGAGTTGGAAAGTAATGCTCAGATTGGTCCGTACTGAGGAAGAGCAAGTCTCTCTTGTCCTTCCATTTCGCAACGACCTCGTTTGGGACAATAGTTCCATCATTTGCCACGATTCCCACCGGAGTCGGGCCTCTACATGCGATTTATGAAACGCCACATCAGTCTCACTTCGCTTCGTCTTGGTGCACTGGGGATCGCCTCACCGCATCTGCCATCTCTCGCTTCAATGTCTCCGTGCACTCCTTCCGTTACTATCCGCTGGGCGGCGCGGTATCTCCGTTCGGTTTCCCTCTCATCGGGAGGAACATGTCTAGGAATCCCGTTTCCAGTTTCGTCCATTCTGTCAGCACTAATCTTTGTGGCGCTTATCGAACCGCGCTCTCTGCCGATGTTTTGAGTCTTAATCAGTGCCCTGATCCTTCGTGAACTAACCATAATCCTGTGAGAGTGTTCGACGGTTTTGGTTGATTTCCTCATTGCTGCTTGAATATCAGCTCTGGGATCCGTATATGTTCCATATCGCTACGCATTCGTGGTCAGATCCTGTCCGATTAGGTTGGCAGCTTTAGAGGAGTCCGTCATCGTTGTTTGCATTCTCCGTGGTGCACACAATTCTTGGTGCTTTTCTGTTTGTCTGCTGAATTGAGCAGCCGAAAATAGCCAGTTGTCCTAAAATCCCGCGTAAAACGAACCTCTCAGGTAACGGACTCCTCAGATAAATTCCTTCCGGGGGTCTATGGAGGTGGTTCTGCGCTCAATCTGACCATATTCTTTGGGGTCTTGAAAATTAAGAACACGAACCCCATTTAATCGAAAATTCCGGGAAAAACATCACTTCTGCTTTCGCTAACCCCAGGGTTAAGATCTGTGCTCGAGGCGAGAACTTCTATCCAAATTTGAGCGAGGAAGAAGCTTTCGCTTCAATTTCATGGGATATCGGGGATTTCGGACCGCTTTATAATGATACGACTTTCCCAATCCAGGTCACATAGTCAGAGAAAATAGCCCCATTGGGTGCGGAACGGTTTCGATTCGTTGTCTGATAGATTCATCATTCCGAATGGACAACGAAGTTTCGATTCATTGCAGCGATTGTCTTGCTAATACTTTCATCGTGGTTCATGGAGAAGAGCTGGAAGCGGATTAGGGACCCTCCGAAGGCAGCGTCAGCAAGAACCGGATCTCTTCTTCGAGTATTGGAATATCGCTCCGTGGAGTTCGTCAGAAATGGTACGAGGGAAACAACTGTCAGAGCGAGAGAAAGGCGAGATCGAAGCAATCTCAAGTGCTGAAATGAGCGTTCGAGACATGTCAAGGAAGCTCAAGCGATCACAATGCGTCATTCGACGGTTCTTGGGACATCCTCAGTCTTGCGGGACGCGTGACAGCCCCGGTCGGCCGGAGAAACGAATGAAAGGGATCGGCGTCGTGTCGTAAACTCTGCTTCTGACTCTACGATGAGTTGTCGCAAGATCAAAAATCCATTGGGGCTTCATGTCAGTCCATCCACCGTGTTGCGTATACTCAACCAGGACGAGCGTATCGTACGCTCGAATATGAACAAAGTTTCGCAACTCACGATCGATCACAAAGCACATTGAATGGAATTTGGGCGCTTGAATTTGACAACAGACTGGCGCATGGCAGGTATCCCAGGAACTATCGCCAATTTTTGGTTGTAAGTTTGTGAGGGAGGATTGTCAACACGTTTTGCGTTTCAAGGTAATATTCAGTGATGAGAAAAAGTTCAATCTGGACGGTCCCGATGCTCTCAGTGGGTACTGGCATGACTTCCTGAAAGAGGAACGGTTTTTCTCAAGGAGAAATTTCGGAGCTGGATCTTTGATTGTTTGGGGAGCGTTCAGTTCTCTCGGAAAATTAGAACTTGGGCTTCCTTCTACAAAAATGAACAGCGAGGAGTATAGAGAAGTTCATTAGGGCTCTCTGGTGCCGTTTTCGTGGCGTCACAGCGATCGTGAATTCATTTTCCAACCAGATAATGCCTCGATCCACGTCAGTAAGAGTAGTGTTGCGTGGTTTAAGAAATAACGGACACGTTCTTTGACGATGACTCCGTTTTAGGGAATGTTGGTGATGATTTATTGTTGTTGTCATGTGTCCCCTGGGCATGCTCTGCTACATCTCCCCTTCCGTACATTCGATAACATTACTATAACCATGGTGTCTCTCGATCTCAGCCTCGCATGCTTACCGATGATGCTGCCATTCTCTCCCCCACACAGCAGACAAACGGTTTGAGAGTGCACCAATCGTATTTCCACCAAGAACAAGAGTTGGTGACTAGATATGAGGGGTTACCGTCTGGTCGCTCCACTTTGAGCGGTGAGATGGATTCACTAGACCCGTTACGATTACAAATGCATGCAGAGGCGTCGGTAATGAACCTACGATCGCCATGTCACAATTTCAATTTGGCTGGTGTTGATATCGGTCTGCCCCTCCGAGATGTTCTGACCTGGGCGCCACCGTCGCTGGCATTATTCTTACTGACGGAGGTGTCCATCGGGGTCGGGGTTACGGACTCGCTGCCTGGCTGTGCTGACGCGGCTCGTATCCTCCTGATTCCCTGTCTTTTTCGAGGTGATTCGGCGGGTCTCTTGCGGGTCGTTCGTTCCCGAGTCGGCATGGTCGTCGAGATCCTCGGCGCAGCGGTCCGTGTAGCTGGTGTCCCGCTTTCCTTCGTTTGTGTCGCGCGTTGGTTGGCTTCTGGCTCTGGCGCCGTGGGTCTGTGGATGTGAACTTGAACGTTAGAGTCTGCGTGTTTGGCCGGGATTGCAGCAAGGTGGCGTCTGTTCCTTATCAGTTAAGCTCCGTCTTCGGTGCGAACCCGGTAGGTTCTCGGCTTCAACCGCTCGACACAGATTCCGGCTTTCCACTCGTGTGAATGGTCTGTGGGTTGGATTCGTACTCGTTGTCCGGCTGTTAGCTCGAAGAGTGGCCTCGCGCTTCTGTCGTAGGTGGTTTTCTGTCTTTCGCGTCTCCGTGCGATGTCTTGTGTGATTAGCGCTGCGTTTTGAGTCGCCGGGGCTGTTGCTTTGGTTGGGACGGTGGAGGCCGGTTTTCTTCCCAAGAATTTCTCCGCGGGCGAGGATCCGTCGAACTGAGGTGTCCACCTCCATTCGAGGAGGGCCTCCTGCAAATTCTGGCCGGAGTGTTCGCATTTCTTCACCAGTCTCTTGGCGGCTTTGACCGCGGACTCCGCTTTGCCGTTTGATTGGTGGTGGTGCGGCGAGCTGGCTTTGTGAGCCGTCTGCCAACGACGGTTTGGGTCCGGAATGCCGAAAACCCGAAATACCAAACGCCCCGAATCGCGAAAACCCGAAATGCCGAAAGGTGTCCCCCTCCCGTCGAAGAGCAGCTGAGACTTCTATGTCGAGCGCCGAGCCCGGCCGTGGAGGCTTACTCGAAAGCATTGACATTCGCGGAGGCCTGCCGGAATCATTCGCCGAAGCCTACCCGGATCATTCGGGAGCCGTTGTATGCTGGGTTGAGCCAAGCAAGGTTGTCGGGAATCTTGGAAATCTTATGACAGTCCTCGAAAGTTCGAGATTCTTTGATGAATGCCAGTCCTGATAAGCCTGCTCTGCCCGGTTAAACTTAAAACTTGGCGAAACTTGAAGTCGAATTTTCGGAAGAGCTCGCCCTGTTCCGTACAAGAGTGGCTGATTGACCACGGAAAGCCCATACACGAGGCCATCTGAATCTGAAATCCTCATCTGTTCCCTTCAATCGTATCTGGTTGTATACGGAACCCGTACCGGCGCTCCTTTGACGATCAACGTCAGCGCTGAATTGAGAACAGCATTGCAGATCTGGGAGCTATGCGCGGTTTCAAATAGGTTTTGGGTTGGTGGTGAAACGGGACCTCTTCGACCTCCGGGACCTTCCAGCGAAGCGGATTCCCGACTGCTCTCGTATTTGTGAGCGGCTGCTGTATGTTGGATACGATTTAAGAGGAGACTTGCTCACAGATTCGGATTTGAACCGTTCTGGAATCCATGGATGTTAGTGCGCGCCGTCGAATCCACTTTCATAGCTGGAATCCGCACTCGGCATAGAAGCCTCGGTTGATGTTACACGAGACCCGAAGGATTTTCGGTATTTCGGGTTTTCGGGATTTCGAGCGTTCGCTATTTCGGGTTTTCGTTATTTCGGGTTTTCGGGATTCCGGGTGCACACCGCCAACGACGGAGAAAGCTCTGGAATTCTTCGGATAGGTACCGCGGATCTGAGTCGGTATGTATTTCGTCCGCTTTGCCATATCTGGCGAATAGAGTGTCTGTCACGTTGACGACGGTTGCCGCTGTTGTGTCTCTCCTCAGCCGGTCAAGTTCGAAATAGTCTGAGAAACCGTCAACGGTCACAAGGTAATTATGGTTATTCCACACGAAAAGATCTTGATGTATAACTTGCCACGGACGCGATGGTATCGGCTTCCCGATAAGAGGCTCGCGTTGTTGCGATGGCCGATACGTTTGACAGGTGTCACACGAGTCAGCTGTGTTTTTTATGTCGTTCTTAATGCCTGGCCAGAATAGGGAGTCTTTTGCTCGGCGGCACATTGAGTCGTATCCCAAATGCGATGCGTGAGTTTTCTTGAGGAGATCGCTCCGGAGGACTTTCGGTATGACGACCGCCACGTCCTTGTATATGATGCCCTTCTCGTGCACGAGCTCGTCCCGTACGTTCCAGTAGCCGGAATTCCTTTTCTCCCTTTCCCGCCATCCGGTGCTGATCGCTTCAATGACTGCTTGGAGCTCCTCGTCCGCCTCGGTGGCGTTTGCGATACGTTCGAGAGTAGGATCTGAGATTCTGGATGGATCGCAGTGCTCAATCTTCTCGATATCTATACGTCGTATCAGCTCTGGTGTATCTTCTGATTCTCTGAGAAGTGGATTTCTGCTTAGTGCGTCTGCCACAAGGTTGGTTTTGCCTTTGATGTATACGATGCGGATGTGGTACCGCTGGAGGGTCAGTCTCATTCTTTGAAGCCTCTTGGGGCAAGCGTCCAGCGGTTGGCTGAAGATAGCTTCTGACGGTTTGTGATCCGTCTGTACCGTGACGTCTGGGTTGCCGTATATGTATTTGTCGAACTTTGTGCACGTGACCAGGATCGCGAGACACTCTTTTTCGATGACTGCGTAGTTTTGCTCTGTCTTGCTGAGCGAGTGTGAGGTGTATGCGACTGGTTCCCCTTCTCGTAGGAGTACTCCTCCGAGTCCGAAGTTGCTGGCGTCTGTCTGAAGGATAATGGGTTTCGTTTGGTCGAAGTACGCTAGGGTCGGGGTTTCCGTCAGTCGCCTTTTGATCTCCTTGGACGCTCTTACCTGTTGGCTCTGCCATGCGAAATCGAACCTCTCTGTCTGACAAAGTCGTCTGAGAGGCTCCGTCAGCTCGGAGAGGTTTGGTGTGAATTGCAGCAGGTATTTCACGCATCCCAAGAAGGTTTGGATTCCTTTCACGTCGATAGGCCGTGGCATATTTCGTATAGCTTCGATCTTTCTCGGGTCGGCTCTCAGTCCTTCCTGACTGATGATTAGAGATTGGATGTTCAGGCATTATGCCTAAAATGCCTGAAAGTGCCTATTACGTCGTCCATCCCAACATTTCGCCTATTTTTGAGATTTCTCAGGCATTTTGCCTATTCTAGCTTTCCTTTCCAGTATCTGTGGTGAAAAAACGCAACATCCCCGTCAGGAGGCAGGATACGAGAATCATGCCAGAAGCAGAATAAGACCGAGACGGAATAACGATTCGAATGAATCGTAGGCTTCCAAACGTCGGCTTGGCGCAGAGCTCTAAGTAAGACTGAGCGCGGGGAATATGGGCTGCTGCATCATACTGTTCCCCTACGAGTTTGGTAGAGGGTGCGGCATGCTCACAGAGTAGGAGTCTAGGAGGCGGTACGAGTTCTTACTTCGGTGGCCTGGGTCCTCCGCCTCGTATTAATTGGTGATTCGGTGACAATCTCAACTACTCAACTTCATCATCCTCCTCCACGACGCATCGCTCCCCGGACGACATTTACGAGCTCATTCCATGTATTCGTTGGCGAGTGCACGACAAGCAAGCCGCACCCTCTGGGAAGCCATTTTGAACGTTAGCCGCGGAAACTCGAACAACGGTCAACGTTTCAAACGCTGAACTTCTGGTCAGCTCTGTGAAGTTCCTCATTTCCTCCGAAGTTCCCTCAGTGCCCCGCTCGTGGTTTCTGCACGAGCGTCTCCTCATTGTCAGATTGCGACATGTCCAACGGAGCGTCGAAATCGAGCCGAAGGCTGCAAGGCTATGTGAGGGAGTTCGGAGCAGAATCGCTCACGGCGTAGCCCCACTTCCTCGAAAAGCGCTTCGCAGAGACCCATTTCGCAGAAACCCACGTCGTAGAAACCCACTTCGCAGAAACCCTTTTCGTAGGAATCCTCTTCGCTAAAACTTCTCCTTCCTCGCCGTAAGCTAACTTGGCGGGGAAGCGCCTCTCATTCATGACGAGCCGGAGCGCGCTTGATCGGATGGCCGCTGTCCCAGCCGTCCATTCTCGCTTGATTGCTCAATTAGCCGCTGATCATTCTTGGTGCGACAAAATCCGAATGGGGGCCGCAGAGTTCCTGTTCCACTTGTCTGGGGTTGACTCACAAACCTGGCGGTCGAAAGGTCCTTTTCCCATACTGTAATTGGCAGACCATACACGGGAGCTCATGATTGCAAGGGCGGAAGCTCAGTCGAAGCTGTTCGATGGCAATCCATAAACATGGAATCGCGGACTCCGTGGAGACGTGGTCAGTTTCAATCATTCGATTCGCCCAAGATGAAATACCCTGAGGATGTTCAGATCGAATACAATCGCATGGCAAACTTGCCGTCCGATTCAGAGATATTCATTCATTCTATCCATTCTGATAACCAGTCGGCTGATGAGATGGAAGTGATCACATTTATTGCTTGATTGATGGCGGGTTTTCAGGCGATAGTAAGGATGGGGGAGGGGACATTCCCCTCGGTTGAAACGATGACTGATTGCGTGCTACGAGCTCCATCCTACACAATCACGGAGAGGGTTCTCTTATCCCGCGTGAAGTTCACAATCCGGGAATGTTGGAGGCGACATGATGCGTGTATGTGATGAGATCGATCTCATTCAGCTCAAGTTCGCCGACTAGAGAAATGAATCGCTCATTGAGTGCGCGGTACGTCGCGTTCACTCTCGGAAGCCGTTGTCCAGCGTCCAAGAGTAGCATCTGATTCCTGAAGGCTTCTTCCTGTGCTTTCAGATGCTTGATCATCTCGAAAAGGTTCACATGGCATTTCTTCACGATTTTGTTGAGCGCCTGATGCCACCCTTCAATATGGTTCGTCGTCCTCGCACCGAAGTTTGCATAATGATTCCACAACACACGTGGGAAAATGGTGTCATTCTCGAGCCATGTCTGAATGAAATACTCCTTGAACCTATCCAGTCTGTGGTATGCAGGGTGATCTGGACCAGGCGCATCCGCGTCGATCGCCAACCACGCTTCATTAATGCGATTTAGGGGTACGAGGGCCAATGCGGCCATAGATCTGATTGTTCGCCTTATATCTCGTTCCCTATAATCGCTCGTGAGCCCGAATTCTTGTACCTTACGCCAGAGGGCCTGAGTGAAGTGAAAGTGGCAGCCTTTGAGCTCGGCTAGTGGGAACTCCTGTTTGATTGCTTGGAGAGCCGCTTGCTCAAAGTCGAGCTGGAATTTCGGCGGCTCAAAAACTTTACCGATTGATGCCGCGTAGGTCCTCAAAAGCGAGAACATTCGTACATAACACTCTTTGCTCTTGTTGGGTAATAGAAAGTACGCGTACGGTATCATTTGATGCTTATAGAAACCATGCAACGTGTAGAGCTGTGAGAACAACTTTGGAACGACCCTGAAAGTTCCGTCCATGTATATTGCATCGGTTTCGCACATGGCGACCATCAGTTGCACTGTACTGAAGCCTAGAATCCGCTCGTTTGCACCATCATCGAAAAGATGGAAATCAGCTCCGTTCCGTGCCCTGGTCCACTCGCCTTCGATGACGATTTCCGAAAGCGATCGCGGAAGTTTTGGTCGCACCTTCGCTCGTGAGCGCTGGAGACCACTACGGACGGAATCGAACGATGGCAGCGAAGCCCCGACTTCTTCCGCATCGTGGTTCGCAGAGTGGCTGGTGACTGAGGTTGCCAACACGTTGGTGTAAACTTCCTTAATGCTCTTGTCCGCCCGAGCGAGAACTTCCATCTTCATCGCATTGACAGTTGAACGCTTTATGAGATCGCCATGATCTGGCGGGTGGTCGTGCACTCCACTTTTCCGAATGACCATTGGTTCCGGCGCCTAGAATAACCACTTTTTGTGATGGAAAGACAAAGTCGGCGGATACAAAGTTAGCTGTGATACAAAAGAGTATAGGGAATTCGTTGTCAGGAGTACTTACTTTGACTACGACCGCCCGCGCGGGGCATCCAGAACTCCTGAAGCGGACGCACCGACAGTAAGATTTGCCATTCACACATTTGTCAACTTCGTACAGAAAACTTTCGATTCCGAACATGGGCTTTCCTTTAGACGAAGACAGTTCATTGATATTCATCATGATAACTTCGAAAGCACAAAGCTGCCTCTCGATACGCCAATTTCAAACGACCCCGTAGGCTCGCCTGGGCATGTATCGTCCAGCGACATTTTTCCCCAGGATTTCCCCAGCCCCGAATCTGTGAGTAAACGTCGGATAGGGATGATAGACTCGTTGGGGTTCCCTCATGATCATCAATCAATGAGTCTGTCGAGCAAAAACAGGGCAAGGTGGAAAGGGCGGGATTCGATTGAGCGCGTCAAGGTTCGAAACTAGTGAGAGCCGCTTTCCCGGCGAATCAACCTCCGACGAGGAAGACGAAGTTTTTGGCCGAGTGGGTTTCTGCGAAATGGGCTCCTGCAGAGTGGGTTTCTGCGAAGAGGGTTTCTGCGAAATGGGTTTCTGCGAACCGGTTTTCGACGAAGCGAGGTAGAACCTCGCTCACGACCGACGGACGGATTTTGACCTGCAAAATTTGTGAGAAGCCCATCAACGGCGAGAAGAAATATTACGTGCAACAGCATATAGAGAGTGTTCTTCATCGGAATCGCTTGCGACGTAGAGGGAGCAGCAATCAAAGCGTTTGTCTGCCGGCAAACGTTCTGGAGCTCTCAAGCAAGGAGAAATCTTTCAGCATGGACCTCTGCCAGATGCTTGTGGAGTTCAACATACCACTGTACAAAGTGCAGCATCAGTCTCTCCAGAATTTCTTAGAGAAGTATTCCAAGCAGAAGCTCCCGGACCATACCACGCTCCGGAAAAACTGTCTCAACATGCTCTACGCTGCAACTATCCTGAGGATCCGTACCGAGGTCGGTGCGAATCGTATCTGGATATCGATGGACGAGACCCGAGACGCAAACGGCCAATACGTCGTCAACACAATAATCGGTTGTCTCTCGTCAGAAGCACCCTCTACCCCCTTCCTGATAGTGTCAGAAATTGTGGAACGTACAAACCATGCAACGGACGCGCAAGCTTTCATGAACTCTCTCCGTGTGTTGTGGCCACAAGAGATCTGTCATGACAAAGTTTTGCTCTTTGTTTCTGATGGGGCATCTTACATGAAAAAAGCCGAGGACGGTCTGAAGGTGCTCTTCCCAAAGATGGTTCACGTCACTTGCTTGGCCCACGCGGTGCACCGTGTATGCGAGGAAGTCCGAATATTATTTCCTGCCGTAGACCATTTGGTCGCCAACGTGAAGAAGGTATTTCTCAAGTGCCCGTCCCGCATCCGCACTTTCCGAAGCGCAGCACCCGATCTCGCGTTGCCTCCCGAGCCCATAGTAACACGCTGGGGCACGTGGATTTCAGCAGCGCTGTACTATGCCGAAAACTTGGACGAAATTCAGCGCGTCTTCTCAGAGCTCGACGAAAATGAGGCTGCAGCTGTGAAGAAGTCGAAAGATTTGATGCTCGAGCCAAGCTTGAGATTTGATCTCGCGTTCATCGCCGCGACATTTTCCGCCATTCCGGCACTGATAGAAAAACTTGAGTGCACTAGTCAAACGCTCGGAGCGACCATCGGCATTCTCCGCGACGTGAAAAGAAAAATCGACGACGCCGAAGGTTCGATCGGGGAGCTACTCAGGAATAAGATGAGAAAAGTTCTCGATCAAAATCCCGGCTTAGAGACGTTGGCTAATATCCAGCAAGAAGATCTGGATCTATCGGTCTCGGAAATCGCATCCTTCGAGTATGCGCCGCTTGGACCGTGGACGTCAAAAGGTCCTTCTCGAGGTATGAGTCGTTGCTCTCCGACCGCAGACACCGCTTGACGCCGGAGAACGCAAAGCTCCATATCTTACCGATGTGCAACGTCATAGATACCGAATAAAGCTTCCCCACGTCATTTTCATTCTTTCCGGCGCTGTTTTTCCTCTCCTTCATTCAACTGCTGAAAATGCCTTTTTTTTGCCTATTTCAGGATATTGAGTGCCTTCTTGCCTGCCTTTTTCCCAGTTTTTTTCGTGCCTGAACATCCAATCTCTACTGATGATATGCCCCAGGAACTTGACCTCCTTGACACCAAGTCTGAGTTTCTCCTCATTGAATTTGAGACCAACGTGGCGCGCGCGTTCGAAGAGTGCCTGGAGGTTTCGGTAGTGGTCGTCGGCTGCGTCTTCGGTTGTTTCGCCTTCGCCGTAAACGAGAGTGTCGTCGGCGACAAAGATCACTCCTCTTAGTCCGTCGTATGCTTGCATTTGCCTTTTCTGATACTCCTCTGGCGCGCTTGAGATACCCTGTGGAACTCTTCTGTATCGGAAGCGTCTTATGGGGGACCAGAACGTTGTTGCGTCTGCGCGGGCTTCATCGAGTTCCATTTGATAGAACCCGTCCCGAGCGTCAATCGCGGTGAATATTTTCGCTCTCTTCAGCTTGTGTAACGCCTCCTCCAGAGTTGGCATGGGGAACCGCGGTCGTTCCAGCGCCTTGTTCAGGAAGTGCGGATCCAGGCAGACGCGTAGTTTCTTCCCTTCCCGGTGAACCGGTACAATGTTGCTGACCCACTCAGTTGGGTAATCGACCTTCTCGATTATTCCTGCGCGTTCCATCTCTCGAAGGCGCTGAATGAGGGGCTCCACGATTGCTAAGGGGTTTTCCTGGGGGGTTGCTGCACTGGTATTGCATTCGGTCTGATATAAAGTTTCACTGTTGATGGTGACTTACCGAGGCCGTTGAATATGTCCTCGTAAGCGTTTGTGAATGATTCTAGTTTCTTGTTTTGGGGCATTGATAGGAAGTTTAAGCATTCGACCTCGGTCGATACCCGGATGAGACCGAGTTCGGGGCAGGTTTGTGCAGAGAGTAGTGTGTCTACTTCGCAGTCGATAATCTGGAAGGTGAGCGTGTGACGCGCCATTGTGAATGACTGTTATCCTTGTCGATCCGAGTGTTCTTGTTACGCTGCGGTCATACATCTTGAGGAGTGCTTTGTGTCTTTTGTCGATTCCGCTGGTGATGGTATGGTCTTTCTTCAGTTGTTCAAACTCGGACAGGCTCATCACATTGACTGTTGCTCCGGTATCCAACAGCGTCGTGAGTGTGGATGTTCTGTTCGGCGGCGATGTTTTGAGATTGAGCCTCGTGAACAGCTTCCTGGTCGGTTTGGTTCCTATGTCCTGGGTTGCGTAGATCTGTTCCTCGTCGCTCCACTCGTCTTGGAAGTCCGGTTGGTCTTGTTCCTCGTAGAAGACGGCGTTAACTGTGATCGTGGGTCTGCAACTGTTTCTGTGTGGTCTCGCGCCGAGGTTAGGGTATCTTGAAATGGTATTGGGATGTCTCGAGCTGCTGGAGTTGATGTTCCTTGATCCGGGGTTGGAGCGCCTCGATCCGAAGTTTGGTTGATCTTTCCTACAGAATTCGCCGATGTGCCCTTTGTTGTGACATTTCTCGCATGATTTGTGGAACGCTGGGCATGATCTGGGACCGTGTTTTTGACCACAATTGCCGCATCTTCTGGTGTTGGTGTTGAATGGGCGTTGCTGTCTCACGAAGTTGGTGTTCTCGACGGTTTGCTGTTCCTGTATGTTCTTGACCGTCTTCTCGTCGTCCTCGAACATCTCGATGATTTGTAACGCTCGATATGCGTCCATTTTCTCGTGGTCTTCTCGAAAGCAGGCTTCTTGAGCCTTAGGGTAGCTCGTACCGAGCACAAGAACGTCTCTCAGCATCTGCTTGGCTTCATCGCCGAATCCGCATTTCTTCACTTGTTTGTTCACTTTCTCGAAAAAATCTTCCGCTGTTCCTCCTAAGCTCTGTTTGGATCTGTAGAGCAGGTATCGCTGATAGATGATGTTGCTATGTGTATTGAAGCGTTTCTCCAAAACCGCGATGGTTGCCGTGAGCTGCTGGCACGCCCTCGTACCTTGTATGTCAGCGGTGTCGTTCTCAAATGTGCCAAGCTCCAAGTTGCGTATAATCGTTCCGTTTTCCTCACCAAAGATCGCCCTGAATTTGGCTATTCGTATGTCGGGGTCTTCCCTGAACATTTTGTCCACGAGCGCGTAGTCTTTGAATGCATCGATGAAGTCTTGCCAACGGGTTGAGTTGTCTTCTCCGCTGATCACCTTCATGGGTTTTGGCATGGGCATCCATGTGTCGCGGTTGGCCGTCATGCTGTCTTAGATCTTCCCCACGCACTTCCCGTCGGTAATTTTTTCACAGATCGTAGGTAATTCCAACAAGTTTCGCGAACTGCGCCGTGTAACGATGACTCCGTTTTAGGGAATGATGGTGATGATTCATTATTGTTGTCATGTGTCCTCTGGGCATGCTCTGCTACACGTTCGTTGGACTGGCCAGCGCGTTCACCGGATTGTAACCCGATCGAAAATTTGTGGAGCATTCTCGTAAGGGAAGTTTACTCAGGATATCGTCGATTCGATTCGAAGCAGCAGCTTGAATCAGCGATCCGGGCGGGCTGGGATGGAATTGAACCCTCTGTCACAGAGAATCTAACCGAAAGTATGAAAAATCGGATCTTCCTGGTGAGTAAGGAGAGGGCAATCCTATTCCTTACTGACTGACATCCCTCGGAACAGATGAGCTGCTCCAACACACTGAATTTCCTGGTTTTCTTGAGAGGTCGTATTTTTTTGACGCAGGAAAATATTAGGAATTATCAATGAAATTCCCCGAATATCCCGTTTTCGCCTCACTCGGGTCGGATGTCATAATTTTGCGGGAAGATCGCGCTATAGACGTCGTCGGAGCTTCCTCACCGTATTGTTTACATTATTCTGAAGAAATTCGGGGTGCGCTTATCATTATGAAGCGCACTGTATGACTTCCAATTGGACCGGCGAAGCCATGAGTGAGCATCGAGTCGATCGATATAGAGCCACATTACACATGAAATCGACAGATTTGCAGCATCAAATAATTGTGCGCAGATGCTATCAGCCCTGGCAGCCGACACACGTGGTTCCTGAGCAAGATTGCCAGCTGTGAGAGCTCAAACGCAAAATTCTGCAAGATTGCCGAATCGAGACAAGACCTCAATCCTTAAGAGGGAGAGACACCGATTAGTTTCTGCCTCCAAATGGTCCAACAAGAAAGCATGACACTCTATTTGACGTCGTTCATCAGCATCCGAGCTGTCGCCAAGTCCCGCTCGCGAACGACCGAACGTTCCGCTCGAGTCAGTGGTGCCGTCTCTCCTCCCCGCGTCGCTTGATGTACGTGCGCTGACGCGCACTTCTCTCCCCTTACGAGCTTAAGAATCATATTCTCGAGGCGACTCTCGCCCCTCTCCCTCAACGCTCGAACAAGCTCGATGTCGCGGGATATCAGCGACGCCCCCGCGCTTCTGATGGCGGTTTCGCTTTGGTTTTTGCGAATCTTCACCCCGACGACGACGACGACGACGCCTCTCACAAACCCAACCAGTTCCCCGCGTCGCAGAGTGTTCGGTATCAATCAATGATATCTTCTCTCGTTCCCGGGTTTGTCAGAAGCAGAATTTAGGAACCGGCTGCCGACGAAAAACGTCCTGTTGTCTCTCGCGTGGCCTGGGATGGTTCGCACTCCACGGAGTGCTGAAGACTTCAAACTCCTCAGAAAGCGCTGGCTGCTCCCGTGCGCTCCATGCAGGCAGTGCGATGCATGTTTTCCATCGATCGTTTCGAGGACGCTGCTCGCTTGGCTTGTTCCACCGGCCACTGGAGCCCTGGCTGAGATCTCGATAGGTCGGCCACTCAGCAGAACAAGCGCATTAACAGCGATGCTCTATAAATAATGAACAGCTTCATTGAGGAACTCCTTCCTCTCATTCGGCAGCTGCGTTTGGCTTGATGGCCAAACGCGCTGCGATTACCGACGTGTCTGCTTCCAGGAGAAGAGTGGCTGTAACTCAGGATCGAAATCCCAAGAATGGTGCAATATTCCCCCATACTTAGCTGATCAGTTTCAGCGAAGTTTGAATGAATAACTCCTCCTGCCTCGTCATCGTTTTATCCTTTCGACGTAGGATTCGTCTTATCAGACGCAGTCTTGAGAACGGAAATTTTCTGTCCGGATTTTTCGTCGAATATAGGCTTTGGCGAGTATTTTGTCTGAATTTTTAGGATTTTCTGCAATCTCTGCCATTTCGGCGTGATGAGTGAGTTGTTATCGCAGGCGAAGGGGCAACCAATGTTAATTGGAAGAAATTTCAGCTCAGTTCACTTGAGGGAAGCATGTCAGCTCATGCTCAGCCGTTGCTAGGCTGGAAGCTACCGCTACGATGCTGCGTCTACCCGCCACTACTTCCCGAGCCCAGACACCCAGACTACACTCTCTGTACATCCCTCTCTCTACATCTGTTGTATCCGACAATCAACTACAACGAAGCGTTTCGCGTGACGCTATAGAAGGAGCGGTCAACTTCGAATAAATGCTTGCTTGCCCATTCACTCTTCAAGTCCCAACGTCGTTGTCCTGATCCTGCTCTGATACACTTCATTGGCGCAGTCGAGAACTTGAACAGTCTGCTAACCTGTCGAACCATGACAGGAGGAAGACTAGACGGGGATCAGGATCAGGATGTCGTTGAAATCCTTAAGACGACCTTCGGATCCTCGGAATCAATGTTTCGGAGACGGCATGACTTCTTGAGTCAACATGCTCCGTTGACAGCTCTGGATAATCCAGAGGATATCGTCGGCTGGGCTAACCTGAAAGGCGATCACTCCGAGTGGGGCATTATGTCCGTGGAAAAGTTCAGAATTTTCCTAGCAATCAACTACGCAGCCGGTCCGACCTCTACTTCCCGAGCCCAGACTACACTTTCATCGGACGGAATCCATGTGGGTTGCGTACTGTGCGCTAAACGAGATACTCTCCCACCTAAAGTGGTATTTCGGTCCCCATTCGTAGCTCCCGAGAACCCTCGTTACCTGAGGTTCTCTGGGGGCTTCCTGGAGGCTCTCAATCCCCTCTCCCGCAATTGAAGATCAGAGACACTCTGTGCACGTGGGAACCCGCACAAGCTAAGGCTTCATTCTGGTCGGACGACACTTCCGTGAAGACGCGGGTTACAAACCGTTCCTTCAGCTACATACTCCTCACCTCCACCCAAAACTTCATTTCGGTCGTTCCCGCAGTTCACCGGATGCCCAGCCGTACCTCGGTTTGAAGGACACCCTACGGCGCTTCGAGAACCTGCCGGTACCTTTCATGCCAAAGCTTCATTTTGGTGGCATGACGTTTTCGTGTACGCGCCGGTTACGCGGTGCCGCTTTATTTGATCGGAGGTCAAATTTGAGCGGAGTCCCCATTTGAGCGAAGGCCTGATTTGAGCGGAGTCCCCATTTGAGCGAACGCCTGATTTGAGCGGAGTCCCCATTTGAGCGAACGCCTGATTTGAGCGGAGTCCCCATTTGAGCGAACGCCTGATTTGAGCTGAGTCCCCCTTTGAGCGAAGCCTGATTTGAGCGGACAGCGAGGAATGATCCCATCCACACCACCTCTCGAATGCCCTGCCAACAAAAAATCTTGACAGTTCGAAGCGGAGAAGAAGCCGTCGATCTCGACTTGCTTGTCGCCCGGGAGAACCGATAGACTTCGCGGAATATTTATCGTGTCTATAGCTTCCATGAGCCGACTGAGAACCGAAGCCCAAGAGGCCAGAGCAAGAATCGCCGGCTCTCAAGTGTCAAAGCCGAAATCGAAGGAACATAGGCCACCATTATGGACGTCGATGAAATGCTAACAGCTCAATCTCAACTCATCAGAATGATGCAGGAAGCGTACCCCGAGGGAGAAATGAAAACCTCTTCACGTGCGCAATCACACGCCCAGTACGCATCAAGCCAGACCTGGTCGAACGGTTGTGAGTGCGCCAGAGTCGCTTCCCGAAAGTGCTCCATTGTTAGAACCTCCCCTGTGAGTTTCTTGGAGATAATTCTCTAGTTCACGACGGCTGTATCCAGGATTGGTTTAAACACGAACTTGTGATACCACCGGATTGTGTTCCTTAGGGGGCGAACAGAAGCTCGCCAGCTGATCTGACGAGTCTACGCCTCGCTTTGTCTTGTCATACCCAAGGATGACATCCGGTGTGATTTTCGAGAGCCATCTCTCCTCCAGTTCCCAGAATCCATCATGCGTGGATCATGCTTCGTCGTCAGGAAGGAGGTATCCCGTTTATCCTTTCATTTACCGGCAACTATTCCGTCGGTCGATGCTTTGCGAATAATTTGATTTCGGTGAGATTGAGCGTCCACGACGCATCGCGGTAGATGCTCCCCGTTCTTAGGCACAGTACCGACAAGATGTGTACTTCGTCATACAGTTTCTCTTGCGAGAGTAACAGAGGTGAATTGGGGTTCGTCCCTCATCGAAATATGGCTTGGCTAGCTCCAGCACTACGTTCGAGGGAGAGTTTCTCGTGTGGACAGCTGTTTCGCCTGTGTAAACTCGCATCCAAGTGTTTCCGTCAGTGTTCCAATTTTTTAACGGAAGCCGACCACTGAGTAGGATCATAGTCTCATCGATCGGGAGTTTCTCGCCAGGCTTCAAAACTTCGCAATATTTGTTCTCTGGCATGTTCTGAATCTTGATGAATCTGCTAGACCTGGAAACCTTTCCTCCCTCGTCATCACTCGAAAAGTGCACGAGCCGAAGCAGTGATTGGAACCCATTCCGGCTCATGCTTCGAAACACTACGTGATTCTTATAGAAACAGCTCGTGCTCCAATGAAGCTCAATACTAGGATATGCAAAAAGGCCCATGTATAATATGTCCCCGAAAAATCCTCTCATTTCCTCAGGGTTTGTATCAGGGTCAAGCATTCAACCGACTGTTCGGAGTGAGGGCTGCAGCGCCTCATAAGAAGAACCGCCCAAGAACCTCTGAAATCTAAACTACCGATTTATTCATGGGAAGCGAGTCAAGAGCTGGCGGCGGCGGACCGTCTGACTCATCATGGAAACACAACAGGACACATGGATTGTAACGAAACTGGTAATTCACATAGTTTATTCAATTAGACAAAATCATTCAAAGACGCATACTCGCATCGGAAACACGGGTGGCCATCTCGGTTCACACCATCGAGCAGCGTCTCCAGCACTTTGACGCCCTAATAATGGAGTCTCTGGACTAGAACTTTGGGCTCGTTTGAGCTCGGCGACGCACTGCCCGTGGCACAAACCGACATGGGCTCACTGTCGCTGTCGGAATCGCTATCCATCTCTGAGTCCGAGCTGTCGCTCGACTCATCAGGCCAGTGAACGCTCTGTTGCAAGAGCCTTGGGTCGACCACTATGAGATAGCCGAACACTTCACTGACCTCTGGTGTGAGCTGCTGCGGTTCGTCGTCATCTTCGTCCGAGGACAGTTCCTGCTCGGCCAGAACCTCGGAGGTCTCAACTTCCACGTCAAGAACGATGTCGAGGCTCTCAAGGTGGTCGTAGAAGACCACGGGCTCCTCAGGCGAAGCCGATGTTTCCGACATGGTTTGGTCGTTGCTGTTCATCTTCAGTCTAGGTGAAGGACGATGTCAGTATAGAGGCGAAATGTTGAGTTCTGTGCTTTGCGCTCGCCGAGATCATGTTTAATAGTTCTGCAGGGGTTGTTTGAGAGAGGTGATGGTCGTTTTGATTGGTCCTCCGAATCGGCGGCCGTCAGGAACACCGCCCCCCAGAAAGGTCTGCTAGAGCGCCAGCACTGGTTCTCTCTCTTAGAGAGTCAGACTGCTGATTAGGTTTGAACTGAGACCGCAAGAGCTCTGTGGAATCTAGGCTTCAAACACGACCGAGCTGAAGCAATTTCGGTTTCTTGGCCCGGGCCGTTTAGAATACCTTGTTCAACAAACTTGTACCCGAAATATCGGAATACAGCAACGCCACCGATTCGAGTCATAGCTTCTCAAGCCACGACTTTGAGAATGACTCCGTCCCGGTCCGATCATACTTCCCCGTCGTTCTCACCATACTCTTGAGATGATTCCGCCTCGATGAGATCATTCTTTTTGGGGTCCAAGAAGCTTATTCCGGGGTCGATCTGACCGCACACTCTGAGATCCCTGAAGATGATTCCGAGATCGGTTTGAGCATATTTGATCACGTCCATGGACCCCAGTGAAACTGCAGATCGTTCTCGGAGTCACCGCCATGGACCCCCAGGAGTTTGTTCGGATCGACCCCGATATCACCTCTATAGATCCCCAGAAGCTGGGTCAGATTGAACCAGACTTTCCGAGCTTCGGAATGAGATCGTGACGTTCAGCGCCAATAGCCAGTCGCATCCAATCGATCAATTCCGCGATATGAAATGGGTGCAACGGCTTGACTGTCTGTGGTCGACATCTTCAGACACTCAACGAATTGTTTACAGCTCTCCGGCATCAACATGTAACTATTTCCTCCGCAGTGGGGGAAACTGGTATAATACAGCGGAAGCTTGAGCACTGTGCATAAATTGTCCAGGAGTGTGACACTGCGAGTTCCCCTCAATGAGAAGGACCTGGATAGACCCTGCACTCCGCAGTACGGAATACGGCTGTTTTTCCGAAATACGGTTCGTACTGTAAAACGGCGCTAGGAACCGTGTTATGGATGCGGACCGTACCGTACGGAGTACGGTCTCAGACTCGAATGCCTGGAAAGCCCCGACCAGCGCAGGAGATGACTCACGAGATCATTCTCGTGTGTAGTGTGCTCGCTCTTCGCTCAGCATTCCCTGATGTGACATCCTAGACCAGTGGTTCTCAAACTCAACTGACCCATCGACCCCCTAGGCGACTTCATTGAAGTTTATAGACTGCTGTCCCCCAAGGGGTCGACCATCGAGCCTTGATTCACCTACGTGGACGCCAAGGAGTATGGTCAAATGCACCCCGGCACCACCTCTGTAAACCGGAGATCGGCCATCGACCTCGTGGGGGTCGACCGTCGACCCCCAGGGGTCGATATCGACCACTTTGAGAACCACTGTCCTAGACGATTAGCGAAGTTCGGTGTCAGTCGGAACATAGGTTCACCAGATCAGGAATCAGAACTCCATCGGTCCAAATGCAGCTTTGTGAGCCAAATGTCGAATGAGGACTAGTTGCAGAGTAGATCTTTGGATGATGAGGTTGCTCACAAAATTCCTCTGAACGCCCTTCAGCTCCATTGCTGACTTCACTGTGACTCTGGTCGTGACTGACGGCGTCGATCGGCCGCCTACTACCCCGCTGGAGCGATCCGAGACACCTCTCGATTCTTCCCAAGCTTCGCTGCTTAGGGAACGAAGAAGCCGAATCAACGCCACAATAACACCACGGATGTTGATGAATTCATTCGAGCCGGGTTTCGAAACTTTGCCGAGATTACTTGTTGCAACCATGGAAACATTGCAGCCTACAAGCGTTCCCTCGGAACGCTCTTCCAGCCGGACGCGGCACGCCCGTCGCTATAGCCAAAACAGTCTTGGCGACGTTCATTTCTCCGATTATCTATTCTTAACGAACTTCTACGCTCAAAGCAAACATTTCAGAGAATTCAGGACCAAATACGGATTCTGAATAACCCAATCGAATTCGTCACTGTATGCTTTTTGGACCGAAAGAGTTCTGATTCTTGATCTGGTGAACTTATGTTCCGACTGACATTGAACTTCGTGAAGCGTCTAGGATGTCATATCAGGGAATGCTGAGCGAAGAGCGAGCACATTACGCACGAGAATGATCCCGTGGATCATTTCCTGCGCTGGTCGGGGCTTTCCAGGCATTCGACTCTGAGACCGTACTCCGTATTACCGTACTACGGTACGGTCCGCATCAATAAAACGGTCCGTAGCGCCGTATCACAGTACGGACCGTATTATGAGTACGGTTCGTATTACCATAATACGGTACGGACTGTATTTTCGGAAATACGCCGTATTCCATACTACGGGGTGCAGGGCCTAGACCTGGAGCTCCGTGCGAACGTAAAAACAAATCATCGAACATCCGATACAGCTTCGTTCAAATATGGATGCCTACTTCACAGCTGAGTCAAGGGTGGATCGACTTGCCCAAGGTCGAGGATTTTTTCATGGCAGAGTTCCAGCTTGCTCTCATCGAGGCAACTCAAAGAAAGATTCGAGATCAAATCACAGCCAGAGTCGTAGGCTAAACTCGGAGAGGAATCCGAGCCGGCCACGGCCACGATGCCAATGTGCGAAGTGCTTGACGCAGATAATTACACAGTCACCACACAATAGAAACACCTGCACAAGGATCGAAGGGACACGGGTCGGCGATAGATGACCCATCACCAGTGTGTAGCTCCAACGATTCACTCAATGTCGATGTATCCTGCCACGGGAGATCCGAGGCTGCTTCAAATCAATAAAATATCGGTTCATCTAGCACGCGCCTCGGTTGGCGGTCATAACGTCATACGGAGTCCGCCGGAATCGACGCCGCGGAGATGCTCTCTCGTGACCGCCGACCGGGCAGACGAGAACAATCCTTTACCGTGCGCGGAGAAGTTCCAGGAGTGCTATTCCCATCTCATCCGATCAGCGCGACTAGGCCCACCGGCCCGGCATGTCGCACACCAACGTTCAAGTGCAGTGCTCACTTCAAGACTCGAATTGAAGTTGGCGGACCCTCAAAGTCGAAGCAACAACAGTGAATCACGGATCGACTAGCAGGCCATCAGAAATCTGATCTCGCCCAAGCGTGGTAGAGCAAGCAGTTTAGGCAAGACCGTCCTCGGTAGACTGAATTAGCGTACAATCACAAAATGTCCAGTGCGAGCAGTAGCAGCTCCGAAGTAGGACTCAGAAAATCCTGGAACTCGAGGAACTTCTGAACAAGCAGATCAACGACCCCAGTACAGCAGGCCGCAAAAGCGTTGTCATCGAAGACAAGTCAACTTGCACCCAGCAGGAAGATCTCAGCGAATTCACGAGGATCAAGCAAGCCCACAGAGTAAACTAGCGTCGACCTCTACAGCCGGAACAGCATCAACGGTTCCTCAAACAGCCCCACCACCAGCCCCTGGAAATCCTTAGGGAAATGACCGTAGCAGCTGTAACACAGACACATTCCGAGTCGAAGGAGCAGAGCCTCTCAACCAGGGAGCCATCCCCAGAGTGAAGGCTCACACAACAAGAGCAAATCCATTCTACAACGAAGACCTCGATTCCAGGGATGCCATTCGGAAGACCGAGTATCTCAGAGACCATCTCGGAAAAGTGCTCCCAGAGTGGGCAAAGTTAACGAGCGGGATGCTCGAGTCAGCCTCAGACTCCCCTCTCAACGACTTTGTTGCAATCGAAGGGGAGTTTGCAATCTGCGGAAGTTACCTCAGTAATCTCAGAACGCTCATTTTCAACAACAGACTATCAACAGTCACGGATTCGACGTTTGGATTCCGAGTCGAGCTGTCAGCTCAAGGATCAGTGCATTCTACCCATACTCCGATGGACCCACCAACGTTGAACCATCAAGGATGGCATTCATCCAAGCCGCAACCAGCGGCTCGGAAGACGAATCAAACAGAGCCGGATATTTACCTGTCTGCCGCCCCTTCGCTCGTGATCACGGAATCTCAGAAGACGGAAGCCGAGCGCTGCACGCCCGCATGTCAGCTACCGAAGCGGCACCGAGCGTTCCTAGCGAGTCACAAAATCGCTCGACTCAGGCTCTAGCGGATAGAGCCCCGCAGCCCCGCTGGATAGTTCAGAGGATTCCATTCAAAAGCTCTCCAAGAATTTCAAACTGCCAACCTTCAGCGGAGACGTCAAGAGAGTTTCAAAAATTCATGGACACTTTCAACACATTCGTTCACGAACGTCAGATCTCCGAACCCCAGGAGATGATCTTGCTCCATGAGTCCTTGTCAGGTGGAGCCTATCACAGTGTCAAACAGCTGAATCTCAGAGCCGAAAACTGTCTCCCGACGAAACAACTGCTGGCAAAGCAATCCGGAAGAAAGAGCCCCGCGAAAGACAGCGTTCACGTGCCATGGACCAGATACTGTCATCCGGGCGTGGAATTCGCAACGATGAGTCACCCCGCTTTGCCAATTCCATTTCTCGACCCATCTTGGCCTTAATATTTCTGGGAGACACATACACAACTCTTACACCCGCATACGCGAACGAGGGGATCGGAAACCTCGCGTGGAACACACGGGTCAGAGGGCCTGCCGGGATAACATGGAGGGAATCGGCCCCACCGAAAAAAAAAACCAGGAACGGTTAATCCACGGGTTGAGCCGGGGCGCGAACAACCTAGCGTCAAGCCGGAATACAGACAAAATTCGTCCATAAGTGAACTGAATAGTACGGAGAAATTGGCTTTGGAGAACCTACAATGAACAAGACGACGATTTTTGAGGAGGTGTGTTCCACCCCCTCGAGAGGGGCAAATGCTTCAGCACATCGAGATTTTCCGGCGATGGCGGTAACATGTATCCTAAATTTCTCGAGTGCTTCCGCCTGAAAACCCCCTCAATTTATTCTCGACAGTCTCATCTTCAGTGCTCCGGAACGTTGACGGGCGTTCATCGAATCGTCATCTGAAGGCTAGAAGATCGGTTAGAATTATTTCAGGAAAGTGAATACCGGGTTATGATGACTGAAATAGCTTATGCGTGTATCACAGGAGCAATCTCGGTTGCCTCTTGAGAATATAATATAGATGCATGTTTGGCCACGCGTTGTCGATATCTCAGGATCGCTCAATGAATCAAGATCAAATTGATTTTCCATGAATTCGATCATTTTTTCCTTTTTGAGGGAGTCTTTCAGGTTCCACGTGAAATCACCGCATAGAATTAGTGGAGTTTTGTACACCAAGGGACAGAACATGGTCATATTTCAGTAGGAACTCTTCGATGAGTTCGAACGATGTTCCCGGATTTATATATACTGTCGCAATGACGGTTAGTTGGTTACGTAAAAGTGTTTAACAGGCACAAATGTCACCATGATCTTCATCGATGAGATCTGGCGTAATTGTTGGAGTTGCGTGCATGGGTGCTCCTATCCGTTCGTAAATAGCAATTCCACCAGTTCTATGTTGTCTCTTGTTTTGGGTCACGAGGTTGAAATCATCTAGCATGATTCCCTTGTAGTTATCATTCCGAGTTCCACTGAAACAGAAAACTGTGGATCGCATGTAGACTGTGTCGCTTGTGACATCCGATGCGTGTGCTGGCAAACTTTGGACGTTGCATGACATTAGGATCGTGGTCGCAGAACCCTTTCGATCTAATAGTTGATGATCTTGAGTTATGAATCGGTGATTTCTCGAACGTTGTAGTTCCGTTCGAAATTGTACCATTTGAGGAGCGGTCGCTTGTTTTGAATGATGGAATTGAAATTTTCCGGGACAATCATCGGGCGTTGTCAAGAATAAGCCTTCGACCGTTTTCACTCTCGACATAGCGACGTAAGCCAACTGTTGTTGTAGATTTTTATGGTATTCAAATAGGATATCGTCAAAGGTGCCACCTTCACAACCTCTATTCCTGGCGTCATTCAAGAAAGCCAGACTTGTATAAACCTTCATTCATGAATAAAGAGATCTGAAACTGAAACTGAAGAGGTCAGGATCCCAAAGACTGCCATAGAACAGATCGGTGAAGTCCCCGTTTCACCGGTCTATGAGGGTTCACGTCGCTGGTGCTTTCCTCCCAGGCCCTCGTTCCGCTCGTATTTTTCTTTGGCCGTCTTCACCTCAAACTTTCTCTCTGTTCTTCTCCAGGCACCGGAGTTCACGTTCAGTAACCGTCATCGCATGCGCCTTTTTCCTCGCGTCTCGATCCCTCTCCGAATCGCTTTCTGAGTCGATAATTTCCACTATCTTGGCTGACTCTCACTTTGTACCCCCGATTGTGGGTTTCTCTGATGTCCTCCCTCAGTCATCCTTTTTTCGAAGAGGAAAGGAACCCATTCGGCTCCATAGTTTCATTTTTTGGAGTAAGCCCCGAAAAAATCCCTTCAACAATCAAAGTTAACGGATATAGTTCCGAACTTCGTTGTCGAAGGAATCTTCCTGTGTCAAGTTTCACACCTCAAGTCTCGGCGCAAATCAGATTCGAGCATTGTGGTTCGTGCCAGTTTGTCATGCGAAGCCTTGAGTCTTCACGAGGATCTCAGAACATTTAATGTAGATGAAAACGGGACAGGCTCCGAACCGTTTGTTGGAAGTCGAGGATAGTTCGATCGTTTCAATCAACGAGCAGGCTTCCGCAACATCCGCATCCAAGGCGAGTCCGCCAGCGCCGACCACTAAGCGGCTACGCTATCCCCAGAGGAACTTAGAGAACTGATCCAGAGAGAAGGCTTCTAGGATGAGCAGAACTTCAATGAAGATGAAACAGGGCTCTTCTGAGAGAAAAGTCCCTCCTGAACATTCGCAGCGTAAACCATGAAATTTTTCAACGGTCACAAAATCGCTAAAGATCGTCTGACACTCCTTCTGGGCGTCAACAAGGCAGGAGACTTCAAGCTGAAGCCGATGCTTGTTTACCGAGCAAAGAATCCTCGAGCTCTCAAGAAAATTTGCAAAGAGGCACTGTTTGTGCTCTGGCGGTCGGATCCGAAATCCTGGATGACAAAAGCTCTTTCCGAGGATTGGTTCATCAACTATTTCTGCCCAGTTACAGAAAGATACTGTCGCACGAAGGGAATCGGATTCAAAATCCTTCTGATCCTGGATAATGCTCCGGGTCTTCCAACAGGACTGTCAACCATGAAGGAGAACATGGAAGTAGTATTCTTCCCGCCAAATACGACCTCCTTGATCCAACCCATGGACCAAGGTGTCGTTTCAACCTTCAAGGCTTACTACTTGCGCCGAACGATGTCCCGAACTATCAAGGACGCGACGGGAGATGATCCTGAGTAGGTCGAATTCAGGGAAACATACGACATCAAGGAAGTTGTCGTCAACATAGTCGAGGCCTGGGATGAGGTCTCGGCACACAATATGAGAGCAGTTTGGAAAATCATTCTCTCACATTGCGCGAGTGTGTCAGTCAACAATAAGGAGCAACGTACTGAGATTATTGGAGACATGGTGGAAATCGCAAAGAAAGGAGGTCTAGATGACGTAAATACGGAGACCATAGAGGAGTTAATCAATTGGAAACCAGACGGGTTTGACAATCAGACGCTCATCGGGATGGATCAAGAACGAGCTCACGAGGTTACGGTTACGATCTAACCATACTTTTCGAGGCCCATGGAGGTGAATTCGAAGCCCGATTTTCTGCAGCTCCCTCTGAGTATAAGGTGGAAACCTCAGAGTATCTTCTCGATGGCAAACTCCACGATCTCCTCCTGGATCAATTCTTTGTCACAAGGAGGAATTGTTCAGGGTGCCGTTCCAAATCCTTGTCCCAACAATCTTCGTGGAACCATCGTACTGGCAGGTGTCCTCGAAGGAAGAGTTGGAAGCCCGAATCCAGTTCACACAGAACCCAAAGTTACTCTGCGTACTCACGTCGGAGCACTGGCCCGATACTGGATATCCGCTCGATCCGCTTCGGCATCCTTTGGTTTTCACGGTGGAATTTTCGGAATATCTCCTCAATGGCAGGATTCAGGATCTCCTTCTGGATCATTCCCTCGTCATCGGAATTGGCTTAATTTCGCTGTACTCTCATGAGGACGCGAAGCTATCACATTCACACACATGCCAATTCTGCTCCGGGGAACTTCCTGACATTTAGCCCCAACAACGGGAGGGTATCAGAAAAAGGACCAAACTCGCAAAGGATACGAAAATACTGCATGAGTATATACCTATAGAGCACGCTCCACTTTCGACGGCCCACGCGGGTCCGTATCACAGTCCCGGCGATCAGCTGATGAATGCATTCCTGCGGACGGAAACTGAGCGCGCTGAATCCGAATTTCGGAGGGTTCTGTGAGACACCCACTCATTCGCCGAGTGTCGCCATGATGTTCATACCGGAAGTCAAGTGACGAGGACGAAATTCATCCGTGGGCCACAAATGGACATTGGATGCATCCGTCCCATGTTTCGGAGACTTTCTACACCGCTAAATCCCTTGGAGACCCGAATCCGACGGAATACTGAGAAACTTGGAAGTTTGGGCCCCGTTTCAGACACTCGATTCGCCCCGCCTGCGAATTTGCTGCATCTCGGTTGCATTCGAGTGTGAAAGCCGTGACGTCGGGAGAAACGCGCGCCGAGAGCTGCCTCATCCTTGTAGGCGAGGAATACAACCAAGCTCCCCTCAATGAGAACCGGCCGCTCGCCGCTGGACTCCCAGCCTGGACTCTGAGTCTGGCCCACGCGGACTTTTTGTCGAATGGGATTCATGGAATATCTGGAGTAAAGAGTACAGGAGTCCCTTCGAACGTGAACATTCCGTCAGCGAGCGCCAAGACAACTCGGAGACCTGGATCGTTCCTTGGAGATCGTCCTCACTTGTTGGACGCCGGAGTCGACCGTGTTGTGAACGGAACGCTGGGAACAGCATTTGTACTTCGAAAATTGGCGAAGTTCAACAATTTTCATCGAGTTCGGTCTATCCTGAATAGAATAGGAAGAGAAACATTCGTACTCGGACTTCGAGATTGTGGGAGCGACATGCTTGACGGAAACTGCAGGTAGAGAGTGATCTCCCTATTTCATGCTTTCTTCAAGGCAGAAGCTTTCTTTCTCCATGCTCAGTTCGGATTTCAGATCATACGGAAAAGGAAGCAGCTTCAGAGCGCCTCGAATTTCTCTGCTCAGGACAGATGGCTGCACCCTACCGCTGAGATGGCTCAGCTAGGTGTAAGAACATCTTCTTCATCATTGCTCGAAATGAGTTTCTCGTGGAGCTTTCCTCTTGAGTGTTGCATTTTGACTTGATAGAGAATTAGAGTAAAGATAAAGACAGTTGAAGACATAGAATCAGGAAATGCAGAGTAGTGGACCCCGGCGGAACATACGGACCGTGGAAGAAAACATTGGATTCGAGTCTGTAGAGTGCACCTTCCATAGTTCGATGATTTCATTTTTGGATGATGTATAGATTTCCCGCAGCAAACATTCCCCGCTGGTCTGTAAGAGGAACCCGCGAGCGATAAAGCATGCTCAAACCAGTGAACTCTGAAATTCAAAAATTGGCCGCCTGTCTGTAAGAGGGACCCGCGAATGGTAAATGATTCTCCACAACCTCTGGACCCTGGTAAACGAAGAAATTGGCTGCGAGTCTGTAAAAGGGACCCACAATCGATAAAATATGCTACCCAGCCCATGAACTCTGAAAAACAAAAACATCGAACGCTAATCTGGATATGAGACCTGCGAGACCTAGAAATCCATGGAAAACTGCAGATTAAAAGAGGTCGAGCTGCGTAGGAATGGTCGCCAGGGAATCCTTCGTACACGTGGTCGTTTTCCACGAGCCAGTGCTCCAAATCCGGAATGCGTGTTCCTCTTCGCTGTCTGCTAATACTGCAGGAGGCTCGGGCTCCTCCTCCGGTATGTCCAAATCATCAGGTGCTTGACTCACGGGATCTTCGGGGTTCCCAATACCGGCGTCGTCACCCGTGATTTGGAAGAGTCCGTGACGCGCGAAGCAGGCTCCAACTCTGAGCTTGACCCGATTAATAAATTGTAGTGGAGAGATTTCCTCGGTATCCAATAAATTCCATGACTGCGAACTGTTGAGTTCGTTGAGTCTTGTTGCCCGACTCGGCCTCGATCCGATGTGCATGGTCCCGCCGCGATGGATCTTCTGGTCGATGATTATGTCTGCCGCCATCTCCAGGTTCACTGAAATCAAATTTCAAACTGCGGCGTGTGTACCCAAACGGCGTCGCACTACAGCGTTGTTTGATTCCACGGCGCTTTTTGGGCGTGCGATTATCCTGTAAACTGAGAGATCGTCGGGCCCGACCCGAGTTAACCAAAAGGTACGCACGTAGTTCGCGAGTCTCTCGAGTTGCGGATGCGCAAGTTCCACCGCCGCAGCTAAACAGTCTTCGAAGGCAGGCCTGATTTGGTCGGAGGGCAGGAGGGGCAGAGCACAGAAGCCCAGAACGCGTTACAGTACTCCCCCCGGACCACGAGGCTCCGCAGCCAAACCGATTATAGGAGACCTGGCCATTCGAATTACGCTTTGCGCGTAATGGAAGAGACAGCCTCGTTCTAGAGCATGAGGGAATTCCGATTGGGCTGCGGCCCTGATCGAAGTATCCCAATCACTCATGAACTGCTGGACAGCCAAACCTGGACTGGCTGCTTTCAAACACCCGAACACCCACCTGTAGGCAGGGGCCGACGCGGAATTCATGAGAGCACAAGCCACCATCCCGACGTGACCCTGCCAGTTCCCATGGATGGTGAATAACTGCGAACACAAATTCCTGGGAACAACTTTGTAGGTGGCGTCCGCGTGCATCATCACAGCTTCGTTGAGCAGCTGGAGCGAGCTAGCGGTCGTTAGAACGAGCGCATTATGCTCAGCACTATAGAAGCTCAGAAGGCGCTCACCGTGGACAGTGCGTGTTGAAAGTACTTCGCCGGGCCCGTAGGCGCTTAGCCGAAGTACTCTGCCTGCCCCGAAGGTGCCCGGCCGGTCTGTACTACAGAACCGTCGGAATTCATAGCTGGCGCGCTCTCTCTCCCTCCCAAAAGAATGCGTCCATCAGCCTTGCTTCGGGACTGTGATCGTCAGCCCCCAACGCTCACACGCGAGAGCTTCAAATCTACGAAATTCAGTCGTCTGCTCTCCACCACACTCTCATCTATACAACATTACTTCGTTATCCTCTACTATTCATACGACACCGAGATTCATAAATGGAATTCAGAATTTATTCAAATTTCCCTCGCTTCGGAAAAATCTTAAAGGCCTCCCGCTGCGATTTTTCCGCTCCAATTTTTTCGATCTACTCCGAGTCACACCCCGGTAAACAAGCCCGAAGAAGAGCGCATTTCTGCGCTAAAATCGATTTTTGGTAATTTCAAATGCTCATATCTCGAGAACCAGCGGAGCTACAGCGCCGATGAAACAAAACCGTTGTGAAGCTCTTCTCGAGGGCTATCGAACGCCGTAGGCAGGGGGTTCCGGGAACCACTTTTCTAGTCGAGGAAAATGAAGAAGTTGGTTGGTTCACCCGGAAGGAGAAGGCTGACCACTTCCTCAGATATCGCTGAAAGTACTCCTATCCATCGTCTACTCGCAGGGCAAGTTTCATCTCGATGCGAGTTTGCGGGGCCGAGATATCAACAGTTGAACATCGGCGGTGAAGCGGGTTTCCCCCAGATCCCGGAAACACCTCTCCCAGACTCGGAAGAGTATGCTCAGATTGGTCCCTGATCATACTGACTCACTGAACACACTTCTGAGGGTCGATCGGGGTGATTTCGGGACGATTTCTGAGCACACTTTTCCAAGTCAGGGAGGGTGATTCTGGGACCAATCTGAGCACACTTTGACGAGTCTGGGAGGGTGATTCCGATCGATCTGACCATGATTCCCAGAGGGATGACTTGATTCGATGACTTCGATCCAGTTTTATGCTGGGTTTCAAGCGAGTTCTGGGGGAAAACCGCTTCATCGCCGATGTTAAACTGTTGATATCTCGGCCCACAAACTCGCATCGGGATGAAACTTGCCCTGCGAGTAAACGATGGATAGGAGTACTTTCAGCGATATCTGAGAAAGTGGTCAGCCTTCTCCTTCCGGGTGAACCAACCAACCTTTTCATTTTCCTCGACTAGAAAAGTGGTTTCCGGGACCCGCTGCGTACGGCGTCCGATAGCCCTTGAAAAGAGCTTCACAACGATGAAGCTCTTTTCAAGGGCACAACGGTGAAGCTCTATCGGTAGCGCTGTAGCTCCACTGGTTCCCGAGATATGAGCATTTTAATTTTTCAAAGATCGATTTTTGTCGGTGGGGCGCTCATCCCCGCAGGCCCTTTCTGGAACAAGCTCGAAGCTTTAATGTCCTTCCTGGAATCAGAATTTAGCATAATAGAGACGCTAATCGCCCATAGCTCGGTGTCCGAACCTCCTTTCAACTTCCGACGAGGAAACCAACATCGTCAATCGCAGAGCAGCCAGAACGATCCCAGCGAACCATCCGGCTCAAACAACTTCAATGCGAGTTATTGGTACAACGACACGTCGAATGATTCCACGTGGCATCGGTTCTCTCAGAAACCCCACGTTCTCCTTGTTTCTCGAATTGACCAGCCATCGATTTGAAGTGCAAGGAAGCAATGTTCCTGATCATGAATCAAGACGGTAGAAGCCTTGAATGGGTCGATATTCTGTTGGGGTGCGAGAAGATGGCGAACGAAGAAGATCACGAGTTCGGGTGGTCTAAGGCCAAGTTTGCACTGCCAATCTCTGTAACTTCGCCCGGAAGGAGCGAAACGGATATACTCCGAAAACGAAGAGATCATCCAGGGAGTGCAGGATTGCTCCTGTATAGATTGTATCAGCACATGGGCAGACGCTCCCGAGAAAGCTTGGCAATGCCATCAACACCACCTCTCGAATGCCCTGCCAACAAAAAATCTTGAAAGTTCGAAGCGGAGAAGAAATCGTCGATCTCGACTTGCTTGTCGCCCGGGAGAACCGGTAGACTTCGCGGAATATTTTTCGTCATGGCTGAAAACATTAAGATACCAAGCTTTCATGAGCCGACTGAGAGCCAAAGCCCAAGAGGCCAGAGCAAGAATCGCTGACTCTCAAGTGTCAAAGCCGAAATTGAAGGAATATAGGCCACCACTATGAACGTCGATGAAATGCTCACGGCTGATGCAGGAATGATGCAGGAAGCGAACCTGGAGGTAGAAGTGGAAACCTCTCCACGTGCGCAATCACACGCCTAGTACGTATCGAGCGAGACCTGGTCGAACGGTTTTGAGTGCGCCAGGGTCGCTTCCCGAAAGTGCTCCATTGTTCCCTGTGAGTTTCTTGGATTCTCTTGGAATTCTCGGGTTCACGACGGCTGTCTCCAGGATTGGTTTGAACACGAACTTGTGATACCACCGGATTGTGTTCCTCAGGGGCGAACAGGAGCTCGCCAGCTGATCTGACAAGTCTACGCCTCGCTTTGTCTTGTCATACTCATGGATGACACCCGGTGTGATTTTCGAGAGTCATCTCTCCTCGAATTCCCGGTATCCGCCATGCGTGAATCATGCTTCGTAGTCAGGAAGAAGGTATCCCGTTTATCCTTCCATTTACCGTAACGAAACTGGTCATTCACATAGTTTATTCAATTCGACAAAATCACTCAGAGACGCAAACTCGCATCGGAAACACGGGTGGCCATCTCTGTTCACACCATCGAGCTGCGTCTTCCGGCACTTTGACGCCCTAATAATGGACTCCCTGGACCAGAAATTTGGGCTCGTTTGAGCTCGGCGACGCAGTGCCGCTTTCGCTCACTGTCGCTTTCGGAATCGTTGTCCATCTCGGAGTCCCAAACGAAGCATTAGAACAGCCGGGGATGTTCGCGTGCGGCGGGCATCGAACCCGCGACGCCCAGGGAGAGATCATATACTTGGGGTGAATTCGTTACACTGACATGATATGGAGCATGGTGACACAGAGAATGAGTTTCGTGATAGGTAAAATCGGTAGCGTGAACGTTCGCGCCAAGTTGTTCGCGCAGGATTGTCCGATCCCACCGTGTTCAGACGATACTCTCGACGGCTCATCTGACTGGCGCAGCCTCCTGTCGGCCCGCTTCTTCGTTCAGCATCCACTGTACGTTTCTAGCGATCGAAAAGCACTCCGGATTGCATTCCCACGGCCAAGGAAAACCTTTTCCGCGTCGGTGGATCCTCTTTTCCAAAGGCGGGAGGGGGATCTTTCGCCCGGATATCGGAAACGGGAAACCATCCACAAAACCCTGAAAACCCCACTCCCTCCGCTACTCTGCTGCCGGGAACGCGGAAGGTGAGTCTTCCGTTATACATTACTTCCAGCAAACGGAAAGCTCTGCCAAGATGTTTAATTGTGCGCTAGGAGGGACATGCTTGACTCATCGTTCGGGTCCGGGGGCAGAGGGTGTGGCCCCGGCCCGCCATTCTTTCTCCTTCATGATGCGTTCTACTTTGCGCGAGATTTTCTTCTAATCTTCTTGGGTACTGATTATCTGTCTGATTAGGTGTGGGATGTCATTTGCTATGAGTTGCTGCCAGAGTTGATTCGGTGCCCGTTTCCCGAGTCATCTCTTCCATGCGCTGCCCATAATCCTAGAAATTTCCATGGTTCGTCGGCATTTGTGTTGGGTGATGGGATAGGTAGCCGAAGTCACCAGTCGCCAATACTTAGGATGCATGAGTAGGTCCAACGGTCTTTATCGGCCGTGTCTCACGTGTGCTGTCAGTTTTGAAGCGTGTCAGCTCCTATCTATGAACTCACTCTGCCTTCGTCCTCGTCTTCCTCGACGCTCCCGTCCATCTCCAGATTACATCGTGCGCAAAGTTCGGCTCCCTCGCTCGCCAGCAGCGACCGGGGAACCATTCTGGCGAGGACAAGGCGAGGGTCTGCGTTGACGTGGTACGGTATGCTCTCGTGATCCGTATGGCCGAAATCCTCCGTTCCTACTCCGGCGATTCTCTGTTCTTTTTGAGTTTCGGTTGCGTCACAGGTTCTTGGGGGAATCCTCGCGATGTTTGTTGCTGTTTTCATTGCATTTTCGGTCACGATCTTGATATATGAGAACGATGTGAGTTCCGATGCCTCCTGCGGGGGACTGTATCTAGATTGTGTGATTCATGATCTTCGGTCTCGGGTTTCTGTCTTTTCTACTCCTGAAGAACATCACTGCTTCAGTCTTCTGGGGGCCAGGATAGTTTATTTTCCTTCATCCAAAGAACGATTATCTCAAGGGAGTCCCGTGTTGTCTACTCTGGTGCCTCAAGAGTTTCGGCCTTGAACACCAATGCCAGATCGTCTGCGTATGAAATCGTCGAGGCTCCCTCTGGGAGTTTAACCTCGAGGACATTTTCAAAGGCGACATCCCACAGGGTGGGATCTAGGATGGATCCCTGCGAAACCCCCGCCGTCATTCCAGGCGGTCTCGCTCTACATCGGTGATCCATCGGTTCTGTAGTGGAACTTGAGAATTCCGCGAATATATCCAGAGACGCTTCTTCTCTTCAAGCTAATGAAGATGCCCCCCAAGTCATGTCTAGGGGGATCTATGTTATGCGTTGTCTTCTCCGCCAGGGTTCGCTCATCTTTTCCACGGCCAGTCTCGGAACTTTCTGGATGGCTTGGAGAGTGGATCGTTCTGCTCTGAAGCCATTTTGGACCTCGAAGTTTCCCCCCCTCCTCCAGCTCCTGCTGCAGTCTGTGATTGATAATGCTCTCTGCTCTCTCGCCTCAAATGTCGAGGAGGGCTCTGTTTCCCTGGTTTCCCGCTTCCCTGTATCTGGAAAGATGTCAGTGTAGAGGATTTGGTCCATCATTCCTGCAAAGATCTTCGGCCATATTGCCATCAGCATTTTGAGTGTCTCCGAGGGGACGCCGTCCGGACCGGGGGCTCTTCTGTTCGCACTTCTCTCTGCTGCTCTTTGAACTTCAGCCGTGGTGACGGGTTGGATGTTTTGCGGTTCCTTGGCTGTCATTCCCCTCCAACGAGCGCTCTTGATCGGGGAGAGATCCTGGATTCACTTGTCGATGTTACAACGACAGATGACCGATGTCATTTTCATAGATTTTCGTGCGGCCTTCGACGTGATAAACGACCGTCTGCTCGTCTCGAAGCTTCCTATCTCTGCCCCCCCCCCCCCTTGGCTGTGCCGCTGGTTTGCAGACTGCTTCTCCGATCGCCAGTTTTGTTTCAGACAGATACCCTGCTCTTTCAGGAGTGCCCCGGGGCTCAGTGGTCGGCTCACTTCTATTTCACTTGTATACTGCGAACCTCCGATTCGAGATTCCCTTGGGTTTTTCTCATCAGACCTACGCTGACGATACACAGATCTTCGCTGATGTGTCCCGGCCCGATGGCCGCGTTGCTCTACAGCAAACTCTTGGTGACATTGAGGATTGGGCGGACCGTTGCAAACTACATACTTCCACCTCAAAATCTGCTAGCCTTCAAGTACTTCATTCAGACTAATTCGAGTACGTTCTCTTCGGGAAACAGATTCCTGAACTCGATCATGTCAAAGATCTCGGAGTTCTTCTTGCCTCTGATCTCAGCCCTGAGGGCCATCTCAAAGATGCTCTCTTGCGTGCCGACCGCACTGTCGATTTTTTTGTCCGTGCTTTTGACTTCGAACTCCCTGGAGTAAATACCAGAGCCTCTAACGTGCTCAAAATGCCTTCTCTTCTGTATGGTTCGGAAGTCTGGAGACCCCGGAGGGATCTGTCGAGATGATGTCCACTTTCCAGGAAAGCCCTGCTTCAACAGGCTCGACAGTTTGTCTAGAGTGCTGATTCGTGGATTGACGATGGCCGAAGCTGGCTGAGCTGATCATGATGTGATTCACACCGCGCATTCCCGCACTCGACTTGATCATTCCCTACCTTGAAATGGATGTACGAAAAATGAACATAGAGGAACAATTTATTGATATCACCTACTCAAAATATTGTCGAACATACACGCTCTTCATTCATATCTCCTATTCTCACGGGAGTCTCCACCTCCTCTACTGACTTCCCTCTCTAGTACAACTGCCCGCCGCTGGGTCGCCTCTCGAGATATTTCTCTTCAAAATGCGACATTCGACCACTGCTAGCATGATGGGCTCCTGGCCGGCACTACTGATCGGTACATCACGCATTCTGATGTTCCACTCTATTCACTTGAGCACATACCTAACTGAGCACACCATTATCGTCAGACTTTTCCTTGTCTCTTTTCTCATCTAAGAACCTCTAGCCCTCCATACATCGTTATGCTTATACCATCAGCGAACCTTTCCTTACTCTCAGTGATGGTATGAATCCATCTGGCACTCCTTACTATCGGTGAAATTGTGCTTACAACTTGCCCTCTATACAACACGGATATTGGAGGTGGATATTAAATTTTGAATATGGTGAGGGGAATCTCGGGCGGGTGGAGTATGATGCGGGGCAGGGAGCACCCGATAGTGGACGGGTTCCGGGCGTCGGGGCCGCACCGCCGGTTGTGTGGGAACGGGCCCTGATGGTAGTATTGGTCGTGGCCTTTCCACCGGGCACCCCGTTCGTCTCCGGCTTATCTCAGCCTCCGGTCACTCCGAGTACAGTTCATTCACGTTGTCGCCTCGCTATTTCCACCTGATAGGCGATTCGATCGAAGCCCGCGAATTCGGTGTATTCCGCGACTTCCTCCCCGTACCTCTTGGCGACGTAAGCTCCCTCGACCGATCTTTCGTTGGCGACCTCCTCGCAATCACGAGCCATGTGGCCGAGACCCTCGCACCGGTGGCAGAATCGTTCCGAGTGTTTGGGACAACAGCGGCTGAAGTGTCCAACTTCCTTGCAAAGGTAGCGCGTGACGCACCGTTCCTTGCAATACAGTGCGATCGTCACCGCATCGGGCTCACGTCTTCCTCGGCTTCACGCCCTGATCTGGTATCACGGTCTTGGTCACCGTCCACCTCGAACGCAAGCGCTCCTTCGCTGTCTAGTTCAACCGCTCAGCGTCAGGGCTTCTCGTTCTTCGGCCCCCTGGCCCTCACCCTAGAGCAGAACTGCTGGTCCCATGGCCTCAGTCGCTTCCTCGTTGTTGGCGTTCATCTTTATGTCCGTTTCAAATGGTGGTTTGGCAGGAGAGATCCAATTCCTCTGCGCGCCCGCTATCGATACTCTCCCCTCTCCTTCACACTCTGTGGTTACCCACGGGTTCCAATCGTTTCACCTAATACGTGCACTTGTGCTGTTGATTATCCGTACCTCTTTCCACTCTCATGATTGTCTCGACCCACGCTACCTGAAGTTGTCCTCAACGTATCATTCGGAATACCTACCCGTGAATTTCGACTGTCGACCCGGATGTGCTGCTCTATCTACTATTTCTGTATTATCTCCATGTGCCGGTTCTAACCGTGCCGTGTTCAAATCCCTATGATCTCACGTTCGTGATTTATTTTCCCCTATTCTTTGGTGAACATCAATTCGCTCTCCCTCTGATGATTCAGACGTCTCTCCCTCGATCGGTTTCTCCGCTGTTTCTGGCCTCTCTTCTTTCGTCTGCTCGATCTCTGCCGGCTTCTCGATTCTTATGGATTCGATGACGTTGTCTGATCCCACCAACGATCCGATGCCTGCCTCTTCCAGTTCTTCTTCGTAGTTGTGTGTTCCGTCGTGGACATCCATTCCGTCATCGTTCTCATCGTGTAGCCGGAACTTTTGGTTGCGAACAATTCTTCATTAATTTTCTCGACCTGGCCGCTCGATGAAGGTTTCTGAACATCTCAACACAATCCTACGAGAGTTACGCGTGAGCGCTCTTCACTTCTTTCTGAGCTTTCCGCCGACCAGAATCCAAAATGTCGTCATATCTGGTTTCCTGGAGGAACGCCGACTCCGAAGGCGCCCAAACAGTTCGCGATTCCCCGTATGCGTCGGATCCACGGATGGAACTTGAGGACTCCAGGCGCAACAGAAGACCGCCAAGTACTTCCCGGTTCAACGACTCGAATGGCCTGGGAGTGTCACCGATCATCGACGGCTGCGACCCGATCGTTTACCCAGCGTCCATCCCCGGCCGGCCCTTCATCCTCCACCTTGTGATGACCCGCGGAGTGTCGAACTCCGAAGTGTTCAGCGTTCTCCGTCGCGCAGAAATCGTTTCCCAGACGTCGATTGTCAGTGTGACGAAAGCTTCGACGAGAAATTTCCTGCTTTCGGATGGCCGCCTTGGCCACTATGACGTGCAGATAGTGCCACGAGTTGCCGATTGAACCGCCACGATTGGTCCATGGCAAGCGCGATGCCTGCCGCCGAATTCGATTCTCAGGTTGAAGCTGCTTCAGCTCAGCGGGTCACTTCTGGAGCTGAAGGTAGTGAGTGCATGGAGAAGTACTACGCTCAGAGGTTCCGGTTGGTCTCCCGCTCCACCCTGGAACATCCACTGAGCCGCCAGGCTTGGTTCTCAATCAGCCCGGAATAGATCTCAAAGCACATTGCGAGGCGCGTGGTGTCCCTGAGCCAAAAGCTCGGGAGGAAGATACGGGTCTTCGACCCATTCTGCGGAGCGGGCGGCTACATCGTGCAGGCTGCTCTCATGGACGAGGTGTCGCACGCGTTCGCGAGTGACATCAGCGCCTCGGAGGTGTAGTGCGCGAAGAGGATGGCGGACCTTTACGGTGTGCCCCGCTCGAAAATGTCCTTCAGGGTGAGCGACATTTTCGACATTAGCACGAGCATGTTCAAGGAGCCCGTCGACGCGATCATCTGCGGCCCTTCCTGGGGTGGTCCGGCCTACCTGACTGGGGTCTACGACCTCAGTCGGATGAGTCCAGACTATGAGAAGATCCTGAATCACTGCGCCCGGTTCACCCGTCACCTCGACCTCCTGCTCTCGAGAACTGTTGCCGTGGATCAACTCGCCGGGACGGCAGGAGGCGCGGGGTCCGTCCAGGGCGTCGAGCTGGGGCTCAACTTCCTGGCAGGAAAAATAAAAACATCAACAGCGTACTATGGAGATTTGGTCAATAGTCATCAATAAATTGTTCTTCTATGTACATTTTTAGAATTCATTTCAAGAGAGGGAATTATCGGGTCGAGTGTTAGGATGCCTAGTGTGAATCACATCGTGATCAGCTCAGCCAGTTTCGATCTGAGAGATCTACTCTTGACCAAATACGAGCTGTGTACCCCCAGCGGCAACATTCTGGTGGCTCCCTTGTTTCGATCTGTAGTGCGGTCAAGCTTGACCCGATCGGGCAGGGAAAGGGACTAGGGCTAGGCAATTGTCGATTCCGAACCGAATCCAAAATACATATTGTTGGGCCGGCCGTCTCTGGAGGCTGGCCCATAGACCACAATGAGCCCTCTCCCGGCTGCTTCTTTCGGAAGCTCTGGAGTTAGATGGGAGGAGAATAAATGGACAAGTTGTCCATGAGTACTAGACCCTTCCTTTGTTTTCCGGCTGAACCTCTCCAGCCAGCCCTCAGAAGTGTCCCGGAATCACCTTTCAGTATTGCTTCAGTATGAGTACTAGACCCGACTGGACTCTTTATTCTTGTAACTCCGTGTATAGATTAGGCTAGATTGTAGGACACCGAAGTTCGGTGCAACTCCCACCACGACAATACAACAAGTGGCGACGAGGAACTCACTAGTGACTGACCAACACGGAGTGAAAAAGACCTACGACGTTCGTGGCGTTAGGAGTGACTAGACTTCAGTGAAGTGCTACAAACCTACAGCCAACGGACAACCCCACGAAGATGGCAAAATACACGGAAGAAGATTTGCAAGTAATTGTCCAGAGAACGATCGCGAACCTCAACCTCGATTTGCGGAGCGGTGGATCGGAAAAACCAAATGAAGGCAAATAAGACTACAGACTCAGCATCGACAGGATCCCAGAATTCAAGTTCGACGTCGAGAACGGCAACACTTTCAAAAATTGGTTCGAACGATACCAATTCAGAGTGGAATCAGATGCAGGACCCATTCGAAGCAGTGAGTCGCGAGCCCAGTTCATCGTCTCGAGACTGAGCACGGAGAAATACAACCAATTTTCTCGGAAAATGATGCCGAGGAGAATCATGGAACTCGACTATGAAGAGCTGATCGAGGAGCTGAGTTTCATCTTCGACCCTCCAACGACACTGTTCCATCCACTCCAGCGACCTGAACTCCTGTTCAACCGAAGACTTGCAGTGGTTCGTCGCAATCAACGCTCTGAAAGGCCCTGAACACAAACTGGCAAGTATGCGGGCGATGAACTTCGTCGAAACTCAGGGAAACCCTAACCTCGACGAGATGTTGGAAGACTTGGAGCTGTTTGAGTCAATCCGCCAAGACGCGATGGAAGACAACGAAAGACGCAACCCATCCGTCTACCAAGTGGAAGACAGAATCAACGGCCCGGGACCCAGCAACTCGCACCTTGCTTGTTACAGGTGCGGTGGGAAAAACCACGACTTCAAGCAGTGCCGATTCAGAAATGATACGTGCAAAATCTGCAAAAAGAATGGGCACCTAGCAAAAGTGTGCAGGAAGGCAAACAATCGCGATTCAAATGGTTCAAGGCCACGCAGACCCAGACCAAGGGTAAACCAAGTGAGAGCAACGGTAAACCAGTCAGCAATCAACCGTAACCATAGAAGGACTTCCAGTGAAGTTGGCAATCGACACGGGAGCTGAGGTCACCCTGATCAACCGGAGAACCTGGAAACAACTTGAGGGCCCGAGGTTGAGCCCGTCCCCGTGCAGATAGACGGCGGCGAATGGACTCGCTTTGAAATCCTACGGCTTGTTGCAATGTGAAGTCAATCTGAAGGACGGAACCTGTCAAGGAAGCTGCCATGTCACAGACAACTGTCCACTGATGGGCCTGGATTGGATCACGAAAGAAAGGGAAGGGTTTATCTTGAATCCTAACCTATGGACACAACCGATTCTGCAAGTCGACGAGCAACAGCCTCCAAACGAAGCGACAACAAAGATGCTCGAAAACCCTGAAGCGCAAGTTCCCCATAGTAACAAGCGACGGACTTGGAAAATGCACGAAGTATAGAGCAAGGATATGCTTGAAACAGGCAACCAATCCAATTTTCAGGAAGGCGAGGCCAGTGGCCTACGCAACACTGCCAGACGTAACGAAGGAAGTCGAACGTCTGAAGAAACAAGACGTTCTGGAGCGTGTGGACAGTTCCCTGTACGCAGCACCGGTGGTGGTCGTCAAGAAAAGCAACGGTACCATCCGCCTCTGTGCGGATTACTCAACGGGGCTGAACGCCGCCATCGAAGAAGACAGCTATGCTCTGCCAACTGCAGAAGATATTTCAACACGCTCAATGAAGGGTGATTATTCTCGAAAATCGACCTCAGCGAAGCGTACCCACAAATTCCGGTGGAAAAGGAAAGCCAACACTTGCTAACCATCAACACACCGAAGGGACTGTTCAAGATGAAGAGACTTCCCTTCGGAGTCAAAACAGCACAAAGCATTTTCCAACTAATCATGTACACGATAGTGCAAGACCAGCCAGGTACAACAGCTTATCTAGACGACATCATCGTCACAAGCAAAGACAAGGAAGAGCACGAGAAAAGGCTGCTAAAACTGTTCCAACGGCTCAGCGAATTCGGGCTCAAAGTTCGACTCGACAAGCGCACACACATGGAGCCCGAGATCACGTACCTGGAGTTCATCATCAACAAGGAAGGAAGAAAACCAGACCCTGAGAAGACGAAGGCCATCGCAAACATGCAAGCCCCTTTGAACATCACTCAGCTGAGAGCATTCGTGGGTATGATTAACTTCTACAACAGCTTCGTCCCGGATATGGCAAATCTACGGGAGCCTCTCAAAAAACTCCTGAAGAAGAACGCATCGTTCAACTGGGATGCCCAGTGCGAACATGCCCTTCAGGAAGCAAAGAAGATCCTTCAGTCAAATCTGCTACCAACGCATTTCGACCCGAACCTCCCAATGGTGATATCAGCGGACGCCTCGGGATATGGCCTGGGCTGCGTGATTCTCCACGAGTTCTCGAACGGCACCCGCAAGGCAATCCAGCACGTATTGGAGCCATGGCCGATGGCTCGAGGGCCGTGGAAACGAGTTCTCATGGACTATGCAGGTCCAATCGACGGATTCTACTATCTGGTGGTCGTCGACTCGTTCTCAATATGGCCAGAAATCCTGCAAACAAAGAAAATCATAGCGGAAGCCACCATCGAGTCAAGGGAGGAGCTGTTCACAAGACACGGCTGCCTGGAAGAGCTCGTCTCAGACAACGGTCTACAGTTCACCGGAACACCAATGAAAGATTTCTGCAAGCAGAAAGGCATCAAGCAAATTTTCACGGCCTCCGACTGCCCCATGTCAAGCAGACGAGCAGAGCGCTTCGTCGACACTTCCAAACGTTCCTTGAAAAAAAATGAAGGAAGAGAGGGGGAGCACGGGTCACAAAATCCGAGTTTCCCTGAGAACCTATCGGAATACTCCAAATCGTGCAATCGAAGAAAAATGCCCAGCCGAACTCTTCCTCGGGCGCCGGCTCCGCTCTCAGTTGGACCTGCTTCGCCCGGCCACGGCGGTGAACTCCTTGAACCGTGAGAACACCACGACATCATCTTACTCGAGAAAAATGAAGAACGACTACGACAGGCACCATGGCGTTGCGATGAAAACGTTCGAACAAGACGACATGGTGTACGCTACCAAACATCAGAACAACATGACGTTCTGGGTGCCAGGCACCGTGCGGAAGCGAACAGGCAACGTCAACTACGAAGTCGAAATCGACGGAAAAATGGAAAGGAAACATGCGAATCAGATGAAGCCCCGGTTCGGCGGTCAGACTCCTAAATTGGACTGGGAGGACCCCGTTGAACAGCTTGTACTCCAGCTACCACACTTCAGAGGACTTCGGGAGCCAACAAGGAATCAAGCCAACGGAAACAGCAAGGGCCGATCCCGCATCTCCACCCAACGGGTCCCGAACCACAGCTCCCAAAGATAGTCGAACGACTCGAGAGCAAAGTGTCAGCTAACGCTCGCCAAGTGGAACGCGCAGTCGCCGAGGCCATCCGAACCGTCCGGGAGGCCCGACATTCTATGGAACCAACTCTGAGCAAACAAACTACTCCGGCGACAGACTCCGAGCCGAGCCAAGTATCGAACTGTCCAAAGGACAGCAAAACAGAGTGTCAAGTTGACACACTCATGGCCCCGCCCGGAAACGCGCGTAGAACGAGGCAGGGGTCATGACGGCTACGATGAATAACAGCTCGGAAGAGTCGCGAGAAAACTGTTCTTCCTCGAATCAGGAGCCGTTCGCCGCGATGACTTCCTCGAATCTACGACGGAAGTTCGTCGTCTGATGATTGTTAATATTCTCTTCCATCCCTCGTTCCGCCGTGTGTTTTTTCATGCATCCTTCTTCTTCTCCGCTCAGGATCTAGAGGTGCCTGAGTGCCCTCCTGTAGGAAGAGTAGGATGATGACCCTCAGTTACTGATGAGACAGCCGGAAGGTTATGACGATGGGAGCGGGAGAGTTCGCAACCCCTGAGGGCCCTATACGGTTTTCGGCAAGCTCCGCCCCAGCGGAATGAGAGAAATTCTTGAGTGCTGGAGGAGTTTGGAATGAGCGCATTTGCTCATGAATCTTGTGTCTTTTCACGTGAAAACGTCGTTCCCGGTGGCTTTGGTGCGGTCTGCTAGTACTTCGTCATTTTTGCGATGGCTCGTGATAAATCGAGAACGCTTCAATCGTTTCGGAAGGGTAACAAATTAATGGGAGAAGCCCTCATTCGATTTGGCATTCACTTGAGAAAGGGTACTACCGGATAAGGGGTGTTCCAGGCCACGACTCCAATCTCCGAGCTTGATTCTTGGGCGTGATGCCCCACTCCTAGAGAGCATATTCACACATTTCGAAAATCCCGATCGCCTTTCAAGTCTCAATGGTACGCGAAACGGGACTTAGGAAGGAAACGGACCCCTCAAACAGAGAGGTTTATTCCAGAAACTCGAGAAGTTAATTGTGCGAAAACTGAATGAGTTAGAGATTCGCGCTCCATGGCGTTGGAACCGCCCTGAGTTGTTCGTTCGAATTGGAGAAAACAGTCCACTGTCATGTCCACTGAGAACCAGGAAAAAAAAATACGACAACCACGAAGGAATCGCTTGAGCGGAGTCCTTCTGAGATCCTTGTTCTCCTACGAGGCCAACGTGACCCATTTGGTATTCTGCTTCTTTGGTTGCGAGTCGTTTTTTAGGTCTTTCCACCAGAAAGCCTCAATTTCGACTGATTGAAGAAAAAAAAGCTTCGCTCGATCCGACTCCTTTGTTTTCCGGCTGAACCTCTCAGCCAGCCCTCAGAAGTGTCCCAGAATCACCTTTCGGTATTGCTCGATCCGACTCTACGCATTCTATTTCATCAGTCTTCGTCGCTGTTCTCTTCGATTACTGGCATATCAGAACCGCTTTTGCAAAGCGAACTCAGTATTGCATTCGGTTTGATGATCGCTGCGAGGAAGCATGCCTGGGATAGATAGTGAATGGCGGCAGCTACATGAGAACACCAACACAGAACTCGGCGGCTTCCTTGAAAGAGGTGACGTTTGCTTCCTCGACCGCGGATTTAGGGACGTGAAGGATCACTTGGAACGAGAGAGGTCTCACGGTGCTTAGGCCGATCTGGAAGTCTCCTGGAGAGCAGCTGACAGCCGATGAGGCTAACGCGTCTCGGTTTGTGACGACAATCCGGTGGGCTTAGGAAGCTGTTCACAGCATTGAAGAGGGCAGTGACCAGGACTACTGAAATGAAATGCGTAAAGTATGATTGAGCGATGTTTTTCATCTGGTCGAAATTGAGGCTTTCTGGTGGAAAGACCTCTATAACGACTCGCAATCAAGAAAGGAGAATACCCAATTGGTTGCATTGAACTCGTAGGAGAACAAGGATCTCCGCAGAGCTCCGCTCAAGCGATTCCGTCGTAATTGTCATATTTTTTTGAGTTCCTAGTGTAAGGGTGTTTTCGCCCATATAAACGAATAACTCAGGACGGTGTGAACTAGAGGGTTGAGTACTGCTCTCTCCCAGCTTTCCAACGCGACCAAGCGCGACCCTCGCGGCCGAATTTCGGGATTGGATAGGGTAAACTGGATACGATCGGCGTGTCCGAGTCTCAAGATCTTGAGACGTGAATTCAAATCGAACGAAATAGAGACAAATTGGTCACTGGGGAGATGAAATCTTGAGGCCATCCGAATCACGAGGCTCAGCTGTCTGGACGTGAGATCGTTGATCAGTTTCTGCTCGAACAGTGGGGAGCTATCCATCTCCAGCTGCAGAACTCGGAGATTCGGTTGGAAATTTTGCACTCCTCGCCCACATTAGAATGGCCAGCCCGCAAACCTGGAGAGGTGCTCAGCAAGCGGGGAGCTAAAAGCTTCGAGCCGCCGAAGGACTTGAAGAAGATCTCAATGAATTGCTCCAGACATCGCAACACATAGCCCCCCCGATATGATAATAAAAATCGTGGTCGGCTCGCAACTCACTTCACCAAGGACAACACAGCAAACACTTGGCTGTGTAAAAACGATCGCCCTAGAAAGCCCCATGAAGTGAGCGGAAAAGGCCGCCAGGCAATGAGCGCTATGATCTGGATCCGAGGCCGGACTCGGGATTCCCCGTTGGATCTGAACCTGGATCCGTTCTCGAATCCACATCACGTGAACTTGAACGTTAGAGTCTGCGTGTTTGGCCGGGATTTCTGCAAGGTGGCGTCTGTTCCTTATTAGTTGAGGTCCGTATTCCGGTTTCAAGCGTTTGACACAGATTCCGGCTATCCACTCGTGCGAATGGTTTGCGGGTTGGATTCGTACTCGTTGCCCGGCTGTCAGCTCGGAGAGTGGCCTCGCGCTTCTGTCGTAGGTGGTTTTCTGTCGTTCGCGTCTCTGTGCGATGTCTTGTGTGATTAGCGCTGCGTTTTGAGCCGCCAGAGCTGATGCTTTGGTTAGGACGGTGGAGGCCGGTTCCCTTCGGCCAGGCCTGCTTACGGCCCTCCTTGCCACAGATAAAACACATTCTCATCTCGAATGTACAGGGTGGTCATCTTAAGTCGAGAATTTTCTTACTCTCTCTTCTTTCGCTCATAACTCGGTGAAAAATCAGCGTTCGATAGATTGAAGGAGTGCGCATGTATTCTTCCTCGATTTTCGTGAATCTATAAAATATGAATTCTGAAAATCGACTCGAAGATTTCCTTTCTTCAATTTCAACTTTTCTCATGAAACTGATCGACAAAGTTCTGAAGTCGACCGATCGAATTCGGAAGTGCCAAGGTCAACGCACGATGGGAGGCTGCTCAAACGCCCGTCAACTCCATATTCCTAGCTCAGGATCTGTGGGAAAGTCGAACGATCGTTTCAACCTTGACGTCATCGTTCGCCCTCCTTGCAGATCCTGAGCTGGGAATCTGGAGTTACCGGGCGTTCGAGCAGCCTCCTATCTCGCGTCGACCTTGGCACTTCCGAATACGATCGGTCGACTTCAGAAGTTTGTCAATCAGGTTTTTGAGAGAAGTTCAAAATAAAAAAAGGCAATCTTTGGGTCGCTTCACGAAACTCATCATTTTGCCGATTCACGAAAATCGGGGGAAAAGACGCGTCATCCTTCTAGCTATCGAACGCCAAAGAAGATTCCAGGATCGGATGATTTTTTAACGAGCCACGAGCAAAGGAAGAGATTGCAAGAAAGTTCCCGACTCGTGATGGAGGATGAACGATGACCAAGATGAATATGAAACTGAGGGAAACACTCAACAGCCCGCATGGCTACAATTCTTCCACATGACGACCACGAGCTGTCGCACGTCGCTGCCGAATTTCCCGCAAGCGACACTCCGATCTGCCCTGTTCCGAATGCTGCAGCTCTCTCTCGACTTATCCTCCTTGTATCCACATCCATCGATGTCTTGCACTAATTCCATCGTTTTTTTTATGCTCTTTACCTCTCATAATGATTATCAGGAATGCGTTTTCCAGAAGTAATCCTTCGAGTACTTGCTCTTCGATCTCTTCAAACTCCGATTCTACCTTGAGAGCGACGTGCTCTCTCCTTGTAACATTCCCGACCCCTCTCCTTCTTTCCCCACTCTGTGGGAATTCCTCCATCACTCCCCTCCTTCTCCTCTTGGGCGCATACGTTTCTATGAACAGCGCTTCCCAGTCCCCTTTTTCACACCTTCTCCCATAATCTTTCTGCCAATATTTCGCCGGGCCAACCTTTTCAGCATTCAACACGATTTTCGTATAGCCCTCCGTACATTTTCCTACTGTCTTTGTCTGTACTACATCTTGCAACCAGCTCTCTGCTATCGTTACGGTCCCACCTGAGAACGTTCTCAAAGGCGTTGCTGTGTCGTATGGCTTGATCCTGGTCTCTAGTTTCGGTTCGTCCACCTCTCTGTTCTTCACCTCTTGGCTCTGTTGCATCTGGCCTTCCATCCTCTCTTCCATGCTTGCCAGTGTCTTGGTTATCTGCGCCAACATCGTTGCTAAACTTGTCTCTGCCCATTTTCCGCTGGTCACTTTCGACTAGGGGTCGCAAATACCTCGGTATCACGAACCACGTACGTACCCAGTCCCGGACCCGGGTGATCACCCGTGGAGCCGTGTCTGGCCTCGAGTACCCGGGTCCACCCTCGAATATGCGGGTCCACGGGTCCGGCCCCGGAATCAACGCTCCAAATCAGTAGTCGGGCGTCGGAGACCGGGCCGGTACTCGGATACCCGAGTTCGGAACCGGGTACGCGGGTCTGATAGCCGGCCCCTACGTTCTTCGACCCCTACTTTCGACTGATCTTCTCCTTGACACTTCTCCTCGATGCTGATTCTTTCACCATCGCTGCTAATGTGAGATGTTTTTCTCACGGAATGACAACACAGGTATTTGCTGCTAGGGCGGCACCAGGGGCGGCATTTTTGCTTCTCGCTCCTTCATCGGAAAGCTCTGGTTCACAAGCTATCGCAGAAGTAAGAATGGTGGGAAAAAGTGAAGTCAATTACCTGGAGAAATTGTCCCACGTGTCGCAAACGATCCAAAATTAGATAATCGTCCTAATGAGATCTCGTTAAGTGAAAGTCGGTGGATCTCATATCATCGTAGTCGAATCGTTCACTCATTTCCTGCCTTTCTTGTTGCGCTCGCACGCTTCGACGAGTCGCTTCGTCGGGTTCACCAATGAATGATTCAGCTCATTGCTCAGGCTGAGGCGAACGGCAAGGTCTTCATTAGTGTGGTAGAATTCCGAGCTATTCTCCTCATCGTAGCCGGGCAAGCAAAGGATGCCATCCCAGGAGATCCCTGTAGAGCTCAGGGCTTCCAGTCCGTTTAGTCTCCTCGCTATTAGTATGACATCCGGAGTCGCAACTCGCGATCATCCTCAGAACAATATTTATACGATATCCGCGAGTCGCAGACTAGAGGGGCGCGACGTTGGTTTTGGCTTCCCGACTTCTGAAACCTAATCGCGATCATTAGGTGGTATCTGAGACGCGACTTCCGCAGAAAGCAGTCAGATATCAAGCTACGTTCATGGATGTGACAATTCGTTTTCTCGCTCGTTCAAGAATTCCCTGCAATAGGGAATATATTCTGGTGTACTTCGAAGTAGCAGAAAAATCTGCCGCACGAGGGAGATGGAAGTTTTTTCACTCACGATTCGCATTTCGAAACGGGAGGTATTTATTTTTCAGGTTACGAAGCAAATTCCTGAAGGATCCCTCCCATGCCGAAGAACCTCAGTCCACAGTATTTCAGAGCACGAGGACGAGAAGCTCAATTCCATAGGCATCGCCAGAGGAAGCTCCGAAGTTTAGTGGATCCGTCGCTCCGCGATGGTTGCTATCTGGAAATCGAATTGGAGACTCGATGTCTTGTGCTGCCTGGGCGTAGGATCGTTGATAAGTTTCTGCCCGAACAGTGGGGAGCTATTCATCTCGGGCTGGAGAAATCAGAGAGGACGAGAAGCTCAATTCCACAGGAACACCTCTGGAATAAATCACGGCGTCGTCCCGCCGAGAGTAGAGAGAGTTCTCACTATCTGGAAATTGAATTGGAGAACGACGGCGGCGCCTGTGGCAGAAGTCGTGAGGAAGCTGAGGGAGTTCCCAATCTCCAAAGAGTAGCAGCCGTTGCGTAGGACGTCTAAATCTTCATGGAAACGCAAAACCAAGAGTATCTCATCCATTCTCTTTCCGGCGATCATGCGACTCCCGTTCGACAATCTTCGCTCAACTTCGAGACACGAACGCCGTAGCATCGTGCTCTTTCTGGCGAGCTCGAGCAGTTGAATTAACACAGCGGAGTGCTCCATGATTAAACTGATGACGGTCCACCAAGTTCTCTCCATGTGGAGCAAATCGTTCACAGCGTGGACCGCTGACATGAATATTCGCGAATGATAGAGAGCGAGCACCCACGCGAATAACCTGTTAACGTCTTCTACACGACGCCTGAACTTCCATTTTTGTTCCAGAAAATCCTGGCTGTCGAACTCGATGTCTTGTGCCTGAGACAATACAGTGTTCGCAATTTGCTCAGAGCCACCCCGATTTCCGCACGAAAAGTGAATCGGAAGAGGGTGAGATCCTCAATTGCGGCGACCACGGATGACGGTGGCGGAGACGAAGATGAATCACAGACAAGAGGCGTTTTTCACCCGTATTTTCGGGGTAAAATAGCGAAAGGGTCTAGCCGGATAAGGTAGGGTTAGGTGCCCCACCACTACCGATCTTCTTGAAAACGACAGGATCGTGTTCTCTATGTGGGAGAACGTATTCCTGAAGTTTTCAGCCTTTTCCGTTACCCAGATCCAAATCTATTAACATTAATTAAAAATGGTTCAATTAAATCCGCATGGTCAAGAGCAAACTTAAAATCGTTATATCTCGAGACCCGATGGGCGTACAGCGTCGAACGACAACTTTTTGAAAAGCTCTCATCGATGGCTATCTTCTCATATAGCCTGTGATCAGATCGAATGATTTCGAAGGCATCAAAAATCGAGGGTTTCCCAATTTAGACGGTTGATACCCTTCCCGTGGCCGGCCAAGAATCGGCGAAAACCAGAATGTAGCCCCGAGTGCCCTCTTCCTACTCAAGAAGTTTCATCCAAATCGAAGCTTAGCCTTCGGAGTTATCGCTCCGAGTAGGTAACCGACCAGACCCCTCTCTCACTTTGGAGTCCGGAAATTCGCTCGTACTCAACTTTCACGCGCGCAACTGTCTCAAGAGAGCGCGTCTTTCAAGTTTCTGGCGTCCATGTTTGTTTCGCGTCGGTAACACGTGCGGGAACACTTCCTTGTGATTGAAAAGAACCTGGAATTCGATTCTGTGATTCAAGGTATTGTCACGGAGTTAGGCAGAACCCCCAACCAGGTGGCGCACTACAAAAAGAGACTTTGGGAAGAGTTTTTGTGAGGAAGAAATGATTGAAAATAGACCGTCTTTGCTAAGTTGTTGATTGAAACTTCCGACTGAGAGATCTACTGTGCAGTCAAGTGAGAATGAACATGAATTCTGTTTGAAAAGTGAATCGGTCGGAAGTCACATCAGGCCCATACCAGATCAAGCTGGCCATGTCTTATCTGGCCGAAATAATGGATGAAGGTGAGAATATTCCTATGAGCTACGTGAAAGAGATGCGGGATATTGTGCGGCTCGACATCAGATCCGGACACGTCAAACGGAAGAGTTATCGGGTGTGTAGGCTTCACCTTTTCGTTTCCCTCAGAACCAGGTTGACTCATTGTCAGAGAGAAAAGTGAACACAGATTCCACTCGGATCGTCTGAGTGGTTTCGATTCTGTCGACACATCATTTCACTTCGCTGTCTGTCAGCTCGGGATGCCCTCTACTGGTCACCGTATGAGATTCCAGCTGTTGTCTAAACGGCGAACCGTCTTCGTCAATCCCTTGCAGGTGTTCATCCGATACGTGCCTTGCCAGAACGGTCTCCGAGGGATTTCGGCCTACTGGTGCGAATGCCCAAATGGTAATCGGAGCGTAGGATGCTGTGCCCACGTGGCTGCTGCCGTGTACTACCGAGCTCTGGCTGGGTACCAGCTCCCGATTCAGCGACCAGCGGCCGAACTCTCGAATCTCTTTCTCGTTTCGGAGCCCGAAACAGAATCGGAAGAAAGCGATCTTGAGGGCTGAGGATTCCGAGGGAGAGAAAATAAAGGAGAAAAAAAAACTCCAGGATGTGGCTCAGAGATTTTTGCAATATTTTGAACGTTTCAAGCGCGTTTGAGTCGAATTTCCGGACTCCAAAGTGAGAGAGGGGTCTGGTCGGTTACCTACTCGGAGCGATAACTCCGAAGGCTAAGCTTCGATTTGGATGAAACTCCTTGAGTAGGAAGAGGGTACTTGGGGCTACATTCTGGTTTTCGCCGATTCTTGGCCGGCCACGGGAAGGGTATCAACCGTCTAAATTGGGGAACCCTCGATTTTTGATGCCTTCGAAATCATGCGATCTGAACACTGGCTGAATAAGAAGATAGCCCTCGATAAGAGCTTTTCAAAAAGTTGTCATTCGACGCTGTACGCCCAGCGGTTCTCGAGATATAACGATTTCAAATTTGCTCTTGACCATGCGAATTCAATTGAACTATTTTTAATTAATGTTAATAGATTTGGATCTAGGTAACGGAAAAGGCTGAAAACTTCAGGAATACGCTCTTCCACATAGAGAACACGATCCTGTAGTTTTCAAGAAGATCCGTCGAGGTGGGGCACCTAACCGGCTTGACCCTTTCCGATTTCGGGCGCGAAATTTTATTGAAGCCACCCAACAAACTTCGTCGTCGCCTCGGCTCGACAGATTTCTACCGCAGGCCCAGTTTTCGAGCGCATGCCTGTCTGCTAGGTGGATATGAGATTGAGAGGGAAACGAAGTTTGTGGAGATCCGATTCACGATTGCTCGCGGAAAAACTCTTTCCAGTGAAGACCAGGCAAAAATTTCTGTACTCAAGGAAACCGGTCAATCTAATCGACAAATCGCGAAGCTCCTGCGACGTTCGAGGACCGCCGTCAACAATTTCGTCAAACTGGGCCCTAGATATGGCACAAATCGAAAAGGCGGAGGCAACATCAAGCTCTCCGATGCCAACAAGCGAAGTCTTCTTTGAAAAGCGGGGACGGGAAACGCTTTCGCGTCAACTATAGTCACTGATCTGCAGCTCCCTGTTAAGAGAAGGCGAGTCCAACAAATCCTCCAAAGCGATCTCCACCTTGTTTTCAAGAAACGCTCAGCAAAGCCTCCCTCCTCTGCCGGCCACAGAGCAGGCCGGTTGGAGTTCGCAAGAAAATACATGTCCTGGACCTCTGAGTGGCATATTGTGCTATTTAGCGACGAAATGAAGTTCTACCTTGATGGCCCCGATGGCTGCCAGTACTATTGACACGATCTTCGGAGAGATGAAGCCATCAGTATGAGCGGAAACTTCGGCGGGGGAAGCGTGATGATTTGGGCAGCATTCGGAACCCGTGCCAAATCCAATTTAGCGTGGCTGACCGCCAAAATGAAGGCATCGGACTACGTTGAAATACTTCAGTATGAGCTGATCCGCCTTCACGAAGAGTTTGGAGACGATGACGTCATCTTCCAACATGACAATGCGCCGCTTCACACAGCATTGTTGACGAAAGCTTGATTTCGAGAGAAAGAAATCGACGTTCTGCCGTGGCCGGCAAGGAGTCCGGACCTGAACCCAATCGAGAACTTGTGGGGTGTGCTGGCCAGACGTGTTTACAAGAATGGGCGACAGTTCAGAGCCGTGCCCGAACTCAAAGACGCAATCAGGGGCGCCTGGGCTTCAATAGACTCGACAACGGTGGAGAAATTTATCGAGAGCATGCCACGGAGGATCTTCGAGGTGATCAAGCGACAGGGAGGTCCCACCAAATATTAGTTCGTGCGATCTGATTTTTTCGGGGTTGGAATAGCGTTCCGCGGGATAAAAATCGGAGTGGCTTCAAACGAATTTCGCACCCAAAATCGATATTTTTGCTTTTGATTCCAAACTTGCGATTGAAAAACTCCTCTCCTACGTGACTCACGTTTGTCTGCGCAACCGTCATGCGCGGCCGACACAACCGAGAATCCCAGACTCCTTCGATTCGTTTTTCTGGCCAAAGTGGGGGTGGTTTTAAATAAATTGCGCTCACTGTATACCTCGCTGGATCAGTATGAGGTTTACGATGGCATCGTTGTAGATTATGAAGAATGATGACATGAATGTATCGAGCACCCCGAAGTAAGCTCTCAGCAACATGGCGTGTGTCCCGGATGCTGATAAACGGATGTACTTCAGAGCGAGAGAGGCCGGGCAGGTGAAATGAACCAAGAAATCTCCCAAAAATCTTCCATTTCCCTGCATCGTTGATTCAATGGCATCATGCTTGACAGAAAACTGGATGGAAGAGAACAGCGCCGCACCGACGAGTGTCAGTGACCCGGCGAAGTAGGCGAAACTCGAAAAACTTACGAGTTGCCAGCCGTCCTTCTGGAAGTGCGTGACCAAGATCACCATGCCGAACGAATGGATTGAAAGCCAAATCGCGAATGAGAGAAACCTAAGCCAACGCTTCTTGTTGTTACTGATCTGAATCTCAGCACACTGAGCGGGGAAGTAAATCGCAGCTCGTAACTGCGTCCGCTCGCTCGACGTCAGAGTTTGGACCATCATGTCTCATAGATTCCGTGTTCTCACACCCGATACGGAGTTCATCGTTCCCGTCCATGCGAGGACTCCACAAAATAGCTCACAGTGACTCCACGAAAGTTGCTGAAGTCAGAGGTGTGCTAGGTTGGGGAGTTGCTGTGACTCCTGGTTTCGATTTATCGCGGAGGAATTGAAACTACTTCAGAGTTCGGTATTCAAAGTCATCATCCGAGCCGCTGAGATCGTCTCCATGGGAACGTCGATTCAAATCGTTGAATGAATGCGCTCGGCTATTCATACGGTAAACAGCTGCGATATTTATGTCTCCTGGAATCCATAACTCGAGACTTGAGAGTAATCCACTCTGGACAAAAGCAGATCTTGTTCCCAAGGTATTTTGCATACAATGTAACACTCTGACTTCCTCTGGGGCCGGACGCGTAATCTGAGGAGCAAGCCGCATTCGACGACTCAGATGTAAGATCCGATGCCGATCACTCGTCGGGGTCTTGAGCTATGAATGCGGCAGAGTTTCGTCACCAGGAATTCCCCATCCACTGACCGCCATGACGCAGCTGCTCATCGGAATCCCGAGTGTCAGTCGACTTCGGTCGACATGAAATTCGTCATGGCGAGGAGTCGCCGAGCGATCGATTCTGATAGTCTGCCTGTCGAGGATCACGCGCGGGTACTTCATCGAGCGCCGTTCGGTTTCGCATCTCCTCCTGTTGAGAACTTGACGAGCCGGAACATATTTCTGGAGCATCTCCACCCTTCTGGCGTTGTACTGCTCTTTGCGGGTGCCCTCGATCAGGATGCCTTCAGGTCCAGTCTGGATCTGCGAATAGCTTGTCAGTGAGCGTTGAAATGTGTCGAACAGGCCGCCTAACTTAACGAGCCCAATCTCGGAAGGCCGCGATTGCGAATGGACGAAGCGGCAGGCGAGGGGAAAGGCGAGGCTTACCATGGTGGTTGTCCATTCTACAGAAGTATTTGTAGTACTCCGAGCCCGTTGAATCCAAGCCCGACGTCGCATATTGCAGCGCCAAGGAAGATAAGCAATAGTGGAGAGCATCCGTGATACGAGAGCTCCACTGAGATACCCCACCCGGAAAGAGCTCTCTTTATTTTTCCATCAAAACCACTGCATGTGAAGTGATTTCGTGTATCCAGCATCCGCAGTCGAACGCCAGATAGGAGGAAGGATTCGCTTCTTGTTGTCAACATATGGTGCCGTGACCAAGATCTGTTCTCGCTGTAAGGTCCACAACGACGCCCTCCAGCTCTGAGTTTCCTTTCCTCCGGACTATCATGGGAAACCTTGCGACCTATCCGAACGAAGGAGCGAAAACAAGTGAATGAGCTCATGGGGATCAAGTCGGCAGCCGCCGATCCGATTGGAATCCGTGCAACAGCCGTGCCGGTTTCTGATTCGAAGCTTTGAGATGCGAGCCAAGAGCTTTGATTCAGGCCCTCTCATTTCCAGATGCTTACTATGGAACAACGTTGCTTGGGCGGAGCTCGAATGGAACATCGGAAGGGTCGACACCGAACGCGAGAGCATCTCTGTCGCGTTGCTAAATCTCTGTCGAGCTTATCGACACCTTCGATGGCCCCTTGAGCCGAAATCATTGGAAAAAAAGAGGCAGCACCGCGATTCATCATGGACCTGTTCCAGGAGAGCTCACGCGACGAAATTGATAACTATACCGTTACCCAAAGGAGATAACTTCACTTTACACGCTCTCGAACGATGGAGAGTCGCCTTCAGAAGACTTGGTCAGAAATCGCGAAAAGAGATACTTCGTCATTCCAGAGGCAGGGCTCGGGGGCCAAAGTCGTAGCGGACGGCCAGGCAGGGGAGGTCAACGACCGCGACACAACCCCAGGCGACGTGGACATCCAAGCCGACGAGGAAAGGAGCTCGCACCTCGCTATCTGTCGACGACTGAGAAAGGAGGTTCACATCCAAGCAAGGAACGGGCTCCTCATACCATCGGCTCATCGTGTCCGTTCTTTCTCTTGTATCGAATGCGGTGGAAACCATCAACCGCTCCTCGTGAGAGGCGGCGCCGGTTCGTGCAGTTAGACAGTTTCCATCTCTCTTCCATCGCCGGACAGGCGAAGAGAGTGGGTCGATACCCTCGTTCTTCCGCTTGCAGGTCTCCGGGTGGTTCCTGAGGTCGACTATTATCAGGAGGTCAATTCCTTCCCGAGCTAGCCTGTCCATGGTCGTGCCAGCGAGACGGATACTGATTGCTTTCTGATCAACCGGTATACAGGGTGTGTCCTCTAAGCTGCAACATTCTCGTGGCCTTTCTGTTTTGAGCTGTATTTCGGCCAAATTTTATCCGATCTGGGATTTTTTTCTGGATCGGAAGCTCTTTTATCCGTTTTATTCCGTAGTCCATTTTTTATCTCCCGAAATTGGTTGAGATTCGGTGATTCCCTGGTAGGTTCTTGTTGGGGCCATGGATTGAATTGAGGAAAACTTCGACAAGCTCTGGAAAACGTGACTGATATGGTCCTCAAAAATGAAGATGCGAAAACATGTGTCTCTTCAAGAGCTTCCGATCGAAAAATCCCAGATCGGATAAAATTTGGCCGAAATACAGCTCAAAACAAGAAGGCAACGAAAATGTTGCAGCTTAGAGGACACACTCTGTATATTGAGTGTTGTCTTGATGCATGTGGCGTTGTGTTTGTTGGAAGACTGGGAACTCCAGAGATCTCCAGAATGAGTTGAAAACCATGATATGCAATGGGGGCTTCCTTCTAATCAACTTGCATCGACTTTGTCACATTCCTCGGAGGCTTGCAGAAATCACACATCCTCTCGTACACTTTGAGTTCCGCCCAGCCCTTCCCCCAATTGGGGTTGATACGTCTATTCGACTCCCAAAACACATCTAGCGATACGAAGGTTCCTGAGCCTCTGAACGGAATCTCCATCATTCTCCTGAGCGAATGTCAGGGCAGTCGTTTCGAAATGACAGATATCACGCGACCCTTCCAAGCGATGGAAGGCGAGGGAACTATTCGAGGTTCACAACATTCCTCTACACTCTGGTGCGCGACGTCCAGACAGAAGAGAGGTTCCTTGTAGCGTCTGCTTGGAATGATCGAGTCACCGTGGATCAAGACGCTTGGGAAGGCTCTCGTTTCAGAGTTCACGCACACACAACGGTCACCTCCGAGCTTGCATCCGGAATCAATGATAGATCGGGTCTTCCTCTCGCATCTGCACGGTTATATTGACGAGCCAGCTGCGGGGTCGCACCGGCCCATTTCCTTAGCGCGGACATCGTGGCTCGCGATTTGACAGGGATTGATCTCGAGGATTCGGTTCGTGAACGTGCACATTCCTTTCGGAGAAAGCCAGGGAGCCGGAGCCTCGAGTAGACCAACGGGTTTCGACTCGAGTGATTCCAGGAGGCGGCACAGCTCATTCTTAAGATGCTCAGCGACCGTACAAAGCGACGGATTCCCAGGAAACCGAGGGGCTTCCAGACTTCCAGCTGTTGAATAGGAGAAACTGCAGAACACTGCTCGCAACTCGAGAAGTGCCCGAAGGGATATTACGCTCGGCCCCAGAGCCCGGCGGTTCATCAGGCTGATCATCGAAAAAATGGTCAGCCTCTCAATCAGCGCTCACAGATGAGCGTGCTATTCGTGCATGAGAGAATCGCAAAGAACCGCACCCCATACCATCAGCGATTCCGGATTAAGTTCCCATGGTCAGAAATGAGAATGAAACTTTTTTCTACGCTGCTTCATTCTTTCTTTATTTCACTTTCCGTCAGCAACAGTTTTCCCTCTCAACACCGTGAGTAACACAGTTCTAGCTATTTCGTCAAGATTCCTTCGTCGCCGCTCCGCAGGGGTCCTGGAAGACGAGCCACTGTGGTCTGAGACAATATTCCTTGAACATTAGGCTTCCACTCGGGTGGCTCTCCTCCGTCTCTTGTTTAGATTACTCGGGGGCTCCCTGGAACATGAAGAGGATCTTACTCATGATAACGAGCAATGCAGCACATAACGAAGCGACTCTGTGCGCGTTCGAGAGTTCGGAATTCATCGCAGAACTGGGCTTGAGCCCTCGTTACTCACCTAGACGATGGCCCCGGTTGATTTATATCCGTGATCTCGACATCCGGGGTGGTCTCCCTTCGCTTCCGGCTGGCTCCATCAGTTTTCTCGACACCACTCCTATCTCCAGCGTTGAAAGACATGATAATAAGGTGGTTCTCTTCCTGCTTCTCCAGCACAGTACACGATGGGAAGTACTATCTGAACTGAAGATCAGTTCTTTATGTAGAGCCGTCGAGCTCCTCCTCGCCTCTTGCAGAATGATATTCGAGGGAATGCGAAACTCAAATTCGAGGCTTAACTCCCAACCGCATGCAAGGGTACCGCTTCAGCGAATGCCACTGCGGTCGCGGGCTTCATCGATCGAATGTTATTGAATCGGATCGGGCTGAATTATTTGCTTCAAAACTAGCCAGTCAAACTTCGAAGAACTGGTGGGGGCACTCTTCGTATTCCGCTGGAACATTCTGGAAAATGTGAAGGAACGCTCGCTTCTGCCACTCCAGTTGATCGATGCGCGTAGTCGCCGAACATTTCTGCGTGCGGAGAAGCCCAGATTTCGGAACAGAAACCAAAAATCAAAACATGCACTAAGTTATCGACGGAGAAAACTGCGATACTCGCATTCGCATATGACGGAATGCCCTCCGCCTGCCTTGCCTGATGGAAGCTGACGCAAAGAGCTCCGAAGAAGAACCATCGACCGCGAAGCATTTTTTTGGAGTGAGTGACACATAGCATATGAATTCCTCAAGCGAAATTCGGTTCTCAAAACATTGGAAAGTCTCAGATGTCAATCGAGGCGCTTGATTCCCTCAGCTCTCGGATGTTCAGAACAAAATCCTAACGAATCGATATCCTGGTGTCTGATTCCGGTGTCGCAAGCTCGGGATGCTCAGCGAGAATTATGTATCTGGTGGCTCCTCGTCCGCTTTACGACCTCGAATTCAGACCCCAGGACAAAGCTGGGTGTCTAGAGCTCGACTCGAAGCTTCTCGACCGACTGTTTCGTTCCCTAGCCCGACCCAACAAGCTTCGCAAAGGGCGCCGCCATTGAACTTTCATTGCGGCGAAAACCGGGTCTTCGCGCCCCGCCCGCCAGTGATTGAACCGTACTGACGGATGCTTTCCTTTATTCGACCCGGGTGAAAACTTGGATATTTTTCAGCGAGAATCCAAATGAGGCGGAAAGTTCTAGATGGCAGACGAAGGAATGTGTAGACCAGTGGTTCTCAAACTCCACTGACCCATCGACCCCCTAGGCGACTTCGTTGAAGTTTATGGACTGCCGTCCCCCAAGGGGTCGACCGTCGACCCTTGATCCACCTACGTGGACGCCAAGAAGTATGGTCAAATCCACCTCGGCATCACCTCTGTAAATCGGAGATCGGCCATCGACCCCCTGGGGGTCGACCGAACAAGAGAGTCGATCGTGAATTCGGATAATGGATATGTTTGTGGATAGAAGAATAAGAAGCCTTCCAACGAAACTTTGTTTGCGCCGAACACCGCATACTCTCAGGAACAACCACAACCCCATGCTTACTGCGGAACACGCTCCAAGAACGTGCAACCCCTGATTCGCTCGCGTCCTGCGGAGCACAGCTCTGACTGAGTGTTTCGTCGCTTCTGATCCGCAATAAGAAAAAATCACTCTGATTATGATACCCTCCCGCCACTGATGACTGTGTCGTCATCGTTCGGTCGCCGACCTCATCCACTCGACAAATTCTCTGGGTAGGACTGAGAACGGATTATGAGCGTATTTCTTCTTCGCATCAGCCCGTCGGCGTCGGACGAAATTTTTTTTTAGAGCGAACGTGGCGGACTGCGCGGATCTCCGGTAGCTGAAGAATCGGGTTTCCGGCGATGCAGAAACTCATCGAGGAATAGATTCAGTGTTCCTCAAGACGGGGTGTATATCCGAAACAACACGGGGTTGAGGATGCGATCAGAAATCTGAAACAGTTCGCCAGAGAGGCCTCGGCGGAGGACCTCGGAGAATGAATTGTCCTGAAAATCCGAGCTATTCTTCGAGAGATGGAGATGGGCCTTCCAGAAAGAAGAGATCCGGCCCCTGCGGTGACCATAGTGAGCAATGGAACATTGTATCGAGGAGAATGATCATGCTGAAGTCTCCCTCCTGAACTCGAGGAAGATTCACCAAAAGGAACGCTCCACGACTAGAGACCCCAGGTAAGACTGAGTGGCTTCTCCGGGTTCACATGGAGAGCATGCAAGCCAGAGCATTGGGTTCCGGAACAGGGAAGGGGAGGCAAACGACCGAACAGCCGAGTCGAAGGCGAGCCCACACCGAGGTGGGCGACGGTCTTGGCGACGTTCATTTCTCCGATCATCTATTCTTAACGAACTTCTACGCACAAAGCAAACATTTCAAATAATTCAGGACCAAATACGGATTCTGAATAATCCAATCAAATTCGTCACTGTATACTTTTTGGACCGATAGAGTTCTGATTCCTGATCTGGGGAACTTATGTTCCGACTGACATTGAACTTCGTGAATCGTCATTGTCATATCAGGGAATGCTGAGCGAAGAGCGAGCACATTACTCACGAGAATGATCCCGTGAGTCATCTCCTGCGCTGGTCGGGGCTTTCCAGGCATTCGAATCTGAGACCGTACTCCGTATTACCGTACTACGGTACGGTCCGCATCAATAATACGGTCCGGAGCGTCGTATCACAGTACGGACCGTAAAATGTGTACGGTTCGTATTACCGTAATACGGTACGGACCGTTTTTTCGAAAATCAGCCGTATCCCGTACTACGGAGTGCAGGGCCTAGACCTGGAGCTCGGCGCGAACGTAAAAGAAAGAATCATCGAACACCCGATACAGCTTCGCTCGAATCCCTGAATCCTCGCTCCATTTCTGAACGTTGGCTCACTGAGTTCAACGAGCGCATGCAACGCGAATACAGGAAGGTTCTACTCATGCTCGACTACGCCCCTTGTCACGGGCGTCGCATCATGAGCCATTTGAGTCTTTCGTTCCTGCCGCCAAACGTCACGAGTAAGCTGCAGCCATTAGATCAAGGAATCATCCAGGACTTCAAACAGCAGTTCTGGAGGCACGGCAGGTGGCCAGTCTGGACAGGTACCACTGTATTCATTTTCATCGATGCCATTCTTCAGACTTACGGACAGGTAGGATTTCTACGAGAATTCTGTCAATATTCAGAGCCGAGAATTAATTCCCTGATGGCGGAGTTCAGAGTAGCCCCAGTCAGGCCGATGACGGTGCATCGCCTTGAGCTCCCGGAAGGCCAGACCAGCGAAAGAATGTTAAATCTCCTGGAAAGAACTCTAGACTCCAAGGCAGACTCCTGCCTTATCTACAACGTGAGCGTGCTCGGCCGGGTCAGTTCAAGACACGACAAGTGGAAAGCCGGCATCGCCAACAGAATCCGCCGCATCCACGACCTGGAAGGAGCGAGGTTCGAATGGGTGAAATCGGAACACAATCCTGCTGATCTCAGCACACGAGCAGCAACGTATATCTCAGGCTTAATCCTAGGGAGACTTTGGCGAGAAAGACCGGACTGCCCAAAAAATCGAGAACTAATCCCACCCACACCACCTCTTGAAAGCCCTGACAACAAAAAATCTTGACAGTTCGAAGCGGAGAAGAAACCGTCGATCTCGACTTGCTTGTCGCCCTGGAGAACCGATAGACTTCGCGGAATATTTCTCGTCATGGCTGAAAACATTGGGATACCAAGCTTTCATGAACCGACCAAGAACCAAAGCCCAAGAGGCCAGAGCAAGAATCGCCGACTCTCAAGTGTCAAAGCCGAAAACGAAGGAATATAGGCCAACATTATGGACGTCGATGGAATTCTAACAGCTCAATCTCAACTCATCAGAATGATGCAGGAAGCGTACCTCGAGGGAGAAGTGAAAACCTCTTCACGTGCGCAGTCACACGCCTAGTACGTATCGAGCGAGACCTGGTCGAACGGTTGTGAGTGCGCCAGAGTCGCTTCCCAAAAGTGCTCCATCGTTCCCCGTGAGTTTCTTGGATTCTCTTGGAATTCTCGAGTTCACGACAGCTGTATCCAGGATTGGTTTGAACACGATCTTGTGATACCACCGGATTGTGTTCCTTAGGGGGCGAACAGAAGCTCGCCAGCTGATCTGACAAGTCTTCGCCTTGCTTTGTCTTGTCATACTCAAGGATGACACCGGGTGTGATTTTCGAGAGCCATCTCTCCTCAAATTCCCGGAATCCACCATGCGCAAATCATGCTTCGTAGTCAGGAAGAAGGTATCCCGTTTATCCTTCCATTTACCGGCAACTATTCCGTCGGTCGATGCCTTGCGAATAATTTGATTTCGGTGGGATTGAGCGTCCACGACGCATCGCGGTAGATGCTCCCCGTTCTTAGGCACAGTACCGACAAGATGTGTACTTCGTCGTAGAGTTTCTCTCGCGAGAGTAACAGAGGTGAATTGGGGTTCGTCCCTCATCGAAATATGGCTCGGCTAGCTCCAGCGCTACGTTCGAGGGAAGATTTAACTCGAGGGAAAAGTGCACGAACCGAAGCAGTGATTGGAACCCGTTCCGGCTCATGTTTCGAAACACTACGTAATTCTCATAGAAACAGCTCGTGCTCCAATGAAGCTCAATACTAGGATATTCTTAAAGGCCCATGTATACTACGTCCCCGAAAAATTCCCTCAACTCCTCAGGGTTTGTATCAGGGTCAAGCATTCACCCAAGAACCTCTGAAATCTAAACTACCGATTTATTCATGGAAAGCGAGTCAAGAGCTGACGGCGGCGGACCGTCTGATTCACCATGGAAACACAACAGGACACATGGGTTTTAACGAAACTGGTAATTCACATAGTTTATTCAATTAGGCAAAATCATTCAAAGACGCATACTCGCATCGGAAACACGAGTGGCCATCTCGGTTCAGACCATCGAGCAGCGTCTACAGCACTTTGACGCCCTAATAATGGAGTCTCTGGACTAGAACTTTGGGCTCGTTTGAGCTCGGCGACGCACTGCCCGTGGCACAAACCGACATGGGCTCACTGTCGCTGTCGGAATCGCTCTCCATCTCTGAGTCCGAGCTGTCGCTCGACTCATCAGGCCAGTGAACGCTCTGTTGCAAGAGCCTTGGGTCGACCACTATGAGATAGCCGAACACTTCTTCGACCTCTGGTGTGAGCTGCGGTTCGTCGTCATCTTCGTCCGAGGACAGTTCCTGCTCGGCCAGAACCTCGGAGGTCACAACTTCTACGTCAAGACCGATGTCGAGGCTCTCCAGGTGGTCGTAGAAGACCACGGGCTCCTCAGGTGAAGCCGATGTTTCCGACATGGTTTGGTCGTTGCTGTTCATCTTCAGTCTAGGTGAAGGACGATGTCAGTACAGAGGCGAAATGTTGAGTTCTGTGCTTTGCGCTCGCCGAGATCATGCTTTATAGTTCTGCAGGGGTTGTTTGGGAGAGGTGATGGTCGTTTTGATTGGTCCTCTGAATCGGCGGCCGTCAGGAACACCACCTCCCAGGAAGGTCTGCTAGAGCGCCAGCACTGGTTCTCTCTCTTAGAGAGTAAGACTACTGATTGGGTTTGAACTGAGACCGCAAGAGCTCTGTGGAATCTCGGCTTCAAACACGATCGAGCTGAAGCAATTTCGGTTCCTTGGCCCGGGCCGTTTAGAATACCTTGTTCATCAAACTTGTACCAAATCGCCCATATTCGCGTGAATCTCCGACTGATGCAGGAACTTCTCTCGAAACACATGTATACATGAAATCCTCGGACATTGAGATAAAAGCTACCTGTATATCCAAATACAGCAACTCCACCGATTCGAGTCATTGCTTCTCAAGCCACGAATTTGAGAATGACTCCGTCCCGGTCCGATCATACTTCCCCGTCGTTCTCACCATACTCTTGAGATGATTCCGCCTCGATGAGACCATTCTTTTTGGGGTCCAAGAAGCTTATTCCGGGGTCGATCTGACCGCACACTCTGAGGTCCCTGAAGATGATTCCGAGATCGGTTTGAGCATATATGATCACGTCCATGGACCCCAGTGAAACTGCAGATCGTTCTCGGAGTCACCGCCATGGACCCCAGAAGTCACCTCTACAGATCCCCAGAAGCTGGGTCAGATTGAACCAGACTTCCCGAGCTTCGGAATGGGACGTGACGTTAAGCGCCAATAGCCAGTCGCATCCATTCGATCAATTCCGCGATATGAAATGGGTGCAACGGCTTGACTGTCTGTGGCCGACATCTTCAGACACTCAACGAATTGTTTACAGCTCTCCGGCATCAACATGTAACTATTTCCTCCGCAGAGGGGAAAACTGGTATAATACAACGGAAACTTGAGCACTGTGCATAAATTGTCCAGAAGTGTGACACTGCGAGTTCCCGTGAATGAGAAGGACCTGGATAGACCCTGCACTACGCAGTACGGAATACGGCTGATTTTCCAAATTACGGTCCGTATTATAATATGGAACGTACCGTATCACGGTGATACGGACTGTACTCATAATAGGGTCCGTACTGTGAAACGGCGTTAAGGACCGTGTTATTGATGCGGACCGTACCGTAGTACGGTAATACGGAGTACGGTCTCAGACTCATGGTTCAGATCTCTTCATTCGTGAAATAAAGGTTCATCATTCTCATGAAGATTTACAATTCGAGGGAGGTCAATGGAGTCTGGAGAGACATCTCAGCAACATTCTCCTCAGAGAAAACTAACGGTGGACGCCTTTCCTACACCGGAGAATCATATAACGGTCGGACGGAAGGTGGGTTAAAAACCTCGGCGAAGAAGTTGCGGAAGATGGCAGCTTGGGCGGAGGGTTCCGTTATAACTTCGGATCCACATCGAAGAATGGATACGGTGTTCCGACCATTGAGGCGCTTGTTGACATATGGATAGAATTCCTTTGCGTTGGTGATGGATAGTTTGGATTCCGATAGAATACGTTGACGCTTGACTGCCTTGGAGAGTTTTGTCTTCAGTCGTCGAATGGACCACGTATCAGTGGTTGTCATGAGCTTGCGGTTGATGGCCTCAATATGGGAATCAAGAACGCTCGGACGGTGTGAACCAGGGAGTCTGCGTGGGACGAATTCATCAACGAGACTATGTAGAAGGTCACACAGTCTGCTCTGCATGTCCTCCACATCAGCACAATGATGAAAAAGATCAGTCCAATCAAACTCAGCGAGAGCATCACACATCAGGTCGTAACTTCCCCTGAAGAAATCGGGTCGCGACTCCAAGATCGTGTTCTCTGAATGACACTCGATTGAGAAGGAGATAGCAGAATGATCACTCCGTACAGGAGAAGGGATGACTCGAAGATTCTGCACGAGGTCTGGTTCATTTGTCAGTAGCAGATCGAGGGGATTGTTGGAGATGAGACGAGTGGGCTCCTCGATCATCTGATGAAGGCCATTGACAATGCAGAAACCAAGGAAGATCTGCTCCTTGTTTCCGTTGACAGGGGAAGTCTTATGAAGCCAATTCATATTGGGAATATTAAAATCACCAACGATGAGTGACGGCTGCGGCACCTGGCACAGTCGCTCAAGCTCACGAACGGCATCTCTTGCATTTGATGCCGACCCGGAAGGTGAGATATAGGCACACACAAGTCGGAACGAGAGATCATCAAGAAGAAAGTCAACAGCTGAGACCTCAGCGGAGGAGGGAGAGTTGACATGAGAGCAAAGCAAAGGCTTACGAACTAACACGCATACGCCTCCTCCCCTGGAGCCAACACGATCCCGACGGAAAACCTCGTATTTGCCATCAAGTGAGAGCTCACCTGAGGAGACACCATCGTGAGTAAATGTCTCACAGACGCAAATGACGTCGATTCCACCTAAGATCGCCCGTACTCTGAGATCGTCCAGCGCACCGTTTTTGGCGAGATCTGCAGCATTGAGGAATACACAGTTGAGTTTGCGGATAGGCGACTCAGTCGAGTCGGAAACGTTCTGACAGCAGTCACGTTCATAACTATGGCCGAGTCATTCGGAATCCGTGAGTGCGACGGAAGGGCATCCTGGGATGATGACACCCGAGAGGATGGCTCCAGGCGGTCCAACTGTCTCAACCAGCTTTGAAGGGTCCAGATTTCTCGTGAAGGGTTTCTAGATGATGTCGACCGCCCATTTGTCCGAACTGAGGAAAAGATCAGACTTTTCACGCGGAACCTTGATCACGAATGATGAGTAGGTCTGGTTCTCACTCTTGGCCCTGAACCTCGAGACTTGCATGACATCTGCAGAAATCGTCATGCAATAGTCGAGCATCTGTGCCGCGGTGACCGATCGCTCAACGCCTGAAACGAAGATTATCGACACCTGCTCACGTTTCCTCTTTGGCGCCGCTCCGAATGGAAGGGAAGCTCTAGCCGTACCAGTGGAGGCGGGCCGTCGTGCCTTCTGTTCCATCGAACGCGGGCGGGAAGTCGTACCCTGGCTCGTCCCGATACGTGTGCCAGCAATGGAATGCCCCGGAAGTCCATGTTTGGGTGCAACAGCTGTCGAGGCGGCCTGGACGTCCACAGAGTCAGCGGCATCCCTAGTCACATTACAACTGACGAAACCACGTGACATATTGGCGGGCACCCCAGCCGTTCCACGATTAGAAGGCTTCGGCTTGTGAGTGACCGGTGTCACCACACAATGCATCACGACAGTAGGCTCCCGAGCCGATCCACGAAGCAGAGGTCTCTGCTTACATTTGGCCGGTGTTGTTGCTCCGTTTCCACTAACCCGCGGAAGGGCAGATTGGTGATGCTTTTTCACCGATACGGCCGGGCCATCTGATTGCCCCACGCAGGATCCTTCCCCCAGGAGTTCATGGAGCCGGGACTCCAGAAGCAGGATTAGTTCCTGTATTGATGCGTTCTAACGCAAAATGTTGAAGTTTTCAGCGAGAACTTGCTGAGTTTTGAGCTGCTGTTCCATCATGACAGCGAACATACCTCCAAGCCGCTTGTAGATGTGGCTGTCCAGAACTTTGCTCACAGTCTTGCAGGAAGGGCATGTAGGTTCGACATCGGGTGTTCCATCGTCGTCCGAGGATGTACAACCCAAGTGACACAGGTTATTGCATTCACCGGTGCACAAGAGCCGGGGAGCCGACAGAGAGAGCAACCGAGGGACGTCATGTTAAACGGCGGCAACATGCCTGGAGATCGCCAGGACTCGAATGCCTGGAAAGCCCCGACCAGCGCAGGAGATGACTCACGAGATCATTCTCGTGCGTAGAGTGCTTGGTCTCCGCTCAGCATTCCCTTATGTGACATCCTAGACGATTGACGAAGTTTGATGTCAGTCGGAACATAGGTTCACCAGATCAGGAATCAGAACTCCATCGGTCCAAATGCAGCTTTGTGAGCCAGATGTCGAATAAGGACTAGCTGCAGAGTAGATCTTTGGATGATGAGGTTGCTTACAAAATTCCTCTGAACGCCCTTGAGCTCCATTGCTGACTTCACTGTGACTCTGATCGTGACTGACGGCATCGATCGGCCGCCTACTACCCCGCTGGAGCGATCCGAGACACCTCTCGATTCTTCCCAAGCTTCGCTACTCAGGAAACGAAGAATCCGAATCAACGCCACAATAACACCACGGATGTTGATGAATTTATTCGAGCAGGGTTTCGAAACTTTGCCGAGATTACTTGTTGCAACTTGCAACCATGGAAACGTTGCAGCCTACAAGCGTTCCCTCGGAACGCTCTTCCAGCCGGGCGCGGCACGCCCGTCGCTGTAGCCAAAACGGTCTTGGCGACGTTCGTTTCTCCGATTATCTATTCTTAACGAACTTCTACGCTCAAAGCGAACATCTCAAAGAATTCAGGACCGAATACGGATTCTGAATGGTCCAATCAAATTCGTCACCGTATGCTTTTTGAACCGATAGAGTTCTGATTCCTGATCTGGGGAACTTATGTTCCGACTGACATTGAACTTCGTGAATCGTCATTGTCGTATCAGGGAATGCTGAGCGAAGAGCGAGCACAATACTCACGAGAATGATCCCGTTCGAATCTGAGACCGTACTCCGTATTACCGGACTACGGCACGCTCCGCATCAATAATACGGTCCGTAACGCCGTAATACGGTACGGACCGTATTTTCGAAAATCAGTCGTATTCCGTACTACGGAGTGCAGGGCCTAGACCTGGAGCTCGGTGCGAACGTAAAAGAAAGAATCATCGAGCACCCGATACAGCTTCGTTCAAACATGGATGCCTACTTCACAGCCGAGTCAATGGTGGATCGACTTGCCCATGGTCGGGTCGAAGATCCTTTCATGGCAGAGTTCCAGCTTGCTCTCACCGAGGCAACTCAAAAAAAGATTCGATATTAAATCGCAGCCAGAGTCCTAGGCTGAACTCGGAGAGGAATCCGAGCCGGCAGCGGAGCCAATGTGCGAAGTGCTTGGAGCAGATCATTACACAGTCACCACACAATAGAAACACCAGCATAAGGATCGAAGAGACACGGGTCGGCGATAGATGACCCATCTCAAGTGTGTAGCTCCAGAGTTTATTCTGTTCGCGTTTCCAAGTCTTTCTCTCATCTACGCGGCTCAAGCACCGGTATCCAAGTTTTCCTCGGCAGCTCGTCCGGGGGACCCTTGTCCCATGGTGTGTTTTTGGTTATCTATCCGTTGTATTCATGATGTGGTACTCGTCCCTGTCTCCAGTTCTCTCTCATATTCTCCTGTATGTCGATGTATCCTGCCACGGGAGATCCGAGGCTGCTTCAAATCAATAAAATATCGGTTCATCTAGCACGCGCCTCGGTTGGCGGTCATAACGTCATACGGAATCCGCCGGAATCGACGCCGCGGAGATGCTCTTTCGTGACCGCCGACCGAGCAGACGAGAACGATTACAGCCCATTGGCCTGAAATCCTATTCGCCTGAATACCCATTGGCCTCAAAGAGCCATTGACCTGAAAACCCGTCGGCCTGAAAACCGGCTTGCCCGAAAATTCAGAGTGTGGGCTAGCAAGGCTTCTGCGCGCAGCGCTGATCCCGCAGACAGGTAGACAAATAGACACGAATTTCCGGACTTCAGGATTTCGAACTCTCGGAAAATTGGGATTGGAACTTAAGAGTGCTCTGGAAATGCATTTGGGCAATCCGGAAATCGATGTCCGCTCGTAGGTAAACTCCCGATTCTCTGCACAAGTGTGAGATTCGAATTAATGTTACGGCTGTAGCGTTCTATGGAACAACAGGGAACAGGATACAATTGTAGGTTTGCTCGGTGAATGAAAGTGTGAAATTGTAATAAAGACTTTCAGTGATAGAATGAAGCATACCATCTTGGTCTTCTATGTGGAACCACAGAATGATCGTTTCTATGATGCACATACCGTCTGAATACGGATGTTGTTTCAGATTTCAGACGGTGGAATGGACAAGTAGGCTATCAACCATTCGCATGTATACCAGTCTGATACCCTGGGTATGGTTTGGGGTTTATGCGTAAGTATCGGACTCCGGATTACTCCTTGGATGCAGTATATGCAGTCATCTCACACAGTTTCGTATAAGCGTCTCAGCTCTCGTCAGAATTGTCACGTAGAGCAAGCTATCTGGAGGGAACGAGATATCGCTTGATAGCGCGACGGCTCCGCACTGCGCGTAGAAGCTTCGCTCTCGCTTGGGGAGCTCTCGAAGAATTCGGGCCAATGGGTTTTTAGGCGAATGGGTTTTCTGGCCAACAGGAAATCAGGCGAATGGGTTTTCAGGCCAATAGGATTTCAGGCGAATGAGTGCGTACCACGAGAACAACCCTTTACCGTGCGCGGACAAGTTCCACGAGTGCTATTCCCATCTCATCCGATCAGCGCCACTAGGCCCACCGACCCGGCATGTCGCCCACCAACGTTCAAGTGCAGTGCTCTGTTCAAGACTCGAATTCAAGTTGGCGGACCCTCAAAGTCGAAGCAACAACAGTGATTCGCGGATCGACTAGCAGGCCGTCAGAAATCTGATCACGCCCAAGCGTGGTAGAGCAAGCAGTTTAGGCAAGACCGTCCTCGGTGGACTGAATTAGCGTACAATCACAGAATGTCCAGTGCAAGCAGTAGCAGCTCCGAAGTAGGAGCCAGAAAATCCTGGAACTCGGGGAACTTCTGAACAAGCAGATCAACGACCCCAGTACAGCAGGCCGCAAAAGCGTTGTCATCGAAGACAAGTCAACTTGCACCCAGCAGGAAGATCTCAGCGAATTCACGAGGATCAAGCAAGCCCACAGAGTAATCTAGCGTCGACCTCTACAGCCGGAACAGCATCAACGATTCCTAAAACAGCCCCACCACCAGCTCCCGGAAATCCTCAAGGAAATTACCGTAGCAGCTGTAACACAGACACATTCCGAGTCGAAGGAGCAGAGTCTCTCAACCAGGGAATCACCCCCAGAGTGAAGGCTCACACAACAAGAGCAAATTCATTGTACAACGAAGACCTCGATTTCAGGGTTGCCATTGGAATGACCCAGCATCTCAGAGAACATCTCGGAAAAGTGCTCCCAGAGTGGGCAAAGTTAACGAGCGGGATGCTCGAATCAGCTTCAAGACTCCCCTCTCAACGACTTTGTTGCAATCTGCGGAAGTTACCTCAGTAATCTCAGAACGCTCATTTTCAACAACAGACTATCAACAGTCACGGATTCGACGTTTGGATTCCGAGGCGAGCTGTGAGCTCAAGGATCAGTGCATTCTACTCATACTCCGATGGACCTACCAACGTTGAACCATCAAGGATGGCATTCATCCAATCCGCAACCAGAGGCTCGGAAGACGAATCAAACAGAGCCGGATATTTACCTGTCTGCGCCCCCTCCGCTCTTGATCACGGAATCTCAGCGGACGGAAGCCGAACGCCGCACACCCGCATGTCAGCTACCGAAGCGGCACCCAGCGTTCCTAGCGAGTCACAAAATTGCTCGACTCAGGCTCCAGCAGACTAGAGCCCCGCAGCCCCGGTGGATAGTCCAGAGGATTCCATTCAAAAGCTATCCAAGAATTTTAAACTGCCAACCTTCAGCGGACCTGTCAAACAGTTTCGAAAATTCATGGACACTTTCAACACATTCGTTCACGAACGTCAGATCTCCGAACCCCAGGAGATGATCTTGCTCCATGAGTCCTTGTCGGGTAGAGCCTATCACAGTGTCAAACAGCTGAATCTCAGAGCCGAAAACTGTCTCCCGACGAAACAACTGCTGGCAAAGCAATCCGGAAGAGAGAGCCCCGCGAAAGACAGCGTTAACCTGCGTGCCATGGATCATATACTGTCATCCGGAGGTGGAATTCGCAACGATAAGTCACCCCGCTTTGCCAATTCGATTTCTCAACCCATCCTAGGCTTTATATTTCTGGGAGACACATACACAACTCTTACACCCGCATACGCTCACAAGGTGATCGGAAACCTCGGGTGGAACACAAGGGTCAAAATTATGGAAACATACAGGGATGAGTTCGAAAGCACGACCACGAACAAGCTCGAAGCCTTAATGTCCTTCCTGGAATCAGAATTCAGCATAATAGAGACGCTAATCGCCAAGAGCTCGGTGTCCGAACCTCCTTTCAACTTCCGACAGGGAAACCAACATCGTCAATCGCAGAGCAGCCAGAACGATCCCAGCGAACCATCCGGCTCAAACAATTCCAATGCGAATTATTGGTACAAGAACACGTCGAATAGCTCCACGTGGCATCGGTTCTCTCAGAAACCCCGCGCTCTCCACGTCTCTCGAATTGACCAGCCATCGATTTGAAGTGCCTCACGGAAGCAATGTTCTTGATCATGAATAGAGACGGTAGAAGCCTGGAATGAGTCAATATTCTGTTGGGGGCGAGAAGATGGCGAACGGAGAAGATTTTGAACTCCGGAGGTCTGTTGCCAAGTTTCCACTGCCAGGCGCTGTAACTTCACCTGGAAGGAGCGAAACGGATATACTCCCAAAACGAAGAGTTCATTCAGTGAGTGCAGGATTGCTCCTGTATGGATTGTATCAGCACAGGGGCGAACGCTCTCGAGAAAGCTTGACAAAAGACCGAACTGCTTTCCGCGATCCTTCAAAACGGCCACTTCCCACTGAAAAATGCTCGACGAACAACGAAACTTCAAGAGCCTTCATCAATAAAATCCGAACTGAAAGAAAGCTTTGAGCAAACCTAAGCTGGATTGAAGGTCAGGACGAGGGGGAATATCTTCGACCTACAACAACCAAAACACCTGAATATAAGTGGCCTATTATTTGCTGATGGCACAATCAATGAAAAATATAGAGAAGCCACTGTGGATTGTATCGTAATTCGGAGAAGGAATGGGACTCCGATTCAACGTCGATAAGAGCGCGCTCGTAGAATTTGCAAAAGTAATAGACTCAAACTCAGAGGCAACACTCCGAATAGAGATCCAACTGATACCAGAACTCGACCAATAAGAAAACCTAGGAATCAACAAGAAACACCATCCCCAAGAACAGAGAAGAATCTGGGAGGAAAGAGCAGAGAAAGTGATCAGACAAATGCATGCGGAGCCGCTGTGGAGATTCAATAGATTTGAGCCTATCGGAATTCATGGACGGAGAATTAGGATGGTAATCCTCCGAGGCACGCGGAACGAAAGCGAAACTCATGAGTTCTGCCACACTGAGCGGAAGGAATGAAGCCAGGGGCCAGAAGCAAACCATGCCATGGCGGAGATCACAAGGACAGAAACATCTTCGAAGGAAGGAATTGAACGGGTCAAGAAACGATTCGAATGCAAAGAGTTGGAAGAAGTATCAACCAGCGAGGCAAGGATGGGTCTCAGAAGCTGAGCAATGAGCTCGATAAGGAATGGTGGAAGGGTTCGTCGGAAAAGGAACTCTTGACCGATATTTTGGTTTCAAAAAGAACGAGGAATCATCGCACTTATAGTAGAGGCACTCGACTGCTCCGAATGCGGTATTGATCGGATCGGATTGGAACAAACTGCGTGATGTAGGGCGGCTCACTGCGAAGGACATAGGCCACCCACCCTATCCCCTCGCCATTTACCACAACTCTGACCCCCTCCAAACTTTTACCTGCATGCAAATCCTGACAATAAGGTGCATCGCCCCGATACGACGCCAGCCAGCCTCCTAGGCCTCATCGTCATCTGATATCCTTCCCCACCCCCTTAAAGAGTCTGACCATACTCATCCAAGTCTGGAGAGGTGATTCCAGGACCAGTCTGACCATACTTTTCAAAAGCCGGGGGGGGGGGGGTATTTTCAGAACCAGTCTGACCATACTTTTCAAAAGCTGGAGGGTTGATTTTAAGACCAATCTAACCATCCTTACTATATTTAATCGGCTCAGTCTGTCCGTTTGTCAGTTTGTCCGCACTTTTTCTAGAAGACATGAAGGTGATTTCGGGACCAATCTGAACATACTCTCCCGAGTCTGGAGAGGTGATTCCGGTACGAGTCTGACTATACTTTTCGGAAGCTGGAGGGGTGATTCCGGAACTTATTTGAACATCCTTTTCGGAACGTGGAGGGGTTGTTTCGGAGCCGATCTGACCATTACTTTCCAAGCCTGGAGGGGTGATTCCGGGACAAATCTGACCATACTTTCTCAAGTCTGGAGTGGTGATTCCGAGACCAATCTGAGCATTGCTCTCCAACTCTGGAGGGGTGATTCCAGGACCAATCTGAGCATTCCTTCCCAACTCTGGAGGGGTGATTCCGGGACCTATCTGAGCATCACTTTCCAACTCTGGGGGGAAGGGGGGGGATTCCGGAACCAATATCCCCTATTGGCCCATGTTTCAATTGAGAGTACTGATGCCTTTGCATAAACAGGACCAACGGTTGGATCTTCTCAAGAACGAAGTGGCTAACGCCCGCATTTTACTAGAAACAAAAGCCTACGTCGCGATTCATGACTTGATAAGATCAAGCTTGAAGCGCCCATCTATGATGTTCAACAGAGATATGACTCAAATCTACGTGAACACATTCAAGCCTTATATAGCGTCCGTGCTCGATTCGAACATGGATCTGCAAATCATGCTCGATCCGTATACCTGTGACACCCACGTTGTTGAGTATGTCAAGAAATCCAATCGAGGAATAAGTCAATTGCATCCAGAACTGACAATGATACATGAAGCGGATCCAGAATTCGATCAAACTCAGCTCATGAGCAGAGTGGCATTGAAAGTATCACGCTGGCGCGATTCGCAGCGTGGTATAGCCCTGGGGAAAAATCCAACGAGGATGAAGGAAACGATGAAGATGCTTGGGGAATAAACCCGAGACGGGTAAGCTCGCGCTCGAACGATGGATGACGACGAACCTGTAGATGACTATCGCGGTGTCAAACGACATAAAAGATCCAAAATCATAGGAGCCAAAAATAAGCTCAGGAATTTCGCGAGGATCCGCTCAATGCCGGACTCGAGATGGCCCAAAATGCTACTTGATGCAGTTGAGCTACAAACAAACAAAACGAAAGCCTACCTAAGAATGGGAGTTCTCAGAACCAAATTCGATTGCGACGCACTGACGATCGAACACGACCACGAAAGCCGAGCATTCCTTGGAGTCTACTACCGGAAGCTATTCGAAAAAGTTAAGACCGTACAGGATAAGGCCTGGGAAGACGGGATGGAAAAAAGGTCCACTCTCGAGCTGTACCGAGCCCACAAATAGTCTAGGACCGCAGTCACCCACATATGTGACAATGGTAGAGGATCCTCCCTGCTAGCCCTGGCGAGAGCTGGAACCCTCCCAACAAAATGTCATAATACCATCTTCCAAGCTGCCCCAGACACATTCTGCGACCGATGTGGAGTTCATCTCGAAACAATCGCACACGTGATCTTCAGATGCAATGACTTCTACTACACCAACGAAGACCTCGCAGCTCGCCTCGGCCTAAGTAGCGAGCTGAATCACTCATTGGTGAACAAGACTAAGCGACTCTCGAAGAATGGGAACGCAACAAGAAAGGATCCGCTGAGCATGCTCGCGCCTGAATTGAAAAGTTTATTCACAAATACAAAATATCAGATCCAATAAACCATGAACCATGAAGATACCGCAGCTACGACAAAAACAACATCGAAGATTACATACAATAGTTGGTCATTCTCCACGTGTCATTCCGTGAAGAACACGTGTCTATCAAGACTCAAAAACTTCAAGCAAGAAAACTTGAGATACAAGAAAGGCGGAAATAATTCGAGAGCAACATCAACATCGAAACAATTCTACGTGAAATTGAAGAAATGTGCTCCATGAACGAAGAAATTGTCACCGATTTCCTGAGAAAAACGAGGACTTCGTAAACTGCTCGTGACCAGCGAATAATGATGATCTGAATGACCGTACAATCCCAATTTCTGTGTGCGCGACAAGGCACAGATGTGATTGCATGAGCGAAGAGGACTAATGCGCCTTGATGCGTCAAACCAATGCCGAGCAACGCGAACTCATAATGGAAGTCATCCATCGCCTACACGATCCAAGCCGGGAACGGATCCAAATTTTTCTGACAGGTCCCGCGGGGTGTGGAAAAACATTCACTTTGAAAGCTTTGATGTAAACATACAATCGCTATACTCATCAGCCTAATTCATTAAATAATGCATACATAGCGACAGAAAAAAACGGGCAAAGCAGCGGTCGGGATAAACGGAGTAACTGTTCATGCCGCTTTCCGGCTCACTCCATCGAGACAAACGGCGCAACTTCCCAATGCAGTGCTCCAAAACCATCGCCATCTACTGCAAAACGTTAAATGTGTGATCCTAGACGAAATACAGTACAACCTCGATTATGTCAACCCCAATCATTTCAATTTTGATTATCTCAACCTTTCGCATTTCAACCTCGATTATTTCAACTCTGCGGAACAGGCCGAAGGATGTCGACCGGAAGCGTATTTTTATGTGGAAGACGAGTCCATCGTTCAGAATCTTCCATCGTCTATGTATCTCGTATCACTCTGGAGCGGTTAGCGTTCGAACTCGGACTCTCATTCCCGAATCGGTTGCGGAGTCCAAGAATGTGGGTGATTTTGTCATCTCTCGAATATTTTTTTTTTGATAACCAAAAACATCTTGATTTATTCTCAGTATAATGGCTCGCCTCGAGAGGCTCTATTTGAGACCGGGGGATGGGAAATGACGCGAACATTATCCGTAAGGGATAGTTCCTGTCCAGCGGAATCCCAGCGTTTGCTTCTGTCTTATATACACAACACAGTGTCCTACAGTCAGAAAAACCGCAGTCTAACATTCGTGTCCTCCGCCAGGAGTGACTTGAGCTTTCTCTTGAATAACTGTCTAGAGTTGATCTTCCGTATTTCTTCAGGTAAAGAGTTCCAGAGGTTCGCTGCCCTCACGTAGTAGGAATCTCTACCCAGTTTCGTGATTCTCCTTTCGAGTTTGATTAGTCTCGAACCCTCTGTCCTTGTATTCCTTCCAGTCCCCAGGAGCTTTAGATCCAAAACCACAGGTCCCTGCTTGGTTATCTGTTCGTGCAGGAAGTTGCACACATTGAAGGTCAAGGCCGACGGCAGGGGGAGGACGTTCAGATCTTCGAATGCGTGTATTCTTCTTTCTGGGCGTGATAACGCTCTGAGAGCTCTTCTTTGGAGTGTGAATAGTTTCTTGAGCTGGGTCTTCGGTGCCATACACCAAAAACCCGCGCAGTAGTTGAGATGCGAGTAGAAGTAAGCGTTGTAAACAAGTTTAGCTGTATCGTAACCAGCTTGTTCACAGAGGTTTTTACAAAGGAAAGTCGCTTTTTGGAGCTTTTTGCTTAGCTCCTCGACGTGCGCCGACAACAACAGTCTCGAATCCACTATGCAGCCTAAGAACCTTTTATGGGTAACTTTGTCTATACGCCTACCATCTACCACTACATTTAGTTCGGGAGGTTCATCTTTCCGCCTGGAGAACAACATGTATTGAGTTTTACTGGCGTTTAGTTTGAGGTGATTCGCCGAACACCATTTGTCTATGCTCGTGAGATCATTTTGCATTATTTTCTCCAGTTCCGAGTAGTTGTTCGCTTCGTATATGACACTGGTATCGTCCGCAGATATGTTGACATTACCGCAGCATACAGACGGCAGATCATTAATTACCACCAAGAATCCTACTGGGCCGAAGATACTCCCTTGGGGCAGACCTAGTTTGACGTTAAGAGGTGGAGTTGAGACTCCCTCTAGTTCGATGTATTGTTTTCGGTCTGTGAGGTAGGAGTCCATCAGACTCAACGCTTGGCGGTTGACACCATACGCGCCCAGTTTCGCCAATAGGATCTCCTTTTTCACTGAGTCAAAAGCTTTTTTCACATCAATCAGAGGGGCTCCAGATACCTTACCCCTTCCGAGTCCGCTTCTGATGTGCTCAACTGTCTTGACGACAGCGTGCACTGTGCTCCGATTTCTTCGATAGCCGAACTGATTTTCATAAATAATATTGTTGGTCTCCACAAAGTCTGTGAGCTGCGTGACCAATACTTTCTCGACCACTTTGTTCATGGTCGGGAGCACCGAGATTGGTCTGAAGTCGCATGGGGACTTTGGGGTTTTGACTTTTGAAATTGGGACTACTCTGGCAACATTGAAGGCCTCTGGGTACACGAAGGAGTCTATAATGATATTGACTATCCTAGTGAGCGCGGGCAGTATCCCTTTGGAGATACACTTTAGGACGTGAGCACATATTCCGTCTTGTCCAGCAGCTGGGTTGCCGAAGCCGCTATTGATCTCTTCGATCACCTCCTGACTGGTTCTTTGGAAGCCGAATTCAGCATGCGTTCCTCTCGGTATGCACTCTACCACTTCATTCACATTCGGTACCTTCTTCGGCTAGAAGTCCGCGCACTCAGTTAAGTATTCGTTCAGGACCATCGCTCGATCTCTCCCGGTTACTCGCACCGAATTCACCTCTAGAGACGCTGGAAGTGTGGCAGCATCTGTTTGATTTAGTCTCTTGAGGAACTTCCACGGACTCTGGCCCTCCTTCGCTGATCTCTTCGAACACATCTCCGCGTATTTCCTTTTCGCCCTCCTCAGCCGCTTGACACATTCATTTCTGAGGCCATTGTACTTCATCTTCGGGTAGTTCATGACCGCTGGGTTGCTGTCTCTTCTCTTGTGTCGATGGTACTTCTTCAGAAGTGCATCCCTCTTATGCATGAGTTGCAAGACTTCCGCGTTCGATTATTTCAACTTTTTTCTCATCAATTAGTTAAAATAATCGAGGTTGTACTGTATATTGACGATGGAAGATTCTGAATGATGGATTCTTCTTCCACATCGAAATACGCTTCCGGTCGACATCCTTCGACCTGTTCCACAGAGTTGAAATATTCGAGGTTGGAATGCGAAACGTTGAAATAGTCAAAGTTGGAATAATCGAGGTTGTATAGTATTTCCGAAACGCGGTTCCTACCACACCAACTTGAGAGATGAGCATTGCGTCAGATTCTTACACGGGGTACGGGTGCATCGCATGAAATTTCAAAACACAGGCAATCTGCCGGACAGTATCACATTCACTGATGGCTCTCCATACATGCTAACAATGAACATATACGTGGAAGATGGATTGGTAAACGGAGCTATAGGCAAGTGACGTCACGTTGAAAATTTTCCAAGCTCAAGCTCAAGTGCTCAAGCTGTCGGCTTCCTCCCGCTGAAACGGCGGCCTTCCAGAACCTACGGGATTCCGCTTGGTCCTTTAACCGCCCGCGCTCAGAGAGCGGATCAGAATGCACCCGTTCCTATAAGCAAACGGGCCAAAAGTCGTACACCCGTAACCCGGACGGGTGACCCGTAACTGGTCGGTTCTGGAAGGCCGCCGTATCAGCGGGAGGAAGCCGACGGCTTGAGCCCTTGAGCAGCTCTGCGCGGCAGCCACAGCCACCGAGCACAAAATTGATTCTGAGGTGCTCGAGAATCAGGAGAGTACGAATGTCAAGTCAGAGACGTCAGTCGATCCCGCGACCGGCAGAAAGTGTGTGGGAGAGGTCGAGATAACTGGTCATCAAATCTCGATATGGTCAGCCCTGCTCCCCAGTGCCGTTGAACTGGACCTGATATCTGGACGGAATCCGGTTCCTTCATATTCCAAAATCTACGCGATTCCGCTGGTGGAATCACCTCCCGCGCTCAGAATGCATTCATTCCTGTAAACAAACGGGGCAAAAGACGTGCACCCCCCAGTTACACCCCAGTAAATAAGCCCCAAGAAAAACGCATTTCCGCGCTAAAATCAGAACTTCTGGGGAGGGGATATTCAGTCTGCGCGATGAATGGACGGAGGTTGAATCACATCATTGAATGAAACTAATATATCAAGTACGTATATATTACTCTGAGAATGGGGTCCAGAACGTCAGAACGAATCTGCCATCCGACAGCGTTATTCCGAGGAGCTTATGTTGGTGCACAAGTGGGAGGGCTTGTCCTTGATTTTACAGGTTGCTATGGTCCCTGAAACCGTGACGTGTGTATGACCCTGGCTCCTTCCGAAGGGTTGAGCGTGAGCTTCTTCTTGCTTCCGAGTCGGTCGTTATCTATAGTGCGTGCTGAGCTCTCATGGATTTTGCCATCAGGACTATGTCGACGACAAAGATGAGACCTGAGATGTTGGTAGAGCTCTCTTACGATTGGAAGCGACTGAATGAAGATTCGAATTAAAAAAATATCATCGTGGACTTTGAATTGGAATGATTGCGCGCATCGGCCGCAAGAACATTGTTCTCATTCATGCTTCACCGGCACCCGGATGGACGATTTGCGGGCCTCTCGCAGTTCTGCCCCACGGTCCAGCGTACTCTCTCCGTTGCGAAACGAGAGGATGTTTGCGCCGAACGGCATATAATCACCATCTCGCGCTTCGGGGGACCATTCTTCGCTGCCTTCTCGAAGATTGCGAATCCTTATCGAACATGGGAACACCGAATCAGCCCACGAGGATCTCCGAGGATCGCTCGCCGCCTCCTACAGCTTCCCACCGCCAGACTCGGGAAACCAAACCAGGATTTGCGATAAGCACTCGCAGGCGACTTTTCGGAGTTTCATCCGAAACGGTGCAGGATGTGATAAGTCTGAAGAAAGTCCGTGAGTGTCTTACGGATTTCGTCGGCGACTCGAAGCGACGAAAATGTTTCCATGAAGGATAGTGGTGCGAGTTTCTACTCGGATGAGAGGATCTTCTTCCGATCGGGAGTTCGCTCCAATACGGTAACTACTTCCTTCGTGAGGGAGCCGTCGACTCTTCGCTACGCTGTCCGTGAATAATAATCACGTTTCATAGCAGCTAGCGGTTCTTAGTTCTTATATTTCGGCTCCACACGTGATCCACCACTCTCTGATTGCCAGTGAGGCGCCCGGGTTCTCCTCAGCCGCATGAACTGCACTCCGGCCTTCCAAGTCACCTAACCAAGCCGGGCGGCGTGTCCTCTCAATTGCTCTTTTTTGAATAAATCAATTGTCGTTCCATCCAATTTCCTACTCTTTTTCGAGGTTCACGAATCACCGAGAGCTCAATCCAAGCGGCGAATGTTCCCGCGCAACAGGTTCTCTCTGCCTCACTTAGTTTCGACCATCTTGTGGCCTTTCCTTTGGAGCGTCGGAGTCGGAAAGCGTTTCCTCAGACTCCTGTCACCCATGCTGAGGGCGAATCATATCGCCCTGGATAACGGAGTCTGTGAGCATGAGCCCTTCCGACAAACGAGTGGGTCAGCTCAAGACGACAACCTCAGCGCAATATTTTTCATAGTCCTCATGAGTGACCTGCCGTCGATGATTGGAACTCATTCCTCATCCTTGAATTACCCAGTATGATGATGAGCTACAGTGAAGTCTCGCTAACTTGGACTTCACAAACTTGGAAACCTTCGCTAACTTATAACCTAGACCCGATCCCACGACAGTCTCGGTAACTTGTACCGTATGAGTAGTGTTTATCTAATGTCCATCTCATAGCTCGGGAAGCCTTCGCTATCCTATATCTTCGACTCAATCGTTCCCTCTGACTTGGAGTCCGCGTTAGCTATCATACTTTGAGATTCTTCGTTGGTAGCAAGGAGGTATCCAGAATTCTCGAATTTCGGAAAAACTCGGAGCTGTCGCGGCTCCTCCTTCGAAGT